>JALIZF010001721.1:0-632984 GCA_029948255.1 Telmatactis stephensoni | reverse complement strand
TACCATCCCCCATGGAAAACGTTTTTTTGGATGACTCCATTGCTTTAAGAATCGATGTGCTTGATCGGACGCCATTGTTCCCATATACTTGTAGCCATTTTGTACCTTGGACCCATTTGGCGGGTAAGAGGCTACCACGGTGATTTGATGAGTGCTCAGTTGGTTTCCAGCGTTCATCTCTAGTAAGCATACATCATGCTCACGTTTTTATGTCCATCAATAATCATTTTGTTTTCAAATTCTCCATAACAAATCACTGTAGTATTGTTGGCTGTTTCAGCTCGGAATTCCATGTCAATGTTTATTACTCCGAGATTTTTACTGTAATCGTATCCAAAATTTTGGCGTCCATCTGGATTGAAATTGTAGAGAAGGAAATAATTTCCATTGACGTAGTCGTCACGAGATAGTCCAACAGATCCTGATTCCATGTTTTTCCCTGTAAAAGCATGGATAGTAGCGTATCCTTCTAACCGGTCGTGGGATTTCAAATAGAGGCGTTCATATGGAATTTCATCTCCATTACAAGTCACCCGGATCATTTCTTGTCCCATATCACAAAAGTTAAAAGGGTTTCGATCATAAGCTCCTGTAAATGCATTTCCTCTTTGAAATGCTATGATCATGTAGTTTGGCCGATAGCCCTGAAAAACATTGTAAAAGTTGGAACGACGTCTTCCGTTGGGAATGGTCATGGTAACAATACGTGACGTCATGCATGGGTAAATGGCCATATACTGGTTGTTTAGCATGTGGGACTCATTGAAAAGATGAAGATCTTTTTCTGCCTCTACAAAACGTACGTGCATTTTTGGGCTGTCGGCAACGATTCGAAACGTCGGGGCTGCGATAGTACCTTCAGTCATAAGAACCAACTTAGGCTCATTCCAGCGAAGTTTGAATTCCAACAAACATCCTGGGGTTAGATATTTTTCACACTGAAACACATCAATAATAGGAGTGATAATAAACTTGACTTTTCTTCCTTGACAACACCACTGGTGCCGTTTGTAGGCTCCATGATTACGCCATTTTCCTTCATACAGTTTTACCATAGCTTTCTGTACATTGTTTTGGTTCACAGTAGGATCAAGGTCTGGTAGGGGTGAAGGATCCGTATTGTCAAATCGTCCCGGTGTATCGGATGCCCATCCTTCTTGAGACAACTGCCCCTTTTTTTCTTCTTTACTATGATTAAACAATCTTGTAATGTATGCTTTGATGTAATAAGACTCGGACGTCTCTCCCACACTTTCTCCATTAATCTTTAATTCGAATTGTTTAATCAGTGAATGACCAATGTTGTTCACAGGAAACACTTTATCACCATTTTGCAATAACGTGCTACCATTACCCAAAAATTCAACATCGTATTCAAATAAGATCATGGACATATCAATCCACGAGCGAGAACGTTCTACTGTGATTTGAAGCGGACTTATGGTTGCATTCGTGGGACGGTATATTTCCCATTTTGATTTTTCTACAGACGTGTCGACAGGTGGTGATTGAAACAGTTGACCCAAATGTCCTTTAATGATTTTTTGACTTCCGATCGAAGCAAGTCCACTCGTACCTGTTTTTCCTCCCGTCTGAGCCATGAGGGCGAAGAAAATGAACTCACAACCGAAATACAAAGGAGCTATTTATATCTTGACTACGTCGGGGTAAACAGTTGTTTGCGTTTTGGTTTTTTCCGTAAGTTTTTCTTTACGTGTGTAATATTGTTGTATTTTCTTTTCAGATTCTTTGATGGAATGTCTATTTTCGGGTGTCGACGGCTCTTTCCTCAATGTTTGGATTTTTTTGGCTTCTTATTGATCATGCGTTCATAGGCATCTTCGAGCTCCCCCCACACTGATTCATAAGAGGGTGGATGAGATCTGACTTCTCTACCAGGTAAACTAGACGATGGGGGTGTTGACATGAAGAGGAAGGTGGTAATTTGGTGATATTAGATGTAGATGGTTGAGAAATGGGAATTTTGGCTACTTTCAGTTGTTCCCCTTGAGCCCTATTCAAAGAGCTTATCAAGTTAATCTTCTCAGATGAAGAAAGGTTTGGGTCGTTTAATGTTTGACGTGTCCATTGATCCAGCAACCCAATGATAGAAGATTTAGGATTCTGTTGAATAGTTTGTTGAATAGCAAAATTTTTCAGTAAGTCATAGGTATCCATTTCTCCTTTAGGATTCATTCCAATGATAGTGCCACCCGATTGATTTTGTTTCTCTTTATTCTTCAATTCTTGTAGTTCGCTTGTAATTCGATCCCACAGTATGGCTGGAACAACGTAGGCTGTTTTGCTATCTTTGTCATTCATTTTGTAGTAGGCACAATTTTTCGCCCTTTAGAATATAGATATGTCGGTCTTCCTTTTATAACCACGGGAATGCCTGAAACAGACCCCCCTATTTGATGTTTAATCTTAAAACGTGTAGTCATTGCTCCTGGCCCGTTATCGTACGAGTATCTGCTATTAAATGGATTGGTCACCACACCATAATCTACAAACGATGGGCCTAAGGTTCCTCTAAACGCACCGGAGTTCTTACTGGCCTTTTTTCTTCCTCGTTTACCCATTTTTGTCTTTTTTAGCTATGGCTGCTTTAATAATAGAGTCTAGTTCCTCTTTATCGGATGCCGACGTAGACGGGGACGAAAGTTCTTCTACCGTTGAAAAAGAAGAATCTTCTTGTTGTACTATCTCTTTCTTTTTCTTCTTCTTCTTCTTCTTCTTCTCAGTATTTCCTTTTATTCTTTCTCCGAGAGCGTCTACACCCTTACTTATACCCTCCTGTAAAACAGCCTTTCCGACTGATTTGACATGAGGTACCGCTGCTTTGGCTAAAGTTTTCAACACTTTTCCCGCCAAAATTGCTCCACTACCCCCCCTCTGTGTTAGACATCGACGTATTTGTTGTGGAGTAGCGTGACGAAAGGCAATATTGTACAATCGTCTCTTGATTTGTCTCGGAAGTTTAGTTTCGACAGGAACCTTACCGGATAAAACAGCTTGAGCCAACTGTTGTATGGCCATGAGGTGTTCATCAGTGCTATGTCTTAACAAGGGCGTAGCTTGGGAAGGATGACATATTGCTAAAGATCGAATAAAACTTTTACCATCACTCATCATGACATTTGTTGCCTCTTGAACTTCTTTAAGAATTTTAGATATTCTGAAATGTGATCAAATGTGTTCTGTCCTTTATAGTACCCCCCAGTTTGCGAAACGGCCGTTCGTCTGGCCTTGCTTTTTTGACTACGAGATTTCCGTTTTCTTTTTGTCGGGTGATGTTTCAAAAGCTCGTCAGTGGACATAGTCTGTAAATTTTTCATTTTGGATTCCCCCTGCCACTTTGTTTGCTTTGCTAGTTCCTTAACAAGTTCTGCTGTTTCTGGTTTTATTTCTTCAAACCGATGACGTAAAGTTTTTAATGCATGCAAATAACTTAACTTTTCTTCCAATGTTAAGTCTTCTATTCTTATCCTAGAAAAGTCGAGTCTTTTTGCTTCTTCGAGATTTTTCACATCTTCAGTCCGATTCAAATATACATTGAGATTTTCGATACCATTAGATATATCACCAGTTCTAGTCTTTGAATCGCCAGTTTCGTTTTGCAGATCACCAGTTACATTTTGAAGATCACCACTTTCATTTTTCAAATCGCCAATTATCAACTCAACATCACCACGTTGAATGGTAGAATCACCAGTTACTCTTAAAGTTGTTGGTGATTGAATCAAAGTTTGAAATATCAAGTCATTTATTGATTTGGGGTAAATAGCTGTTCCTGATGCTAGCATTATATCGTCTTCAGTTAAGTCAATTAGTTGAGGTATTGAATGAGAGAAATCCATTTCTTTCTTAATATTGATTTCAAATGATTGAATTATATTGAGAACAGGTCTTGATATAGTTTAGTAAGATGGCTTACCTGAAGTAAAGGTAACGCGCTAGTAACCATAGGGTAATGTACTGATTCCATCATCCAACAACCGTCTTTTATTGTAGACAAATTGCATGGTCTTTGTTGTCGAAACTGTCTTTAACTGTTTCGATTTTGTATCTCGTACAATGGATTTGTCATATTCAACAGGAACTTTGTCTAAATCCATCTCTAATAACTTTAACATTGTACTCATTTGAAGAAACTTTTCTGTTTTTGGCATTAGAGTCATTCCTTTGCACTTGACAACTTGATCACCACTTTTGGTATTATATGCATACGTTTTTGGGCCTAAACTTACAAATTCTGTTATCCAATTTGTATTTGGATCTTTGCATTCATCTGACCACATACCTAACAAACTTCCAGTGGGGATCACTTCTTCGTCAGGATTACGTGTGATGTAGATTACGCTATCTGTATCGTGATATAAAACCCTTTCATTCAATTTTGAAAGGACTTCGTAAAGCCGCAAACGAGCAAATGATGTGACAAACGATGCCAGTACTACATTTCCATTTGGGTTGTCCTCGACGGCATCATTCATCTTATTATAACGCACCTGTGCAATATTATCATTGTTTTCAAATAGTAAAACATTGATGGTTTCTACTGTTTCATCGTTAAGAAGTGCAAAATACCGGGCGGGGTCAGTTATGTATTCCGTCTTTGCTTTAAATGGATTTTGACCAAATTTTCCCCACAAACAATTAAGATCGAGCTTTGCTATCGATCGTAGACCAGGATTGACTTTGATGTCTTGTTTTTGTAATTGAATTCCATAATCTCTATGCACCTTTTGAATAAATTCATTTTGTTGTTCTTCAGTCATGGACTGTGAAGGCCAACCAGAAGCTTCAATTTTTAGTCGTAGGTTTTCTTTGATGTAATCACGAAATAAATCATTGCTGCGTTTTTTGTAATGCCATATTTCATGCACTTTACTAATTTTGTAGCCCTGCTTTACCGCTTCCGTTAATTCCGCTGTCGTCCACACTCCAGTTAAACAGCGATCTTCGTTTTCGTGTAGGCAATATTCTGTTTGATTGAGTTCCATAGCACACGTTCTACAAAGAGTAAACATCAATTTCGATTGAATTACTTGAGGTAAAACAGGAAAGAAAAGTCCACGGGGTGGAACTACAGTACATTTGACAAGTCCGAACCATGATCCATCATAAACTTTTTGAATGTCTTGTAACTCTGGTGCAGTTCCGCAAAAGATTTCTGGATGTCCAATAGGGAACTCCTCTTGGTACATCACACTAGGGTATAAAGAAACCACATCGATGTAAATTATACGATGTACCGGATCCGATACCAGAAGCAAGGGATCAATACTTTCTTTATTTGTTAATGCATCTTTCGTATAACTGTAAAGACAAATCGCGTTAGTCCTTCCTCCATGAAGCCCCTGGCGTGGTAAGATTGGACGTCGAGCTTCTAAAGCAGAATGGTCCAAAAAGGGGAGATATTTCTCTCTTTCCGTTTCCCATTCATGACTCCACTTTTCCACTACCTGGAAACCGAGTTCTTTTAGACGTCGTGTGCGTTTACAGGTTTTTTCAAAGAGATCCCCCATCGAAGCTTTTTCTATCGGGTGTAACTTTAACCGGTCTTTGTAACATTTTTCACATCCATGCCAGAAACATCCGTGATATTGATATACAACCCCATTAATTTCATCTATCCCATCCACTTTAGCATTGTCAATAACCTTCTCACCGTTAGAACTTAAAGCAGTTCTCAAGTTTAGTGTGGGGGATTCAACTTGTAATGCACACAACCATTCCAATGCCTCGACGCTCGCAATATCTCTTCTTCTATACCCTAATGTAGGTACCATACCTATCGTGTTGGGTTTCAAAAAATTTTTCTTGAAAATAGTTAAACAAAGATGCGCAATCGTTGTACATTCATGAAAAGGTTCTACATTAAACAATGAATAGTAAATGGAACGAAAACGTAAACATCCCATCATCAATAATTTCGTATCTTGTACACAGTATTTTTCTAGTTCTTTTTGAAAGTCAAATACTTCTTCTTTATCCTGTTTTTCTTTCAACCATTTTTCACATTCTTTTCTTTCTTCCTTGTCTTTCATGTATTCTACTCCATAAAATTCTTTCTCCGGATAAGGCCCAATATAGTTTTGATTTTTCAAAGTAGAAAAAAAGTGAGGGAACCACCCTTTTTCTTGATTTGCTAGACCAAAGGTTTCAGGAAACTTCCTCAATGCTACCGGAATAAAGCAGTACGAATCTTTAAATGTGGTTTTGTTGATAGACATTTGCATAATTTTAGCACCTTCAAATATGCAAGAAGGACGAAAAGACCGATTTACCAGCCATTCTAAGATTGGATACGAATCATACCCTTTAAAATTGTGGGCAATAAATACATACAGTGTGTGAATGGGATCACTTAACACCCACTGACAAAACTCATCAATAGTGTTAAAAACTTGTAAACGTTGTCTCCCACAATTTCCTTTTTGACAAGGGTGTGAGAAATCAATATCCTCTGAACACATCTGACAGCATTTGATGGCCACCACTTTGTTCACTACATGAGATCCTTCCACACATCTAGTTTCAAAATCAAAAAAACAGTACTGAAATGCTTCCTCTGATGTTTCATTAGTGATTGGTTGGATGTAACAATAGTGTGTTTTTTGATTGACGACTTTTTTACAATATTTACAAGTGGAATGGTAGCATTTATGACAATCTTTTAATGTCTTCAGATGTTTTTTATCTTTCTGCCATAAGTCTACTGTTACCATACAGATTCCACACCGTTGGTAGCGTTGACATGTTGTATACCCGTGTGCGTTAGTTTGGTTCTGATGATAATTAAAACAAGCTTTGTTCCAAAACACCCCATGACAAATTTGGCATTCACGATTATATGGTTGACGTGTACCGTAGTGATCGATTTTACTTTTACAACGAAGACAGGGTCTTGTACACCTATGCATTTTCTTGTCTTGAAAACCTTTTTCACATTCTGTACAATAATAAACTGTCCCCAACCATCCACTCATGCTTGATATGTATTCAAAATGTCTGTTTGAATAATTCAAATAAATGCATGGTGGTCCATGTCGGGGGACTCCCCGCTGCTGACTACCATTATACACAATACATCTTGAATTTTCGTCGTACACCTTTATGATTGCCGTTTTCTTTAACTGAATCTGAAAATGTATCAGTTCCGGAAATCCACAAGTTTCATTCCAATATTCTATTAATTGGTTAGTTGTATACCAGTCTTTTAACGTTTCATCGTCAGGAAGAGTGCCATTGTTTAATCCTGTTAGGATTGCTCTTCCTAAACAATTTCGTTTGATATTGCATGTGACTTTGGAACGTTTCCTTTCTTTCTCTCCACCTTGGACCTGATAATGAGCCCTCTTTTTACCACCTTTGTATCCAGGCATGCTTCCTGTCTCATTACAAGTGTGTGGAGTTTTGCGATTTTTCTTAAACCCATGACCACACCGATAACAAAAAGTGGCTCTATGGTCTGTAGAATACAACCGTTCAGGGCGAATCACTGTCAATAATCTATCTCTCCATATATAAAATACATAAGCCTGTTGCCATTCTTGTGACATAAATATTTTTTTATCACCATCTTTCTCGTTCTTGATTACTAAAACAGGATGTTTCAATTCCACTTCGTCTTGTAAAAAAGTCAACAGTTCTTGCCAAGTTATTCCTTCTCTCCATTTTAATTTCTGTTTAATGTTTTTAGGGCCAATGTTAGTAAGACGAGATAATCCAACAATTACATCCTCAGCTAAGCTGTTAGATTTGGATGGAAGAAACAGCCATCCGTTATCAATCAATCGTTGAATCTGTTTATCAGAGAGTGTTTGATGAAGTCTCATACGTCCATTTCCGTAAAACCCCTTTGTTATTAGCACTTTGATCGTCACATTTCCCTTTAAAAGCCATTCCTTTTTAGATTGTTGAATTTTATGAATCTCTTCTTTAAATTGTTCGAGTCTCTGTTGTATAGAAGAACCGATATTAAATGAAAGAAGAACTGGTTGCGTGAGGTCTCCGCCATTAATTTCAAGCCCCATCCAGTCTCTATTTTCTACTTTTTCGGCTTGAAAAACAAGCTCAAACATTTGATGAAAACTTGTCAACATCCTTTGTATTCCCACGTCTAGAGTGACTTTTTGTGGGTCACGCAACTCGAATTCGTACGTCACTATTCGAGTACGAAAACGGTCGTTTTGACGCAAAAGTGTTCGATTGACCAAAGTTAAGTTGTTGTAGTTCTTGATTAAGGTTCCAGCTCGTTGTTGAATTTCAAACTCATCGTAGACTCTATTCAAAGTCTCGTCGTCAACCTCTTCTTCATAATAATACAGTTCTTCCAAAAGTTGACATAAGTCACATAATTCTTTGTCGCTAATACCATCGTCAATAAACTCTTCCATCGTGAGTCAACAGTTGTATTGATTTCAACATATGAGCTCAACTAACCAATTCGGCGTTCTGGAGGTTTATTTAACACTGAGGTTGAGGAAAATGTTTCCACTCTGCCTCATGTTTTTAACCCAATGAAATGTTTTTAAAGACATACATTTTGAAACATAATTAGCATACGATTTCAAAACATAATAAGCATACTTGTTAATCATTAAACAAACATTAAAACAAAACAAACAAACAAACAAACAATCAAAAAAAGGAACATCTAGTCAAGAGCTCGCTCTATATCCTTAGTTATTGAGGGATCACGTAGTGCGCTCGAGAAGACTTAATCAATTTCTCATATAAATAATGAGAAAGAAAGCCAAAAACCAAAATTAGTTCTTAGCGTCTTCCTGGCAAACGTACGCAGCTGAAAAAGTCACGGGGCATTGATAAGACACAAGGTCTCATTCCCTCGACATTCCCTTATCTGTGTCTTTCCACCCTATTTTTCAGCTGTAAAAGGATAGAGCTCGCCCAACAGACTAAATGTTAGTGTCACACAATCAATCGAGTTCTTAAATACTCTCTGAAAGTGACGTCAAAAGCAAAAAATTACGTCATTTTCTAATGACGAAAGCAATTTGTCATTTCCAAAAGTGACGAAAGCATTTACTTCATTTTCAAAACTGAGTGACGTTCATTTAATTACTAATTAATTCTTTTCTACAGACGCTTTATTATTATTATTACAGAGTTATTTTTCTAGAAGGACGCTATTCTAAAATAGAAAGATAATGGACGCGGATTCAAGTATTTACCTAACTAGATTTGTTTTGCCTTTGGTATCTAGGCGGCGTAAGCACAGTTCGCTGGTTCCCAATGCTCTTTGGCCATCTTAACACGTATTACCATGTGCTGGAGTAGTCAATTTTCTCGATCTCTATAACACTGCCCTACAATGTTGTAGAGGGAAGTAATTGCGTTAAATGATTTTCATTTATTGCTTCAATTTGTAGAAAAGAAGAGGAAAAAGGATGTCAAAAGTTCATTTGCTTTCAATGAATCAATCTATCACTCGCCTTAAACTTATTATGTATAGCTCAAAACAAAGGAATGATTGATTGGTTAATTTAATGAAACGATGCTAACTTGCTGTTTGGTGCTTGGTTTCTAGGCAACTCGAATCCGTTTCACTGGTGTTCGATGTTCTAGTTTCGATAGAATACCAGCTTGAGAAAACTTGAACAATTCTCTTTTTAATCAAAACGAGAAGACATTCACTGAATTCAATTCAATGTACTCTCATTGACTTATCAAAAACAACATATATTGCTATTTCCGTGGCATATATGGCAGTTATCAAAATACCCCCTCCCCCACCCCTCCACCCCAAGAGTTCTTAAATACTCTCTGAAAGTGATGTCATAGACAAAAGAATACGTCATTTTCTAATGACGGAAGCACTTTGTCATTTCCAAAAGTGATGAAAGTATTTACTTCATTTTTCAAAAGTGACGTTCATTAAATTACTTCAATAGACACGTGTTTCATTTACTTACTTCAATAGGCACGTGTTTCTTTTCTACAGACGCTTTTTTAAGATAATGGACGCGGATCCAAGTATTTACCTAACTAGATTTGTTTTGCCTTTGGTTTCTAGGCGACGTAAACACAGTTCGCTGGTTCCCGATGCTCTTTGGCCATCTAAACACGTATTACCATGTGCTGGAGTGGTCAAATTACTTGATCTCTATCATGACATTTCACTACAATGTAGTAGAGGGAAGTAATTGCGTTAAATGATTTTCATTTATTGCTTCAATTTGTAGAAAAGAAGAGGAAAAAGGATGTCAAAAGTTCATTTCCTTTCATTCAATCAATCTATCACTCATTTGCTTTAAACTTATTATGTATAGCTCAAAACAAAGGAATGAAACGACGCTAACTTGCTGTTTGGTGCTTGGTTTCTAGGCAACTCGAATCCGTTTCACTGGTGTTCGATGTTCTAGTTTCGATAGAATACCAGCTTGAGAAAACTTGAACAATTCTCTTTTTAATTAAAACGAGAAGACATTCGCTGAATTCATTTCAATGTACCTTCATTGTCTTCTGATAAAAAAAATATATATATATTGCTATTTCCATGGTATATATGGTCGTTATCAAAACACCTCCCCCACCCCCCACCCCCCACCCTGTGTTATAAACTATAAATATGATGGGTGCTTGATGCCCTCGCTCACTTGTAACAACCATTCGAAGAAGAAGGAAGCAAGAAAAAGTCAAAAGGAGAGTTAAAAAGGTAAAGAACCCTGACTTCAAGTAACTTTTTAGCTTTTTTTTCCATTCCTCACTGATTTTTATTATTTTTCTTTTAGAGTGATTCTGAAGAAAAGTTATTTTCAAGACAACTATTTTCAAGGAAATAAAGAAAATTTGACCTAAAGAAGTAAGTTTTGATCGATCGTACCATTTGAATGCTTAGTTTTGATTTTTTTAACAGATTTTGAAAAAAACATGTATAAACTGTTTTTTCCACTTGGTATGACCGCATGTATGCTAACATATCATTTATCTCTTTTCAAAAACTTTCTTTACGATTAAAAATGTTGATTACATTTTTTTCCTCATTTTCAGTGTCTACTGAACAGCAAGACCAACAAGAGCAACAACCCACAGTTGAACACAATCCGCTGGGGCATGCGCAAGAGCAAAATGATAATGATGAACAACCCACCCATGGCCAACCAGAAGTGATATTAATTAGTGAGGAGGCCGCAAATGATGACGAGGACATGGATCTAGACAATCAGATCCAGAAGGCGAACACCATGGTGAGTCAGGCCCCCTGTGTCATCTGTTTTTCTATTGAAGTGGAAAAATTTGATGTTAGTGGAAAAAGAGTAAAAGATAAATCGTTTCATCGGTTGAGTTGTTGCAAAAATTTTATTCATACCTATTGTTTGCTGAAGCTAGAAACGTGTAAATCAACCAAAGATTTAATTTGTCCCGTCTGTAGAGCACGTAAGGAAATCTACCCAACGTTTTTAGTTCATGCGTTGAATAATTCTCAGACAAATGTATATGCACTTTTAGAACCAGATGAATTTATTTCTTTTGAAGTCAGTGAACTTTACGAGTACTGCTATCCCTTAGAAATCATAGCAAAGGAAATCAAACAAAGAATTGAACGCTTGTTGACATCAATGTAAATAAGGTTTTTTCTTCTTCAGATCTATTCCTTTGATAACATGGTGACAAATCGTCTAGAAATGTTTCACCGAGAAACCATGCGTTATTTAAACTTCCTTAGATGTCTAACAAAATGTACTGAACTCATTGACGATGGATATAAAGACATAACAAAATTAGAAGAAATGTTTTTGACAAAAGGGATAAGAGTCCATAGTCTTGATGACGAAGTGGAGCAGTTTAAAAATTTGTCAGAGCTTTATGACGTAAATCTTGAGGAATTACACGAATTGGCAGATAAGTTCTTCACTAAGAATAATGCTGATAATTTTCTCTTCTTTTTTGAAACTCGCTTGAAGTCCAGTGACAGCTTTAAGAAACATAAATCTTTGATTCAACAACTTTAAAAATACGTGTACCCTATTGTTTACATTTTTAGATTGGCTTGGAAGAAAGTGTAAACTTATATGGAAAGTTAAGATATAATTTACTATCAAGGAAAGTTTTAGCATTGCTTAGAATAGTGTGTTATGAAAATTCCATTTCACCAAAATATTTAACTCATCTTCTTCGACTAGAATGTTTTTTGATTGAATTGATGGAAGATCTTAAAGACAGTATTCTAAAAGGGAGAACAAAAATAGAATCATTGACAGGTTTTACTCGATTAAATCGATATCTTGAATCGACCGAAGATAGAAACTATGAAAGTTTTAACTAGGTAAACCATTTTTCCTCCCCCGCTTCCTCCTGATGATGATTATTTACATACTTTTGTACTTGTTTTTTAGATAATGATGGAAAAATATATAGAAGTGTTTGGATACATTACATATGTTTTAACGTTAAGGCAATCATTAAGCATACTTAAAATTACTTGTTATGAAAATAAATTGTCACCACACCATTTCCGTTATCAACGTAGAGTTAAGGACCCCGGTGTACAATTTATTCATAGACTTTTTGAACAAAGTGACGAAAATTTCAAAAGAGCTTCTCTTAGATTAAATGGAATGTTGGGGTCACCACATTAAGTAGTGATGCATTTCTTTCTTTCTTAGATGGACTGCTTCATTTGTCTGAAAGAAAACAAACTTAGTTCCCTGAATCTAATGTTATGTTGTCAAAAATACGTAGACGACTTGTGTCTTTGGTCTTGGATAAAAATAGGATCAAAGAGCTTAAGTAAACTGACTTGTCCTGTTTGTAGACAATTTATTACTCCATAAATGTCAGGGGTTTTGCCCCTATGATTTTTACACATTTTAAAATGTAAACAAAAATTGAGAACGTTCCTTGAAAAAGAAAAAAAGTAAAAATCATAGGGGCACCCCCTCATTTTGATCTTTTTTTAATTCGATGTTTATTTTATATTTTTAAAATTGATTTTTTACTCAATTATTTTTTGGCTGATGATTCTACTTTTTGCACATAAAATTATATCCAGCTTATTTCATTTATATTTTCATTCACTATTTTATCTATTCCTTTTCGTATTTTTTACATATTTTTAT
Source organism: Telmatactis stephensoni (assembly GCA_029948255.1). Taxonomy (NCBI): domain Eukaryota; kingdom Metazoa; phylum Cnidaria; class Anthozoa; order Actiniaria; family Isophelliidae; genus Telmatactis; species Telmatactis stephensoni. Next base: position 619,893 of record JALIZF010001721.1, on the reverse strand, counting down.
AACTAACTCAATATGTTAATCACTTATCAATTAACGATGAGAACCTAATGTAAATAGCTTTTTACGATGATGATTGATTTGTAAATAATTTTGAGACTTAGTATATTCAAATGTCAACAATAAGAGTGATTTGTATTTTTATTTTAAATAAACCGTGTAATGCGTAAATGAAACAATCCTGTCTTGCTTCTTTTGGTGTGCAAGGGATGGGATGAATGGTGTTACATTTTCTTTCTTTCTTTTTCCTACTAGCGAAGAATCTCTGCGAAGATGGCCATCTCTTCACTTTAGGGAAAGACGCGCTTGTTATTTTTGATATAGAAAAAACAAACAAACAAACAAAAAAAAAACCCGAATACACCGACTCATGCGTACACTGATAAACGCAGTCTTTTTCTTTCTTTTTTTTCATTTTTTTTATTCATTTTTCATTTTTTTTTTTATTCATTATTATTATTTTCCCTGGCAGAGGGGGGGACGCTGCTGCTTGCCTAGCCTCAGGGGGGTGCTGGGCTGGGCTGACAGGCAAGACCTCCGCGCCGGGGACCCGCAGGGCGGGCCGCCGCCCCAGCGTGGGGAACCGCCTGCTTGCTCATGCGCGCATCCCATGCCCAGCTTCCCAAGTACCGCTTCCCGAACACTCTCCGAAGATTCCCCGAAGGGCTAATCGATATCTCGTCGGGAAAACCGAACACCCGAAGATTCCCCGAAGGGTATACCCTTAACAGAGACCTTCTATTACTACTTACATAGGCAGTTGGGGGTTGGGGTTGGGGGTTGGGGTTGGGGGTGGTGGGGGGTTAGTGGGGGAGGGGGTGGTGGGGGGTTAGTGGGGGAGGGGGTGTTGGGGGTCCATATTTTTTACTAGATAGTGTTTCCATGTCATCATGGATTTTTCCCAAATTGACAAACCCAACAAGTCGATGTTTGCCATTTTTTACAACCATTTCCAAATTTTCCTATATGTAAAAACACAGTATATGATGTTTGAAATCTCTATAGGCCTTGCGCACGATATTGGTGCACAGGTTTTCGTGATTTTCATTTGAACGCTACCTTTTCCTTCCAAACTTTACAAATAAATGATTAAATTCCTCGTTTTTTCTCCAGGATGCAGAGAATTTAATGTGCATTGGAGAAATGGTTTCAAATTGGTGAATATAATTTCAAAGAAAGTAATATAAGACAAAAATTTATAACAGATCTCGTTAATATTGACCAGTTTTGTGGCCGACTATAACTAAAACTAAATTTTCAAAAGTTCCATTTTCACGCCGAATACGTTATTTTTTCTAAAACAATTAAGTAATTGCAGAGGCAAATTAGCTATAGTTAAACTATACCTTCTCCATTTACTGTTCATCTTTGTTATTTTTGAGTAGTGGAATCATTTCTAGCGTTGTAACGTGAAAAAATGACTAAAATGTTTGCTTTTTTTAGCGAGCATCGAGCATTGACTATCGTGTATCGAGCACATTGTATCGTGCATCGTGCCTTGGCGTAAAGGCTCGATGAAAGCTCGATCTATGCTCGATGAAGGCTCGATCTAAGCTCGATGAAGGCTCGATCGATGCCCGATAAAGGTTCGATCTATGCTCGATAAAGGCTTGATCTACGCTCGATCTATGCTCGATCTAAGCTCGATGAAGGCTCGATCTATGCTCGATAAAGGCTCGATGATAATATAGAAGAATCATGAAAGTTTAAAGCGAGAACAGTGAAAAGAAAACATAGAGGAAAAGCACACGGAGTTGTTTATGATGACCGTGAAAGGTAAGGAGGACGATTGCATAATGTGTGCTTCATACACAGTTCTGATTACTGTAAGCTATCGCAGTCGATATTCACCATCTAATACTGGATCCGTGATGACTGTGACAAGCCGAGTCCATCGCCATCTTGAAAACCGAGTGGAGACTGGGTTTCGTAAGTTCCTTTTTTGTCTTTTTCTTTCTTTTTTCTGCGCTTTTTCAAAACATATGATTTTTTTCAACCTTGAATTGCCATTATTTTAATTTTTCCTACAAACTTGAACAATTTCTTCTTCAAAAAAAGGAAAAAGAAATTATCGAAAAAAATATTGTTTTACAGCTGCCATCTTGAATTTAGTTGAGCGCACGCTAGCCTGCTCAGTAAAAGTGCGCGCGAACAATGCCCGCGAACGTCCTTAATGACAAATAAACTCCAAAAACAAGTAGGGAAGTGTAGTGCTATGTGTTGGCCGGGACATAGGAGAGCTGGCCGGTTCTAGTCCAATATCTCACCTACGTATCGTCTTTTATTTTTCCGATTCTCGATGGCAGTTGATGAAATGCAAGGAGAATGGCTCACAGAGCAATAATATCCTTGTTTTTTTCTGGAACCACATTGGCGATTATTTAATTATCTGTAATATTTTATTTCATTTATTCGTTGGAACAATATTTTCTCAACAACATTGGATTCTGCCGACCCTACCTAAGCATTTTATGCATGAAACGATTGACTCACAACTGGTAGGACAATTGTAGGACGATAGTTCCATGTCGGAGTTCAATATTCTTGATCTACGCTCGATGAAGGCTCGATCTATGCTCGATGAAGGCTCCATCTATGCTCGATGAAGGCTCCATCTATGCTCGATAAAGGCTCAATCTATGCTCGATGAAGGCTCGATCTATGCCCGATGAGGGCTCGATCTATGCTCGATAAAAGCTCGATCTATGCTCGATGAAGGCTCGATGATAATATCGTGCATTAATGCCCGATTATCGTGCGTGCCTTGGGCACAATCCTTTTTTGTCGTAATTTTGTTACACTGCTGTGCACCAACATCGTGCGTGAGGCCTATAACATATATTAGGCCACTATACTATCTAGGGAAGGTTGCTAATAAGACTCAGTAGGTTTTCGTGATAGCTTGAAACAACAAAACAAAACAAAAATAATTTAAATGAACCTAATAATATTAAATAACATTAAAAATACCTGAATTTTCATTTCATCCAACACAAATCCACCCCAGAAGTCATTCTTTTAAGGTTGTGTGAATTTGCTTCTTTCAAGCACCAGAGTAGCATGTCTCTATGCCATCCAGGTCTTTGATCAGTTTTGTTCTTGTGATAGCTGAATAAAATTTCAAGATATAAGTAATAAATTATCAACTTTTATGTTTCATTTATTTTTATATTTCAATATTTTTAAATTATTAAATATTTTAATAACTAGGAAATTACTATATTTATTATTCATGATACCATACTTAAACTGCAGGATATATTAACTAATTATGCTTACCGCATAGTTTGATTGCTAGGAAGGTACAATATCTTTCTGAGAGGGTCCAAAACATGGGGATTCTAACTGTACAACTCTATGCAGAGCTTGATAATCCTGTAAAAATAGAAAATCATATGAATATATAGATATATATCTTTTCAAGTGATAACTATGTAGAGAAAACAAAGAATTTTAGATAATTGTACAATTTACTGTTTGCATTCTATTTTGCTTCATTTTCATTTTTTTGTTGTTTTTCATATTTTAATACTGTTTGCATTCTATTTTCATTTTCATTTTTTGTTTAGTTTTTCATATTTACTGTTTGCACTCTATTTTGCTTCATTATCATTTTCTTTTTGTCTGATTACCTTGGATGCCATCAATAAGCATTAGATTTTTCTGTTTTTGCAATATCCACCTGCTGTTGCCACAGTATGGCCATGTCTTCTGGGACATCTTTTTGGTCGACTTTCTTGAAGATACTGTCAATGTCGTTATGATCGTTTTGATCAAACAACAACAGCTCTTGCTCCATTTTAGATTGTAAACGTTTTTCTTTCAGACGAGCTTTTCTTTCTTGAATTATTCTTGAAACGAGATATTGTCTCATCATGTACCAATGGTTACAATGCGGTTTGGGTACATTTCCACTTTCTTCTCTTCTTTTAATCTTCTTTTGTAAGTTAGATTTCAGTCTGTTACAACTTTCACAGCAATTACCCCTGGTGTTCGTGAAAGTTTCACAATCATTGGAAAATACTCCATCTTCTTCATTGGAGTCATGTCCTGTTAAATCTTTATGCACTTTGCGTTTGTAATGAGTTCTTTGTCAACCGTGGTGTCTAAAATCCCAGCGCACACAGCTGTTTTTTGCAAGAATTGTGGCAAAAAATTGCCTTTTCAATTAAAGTCATTGACTTCAAATTTTCCTCAATCCAGTTAGCCCTTACAGTTTTCTCGTTATGCTTTATGTCGACCTCAATCTTGTTGTCTTCTAAACTACCACAGCTCTTTGTCCATTATACGAGAAATCAGTCAGCTGGACGAGACTTAGGCAACATGTTGTTCTTTTTTATGTGCCAATCTTTAATTTCTCTCTTGGAGAAATTGTTCTCAAAGGAGCTCCATTGGTCCTCGACGGATTGCACCCCAGAATCATTGTTCATACATTATTATGAAACTATAATCTGTCCAGTGTATGGATATCTACATCCCAATGCCACTCCCATCCGGCCAAATTCAAGGTTTGGAAGGCAAGCATACTATCTCACACTTTTACGGGAAGGCTGGGTCATGACAAGAAGGGAAGTCCTCCAGTCTGTAATGCAAAAAAAAGTAGGTGAGAAATTTTTCCATATTAAACAAATATTTAATTGTGACTACAGTGAATGGTAATTAAAGAAGCCAGTCTTACAGGGATAGGAAACAAAAAAAAGCTTAGTGATATACTCAGTCAGTGTAATAAAAAACTAAAAAAAAAAATGTAAATGTAGATCAACACCCTAGGAAAAAGCCACAAATTCTTTTTCATTACAATAATTATATATTTTGTAATTTGTGATGTTTTAGATGGAAGCCAGATATAGTTTTACTCTTGACATTCTTTGAAGAATATCTTGGTCTGTCTCTTGATATTATCAGTGCTTTTGCAGCCAATGATAAAGATGCTTGGGTAGAGGTAATGGAAGCAATATCTTTAATGCTGTTTTTATTCAGATATACATGTACATGGAAAAGGAGCATCCTGCAATCACCAACTTGATAATTTTGTACTTTATAGATTTTGGAGAGAGTTTTTTCATGATGGCCAGCCTGATTTCCGTGATGCCATATATTAATCACACTATCACGTTTGAACTACTGGCAGCAGAATGATCATCCTATGGCCACTGAGATGTTTAAATTTCTGCCTCACTTCAGTGAAGTCCTAGTTGAAATATTTTTGTCTGGTATGTTTGGATTTTATTAACACACTGCCATATATCAAAAACTAGTAAGAATCTAAAGATGTTTGGTTGAAGAATCACATTTATTATTTGTGAAATTGTCAATTATTATTTTGTTGTTGATGCTGTCTATTACATGCACATGTATGGTTAAGGAACAAATTTATTCTTTTTTCCTTTTAAGTATTATCATTCCACACTGACCCTGCCTACACTGCAGAACAAATCAGAGATGCTGCCATATGGATAGATGAAATATAGATGGATAATGATGAGATTAACAAAACATACCTGGTTCGAAGCCTTGACTGCTATTCCAAGAACATCACTCCTTCATCATCCACAAAGCACTTTGCTATCATTTTAAAAGCCAGTCAGTTCATAAAGATCCTATTCAATAAAGCCATTGAAGCAGCCCCAGTTACAATAGAAGAGAGTGTGACATATGACAGTGCTGGACTACTCTCCTTTAAGACAACATTTTTTGGTCAAGTTCCAGCTCACCTTTTCCCACTTCCATGTGCAAGACCTTCATGTGAAGTTGTGTGCTCTGCTTGTCAATTGCAAATTACCAAAACCGATGGAAATTGCCAAGTATCCTACCTTAGACTGAAATGTGGGCACGTTTTTCATCAGATGTGTTTTCTACCAGACCTTAACAAGATACGTCCAAAACTCGTGTACAAGATTGAGCTCAAGTCCCTATGTATAATATACAAAATCAGTACTGAAGGCCTCAAAAAGGCTCTGATAACAAGAATTCAAGAGTATGTCAGAACCCATCCAACTCCTTCTCTGCCATGCCAAGGCTGTGAGGAAAAGCAAGCTTCACCATGTGTGAAAAAATATTGTCACATATGCCACGACTTCATTACTCCAAGTTCCACAACAAAAAGGTTGTCCTGTGGATATTTGGTTCATGAATCATGCTGTGATGGTGGACTTCTCAATTGCAAGATCTGTGCCAAGCAGTCCAATGAAGTCATTGAGGAATCCAGCAAAAAAGCCAAACTGAGATTCACCAGACCTTAGTCCAGTCCCAGACTCTCTTTCTTGCCGCTCCAGGACTCGCGGAGAAAGAGAGTCCAGTATAACTTGCATGCGCATGGCAGTTTAGTGACCACGCGATCACCACATTCATGTGGTGATCGCGTGGTTACAAATCCTAAAGTCATCTAATGATTCAAGATGGCTGAAGAAGAAAGTGTTTTGTATACACGATATCAGTCTCATTTCGGAAAGCCATTTGTTGATTCAGTGAGCTATGCACTTGGAAAAACCAACTACAATCTTTTACCAAAGTTTGAGCAGTTACAGGCCATTTACGGATGGACAGTTGTGAAAGACGTATTTGTGAATTTTTCGATACGCATCACTACCACTGCTACCAAACACTTACATTTGCATATTGCAAGCTCGCAAAATACTAATTAAACAATTGATTGGCTCATTTTGCACATGCGCATGCAAGTTATACTGGACTCTCTTTCTCCGCGAGTCCTGGAGCGGCAAGAAAGAGAGTCTGGGACTGGACTAACCAGACCTGAGCTTGAAAGAGTCCCCACTGGCAGGTGCACAGATGACAGTGATGAGGATGAAGATGGTGATGACCAAATTTATATTACAGATTCCGAGAAAGAACAGAGGCTTTCTAAGTATTGTGGGGAATTGGCAGTACAAGCCAAAAAGAACAAAGAACAAAGAGGTTCTTTACCCTGCACTCGAATAATTAAAATAAATGACTTGTGAAGTTAAGTGATATAATTGGTATTTTATGATCCTCAATATTACAAATTTATATTTTCTTTTGTTTCTGTGTATCACAATAACTTTTGATAATGAACTTGTATTATAGATTGGTATACACATTAAGGATACACATGATCCTGGACATATTGTAAATATACAAATGACTTGTAAAATTATCCAGTAGAATGCATTAGCATGCATATACATTTAGGGATATACAAGCTTGATGATTCATCTGATTATTTATTGTTGTAAATATGTAAATATGTAGATAGATCGATCTATAAAATGTATGAATATTTCTATTAAAATTTTATATCAGTATTAAAAGTATATATTTTTGTTATGATGTTGATGAAATTATTGATACACTGAGATTCTTATATCTCAGCTAGTCTGTAAAATAATGTGTCCATTTTTGACAAGCTTATTAGCTTCTTTATTCAATTCTGATAATTGCGATAAAAAACTGTCCGTTACAACATTCAAAATAAATTGTATAACTTTTCCATTGTCTACTAACCTGAATTTTTTTGTCATCATCTTCAGCATACAGTTCGCATGACACGCCATGTGGAGATCGAGTACACAATGTGCCTGTTTGTGTTGAAGTGTTTAGCTTGCAGGCTCATTCCACAACTTCTTTATCTATGCAATATCCTTTTCCTTGCTATTCTTTATTGCATAGGCATAGTTTTTAATTAATTTTTGGATACAAACAAAAGTTTTGTCGCTATTTCCTCAAATGGATTACTGCATAAGACCTGAAAATCTGAATTTTCAGGGGGCCCATCAAGTGACATTAGTCTCGACTAATGATAAGTTTCGTTAGTTTGATTGTCAAAATCTTTTCACCAACGATTAATAAGCCCCTCCCCCGAATAAGACGTGAAAAATTTAATTCGAGTAAATACGGTAATATGCTTTAGGTTCCAACAGTGTCAAAATATTTCAAATTCAAAGAGTTTTCAAACACATTCTTACATAAAGTTCAGTTCACGCCATGGCCGTTTATCACAGTTAGGCAAACGTACAGCGCTTCACTGTGTCAAAGTGTTCTCGGTTGACAACAGTTTTCTGGAAATATCAATTTTCCACTTTAACAGCCTGTATCTTTTTGTACTGCATAGGCCTATCAGTTTTGTACTTGAATGGGGTCCCACAGTTATTTTTCGTTATAGAGCACCATGATGTCCAACTTGATGAGTGAAGGTGCGTGTAATTAGCGAAGTGAAATACCCTTTTTCCACGTTTTTCTTCTTGAAATCTTTACAGTTTGGCGATAAGAGACAAAATTTATATTTGAAATACTCTTTAAAGGTTCGCTGATTATATTTAAGGAATATAAAACGCGTGCGCATGTCTCTGTACTGTGATATAAACACGATGGAAGTGTAGAGCAAGAGAAAAGCAAGTTTCTCTTGCTTTTCGAGTGCTATACATCTTCTAGAGTGTTCATATCACAGTACAGAGGCATAAGCGATCGTTTTATATTGCTTTTATAAAATATTTTCGACGTTTTTTGAGCGAGCCATGTCTCTGTCCTCTGATATAAACATGGAAGCCAACCAATCAGCGCACGCGTTATATCTCAAATATTTTATAAAACATAAATAAAAGCACAAAATGATAAACTTTATGACATAGAACAAAAGCTCCCTTTCAAAGTTTGCTTGTGTATTCCAAGTTAGCCAATCAGAACACTCCTACCCATTCCCCCAAACATTTGCCACAGACTGGTCCAACTATGAAGTTATGCCAGAGTTGTAAGTGGCAGCAGCTGGGAATTTTGTCTGCCCATGCATTAGCCAGCTAGCACTAATCCCCGAGCGGGCTTCCTGTGTTACACGCGAAACTTGAGTATATAAACAAAGATGGCGGCTTGTTCACTGAAAATATTTTTCGTCTTTTGTGCGCTTTTTCTGTATGTTGTTTCAAGTACGAAAGTTTCGTCAAAGACAAAATGTGCAGTCTGTCAGCGCAAATGCAAAGCTGATCTAAAATTTACAAGAAGCATTTCAAAGTATGTAAAATATTTGTTTCGGCATCACCTACAATGGATCGTCAAATGACATTCTATGTTTATCTTGCCGTAGAGCATTGCACGACCACAAGGCAACTGGAAAAACTTTTTATCATGTGAGTAGCTCAATAAAACAAACATGAATAAACATTTGTTCATTTTTTGTGCCTCGAACAAAAGAATATTTAATGTTTTGCAAACATTTTTTGTGACTGCTTTCATTTTCCGAAAATAAAAATCGATATTTTCAGCTTGTTGGTTCCAGAGTCAAAAATGTAGGCAGACCTCCAAAGCACCAGAAACGTTTGGAGAAAATAACAGGAGCAGAACAAAAGACAGCTGATACAGGAGATGGAAAACAGACCCTTCCTACTGATGTCCTTGAAGAAATGGAGAAAAAATGGAAACAATTTCTGAAAGTAAGACGAAATAAAATGCCAAAATGAAAAATGTCAAAAACATGAAATTTATAACTACATAGCTTTTTTATTTTGTTTTTGATAGGATGTAACCTTAAGGCAGAACTGGAAAAAATAAAAATGAAAATACATGAAGAATTTCTTGCAAAGAAAAAAAAAAGCCAAATATACAGCCCAGATGAATTTATAACTTTTTGTGAGAGTGCAGGTGCACACAATTTATTCAACACAATATTGGATGCTATCACAAGTGATAGACATTCTGAAGAACGAAACTTGATGAACAGAAAAAGAGCAGTTTCAATTATTTACAAAATGTGTTATTGCCTTAGTCAACGGTGCAATGTTTTACAAGTTGACCATGCTCTGTTCCTCAAGTCAAGCCATTTAAATCAAGAAGGATTTGAAACTCAATTTTGTCTTGGTAACACGTTGCAGAAAAACATTAGACAATGTCATAAATGCTTTGGCAACAAATCACTTTAAAAGCCTTGAAAAAAATGTTTCTGGAGCAATTAAGAATGAATGGCTTCTGGTTCTTATAATTGATGATTATACAACCATTCATACTAACAGACGACCAACCCAGGAAAAAGCATCAACATGTATCAGCATGTGCACTATTGTTGTCAAAGCATTTAAAACACAAAAAGCTCTCAAACTACCAAGAAATATACATCAAATGCACGACCCAGCTGGGATCAACATTCCTTCTTGTATTAGTGATATAACATCTCCACAGTCTATGTTCAACCTAGCGTACACTTATACCTAATACACTTATACCTAATACACTTATACCTAATACTCTGTGTTAACCACTCACGCACATTATCAACACTAGTTTGAAGAGTCACACTTTTCCCTCAGCATGGAAGATTGGCAGAGTCCAAGGTTGAAATGCCTGCCTCATTTGATGATGTCCGCCCAATTATTATCCTCCCTGAACTTTCCAAGGTACTTAAAAGGATTGTGCTACACCAGCTACTTGAATTTATTGACAAAGCCAAATTGCTGGGAGACTGTATAGTCCAGGAGCCGGTTGTACGAAAGCTGATTAACTTAAATCCAGGATAAGTGGTAACCTAGGATTAAATTGGCTAATCCAGGATTAGTTAATCCTAGGTTAAAAATGCGTTGTTCAAAAGGGAATTTAACCCTGGATTAGCTAACCCAGGATTATCTTCGCAAAAACTGGTTTTAACCAGTTTTAGTATGCGTCATACCAATGTGCGCTCGAGTTGCGGCTCGCTCTTAATTGATTTTTGTTGGCTTTCTTGAGGAATGTGAAAAATTAAAAAAAAAGAATAAAAATACATAAACCAAAAAACGAAAGAAAAAGATAACCACACATGAGATAACAGCGGACGAGAAAGAACAAAAGATGAAAAGAAAAGCAAACTTTTCAGCCAATGAAATCAGCATTCTGACGGAGTACGTTGAAAATAATTTAGAGCTACTACAGTCAAAGCTGACTAACACTGTTACAAACAACAAGAAAAATGAAACATGGAAACAAATTGCAGAAGAGATAAATGTCGTTGGCTGTGCCGAAAGAACATGGCAGGAAGTGAGAGACAAGTGGAAGAATCTGACTAGCACGGTCAAGAAAGCCTACTCATCTTTCAAGCAAGAAATAAGGAAGACTAGAGGTGGTCCGGCCCCGGAAAAAACATCTGAAGCCAGTGAAAAAATAATTTCGCTGTTGGAAGACAAACCAAGTTTTTCAGGCCTTCAGGGCTTCAACTCAGGCAAAAGAAAAAGTTATGTTTAATTCATTATGTAATTGAAACCATGTGATTGCTTGGACATGCGTTGTGGTGTTCATTCCGCCATATTTAAAAAGTTTGTGTTGACATAACAAAACAAAAATTTTATTATTACCTTAACATTCGCACTTTCATGATGATATAAAGAAGGAAAATGCTATCTGGCAATTAACTAAGAGATAAGTGGATCACTTCATTAATTATTAACATTTTATGCGAGAAAATGTCATTCAAGAGACAAAAACACTGTGGCTGCCCTAATTTTTGTAAAATGAACGAGCAAATGGGTTTCACGTAATGGCCCATTCCAGCTATAATATATGCGTGCAGGGAATCATGGGAACTGTGGTAGCAACAATCCAAGATGGCGGATCACTAGGGTAAACAAAGTTATTGCAATTACTAGTATCGTCCAAAAAACGGAAAAAAATACCAAAAAATATACAAAAAAAACAAAACAAAAAAACAAAAAATACAAAGAAATGGATGAAAGTGAAAATGGAAGTCCTGTAAAATGCCTTAATATTTCTCCGAAAATAGAAGGACAAACAAAACGACGTCGCAGTGGTGGGACTTCCTGCTGTGTACCAATGTGCTCAAACAACACGAAAAGAAACCCACATTTGTCCTTTCATAAGTTTCCTAAAGAAAAGAAACTCCATTCAGCTTGGGTCCATTTTATTGGAAGAAGATGATTTTATACCAAATGAGTATCACAGAGTGTGTTCTGACCATTTTCCAGATGGGAAGAAAAGTTACTTAAGCAGTATACCCACAGAAACACCTAACTTGATAAAACCAACCAAGAGCAAACCCAGATCAACTTCTAAGTGCCGTAATAGAATTGCCTTCACCGATGTGACAAATATAAGTAACACAAACAACAGTGACGAGTTCAACAATGAAGAGAGCAGTATTGATTGTGAAACGGAAACTCCCGATGAGATAATAAAACGCTTGCAAAATGAAATTGATCGCCTAAGAGAAGAACACGAAAAGGAGGTGAGTGCCTTGAAGAGTGAAGTAAACAAGGTCAAATTTTGTCTTGAAAGGTTTAAGAACAGTGACACAGACTTTGAATTCTACACAGGTTTTCAAAATTACTCAAAGTTTAAGAACAACAGAAGCGTGGGAGAAAATGATCTCTGAGTGTGGACGAGGAGTTATTTATGGTTCTTTCTCATCTTCAATGTGGGTTACTAGAGAGAGATCTTGCTAACCGATATAATATATCAGCGTCACAAGTCAGTAAAGGCCCGGTAAAACGAGCAACAAAATTGTGCAACATTTCGTGTAACATTGTTGCATTGCAAGTTGCAGAACGATGTTGCTCGTTTTACCACCCGCGCGAGCAACTTTTCACCGACAAAATCACTTGTGTCAAGTTGCAGCAACATGTTGCAGAAACCTCCTTCTACTTCGCGCAACAAAATTTGGGACAAAACCAATAAAGCACGATCCTGATTGGCTGGCAAACGTCACATGATTAGTACTGTAAGCAAGGATGGCGGCTCGTAGCAGTGATGTGGAAGAAGAACAAGACTTTTCTTGTGAACTAAGTCCAGAAAAGGACTCGAAAAAGCCATCATTAAAGGAAGGGGAAAAGTTTCGCCTTCTGCGAGCTGTAAAGGACTATCCCTGCTTGTGGGATTCATCCAACCATAACTACAAAAACAGGGCAATCAAGGCCGAAGCATTGAACAAACTATTGTAGCTGGTAAATCTCTTCTTTTAAGCTTGACACTGTATTGGTTTGGCGTGTGATTTGGTTCTGTTGATCAAGTATCAGCTTCTTGTTGTTTTGCAATACCTTGTTAATGTCGTCAAACGTTTTAGAAACAAAAGACTGTGACTGCTCTATTTGTGTTTGGAGATCCATGAGATATTTCATATTTGCTACTTCTCTCATTGATGTATTCAGCTCCTCTTTTGATTCTTCAAATCGCCTTTTAATGAATGTCATTCTCGATCTGCCCACACCGGTCCACGATTTCAGATATTTTAGTTTTCCAAGATTTCAGATTTAACCTTAGTAAGGACTTCGGCTGTTATTTCTTGCCTAATTCTTTCAGTATGTCTTTCAGAGTAAATTCATTTTCCGAGTCAAATCTGAGTCAGAGTCAAATCCGAGTCCGAGTCAAAAGGCCGAGTCAAGAAATAAACAACAACAAATGTTTATGATTAGAAGACTTACACTGCTAGTATTTCACATCATACATGTTTATCTGATAAGCTGAAGTAAAGTTTTACATTCTATAGACGACTTTCAAAAATGGCGGTGTTGAGGCTTATCCTCAACAATATTTAAGTTGATATTTATTTCCGTTCTGTCCTGTGTCCCGTATCCGTAATCCTTTGTTAAGTGTGCTATGTATCCCATGTTACCGTGCGAGTTGTGTGTGAGCATCGTGCTTGTGTCTTAGGTTTTCACCGGGTTTACGAGTTAAATAAACAGCATAAATTTCCACCCGTGTTGAATTCATGACTCCCACCACGGCCAAACGCTCGTGATGTAGAACTTCTACATACAGGCGGCCTAGTACATGAGAACGAGGCCACAAAGGCCTTGTTACCAAAAAATAAGCGTGGCAAAACTTTTATTGCTATCAAAGATGATGTGTTCCTCTTCCTTTTAAAATAACTATTTATTTTCTGTGCATTTTACAGGATATACTTAGGCTCATTTGATACCATGATAATTTTGAGGCCTTTCTGGCCTCGTTCTCGTGAACAATGAGCCCACCATTTTTGAAAGTGGTCTATTTATTTAATGCTTTACATCATAATAAATTAAATCATGTCAACATCGATAGATACAGAACAACACCAGACCGAAAAACTTCCAGCTAAAATGAACAACTGAAATCCCACCTACAACGTAATATTTCACATTGTCTGCCAGCAAAAGCAATAGGCTGTGGAGCAGATGCAACAATTTAGACGGTTCATAAACCTGGTTAGACGCTCATATAAAATGGGCATGAATAATGATGAATGCCGTGTTTAGTTCGGCAAGTTTCAAGCTTGCAATGTCGGATTTTATTGATTGATACAGAAACTCTAAATCATCTTAAGGATGCTGGTTTCGCTCCTTTCTTCAGTTGACACATTTTAAATGCTTCAGGGAGGCTAGCTGTCTTGTCATCCTTTCCTCACCACTGAAGCAAACAGTTGTTTGAAAGTTTATTTATTTATCTCTTTGTAATTTGTAATTGTTAAATTTGTTAATTCGAGTGCAAACTGTTGTTGTTGTTGATGTTGTTGTTTTGTTGGGCTTTCTGTGGTAACCACAAAATGGCGTCGTCGAAGTTCGTTGTTGTTTACTTGATTCTTTCTTAAAACTTTTGACAAACATGAGTTGAGATGTTAGCAATGTAAGTCTGCTATTAAAGGTCAATTTTTAGATATTTTCATCTTGACTCAGCCTTCTGACTCGGACTCGGATTTGACTCGGACTCGGATTTGACTCGGTGATTTGATGAACTCATGTCTTTCAACTCATCTTTTAGGGCTACAAGAACCAATTTTCTAAGAGCACTAATAGGAGCTGCCATCTTGGTTGATAATATATGCACAACCAAAGCATCTTCATGAAACCTTTGTTGGTGGTTGTAAAGGGAATAAAGTCAGTAGAAGAATACGACAAGGGGATGCTAGATTCCTATGAGCTGGAAGTGACTGGTGGCAATCACACGAAGCTTTAACATAACTGTTTAATGAGACCAAAGATAAGAAATTGAAATGGGCAAATGTACTTCTCTTTTGTGGTAAGGAAGTTAACATTTCTTAACAGTCACAGGAGTAACTTCAGAATACCTGCATGCATGTCCACCATTTTAGGTTTTAGATTGACTTAATTGATTCATGGGTAAAGTGGTTTTCAGGAACATGTGAAACAAAGTGTACTTTTTAAAGTGTAAGAAAGTGTAATGGTCAAATGCATACAATAGGAAATAGCCTGCCTTGATAGTTCTCAAGGGAAGGGAAGGGAAGGCGAGGGGAGAGGGACTGGGGAGAAGAGGGAAATGAGAGCTTGCCAGTAAAACCCTGTTTTTATGCTGGGCCTATGGGCCCAGTATACTTGTTTTTGGCGAGTTAGGTATGATCAGAATTTTGAGTGGGTAGCTGAAATTCTCCCTTGTCTGACAACAATGTGTTTGATGGACATGTGTCTAACAAGCCTATATTGCTTCAAAACAATATGAATGAATTACACCTTTATTTAAAATAAATAATGTTTTGGCCCATTCAAAACCCTTTATGAGACTTGGAGTTCTAACTTGTAAATACAAATGTAAACTGAAAATCAAATTTGTTTATTAATACTAATAGTATCAGTGGGATCAGAAATTTGTGACTCAAATAAGCGGAACGTTTTTAAGCAATGTAGCAATGCAACAAACCTTGACTGAGTAAAAAGCCTTTAGTTTAGGATATTAATAGTCTTGAGTCTTAAGTACTTGTTGAGATAGATATAAGCCTGTAAATACGTGTGATAAATCAAAGACAATTTTGCCATAAAAAGTTCAATGACTATTATAAATAAAGATTTTATTTCCATGATTTGCTCTCGTATTTTGATTGTCTAATTTCACACAGGTAATAAAAAGGTTGTGTATGATTGTTACAAGTCCTGTTCCCAGCCAATCAGAAATGGGTGTGTTCAAACAGTCAAATATAGAAAGATAACAATCTTTGCGCAATCAAGTCCAAAAATTTTTTTTCAGGGAAGGTGGGGAAGGGTGGCAATTGCCCCACTGGCTCTCCCTCTCTACGCCACTGAAGCCCGCATGAACAGTGAAACATGCAGTAAAGAATTCTTACACCACAACAAGTAACATCATTTTGGATTACAACCACATGCATTCTTCAGTCTCAACTGAAAATTACTAAACCCCACAATTCCTCTGCATATTTTAGTTGTCATATGCTCAGCAGAATTGACACGCTTTTCCCCTGTCAAGACTTGTTTACATTACTCCCACTCGAAGGATCAAATCACAAATCACCGGAAGTGCAATATGATCTACGATCTGTCAAATTCACATTTTTATCTATCTATTGTGTCTCTGTTGAACCAAAACAAATTCATACTTTAGAGTTCAGTACTGTATTTTTATCATTATGAAAATCACTCTAAAACATATTCAGTATTAAAAACGTTGATGTATTCTAGAGCAAAACTATTTGAAAGCAAAGCAAAAATACAAAAGCTATTGTTATTTCAAAAATTGTCCAGGTATTCTGAAGTTTAAAGCACGTTAACAGTATTTTTTCCAATTGTGAAATGAATCCCTATTCCACAAAGATAAAGATTACAAACAACATAACTGATTCTCTAAAGCAATTAAGAACTATGATGAATTTTGCTTTGGAGAACAAGGATTTTATATCAGTAAGCAGCCTGTATTTGGTTAATATCAATTTGTTAACAGTGTTACAAGAGCATTGTTTGCCTCCCCAACCCCCAAACTTGCTCATTTTAACATGCAAACTATCTAATATAAATGTATAATTATTTTTGTCCTTTTTTGATTGCTGTCTAGAAATGCCCAAAGCAACTGTGATAACTGTGATATCACCAAGACACAACAGAGTAGACAACTTTTGTCATAAAATAACAACTCAAGATAAGGTCAGTGTAAGGTGTGAACTTAAATCAAGTGCTAAAAGAAAGCATTGTAAAACATACCGCTTTATCCTAGAGGAGTTTATAGAGTTTATCTTTAAATAATTAGTGCATATTTTTAACTCAGGTGAAGCTGTGTCCCAGAGTTTTGATCGCCGATTATCAAGGAAAAAAGTCCCCCAAGTGGAATTTTGAATTTTGTACATCTGTGTTAAATAAAAGCAAAGTAAGTTGGTTGCATGGCTGTTTATTATTTCTTAACTATTTTTGAGGTCTGTTGAGTTACTTTCAACAGCAAAGATAAGACTGTTCACCTTCCATCTTCTGTTAGAGTTTTCTGATTTACAGGCTTTGGCACTAAAAGTGCCACATACTAATTAGCATATATAGTGTGTGCAATAGTGCGTAACACTTTCAACGCATGGCTGAAAACCATCCACTCCAAAAATACATTTGACATTTATTATCATTTTTCTTTTCCACGCTTTTTTTTTTCTTATTTTAGGCAAAATATACTGTTTTAGTGTGGATGGATAGCCTGTGAACAGGCTCTGGGGGGAGAGAAGGGCTTGTCGTAGCAATGCCTTTCCACATAATTCAAAACTGTTGAAAGCTGATCTTTTTGGGCAATTTGTTTATCTTTTAATAATTAGAATTAGCAAACAAACTTATCTAACCCTTAGCAAATAACTAGGAATAATAACTGTTCTGTGGGCCGACAGTCTATAATGGCAAAACGATGCAGCATTAAAGCCTGCAGTATGTATACGTGATAATAAAATCTCATGGGAGCCCACTACCTTAAGAATGCAAGAGCAGTGCTTTGAAGGTCATATTATAAATATTTAATTATTCATTTCTGTTTTTCTTTTAGGAATCCTTAGATTTTATATTTCTGCTAAGTGGGCTTGAGGCAAGTGCGTTTTAAAAACTACTTAAAGTTTTCAAAGAATTTGAAATGTACCAGATTAATGGTCAAAGTACAACAACAACAAAAGAGACTACGATGGCCCACAAAGCTCACAGTCCAGTTAGAATTTTCACAGTCCAGTTTAAGTTTTTCACAGTCCAGTTTAAGTTTTTCACAGTCCAGTTTAAGTTTTTCACAGTCCAGTTTAGTTTTTTCACAATCCAGTTTAACTTTTTCACAGTCCAGTTTAAGTATTTTACAGTCTAGTATAGTTTTTTTCGCCGCAGTTTAATTATATTTTTGACAGTCTAGTATTTTTTTTCGCAGTCCACTAGTTGTTTTTCCGTTAGCCTACCACAGGAATCCCATATCTCTAGATCTCAGTCCCCAACGCCGTTTATATAAGCCGCCATATTGATTTCGTAGTTTGAAAGAGTTGTTGTCTCTAGGTACGTAGTTCTTTTTTTTTTAAATATCACTGTAAGAATGTCTACAACAGGAACCACACAAATTGAGAATGACTTGATTTCGGATTATTTCCATAGTGGATTTACCTATTTAGAAATATGTGAGTTTCTCAAACTTTATGGAATATCAATAAGTTTGTCTACACTGAAGAGAAGATTGAAAGAATTAGGATTGATGAGGAAGGACACCAGTTTCATTGACGACGAAGAACTAAAGGTGGCAATAGAAGAAGAAATATCTGGCAGCGGTTGTTTTTTAGGATATCTCAACGTCTGGGCAAGGCTGAAAAAGAAAGGCATTTTAGTCAAGAGAAGCAGAGTTATGACCTTGCTAAAACAACTTGACCCTGAAGGTGTTGAAAGTAGGACGAAGAAACGACTTCGAAGAAGATTATATCATGCTAAGGGACCTAATTTTGTTTGGCATATTGATGGACATGATAAGTTGAAGCCATATGGGTTCAGCATACATGGATGTATAGATGGCTTTTCCAGAAAACTTTTATGGCTGGAAGTTGGTCCATCCAATACAAACCCAGAAATAATTGCAAAATATTATCTTGATACAGTTCAAACCCTAAGGGGTGTCCCTGAAAAAGTTAGATCAGATGATGGAACAGAGAATAGCATAGTTGAAGCCATACACATATTCCTCAGGGTTACCCATGGTGATATAGATTCTGCTCTTGGTTCCTTCCTTATTGGTAGATCGACATCTAATCAACGAATTGAGGCATACTGGTCTCAACTTGTGAAAGATGGACCTGGATGGTGGATACAATTTTTCAAAGATTTGACAGATATTGGACTCTACAATAGCTCAGATCCTGTTCACACTGATTGCATCAGGTTTTGCTTCATGAACATTTTGAGAAATGAGTTACATGAAGTTGCCGAACTTTGGAATGAGCATATTATTTCTTCCAGCAAATTTGGAAATGCTAACTTACCTAGAGGAAGACCAGACACTATGTACTTTCTTCCTTACCTCTATGATACCAGTGACTACAAGATAGCCACAAATGTTGATGATGTCCAAGAGTTTGTTGATAATGCTACAATGTCTCCAGATGACTACAGCAGAGATTTTGCAGAGTTTGCAGAAATTGTCATGACAGAGCATAGACTTGATCATCCAAGGAATGTCAAAGAAGCACTTGATCTTTACATTTGCCTTATCAAAGAAGTTGAAATGTTCACATAACATTTAACATGACCGTTTACCTTACTGTAGAAATTCAATGTAATCTATAATTCTGAATTGCCCCACACTGACAAGCTTGATCATGAGTGATTGAAATATAATATACTTTTTGTGTTCTTAATTATGCTAGATTAGCCTCAAATATATACTTAAAATGAGAATTGGAATAGGAATCTCCAGAATCTTCATTTGTTTGCAAATATATATACGGTATGCAAGTTCACAGAATATATCAAGGTATCACAGCACAATGAACAAGAATATCGTAGGTTTCTCAATATTGAAGGTAATTTTACCAAGAAAATAAAAAAGGCAGCAGCTTAAGGGCTGCTTGAGGGACTTGTCCAAAATTAGCAGGGAAGGGCCGGGGTGGAAAATTAAAAGTGGGCACTGGAAATATGGTGATCTAGCAGAGCAGTGGGAGTAAATTTTCTAACACTTACCTTGTTAGGACAAAAATATGACCCTCCCCCCTCCATCTTAAAGCCCTTTTTTTTAACCTCCCTATTCAGTATCGTAAAATATTAAGACCCTCCCTATGTTTCCAAGCCCCTCCCCCTGATAATTTCTGACCAGTTACTAATCAAGATTACACCAACAATTACCAATGAGATTGATATAAATGAACAAGAAACAACTTTTTATTTGAAAATGGCATGGTAAAAGAACTCAAGTGAACAAACATTAAGTGGACAAACCTTAAAACAGGGGCAGATCAAGGAGGGTGAATTGGGTGGCTAGCTACCCCCTTCTTTCATAAGGAATAAAAAAAGAAAACGAAAAAAATTGTTGCTTTAAAAATGTTATCATTTAAAAGGTATACTATTACCATAACTAAAATATTTTTAGCTAGCCACCCCCTTCCAAAAATCCTGGATCCACCCCTGAAAAAACAAATAACTTAAAGTACCATATAAGCATGATAACACATTTATGCAGTTACAGCAAATTAAGGATAAAACAATCCTATGTACCCCAATCATGAACTGCTTATGTGGTGAAAACAGAACAACTGCATCAACAGTGGTGAACTTTGATAACTATGTATAGCTTGTCTGAGCTTGGTAAAAATAGTTTACATGTATTAGAAACCTTGCAAAATTAAAATCTATACTTATAAAAATAGATTTTGGTTAATATTCCAACAGTAAAAAGGCAAATCAGTACAACTGTACAACTAAATATAATTGCTTTGCTGAAATAAACAGCACAAAGAACACAAATTGTCCTGAATGGTGGGCAGTATAGGAAAAGGTGCTTGAAAGTTGGATTTCAAAGTGACCCAAAAATATATACATGCATGCAAATATTTGTTAAAATAATTTCAGAGAATACCAGAGAAAGAATGATTGTTATATGTAACTTTCTAATCATAAAACAGCCTGACATTAAAGAACTCATCAAGCACCATTCCCCAGGCATACAGGTCCCTCTGTAGCATTATTAAGTTAACTTCCCCTACTATAACCAAAATTAAACACAGCATAAGTAAAATCAACATACGATAAGAACATCTTACATGATGTCAAACCCCCAACTATTTTTGTCAAGGATATTGTTAAACTGCTCCCTGAGTTCTACAAAATTTGAGTAGGTCGATGGCAGTTCCAGAACTGGTCCACAAGTATGGGCTATTGGCCTAGAGCCTAGTCCTTCAACTTTGACAAAATGCACTTCAATAGGATTAGCAATCATGATGTCAGCAGCTGTTGTGAACCTCAAAAACTGAAGTAACTTGCTTTCATCCAAGCCTCTAATGTAGCGCTGCAAAAACTTATATGCATCTCTTTCAGCATCTGTGTTAGGCTGGGCACTTAAGTTGTTTAAAACTTTCTTTGTGGTTGGCCTAATTGTATCATAAAGTTTATGCAACTGCGCAGATGTCTTGAATGGTTCAAAACATTTCAGTTCTTTCACAATGGGTTTAAAAGATGCAAGCATAACATGTGGCTTCTGTATCAGTTCTTGTCTCCCCAATTCGATGATGATGTTTGTTAGATTGCTAGATGTGATAATTGTTCTACATTGGAACCTGTCAAGGAAATCAGAAAGTTCCTCGTCTTCAGGCACCTGACCACTTCCCATATGTTTATCAATTAATTCTTCCTCATTAACAGACACATACTTTAGGAACGATTCCAGAACAACAATATCTGGAACATCATCATATAGGCAGTATTCCATAAAGGCTTTGGAAAGATACATGGGGTAGTAGTTGGTTGTTGTATAACCCTTCACGAGAATTCTTGCAACTGATTCCCATTCTTGTATGAAGTGATCATGTCTTACAAATGGCACTCTTTCACGCTCTCCTATAGTAAAAGAATTGGCAAATTCCTTCCAAAAGAGAGTATATACTTCTCTGTCAATTCCTTCACCAACTCCTTCTTCTACTTCACCCTTCTCATTGACTATCTGGAATGTTATGTTTGCTTTAAATACATCTTCACTTCTAAAATGTTTGATCATGTCTGTGCATATTTTACTCCTGTGTACTGGTATCAATCTACATATAGGGATGGAGTCTGGTATTTCATCTGCTTGTGGTGTCAAAGTGGTTGGTGTGGATGGCATTGCTGCAGTTGTAGCAGTAGATGATATTGATGTTGTTGCAGTAATTGATGTAGATGACAAAGGTGTTGTAATAGCAGGACTAGATGACATTGGTGTTGATGTAGATGACATTGTTGTTGCCACACTAGTTGAAGATGATGATGCTGTAGTTGTTGAAGTATTTGAAGATGATGATATCACTGTTGAAAATGCTGTGGTAGTCGAAGTTGAACTGGAAATAGATAAATTGCTTGACAGGTGAGCGAGTCTATATTGTCGAATCTTTTCAACATTAAATTCATCTTCATCACTACAGCTGGAGTCTTTGTCTTGATGTTTAACTTCTGTTCTGGATGAATTCTTGGAAGAATCAGCAAGCACACAAGCAGCATATGCCTTGTTTTGCTCACAGCGAATGCAAGTTTCCCCCTTTTTATAAGTACAACAACAAGTGTCACAAATAAGTAATGAGTTTGAGCTTGCAATGGTCGATAAGCTGTTCGTACTTGCAGGAGTTGATGACCTTGTCCTTCCAGTGAATAATCTTGTACTTGCAGTAGATGCAGAGCTTGAACTCACAACAGTTGAGCTGCTTATCTGACTTGCATTTGATGAGTTTTTAGTCAGGCCATGGTCTGTGTTTATAAAGTTATCACCTAAGACCATCAAATCGTCATCATCTTCAAATTCATCACCTAGAAGAGTCAAAGGTTGAGTTCTTAAGTAGAAATAAGTAGACGATGGATACAAGCCATTGGCTTTAAAATACTCAGCAACAGTTCCACCACTGGGAAATTCAAAAATCCCGGTCTTACTCGAGTCACAAACGGTGACAGCCATGTCACTTAATTTACCGGCGAAATTATTACAGCCATTTGGAAAAAAGAGGGCAGATGCTTTTTGCTCGATTCCCTTTAGGGTAAGAGGCTCTGAGTCGTAATAACATATAAACCTATGGCCACCACCATTCTTTTGTTTCACTTGAACGAAATCTTTATCTGAGGCATTGTAGTGTAACCATCTAACTTGTAGTCGGTGTTCTTTGTCAACACGTGGACGGGTGTTCGAAGATTTCCCGGCTTGACGGATTTTATCGAGTATCTTGCTCATTCGAGCTTGAGTTCGACTTGGACGGCTTTGCTCCTTTTTACTTTTGCTTAGGTCACTATTATCTTTTTCAGGTTTTTGATTACTCATCTGTCTTTGCACCTCCTCTCTGACAGCTTCCTTAATCACTGAATCCATCCTTTTATACAGTAAGACTGACAACAACTCTTCGCTTTCAGACTGCAAAATCAATATGGCGGCTTGTATAAACGGCGTTGGGGACTGAGATCTAGAGATATGGGATTCCTGTGGTAGGCCAAAAAATACTAGACTGTCAAAAATATAATTAAACTGCGGCGAAAAAAACTATACTAGACTGTAAAAAACTTAAACTGGACTGTGAAAAACTTAAACTGGACTGTGAAAAACTTAAACTGGACTGTGAAAAACTTAAACTGGACTGTGAAAATTCTAACTGGACTGTGAAAATTCTAACTGGACTGTGAGCTTTCTGGGCCATCGTAAGAGACAAACGATTTAGCCAATGGAGTATGCCAAAATCCTAGTACAGGTCCTTCTCTATTAAAGTGTTTGAGAGGATTACAAGATGATGAGGTATTGGAGGTGTTGACTAA
Organism: Telmatactis stephensoni; assembly: GCA_029948255.1. NCBI lineage: Eukaryota > Metazoa > Cnidaria > Anthozoa > Actiniaria > Isophelliidae > Telmatactis > Telmatactis stephensoni. The sequence goes on along the minus strand of JALIZF010001721.1, from coordinate 596,281 downwards.
AGTGCAACAGAAAAAAAAGTTATCATTTAAAGAAATGAAAGCCAAGTGCCAGGAAGTGAAAGGGATTAACTGTCTCAAAATAACATTTGTCAAGTTGGCTGACATTAATTCATGGGAAGATATAAAAAACTCAGAGTATATTTAAAATCTTGATGATGTTTGTACAACAAAGTGTTGTTTTGATGATTTATCAGTTACTGGGGATTTTTGGGGATTTTACGCGATTTTGAGGCCATAATCGATTTGTGTATTTTTTTGCCTGTTTACTGGAGTAACCATAGAAACTTCTGCTGTTTTGTACTATTGAGGGGTCAAGTCAATCGGTTGAAACCAGTTTGATGCAGTGGCGTTTTTGGTCGAGTGATGGTGGCATTTGAAAATCCAGAAAACTTGGATTTCTGTGAATTCTCGAGCCTTATTTTGCCTTTTGTTCCTACTGGTTGGGCATCATTAAGCCTGGAAGTAGCAGAGAGCTTACTTGCCGTAAGAATTTGTCAAAGTGTAACACTTCGTAGGCATTTTGGCTTGTAGCTTTGACTGGGTGAATTTTGAGTAGCACCAACACAAAGTGTGCTTTGAGGGCAATTTCTCAGACCTGCCATGGCATTTTTTGGGAGTTGTGACGATTAAGGAAAACAGCAAGCGTGAAATTTGGGCAGAATTCCGAGGTGGCTTAAGACTTTACTAAAAAATAGACCTCTGTGAGGCCATGTGGTTACTGGCCTCAAATCCAAATATAGATATAGACACATTTCAAGGCCTTTCCCTGGTTGGGGGTGGGGGTAGGGGTTTACTTCGACTAGTGCATGCACACACACCAACTTTGTCCTAGTGCCCTTGGTAAGTTTATTGAAATTCTATCTATTTTTATGTTCTATTTGACCTGATGCGTTTGGTCACGTAATGGATAAAACATCTGAAACATGAACGAAAATATCCATATCGAATGATGACACCCTAAAAACCTCAAAGACCCTAAAGCTTAACAACAACATGTCAATCACACGTATAATCAACTCTCCAGTTTCAGTGAAGACTTCGACCCCATGTCCTGCTTTTAATTTCCTTTAATTAAAATCCTACTTCGCTAGCTCTCAGCTGCATATCGGCATTTGCAAATTCAATATAGTAAAATAAAGATAAACCACTATAACACTAAATATTCTTAACCACCCGCCAAAAAACTCATGCATGAATATATGGCTGATTTCGAAATCATATAATAATAAAAGGCACCTGAAAGGTACATGTATCTACTGCAGAAGTGTTATAGAAATATTTTTGACAATGTGAAATGCATTGAAAAGAAAACACGAAGAATGATGAAGAATTTTATGGCGTTGGACAGGGCAGTTTGTTATTACCTCGACTGATGTCTTTCGGAAATTAAACTATGTTCGGAAAATACTTGGTAAGTGATATTTTTAACAATGTTTTTACGTCCATCAATAGAGACAGCTTTCATAGACAGTGCCATAGGTTTTATAAAACCCGGAGTACCCAATCGATGAGAATCGATCATCGGAAATCCAATCGAACAATAGATAACAATCGATAACAATTAATCGATTGATATCGATTGGTATCAGGCAATCAATCACCAATCGATAAACACATGAAATTACTCCATCGATTGATAATCGATATGCGTTGCATTTAGCATTGAACAACAAAGCGAATTTGGCTACGTTTGCTGTTTGATTTTCCCGAAAATGGAACACTCAGCCCGGACTCAGAAAAAAACAAAACAAACAAAACACTACACTGGTCATCCACGCAACTGTATTACGAGTGCCCTTTTTATTTGAAATGAATGCTAGAGAGACGTTACAGCCTGAGCAGAAAAAGGGAAGATCGAAAAAGGAAAAGCATTGAGAGTTGTATTAATGAAAGAGTCATTGATTGTTCATTGATTTCCAAAATCAATCGATTATCGATTGGTATCGATAATCAATAGCAATCGATAAACACACAACCTTGAGCCATCGATTGGTCATAGATTTCCGAAATCAATCGATTAATTGATATAGATTGATATCGATTGTTATCGATTGTTATCGATTGTTATCGATTGTTATCGATTATCGGTTTCATCGATTGGGTACTCCGGGTATAAAAGGATTTGCTAGTGTTTGTTTGGCCTTGCAATCAAGATCCACGTTTGAGCTCTTCATACATACTGAAGGCCATTACATTTCCTTAATAGGAGCTGAAATATTATATAATGAAGTGAGTTATATTATATAATGAAGATAGTTTACACGCAATCGTTGTAAACTTGTTTACTGTTGCTATTAAGATAGATCATTTGCGAAAGGCTCAAACGCCGAGATCGAGACGAACACTTCAATATTGTATTACTTACCGGCCGGCTCAAAAACAATCTCAAAATTGATTAATGATTTAAAAATTCTCCATAAGAATAAACCTGACACATTCTAATAAAGTCGAGCCTTATCAATGGGCATAAAAACATTGTTAAAAACATCACTTACCAAGTTAAGATTTTTGACTTGAATTCCTGTCAAACTTGTCAACAGTCAGTCACATGGAACTTCGTGCTTGTCAGTTACCTGTCCGTAATTCCGAAAGACATTCGGTCGATATTCGTATGTCATTTCGCCTTTACTTGTTTGTTCCTGTGTATTTTCCGAAAATATTCCGACTTTTCTATTGTTAACACTTTCTATTGTTAACAAGCATAGAACTTCGTGTCAGAACTCATACATGTTCCGGGTGAATACCAATATACCATGATATCATAATTTGAGTGAAGCATGAAGTATATCCATTTTCAACATGATGACATAGTATCTACTGCATTCTGCAGTAGATACAAAAATGTTTTATAGTTAAATTATATACAAAATCTCTTCTAATAAAATAAAAACCCCTAACAACTATAACTGATCGGTAACGAAAACTCGTAGACGGTTTTTAAGATCGAATATTCAACGCTCTTCAAGCAACCCAGTTTTGCCCAACAGATAAGCACGTATTGTTTTCACGGCTTCTTTTCATTTTCCTTATCTGCTATACAAAAGAGGGCGGCATAACTTTAACTACACGCACTCGTGCCTTCACTCGTCCCCGTGTAAAACAAGCCCGAAATCGGATTAGAAGGGGCATTTCGCTTAACCGCTGCTAGAATAAGAGCGACTGATGATAATAAACTTTTTAACAACACGCACGTTGAACCGTACACTGGTTCGCTGTACTTCAATAAGCCGCAGTAGTAAAGACCTTTAGTTTGTCTGTCAGCAACTATTAATCTTTGTTTTTGGCCTTCTATTGTCGTAGATCATATTATATTTCTCACATGCAAGAATATTTCTTTCCAATATACCAATTTATCCGACTTTTTATTTCATTATACATCTCAATTATTTGCTGTAAAGACTTCTACAACGGCATTTTTGGGACAATAACAAATCGTATATTTTTTCGTTCGTGTTTCGGATGTTTTATCCGTTACGTGACCATTAGAAAGAGGCCATTGTAGAAATTTTTACAGCAAACAATTCGGTTGCATATTGAAGTAAAGGATTGAATAAACTGGTATATTCACACATTTCAATATTTTTGTGTACCTTATCAATCCACGTTCTTGAAATTTCTGGATTATTGCTTAAATAGTTATAAATCTTCCGAAATTGCTTTTGACTCCCATTGCCACGATTCTTTGTTCCCCCAAAACAGTTATTTGTTTCTCGCAATAAGTTTTATGTCTCATCACTCTAATTTTCTACTCGCCGAGAAGAGTTCATATTGTTCTCTTCTTCAAAGAAAGTTTTAAGGATGACCCCTCTCAAATTGTCGTTGATGCTAAACATAGACAAACAATTCTTCTGAGTCATTTTACGAGCAGGGAGTCTCTCTAAAACAAACAATAAACCTTACAACTGGCAATCAAAAACCCCTCTAACTCTTCCCCTTAAACTCGTACACCGCTTTCTCTGATATAACTAATGTTTCTTATCTATCTCCTGTGCATTGTATGACTAACACTGCTGGTTGACCTTCAATACTGAACTACAAGGATTGGTGATGATAAAAGATGGAGGGAAGGGCTGAGGCTGTCTGTAAGAGCTGAATTACCCAGAATGCATTTAGGTCGTAAAAGTCCAAAAAAACACATGCTTGCAAAATGGCCACAATGAATCAGCCGCAGCTGTGTCCGTGAAAGGAAAAGAAGGCCAAAAAGTCCATGAGAACACAAGACTAGGACTGAATTTGGTTGTTAATGCTGTTTCGTGTGCAGGAAAGGATAATTTGTTGAGAAAAATTGAGGCCCAAAATGGGTGTTTTTCAACGATGAAAATTAAGCCCAAAATGGTGATTTTTTCCTTTCCTTGCCTTGAAATGATGAATTTCACCAGTTGTTTCACTATGTTTGATTTTCAAAACTCAACTCATTTACTAGAGTTCACTTTCGTACCAAGGTTGAGTTTGAGTTGTCCTTTTTTAGGAAGAAGTAATTTTTTAGACGAGTACAATTTTTACGGCCGGTTTCGGGCGCTGTAGGAGCGAAAGGGTTAATCAGTTCACTTATCTCAATCAAAGTTTGGAACTAAGTGGATTGTAATGCATTAATCATTTTCATTGTCAGTAGTTCTCTGACTTGCTCAAATCCGTCAGTCAGTCGGTGAGTCAATACAAATATAAGTACCTTAAGTTATTTTGTTGAAATGCTGTTCTTTTTTACCATTGGATATTATTTCTTATTACTGAATAATTAAGTGACTGTTTATTTGTAAATCTTGATATAGATTTCCACTCTGTTGTTCAGTAGAAAAGCTGAAGCCATTTATACTGGGAAGAGAGAAAGGAAAGCCAGATGAAGGTTTCCGATCCTTTGTAGAAAGAGCATTGAAATTGGAACGATTTGAAGGTAAGAAAATTGCATATGTATTTAACAAGCTTATTTGCATGTATGTGAAATGGAGCTTATTTACATGGAGTGAAATGATGCAAAGTACACCATTTGAAAAAAAATGATTTGTAGGCTCAATTAAAACTATTTCAAGGCTGAATAATGGTTTTTGCATTGTATATATAAATATTAAACAAATAGGAATTAAGCCTGCAGGATTTTGAATGCCTTTCTTGTGATTGGTCAGCAAGGTTGAATGTTTCCATAAAATAGGAAATTGTTAGAGAAGAGTTTCTTTACAATGTATATCCTAAAGTTGTAATCCACAATTTCATTATTTATATCACAAAAGTCAGCTAATAAGATTGAGATCACTTAATATCATTTGAAATTTAAATAGATAAGTGAAGATCAAAAATTGACATGTTGCCAATGAATGCTTCCTATAAACTGAAACAGTATCCAGCAGATATTCCAGTTGCAATGCCTTACCGTTCTTTGAAATCATGAATAAAGCAAATCAAAATCATTTATTTTGCTCAGGCAGGTAAACCAGGGATCCAATTGTGATAGAGGGTTGGGGATATTATCTGAAACCCCCATGAGATGAAATTGAGACGGGTGATTTGCTATTTACATTGTTTTTGTGTAACAATATTAATGATTTGATAATAATAAAAACGTCTAGGAGATGACACAGACATGGATAGTATAGTGGTGGACCAAAAAAATTCATTGTGGTATGGTGCAATCAAAGTCACCCCTGAATGGAAAGTGACGTCTGCATTATTTGATAAAGTGAAATTTGATGGTGCTCAGCTGATCTTGGTGCAGGACCACAAGGTATCTGTTCTGTCTTTTACTCATTTTTAGCTAACTTCTTGCCAAAGACTGAAAAGGTTTTAATATTACTTAAGGTATCTGGGTACCCCAAGCAATGATGTGCATTTAATTCTGTATTGCATGAAAACTGTTACACAGCATGAAATGCTGTATTTACACTTCTTTACGTAAGTCCTAAAGGTGCGTAAAGATTGATGGATATTTACCGTTATATTTACGGAGGAGCGTAAAGGTGTGAAAAGATCGTAAAGAAACGTAAAGATACAGTAAAGGAACGTAAAAATATTGTTGTTATAAAGTTGCCTTAAACAGGTCATAAAGATCCGTAAATATTCCGTCGTAAAGCTCACCGTAAAGGTGCGAAAAGACCGTAAAAACACGTAAAGAAACGTAAAGGCACGTAAAAATATAGGTATTGTAAAGTTGCCTTAAACAAGTCATAAAGATCCGTAAATACTCCGTCGTAAAGTTTGCCGTAAAGGTTTGAGAAGACCGTAAAGACATGTAAAGAAACGTAAAGGCACGTAAAAATAAAGGTATTGTAAAGTTGCCTTAAACAAGTCATAAAGATCCGTAAATACTCCGTCGTAAAGTTTGCCGTAAAGGTGCGAAAAGACCGTAAAAACCGAAAAGAAACGCAAAGGCACGTAAAAATAAAGGTATTGTAAAGTTGCCTTAAACAAGTCATAAAGATCCGTAAATACTCCGTCGTAAAGTTTGCCGTAAAGGTTCGAGAAGACCGTAAAGACATGTAAAGAAAAGCAAAACTATGTAAAAATCTTGGTATGTACACTGCAAAAATTTTATTTTTAGAATGGGTTAGTTTAATTCTTTCTTTGAGTAAAAGTCGGCTATCACCCAATACTGATTGAGTAAAACTTACTATCTACCCAATTTTTTTCTTTGAGTAAAATAAGTCAGCTTTTACTCAATATATTGAGTACAGTCTACTCAAAAACTGGTCAGGAATACGTTATCTTCGACTATGATTGTTACAGTAGTCAGGAAATCGTCACGATCAACACGTATTTTTAACAGATACGTTTATTCTGGGCTTTATGCTTTTGCTAAAGGATTGCTAATATTGTTTACGGTTCTACTTGTTAGGATCCACTCTATTAACTTTGTTAGGATCTGTTATAGTCTTATGTGGTTGAAAAAGCATTACATTAGATTTTTAAAAAATATCAAAGCTGCCTTTAGGTCACTTTAGGGCCGCTAAATTTTACAGATGATTATGTCGATTACTTCAAGAACTCAATAACAAATCTGGAACGAATCAATTTTAATTAATTATAACACGATCACCGGAAGTATTTACCAAAGCTGACCAATCATGACGCGCCATTTGATATTTGAACTCTTGCCGCTCAATTACAAATTCGTTGATGTTCGTTATGGTTGTTGAACACGCGTGAATTCTATGAAGTTTGTCTCGATAAATATGCCCTCTATTGCCTCAAAGATCTTCAGCTTGTTGCTCGATTCAATGAAAGATACAAAGAAAAACTTTTACTTAAAAATATTGGCCGAGAAGAAACTGATAGAACAGCTTAAAAGCTAACATTGTGACTGGGATTTAAGCTTATGTTCTGATGCTTGGCGCCTCATACATTTAACCGATCTCCAATCGATTCTAAAGCTAAAATAACTTTTTGGTAAGTAGCATTTGTTGAAATTTATATTTTAAAAGAAAGCTATAGTGTTATGACGCTTTGTCAGTCCGTTTCTATGGAAGATTTGACTCGCGCGAGATCGAAATGAGCAAAATTGAGCGTTTATCTTCGTGGTGAATTAGCATCAAAAGAAGTGGATATAATTAAAAGTTTCTTATGTGATTGTTTCTAGGATGCTAAAGACCATTCGAAGGTCTTTGACCGTCTGCGAAGCTTACTGTTTCCGTCTCCAGTTTACAAGCAAGTAAATGACCTAATGTCGCGCTACGATACCTTAATTCTAGTATAATGGACTGATAAGACTAGATCATGCTGTATTATTGGATACGTTGAAAGAGTATTTTATGTATATTTTGATATTCAAATATTTTAAATATATTTAGAGATTTTGAAATGTAATTTCACTAAGAAGGTTACTGTTTTTTGAATAAAATATATTTACTCTTTAAATCGTTTTATATCTATGATATGAACAAGCTTCTCAAAATGTAGGATTTGGAGGTCATTACATTTGCTTTAGAGCGCTAACACTAAAACCATGAAACAACCTAGCAAATAGTAGCAAAGTTCTTTGTTCTCCATAGTTTAATTAGAAGTGCGCGTAAATGTAGCTTTGGGGATTTTTACGATTAAAAATGTACGCGTGAAAGTCGGTTTTCGTATCTTTACGATGACTACTGTACGCATAAATAGTGATTTTGCGCATCTTTTCCATCACAAATATACCCGTAAATACTGGTTTTTCGCATCTTTTCCATCACGAATATACCCATAAAGATTGCTTTTGCGCATCTTTACGATGGCGATTGTACGCGTAAATACTGGTTTTGCGCATCTTTTCCATCACGAATATACCCGTAAAGATTGCTTTTGCGCATCTTTACGATGACGATTATATGCGTTAAGGTGAGATTTACGGATCTTTTGAGCTCCGTAAATATACCGGTAAATTATGTCTGTGCCGGCACCTTTACAATCACCGTGATAGTACCCTAAATACAATCTTTACGCACTTGTAAATAATGCCGTAAAGAGGCGTAAACTATTTCTTTACAGAACCTTTGTGGATTCTTTACGGACACGTAAATACGGCTTTTCATGCTGTGTTAGTCTATACCACATTTAAGTACACATTTTAGAAAGCTGAATAAATGTAAAAAATTTTTTTTCTTTTATTGTAAAATGATTTTTCCTTTTTGGTTAGAGCAAACTATTCAAATTTCCACATATTAGGTGTATATGCAGATTTCCACGTCAGTAAGTATTGACCCAAAACAACATTAATTACCTTTCAGAGATCATGAGATATCACTTGTCAAAAGTGTGTCTGATTTTTAACAGAAAAACATAAGGGGTTGAAACGTGTAACTACAATACATTTTTTAATCCCATGCTCCGGAATATTCAAATGAGCAAAACAAGCCTTTAATGACCATATTTGGTAATGATATGACCAAAAATGGCGGAACAATTTCCCCATTTACATGTTGCTCACTTTCCAGCAGCTTATAGTGATCAAATCATGTTCCAAACGAAACAGAATTTTATTTCAAGGTAACTGACTAAATTGTAAAGACTCGGAGCCCATGCCAGGGCAATTTTCTGGTAAGAAACGCTTCAATTGTAACCTTGAATGTGAAGTAATTTTACAGAGATTTTATACTTGTAAACATACAGTCATCATTTAAAAAAATTCGAATAAATAGAAGCGCTTAGGTAGAAACTAAATACGTTATTTATTTATTTGTTCTGAATGTGATTTAAAGTAGCTGAAAGAGCTATCAAATGCTTTGTAAATCCACTTACTGTTTGCCTTGAGAACTCAATATTTTGTAAGGGTCACTCAAAGTCATAAATCAAAAACCCGAAATTACAAATTCAAAAGTCTGTAAATCGAAAAGTCAAAATGCAAAAGTAGTCCATTGTCGAATCAACAATCGCCAAAAGACAAACTCACCATTGTTCTGCCTACAAAAAAGGCTGAAATAACTTTGACTTAGAACACTTTCGCTTTGCTCACTTTGACTTAAAGCACTTTCAATGTTTACTCACTTTGGCTTAAAGCACTTTCAATGTTTACTCACTTTGACTTAAAGCACTTTTGCTTTCTTCACTTTGACTTGGAACACTTTCGCTTTGCCCACTTAGTTGACTTGAAGCACTTTCGCTTTGCTCACTTTGAATTGAGTGAATTGAAGCATTTTCGCTTGCTCACTTTGACCTGGAACACTTTTGCTTTGCTCACTTTGAATTGAGTCAATTGAAGCATTTTTGCTTTGCTCACTTTGACCTGGAACACTTTCGCTTTAGTTTGACTTTCTTCTAGCGGCCGAGAAGGGTCAAAAGAATACCGCCGCCAGGCATTCCTCGGGCTCGGAGACCCAGGGCGTCAAGGAGGGGAGGGTCACCGAGGACGGATGGGCGTGGGCGTTCCTGGTTTTGAGACAGGAATCCCGAAAATAATAAGTAATGAATTCCCGCTCTATCAGATATCCAACATGGAGATTAACGATGAATTCTGGCAGGAGTTAAATCTCCTGCAAGATGATATCCCCAAGCTTTTTAAGGAATACAAGGTAATATCAAAGCAGATGAGAATATTGAATGATAGATTTGCATAGTACTCATGCATTTAGGAATTGTTTTGTAGATAAACAGTATAAGAACGTTTATGAGATTAACAAGTGAAGAACTGAAGGTACTAGGAGTTAGGCATAATTCGGACAAAATAAAAATACTTGGTAAGATTTTATGCTTTTATGATTATTATATTCACCTTGAATACGTGTCTAGTTGGTTTGTAAATTCACTTTAATGGAGCCGCGTGTATCGGTATCTTTATGCACTTAGATAAAGTGCTATTAAGAATCAAATCCGGAGGCAAATTTGTGACCTCCGCCCGTCGTGCACCCTGGAATTCTTCTTCATGGGTTGGTCCTTGTTTTTGATAATCTTTAGGGGGCAGTCCTAATTTTTTTTGAACTCTTCTTCTGATGCAAAATATTTATTTATGAAAATATGGAATTCTTCGTGGGGTCTCAAAAATCCATGTCCTCAACGGGGGGTATAGAGTGGTGCTGTGGATGGAGTCTATAGCTAAGTTCTTTTTTCATATGAGATTTCAATACATTTTCAATAAAATCAATTTTGCTTAGCTGTAATAATTAATTTGTTGGAATTGCCAAGTCTTTCCATAAAAATTATGCAAATAAAAGCATGGAACCCTAAATTAAAGTACCTAAGATGATATCTTTTGGTAATTTATCCAAACAGACAAACAGAAGCAATACATGTCCTTGCATGCACATGCACATGTAAATTCAGAAATTGAGAGAGGTATGTGAAATTTGGTCATATGTGTCTGCAGTTTATCATACCTACCATAAGTCACTTCATATCATTACAATATTTATCCTCTTATTGCAATGTAATTGAGATATCCTTAATTGACCTTCATATATAATGGTAATTGAACTGAGTGGAGTGCAATTTGGTCTGAAATCATACGAGTGATTACAAAATTGCACGACCGCGTAGCGGGAGTGCAATTTGTTAATCACGAGTTGTGATTTTCAAACCAAAATTGCACGACACTGAAGTTTTATTACAATTAATCATATCCATTTTTGAAATCTACAGTAATAATACTTGCAATACATAGTGAGTGATAACTTGATAATGAAATGACAGGTATATTTATTAGATGGTTTTCAAGTGTTTGTACATCGTTATAAAAGAATTCGTTGGTATAACCGGAAGTGAAGCTACACAAATATTTATAACCTTGCTCACATGACCATCACATTAACTACGTCACGTCAGCGTCACATCAAAATTACTGTCTTTACCGAATGCATGCTGCTCACGACAGCTAGTCCATAGTTATAATATTAGTCTAAAAATGGTTTTGCAGTTGAGTGGGCCTTCAGAGTCGATGATAAATGCTCGTCTTGTCTTCTTCATTGGTTCTTTCTGCTGTTTGTTGGCGAAGAAGTTTATTGTGCAACAGGTTGGCCGGCGGCTCACTTTGGCGCCATTCCTTGATCACTGAAACACAAAATTTTGTTGTCAGAATTGGAAAGGATACTAAACCAGCATTGAAGCTTGGATGATACCTACTTGGATAATATTTCTCTTTGCTGGAATATGTGGAATTCATCTTAGTCATGAACTAGCATAAAACGTGCTTTAATTGAGAAATGTAATTTTGACAAGAAACGTCTTTTTGCATGTATCTTTGATGTCAGCTCTTTGGCCGTCCTCAAGCATGCTGAAATATGGTCTTAATTAATTTTACTACACAATATTTTCCTCATTCTGTTTGGAGAACGAATTATCTGAAGTGATTTACAAGAAAATGGATAAAAATGAAATTTTGCAGTCTTTTGTCGAGATTTGTGGGCGCCATGTGTCAGTCAATGATGTTGTTGATGTCGATTTCAAGACGACAGGATTCTTGTCTTGTTGTTGTAAATAGCAAGGAACTGTTTAGTTCAACAGCTTGTATTTTTTTGGTAGCTACAAATTTACGTTGTGAGATATCCTGGCTTGTGTCACTGGAAAGCAAACCATTTGTTCTTGAAAAGCAGAAACTTCAATGGACTCGGTACTTGGATTGTCGATGATATGTTTGTACATAGCTTGACATTTCCAATGTCGAATGATTAGAAGGACAATGATTCTCAACAGTTATTCGTATAGCTCTGAGGAGAATTTTGTTGTCAACTGAAAACTGTAAGTTTTCAATTTTGTCCATTTTCTTGTAAAAGTTTTGCCTTTCACCTGTCTTTCCCCAGAAAATCCCCTCAATTTTTTAGTCATACTTTTAATTGGCTTTATTTTTGTCTGTGTTCTGATTCAGGTCAGAATGCATGTTACCTGCTATCTCATTGGTTGTTCAAATTGGTGCGATTAATGGCTCAAATTGATGCGATTTAGAGCAAAAAAGATGCGATTCGTGAATAAATCGCACACTTTTTAACCAATCAGATTGCAGGATTTGTTAGTGATTTCAAAATGGATATAATTACTTTTGTAATTAGTTAAGTTATGCAGGTCTGTTTGATGAGTATTAAAATAAAAATAAATAAATGAAAATATATAAATATTAGTACTAGAATACAAATACTAAAAGTGTGCAACATAAATAGCACTAAATTGTGCAAAATTTTGCAAATTGTATTGTTATCTATTGTTTAATTAATGTTATTTAGTACTAAAGTTTGAACAGTATTGTACACTTTTAGTTTATTGTACTCTATCATGTACTAACAGTAAGTTGTGTCTTGCTGACATCGGCGCGCAGGAGATTGAAAAAATTATTTTTTGGAACACAGATATTAAAACAAGGCTTCTACACTGATCGTTGGCGTTGTGGCTAGCTAACCACTTTCTCTAAAGTTTAAGAGAAAGTTGTCCCCTGAAAATGACAAGAAGCTCAAAAAATTTCAAAAAAGATAACCTGTTTTTCATATGACAGGGAACTCACGCGGAAATTCATTACTTATATATTTTTGGGTTTCCTGTCTCAAAACCAGGAACGCCTAGCGGCGGTATTCTTTTGACCTTTCTCGGCTGCTAGAAGAAAGTCAAAGTGAGCAAAGCGAAAGTGTTCCAGGTCAAAGTGAGCAAAGCGAAAATGCTTCAATTCACTCAATTCAAAGTGAGCAAAGCGAAAGTGTTCCAGGTCAAAGTGAGCAAAGCGAAAGTGCTTCAATTCAAAATGAGCAAATCGAAAGTGCTTCAAGTCAAAGTGAGCAAAGCGAAAGTGTTCTAAGTCAAAGTTATTTCAGCCTTTTTTGTAGGCAGAACAATGGTGAGTTTGTCTTTTGGCGATTGTTGATTCGACAATGGACTACTTTTGCATTTTGACTTTTCGATTTACAGACTTTTGAATTTGTAATTTTGGGTTTTTGATTTACGACTTTGAGTCGTCAGTTTGAAGAATCACAGGAAGAATTTCACATGTTCACGTCTTCCATGATAACCGTCACAAAATTATAGGAAACACAACCATCTCCATCTCTTAGATACTTTTGTACTAAACGTAGTAACGTAGCAATGTAGCAACATAGTAATGTAGCAACATAGTAATGTAGCAATGTAGCAATGTAGCAATGCAGTAGTGTAGCAATGTAGCAGTGTAGCACTGTAGCAATGTAGCAGTGTAGCAATGTAGCGCTGTAGCAATGTAGCAACGTAGCAGTGTAGCAATGTAGCAGTGTAGCACTCTAGCAATGCAGTAGTGTAGCAATGTAGTAGTGTAGCACTGTAGCAATGTAGCAGTGTAGCAGTGTAGTTATGTAGCAATGTAGTGTAGCACTATAGCAATGTAGCAACGTAGCAGTGTAGCAGTGTAGCACTGTAGCTGTGTAGCAGTGTAGCAATGTAGCAATGTAGTGTAGCACTGTAGCAGTGTAGCAACGTAGCAGTGTTAGCAGTGTAGCAATGTAACAATGTAGCAACGTAGCAGTGTAGCAATGTAGCAGTGTAGCAATGTAGCACTCTAGCAATGCAGTAGTGTAGCAATGTAGTAGTGTAGCACTGTAGCAATGTAGCAGTGTAGCAGTGTAGTTATGTAGCAATATAGTGTAGCACTATAGCAATGTAGCAACGTAGCAGTGTAGCAGTGTAGCAGTGTAGCAGTGTAGCACTGTAGCTGTGTAGCAATGTAGTGTAGCACTGTAGCAGTGTAGCAACGTAGCAGTGTTAGCAATGTAGCAGTGTAGCAATGTAGTGTTGCCGACTGAACTTTAGTTAGATACCAAGCTGTAATTGATCAGAGATTTATAGTTTATAATTTGCGGGTTTCCTGTGTAACCCAGTCCCCCGCGAAAACGTTGTTGTTACGTAAAGGTGATGGTAAGCGGCCATGTTTGAAATGGTGTAATAAATGGAAGTGTTATGTTGTCGAAACCGTTTCCCTCCGTCCGTTTCCTGTAATTCACGCACATTTTCTGGTCCTTCGAGCCGGATACTACCGACGGCTTCTGGCAGGTGATGGATGGAGACGAAATTCGTAAAGCAAAAGGAACGCGAAAGGGCAAAAAGGCCCATGTCACGAGGTTAGTTAACCAAATTTACAAGTATTTGGCGGAGAATGTTAGTGTTTCATCGATCATTACGTCAAAGGAAGAGCTTAAAAATGCCGTCGATAGCATGGAAGCGGCGAATGAAGTATTATTTGAGCTCGAGCCAGAGAATGAAAATCACGAAAAATGGTTAGAAGATGCTTTACAACCAGTAATTAATTGCTTTTCTGACATTGAAAAATACATTGAACAGCGATCGGTCGATAAGAATCCCGATTCGACAGGGACTTCTGCTCTAGATTATGAAGTGCAGTCAAGTCAAAATACTTCTAGTGCAATGGATCTTTACACAAATGCAAATTTAACACCTCAAAGGACTGAGTCAAGCCCAAAGGCTGACTTGAAGCCAAATTCAAATTCTCCAATTACCAAGTCAAGTTCAAGTTCTTCTACTGAGTCAAGTCCAAGCTCTTCTACAGAGTCAAGTTCAATGGTTTCAAACACAAAACATGGTTCAAGGTCTACAAAGCCTCCAGCAAGGTCAAGTTCAAGCTTTTCTACAAAGTTAAGTTCAATGGTTTCAAACATAAAACATGGTTCAAGGTCTACAAAGCCTCCAGCAAGGTCAAGTTCAAGCTCTTCTACAGAGTCAAGTTCAATGGTTTCAAACACAAAACATGGTTCAAAGTCTACAAAGCCTCCAGCAAGGTCACGTTCAAGCTTTTCTACAAAGTTAAGTTCAATGGATTCAAACACAAAACATGGTTCAAAATCTACAAAGCCTCCAGGCAGTTCATGTTCAAGTTATGTCTCAAGTTCAACTTCAACTTCTGCCCCAGATGGTAAGGTGCAGTCAAGTTCTAAAGTCTCCAAAAGGGGATCTGATAAAACACCTTCCAGTTCAGTGTCTGAAAGTTCAGTGAGTAAGTCAAAGGTTATTAATGGGACATTGAATATAAAGTCTGGTTTCAAATCTTCAAATCATCACACCAAGACCTGTTTGAGCTATGGCTCAGACATAAGCTCAAAGTACCTGTCAAAATCTTCAGGAAGATCCCAGTCAAGGTCTAGTTCAATTATCTCATCAGAGTCAAGTAAGTCAAACTGTTCTAGAGTTAGTTATATGTATAAAGAAAAACAGTTACAAGCTCAATTGCTACAATATGATTTGGAAATGACTAGAAAACAAATGGAAGAGGAGAGAAAAATTGCTGAAATGCAAGCAAAAAAGGAAGCAGAGTTAAGAGCTGCACAGGCTAGAGTGCAGGAAGAAGCCATAGAGCTTCAAAGAATGAATGAAGAGTCTATGAGAATGCGCAAGCTTAGAACATTAGAAGAAAACACCCAGAGAACTATGTTAGAAGTAAAACTTTTAAAGGAAATGGAAGGCAATGTTGAATCAAAATCTACCCACTTAGAGACACCCTTGTCAAGCAAACAGCACAGTACTCCCAGGGGAGGTGATGGTGTAAATACTGCTTTAGAGTCGTTGAATGTCAAAGAAGCCACGAAGGATACTGACAGTTGCACCTTTAATTCTCAAACTCAAGTTATTCCTTCAAACAATAACAAAGGAACTCCAGCTAATGAACATACAGGAATTCCAACTTCCTGTATTGAAAATAAAGGAACTTCAGCTTCATATGCTGAAAACACAGGAACTCCAACCTCCAATGTTGAAAACAAAGGAACCCTATATTCATGTACAGAAGACAAACCCAAAGGGACCCCATCTTCATGCATAGCAGACAAAGGAACCCCAACCTCATTGGATGAAAACACATCAAACCAGTCTTCAGTTACTGGAACTGCATGGACCCCAAGAGCAATACGACCACAGGAACTCCACAACTACACAGTGGTACGTATGCAGTAGCTTCAAACCATCCAAGGAACACTGAAACATATTTAATGTCTGCCACTCCCTTGCAGTCATTGAATCACAATGCGGGCTATGGAGCTTTACCAAAGCTGAAGCCAACACCAGCTGCAAATAATTCCCCTTGGAGGGGCCAATGGAGTGTTCCCGAACAAGTCTTTTCAAGCACACCAAACGCAAGTAAAGAGATACCTCATTTCCAAGAATCATGGGGGCAAATACCTGTCTTCTCAGGCCCAACACCTGACCAATGGATCGACGAATTAGACGAGACAAGTTTCTACCAACACCAAGCGGAACATGTGTATCGATCGTACAACTCATCAGCCTTTGAACGTTCATTACCAAAGTTCCAACTGAGCAAGTTTGACGGTTCTGCCTTGATGTGGCCCGATTGGATTGGACGATTTAAGAGTATCATACATGATCAACCATTCCTTAGCAACAGTCAACGCATGGCATACCTACAGAATCTTGTTACATCCACAGCAAAGGCAGAGATACAGTATCTTGGAGAGGACGGTGAAAACTATGCGATAGCCTTAAGAACACTGAAAAGCAGGTTTGCGGATGCGGGAAAGATCGTCAGAGCAGCCATCTCACAGCTTAGAGATACTCCACCTCCTCGTGCGAATGACTACCAAGGACTAGTGAAGCTGTATCAGACATTGAGATCTGCGGTAGTAACCTTACACAGACAGAAGTTTATCGCAGATCTGCTTAGTGAAACTAATCTTTCAATTGTTGTTGACAAACTGCCAGCAGTAATGGCCACCAAGTGGGCCATGGAAGTTCAAAGGCATGAGTGCCAGGGTAGACCAAATCTGTTTGACATAGATCGCTGGTTGTCAGAGCAAGTACGCAGCAGACAGCATCTGGCACAGATAGAATTCCTTAAACCACAAATCAACGTTAAAGCTAACAACCCAAGGAAAGAAAACATTGTCAGAGTGAACACTCTCACTACAAACACAAAGCAGAGGCTCTTGTCGGACAGTAAAGATAAATCTAACGCATGCCCATGCTGTAAACAGGCGCATACCATCTACCGATGTGATGAATTCTTGAAGAAATCTGTTAATGCACGTCGAGACATTGTCAAAACTCAGTCACTTTGCTTTAACTGTCTGAGAACAGGACATCAAGCTAAAGAATGCAGCTCAAAGAACCGATGTAAAGTAGACAACTGCAATGGACTTCATAACAGTTTGTTACACGATTCAAGAAAACAAGAACAGAACAATTCAGAATCTCAAAGTGGTTCTACATTAAGCAACCAAGTGCCCAAAGACTCCAGCCAGTGTACATCTGCTGACGCTCGTTCAAGTTCACAAGCCCATGGCCATGTTGGTGCAGCGAATGCACGTGAATGCTCCCCTCTGAAGTCAAACCGCACAATCTATTTTCAAATTGTCCCAGTCAGAATAGAAGGTCATAATGGGGCGGGACCAGCAGACACGTACGCTATATTAGATGATGGAAGTTCGGATACGTTGATCCGCGAAGACCTTGCAGATTTATTGAATCTACAAGGACCAGAGTGCGAACTCACTCTGGGTAACATCGAGAACCATGGAATGAAAAGAGTGTCACGAAAGGTAGACATCCAAGTAACGCCCACTGGAAGAGGTGCCGTCCAGAAGGTGGTCCATATTGAACGTGTCTGGACAGTCCCAAGGTTGAACGTACCTCCAAGACAATTCATCAAAGAGAAGGATAGACAACGATGGTCGCATCTCCGGGATCTTGACATTCCCGCCATATCCACAGACCAAGTAGGGTTGCTAATTGGAGTCGACGTCGCAGAGGCGATGATACAGCGAGAACATCGTAAAGGACCGAAGGGTCAACCGTACGCGATCAGAACAGACTTTGGGTGGGCTGTTGCTGGCTCGGATACAAAGCCGCCAACAACCCACACAAGCCAACTCTATGTGAACTACACACAAGCAAAGGAAGATCCACTACAACAACAGCTAGAGAAGTGGTGGACCACGGAATCCTTCGGAACAAGACACAACCGTCAGGAGATGAGATCCATAGAAGACGAAAGAGCTCTGCAGCAGCTTAAGGAAAAGACAAAGTTTAGAGAGGATCTACGTCACTACGAAACTGGTATGCTATGGAAGGAAGATCTAGTAGCGCTTCCGAATAATCTCGAACTCGCTAAGAAGAGACTCATACAATTGGAACAGAACTTGGATAAAGATCAAATCAAAGCTGAGCAATATAATAAAGCCATAGACACCTACATCACCAAAGGCTATGCGAGAAAACTTACCGAAACAGAGGCAGCAGTTCAACCCGCTAATACGTGGTACCTACCCCATCATGCTGTTACCAACCCTAACAAACCGGGGAAGGTGCGAGTTGTATTCAATGCAGCAGCAAAGTACCAAGGGACCTCGCTTAATGACAAGCAAGTCACTGGCCCAGACCTCTTGAATAATCTCACTGGGGTTATAATGAGGTTCAGACTCCATGCGTTTGCGATAACAGCGGACATCGAAAGCATGTTCTCCCAAGTTCGTGTCATCGAGCAAGACAAACCCTCGCTTCGCTTCTTGTGGAGAGGAGAAAACAGAGACAGACTGCCTGATGTGTATCAAATGGAAGCGCTGATATTTGGTGCGAAGTGCAGTCCCACCTGTGCAAACTACTGCCTTAAGCAAACGGCGATAGATCACAAAGACAAGTACGATGCTGAAACAGTCGATGCAGTGCTTAACGACTTCTATGTGGACGATGTTTTGAAGTCGGTTAAGACTGAAGATGAAGCAATAACCCTAGCACGACAGCTTATAGACATTCTAGCAGAGGGTGGGTTTAGACTCACAAAGTTTCTCAGCAACAGCAGGAGAGTTCTAGCAAGTATACCTGCAGAAGAAGTCAGCACTTTAGTTACTAACTTGGATCTGGATGACCTTCCCGTAGAAAGAACTCTTGGAGTCCTTTGGAATGCAGAGAGAGACACTTTGGAAGTCAAAGCATGTTCAAAGAAACTTTTGCCTACAAAGAGGAATATTCTGAGGCAAATATCTACAGTATTCGACCCTCTTGGTATAGTCTCACCCTTCGTCTTACGTGCAAAAATGCTAATGCAAAATCTTTGGAGACAGAGCTATGAATGGGACCAACCTATAGCTGGTTCTTTGTTGCAAGCGTGGAATACTTGGAATGATGAACTCAGTCAGCTTTCAGAACTTTCACTACCAAGATGCTACGTTCGTGCAGAAGGGGAAGTCACAGATATTCAGCTACACATCTTTGCCGACGCATCGGAGGAGGCCTTCGGCGCAGTTGCATATCTCAGACACAACTATTCTGACAACACTACCAGTTGCGCCTTTGCATTAAGCAAAGCAAGGCTTGCTCCAGTCAAGCCCCTGACCATACCAAGATTGGAGCTTCAGGCAGCAGTCTTGGCAACGAGATTGGCCCAAACACTAATGAAGGAACTGAATTTGTCATGTGATAAGATCACTTATTGGACAGATTCGATGACAGTACTACAGTACATCTACAGTGAAAAAACAAGATTTCACACGTTTGTCTCTAATCGAATAGCAGAGATCAGAGATCACTCAAACCCATCCAACTGGAGACATGTTCCTGGAAAACAAAACGTCGCAGATGACTGCTCAAGAGGATTATCAGTGGAAGCCCTCATTGATAGCAAATCTAGATGGATCTATGGACCAAGCTTCCTAAGCCAACCAGAATGTTTTTGGCCCCCTAAGAGAGTCCCTGAAGCACCGCCAGTGGACGACCCAGAAGTAAAGACAGAAGTATGGAGCGCATTTGCGTTTAGCTCAGATGAAGATTTCATCGATCCAAGCAAGATATCATCATGGCAACGGCTTCTTAGAGTCACGGCTTGGGTATGTCGGTTCGTCAACAATTTCTCCAAGAAAGTACCACGATCTGGCCCGTTAAGCTTGTCAGAGATAGAGGATGCAGAACGTCTTTGGACCCTAAGAGCCCAGTCCCAAGTGTATTCAGAAGAAATAAGAAGATTAAAGAATGGTGATACAGTCCAACGAACAAGCCCAATCAGTTCTCTCAACCCAGTTCTAGATGAAAGGAATATCCTACGTGTGGGCGGAAGAATCAAACACGCCCCCATACCCTATGACGCCAAACATCAAGTTATATTGCCAAAAAACCACAGTATCGTTAAGCTAATCATAGCAAATTTGCATGAGAAACTGAAACACTCTGGAGCCGAGCAAGTTTTGTCAGAACTCCGTCAAAGATATTGGGTACCACAAGTACGACCTACAGTCAAGAAGATGCTCAAAGAGTGCCCCGTCTGCAGACGAAACAATGTTCACCCAGTTCCCCCTATGATGGCTGACTTGCCGCCGAGTAGAGTGCAACCGTTTGCTCCACCCTTCTACAATACTGGTGTGGATTACTTTGGCCCGATGTATGTGAAACAAGGTCGTTCCACTGTCAAAAGATACGGTTGTTTGTTTACGTGCCTCGTCACAAGAAGTGTCCACCTTGAGATTGCGCACGCACTGGATACAGACAGCTTTATCATGGCGCTCAGAAGAATGGTGGGTAGGCGAGGAAAGCCAAAGAATCTTTTCAGCGACAACGGGACCAACTTTGTTGGTGCCGAAAGAGAACTCAAAGAATGTTTAGAGAATCTCGACCAAGCAAAGATCACAGACTCAATGAGTCAAGAAGGTATTCACTGGACCTTTAACCCTCC
The DNA here is from genome assembly GCA_029948255.1 of Telmatactis stephensoni. Classification (NCBI taxonomy): domain Eukaryota; kingdom Metazoa; phylum Cnidaria; class Anthozoa; order Actiniaria; family Isophelliidae; genus Telmatactis; species Telmatactis stephensoni. The sequence goes on along the minus strand of JALIZF010001721.1, from coordinate 575,259 downwards.
ATCGTCTCCACATTTTGGAGGTGTATGGGAGAGGCTTGTCAGATCAGCCAAGAAAGCCCTGAAGATTACATTGAACGGTCAACTAGTAAATGACGAAACGTTGCATACATTGATGGTTGAAGTAGAGAGCCTTTTAAACAGTAGACCCCTCACACATGTCAGCATTGATGCTCGAGATCCTGAGCCGATCACACCTAACCACTTTCTTCTAGGAAGAAACAGTCCAAATATTCCTCCCGGAGTATTTGATGATCACGACTTGTGCGCCCGAAAAAGATGGCGACAAGCACAAATCCTTACGGATCACTTTTGGAAGAGATGGTTACACGAGTATGTACCCAACCTCACAGAAAGAAAGAAATGGAGAACTCCCACAGCACAGATCAAGAAAGATGATGTTGTTCTTATTGTGGATGACAACGCCCCCCGCGGACAGTGGAAGCTAGGAAGAGTGATAGAGACCTTCAGTGGAAGAGATGGACAAGTCCGTACAGCAGAAGTGAAGACCCAATATGGACAGTACAAACGTCCAGTCGTCAAGCTGTGTTTGTTAGAAACAAACTGATGTGCTCATCGCACAGGGGCGGGGATGTTGCCGACTGAACTTTAGTTAGATACCAAGCTGTAATTGATCAGAGATTTATAGTTTATAATTTGCGGGTTTCCTGTGTAACCCAGTCCCCCGCGAAAACGTTGTTGTTATGTAAAGGTGATGGTAAGCGGCCATGTTTGAAATGGTGTAATAAATGGAAGTGTTATGTTGTCGAAACCGTTTCCCTCCGTCCGTTTCCTGTAATTCACGCACATGTAGCAATGCCTCGCTTTGTTGTGAGGGCCATGCCACTCCAGTGTTGGAGTGGCTAAAGCTTCATAAATAAAATAAAATAAATATTGTCAAGTTATTCATTCATGGACTTTGTGGATACCAGGCACAAGGTGTCACAATATGTCATTGTAGTAAGGGGTTTTACGGAGCTAATGTTTGGTGATTGCACACCAGGTGCAGAGGAAGAGATGTAAGTGGTGTCCCCTCAAAAGCAAGCAAAGACAGGTTATTAAATGCCTTTTGTTGAAATTAAAACTCATCAGATATACACACACACACTACTCATGTCAGACATGTCACCTAACACATTAACACCTAATCCCATGTTCATGTAGAGATTTAATCCACAATTTAATTTGTCATTGAGATATATTTCTTTGATTCCTATGTGTAGAAAAAGAAGTTTACATTGTATATCTGAAACATTCTATTTTTCTTTAAGATACAAGGCTCACTAGTACTGTACAAAAACGCCATCTCCTTAACATAGGAATATAAAGTTGGAGGCATTAGATGTAATAATTAGGGATTCAGAGGAAGCTCTGATGACGAAAGTTATCAAGAACGTTCTTCCAATTCATGGAACAGTTTTGGAAATTGGAAGAAGTGAAGGTATATTTAATGCTACACTGTACATTTCTTTTCCATGGTCCCATATTATTAAGTTCGGTTTTGCTACAACATATGCCAGACTAAAGTCTCCAATGGTAACAAAGCTACATTAAAGCTAACAAAGCTGTCAGGAATTGTAAATGAAAATATCATCTCAAGCATGATAAGGCCTGGGTCTAAGCTTAAATTACAAAAAAATCCTTTTTCATTTTATATCTCAGCCGTTTTTGCATAGATTCCAACGAAAATGTCCAGCAAGTTGCACTTTCGCATCCTTAATTGTTTGACGTGATCAAAATGAGGGTAGCTTAGTCACGTGACTAACCAGGTGACCGAATAAAATTTTCTTTTTAAAACTTGTTTCTATTAGCAACACATTCATTGATAAATTTCTTCAAAACCTGTGCTTTACATAGATGTCTCGATATTAAGACAAAGATGAAAAATGAAGACGAATCGTGATTTTGCTGTTTTTGGATGTTCAAGCATTCCTAGAAGTTTTGTCTGCATTGGAAATCATCCATGTAAAGCCTAGATGTGTGTATTTTTACTATTTCTACATTAAAACTTCAAAATTTTACAATGAGAACGTTTTGATCGGCCCATTTGCTAAAAAAACTATAGTATTAGGGGATATACATGTGCATGATGTACACGTACAAAATTAATTTAGTTTTGACAGTAACAAAAAAAGCAGGGGACTGGGACCTAGTTTTTTTAAAATGTGTCAATAACCTTTACCCATGATGTTTAGTGAGTCCTGTACTAGTCAAAGCCTTCGTTTTATTGCATACTATTGTGTTCTACATGTTGATCCGGCAATAAAACAGCTGTTTTAGTAGCTAATTAACCAATACTAGTTATACAATGGTTTTGAGCAGAATGCTGTGGAATATCCTACGAGTCACACAAGTGACGAGTGGGATATCCATGGTGTACCATGAGAAACCATTGTATAACTATTTTATCCCACACCATAGAAAATACAGCCAATTACTGCAATGCATCTTGGAAGGCAGTTAAATATCGCCGAATATACAGTACAATGGTTTTCCTGCTTTCTGATTGGCCTATATATAGCAAATTATGTAACAAAGAAAAATTATTATAAATATGCATTTTTTTGAATAGAGAAAAATGGGACAGCAATCATTAATATAAAGTGCAATAAATAGTGCTTGTTGAATATCAATACATCTAATTGAATATTTGAAAACAAGATTATTTGAGGCTTTCCTTAGCAAAGAAAATTTTGTCTAAATTCCTGACCCACTCATAAACAAACTAGTGATATCCTACATGCATAACTTAAGCAAAGCAAGAATTGAAAATTTGATCAGGTTTGAACAAACTGAAATATAATTTTAAATAATGATACATGTTTGGCTATTTTGTTACTGGCTAATTTTCAGAATGTAACAATCAATTAATTCCTAACTTGTTTTTATCTTTTAAAAGGTGTTAGAAGTAATTCATTGATTGAGACTATATCAGAGAGCCCTAATCAGGTCATTCATTATTTTGTTTTACTTTCAGTTGCTCATGATCGCAAAAGCTCATATGTTGTCCTGAGACTGTTTAAGATAGCTGAGTACCCTTTTAATGATTGAGGTGTTATATTTTTAAAGGTGCAAGAATTCGAAGATGCATAAGAAAACAACAAGGCGGAGAGATCTCTGCACTAGTTCAAAGAAGCAATCTGGATATCGGCAAGGATATGAGGGCCAAAGTTGAGTCTGGAGAATATAATCTTGGGGTTCCAGTATTGAACAAAGACATCACAAAGATGGTATTAGAGAGGTTAAGATTGAGAACCAGTACCGATACCGATACCAATAGCATGGTAAGTGCATGCGCAGTTGTCAGAACACATGTGTATCGGTAGTCAGGACTACCGAAGCAGACGCCATATTGGAAGTGGACCAAAGTGGAAGGTAAGAATGGATAAAAATGCTCTTTTGCTCTGTTTAATTACAAAAAAGTACTCTATTAATTTTATTCTTTATAGATTGAACTCTCTTTAAGCTTTCGAAGGGACAAATGCGACTTGCTTTTCTTGTAGAAAACTTTCAATATTCATCGCTAGCTCCAACTCGCTTGTGTTTGATTCTAATATCCACGATAGAAAAACTAAAAAATGACTAGCAAACAATCGGAAAGCACAGAGTAAGTAAGAAATCAGTTGTTTGAGTGCTATTTTAGTGATGAAATATGTGTTTGTCTTAAATTTTGTTGAAAAACATTAAAGCTAGCTAGATATTCGAGGCTGCTCTATAGTTGTGAGATTTGACCTTTATAATATTTCTCTTTTTATAGAAAGAAGCTCAAGGTTTTCCGATGGAAAAAAAACGTTTCTTTTAAAAACGTTCTGTTATTAAAAGAAGTGTTGTCTTTAGAGCTGTTCAGATACAACAAGGGATCTAAAGAAAGGGGTGAAGAGTGGAATCAAATAGCTAGTAACCTGAATGGAATACCAAATTCCGGATTGAACACAACAAAACGTGGTGTCCGTACACATTATGAGAAATTACTTGAGGAGTTTCAGAAGAAGGAGAAGGAAGAAAAAGCTGCTTCAGGTGTTGATTCTGATTATGATGAGCTTGACCAACTTTTAAATTATACATACGAAAGAGCCAGTGAAGCAGCAGAAGAATTAGCTCAAGAGGCAGAGAAGGAAAAAGCTGTCAATGAAGAAAAGAAACAGGTTGCTGACATATGGAATATGGCAATGGAAAGACAAGACAGACTACCCAATAAAAGGAAAAGTACAGTGCTAAAAGAGGTGCTTGAAGAAGGCAGAAAATCCAAGAATGAAATAGAGATGAAGAGAATAGCCCTAGAAGAGCAACGCCTGAAAGCTGACCAAGAAAGAAATACTTTTTTACCCAACAACAACAACAAAAGTCCTTATTACTTAGCCAACAAGCACAAGCACAGCAGGAGCAGCAAATGTCCCAGCAACAGTAGCAGAAACTTGTGGCAGATTTGCAACTTCAGAATAGTCAAGTTCAATTAGAGCTTCTTAGAGTATTGAGAAACATTAAAGATAAGTGATTTTCTTATTTTCTTGACACATTTGGTATGGGGCCACCCTGTACCGATCGAAATGACTCTCATTATTGGTTTTAAAAACAATACATGGGATTAAAATGACCAAAATAGTTTGGTCTTCCAAACAATAAAACTAAGCCAAACCTAACAAAAGAGGTACTGGGCTAAGGGGGCAATCAAAAAGCAGGTTTCAACTAGTACGGGATTACTGTTGGTATGAGGTGGTGTTAATGTTTATATTTATATAAGAGTTATAATGCTTTAAAGTTTTAAAAAACCTACAAAACAGAATTTATTGATATTATTAATATTATGTTCAAAAGTCTAATTGAGAAAAAAGCAAAAACAATAGAAATAGTGCCTATGAGACTACACTTTGTTTCCTTTCAATGTATTGATTACACTCTATTTAGATATTTTCACAGGTTATTAGTGACCTCACTCTGGTTTGTACATGTTCAAAAAGTGCTCTCTTTGTTTTACAAATGATTTGTACAAAATAAGGCTTTTTCTGAGGGCTTTTGTTTGAAATAAAGTTGTGTTTTCACAAGTTTTTTTGAATATGCTTAAACATGGGAAATGGAGTTGTAACCAAAATGTGGTAACTGCCATAGATAGAATCCCTAATACATTCCATTTTCTTAGTTTAGAGAGTGCCATAGGGGTTATGCGTTATCTGTAATAGATCATACATGAACATGACTTTGTTTGCCAGCATATCAAAACAGCAAGAAGTTAGTTGAAAAAGGCTGATATTTTAGCACACTTCAAGGTGTTTTGTATGCTGTTCTCAAATCCAACAACCAGCTAGTGTACCATCTGCAGCTAGAAGTACAATTGCACCTCAAAGTGACAGTGGTGGAGAGTCCAGTGATATAGAAGATATAAGTAATTCCATATGCTCTATTCCTTTGTGTGAGGAAATTAGGATTTCCAGGAAAGTCCTTAAGAAGAAAATAGCTTCGCTAGAAAAGAAGCTACAGATTGTAGGTATAAATACTGATATAACATATAACTATAAGGATAAAAACCTCACTGAAATACATATTTACACCAATCAACTGAAGTGACCTATAACTAGGCAATAAATTGATACTTAAAGCACATATCAGCAAACTGACTGAAAATGTTCTTAATTTCATTAAGTGTGTACCTGCTTTACTGTGAAATTCTGGAAAATTCTGTCTGAAACTAAACAGTTAATGGTCTTAATGTGATGGGCCTTGAACATGTCGTGAAATAGGGTATGCAGGGTCCCCGTATATGCATAAGGATCTTCCATGGATATCAAATGAATGTAATTGGAGTTGTTGCTGTATTCCAGATTCCACAAACATCCTGGCATCATGTCTTTTTCCCTCTAAATATTATAGTAAATAAAAGAAAGAGAAGAGATAAATTGAATAACAAGAAAGCAAATTAAAGTAAAGTAACACCAGTACAGTTTTATTATCATTTCAGTGTTTGTGTTATTGCTGCATTCGTTATTCTAATAGAGTTACTAGTATTTTTCACAGGTTTCTTCCAAAATAAACAAATTGCATACAATAATTGATCATTTAAAGAGTCACTTACCCACAGGGCCATACATGTTCACTATAGGACCATTTGGTGCCACAACTGACTGATATTTCAGTGAGCACACCCGCTTGTGCCCATTACAAACGTGTCTTTGGTTTCTGCCTGGTCTACAAATAGGCCTTACCTGTACAAAAATTTGATAAAAAATAATCTGTTAATATACAAATGGCAAATTTATCAGACAGTCACACTAGATAGATGTACCATTCCATCTACAAATCCCCAACAAAAATGATAAGGTTATTTCTTCAGTTATAAATGGATTTTTTTCATAACTTCATTGCTATAAAACTTTCAAATGATGGGTTTTAGAAGTCATTTAAAAAACTCACTGATCATGTTTTATCGTGGATATAAGCACTCGGCCTACGGCCTCATGTCTATATCCACGATAAAACACTCCTGCTCGTTTTTTAAATATCACTTACATCTCTTGAAAAAAGGAAACAATTGTCAGTAAATTCTGGTTAGTGTAAATGATGATTAATTTGAATGTTTACATAATTAATGTACTTTCAATTTTCAGAAGATCATGACTCCCATGATAATAGTGAGACAGTCACATCACTTTTGTTAAATGATGAGTTATTGACAACCAAGATGAATGCAACAATCCCTCTGTAAATTCTCAAGATAATAGCAGTTGTACAGTAAGTGAATCACAGCCTGTAGAAGTTGTTGTTGATACTAGTACCATGATAGAAGAGTCGATAGAAGAGTCATCTACAGTTGAACCTGGGACAAAACGAAAACTACAAGATGACGACAATGGTCTAGCACCAAAAACTACAGCAGTTAAGACTATATATAGCCATCATTCTTCAAAATCTCAAGATCCGCATTCCACTAGCCTTCAATCAAAAACTGCCAAGACTCTAGAAACGGTTCTTAGAAAGACCCCAGAAGTAATCAAACTTGATAAATTGAAGTGTTCATTGTCTAAAGACCCTAAATCAAGATTTTACAATGATCAGTTACAAGCCCATCTTGCTATGGTCCAAGTTGAAGTCCTGAAAAAGCTTAGAGCAATGTAAAAATAAAAGAATGGGATACAAATTCTTTTTGAGTCAGAATCATATACCAACAGCTTATGACTATAAGGCAGACAATGAAAGATTGAAATTGATCAAAATATGAAGAAAGGCTTTACAACTACTACAGCACTGGATAATTACTGTCCATACTTAAAATGTATTGAATATCTGCTTTTAGTGTATATTAATACCAACATGTCTTTGCAGCATTGACTTTTCAAAAAACAGAAACTGAGACATTATTGTTGACATTATGAAAGTTATTGTTGGTAAATCATTTTATTAGATGAAACACTGAAACACATAGACATGGAATACATTTCAAACAGCAATTAGCTAAGAGACATTTTTTGGGATTCCAAACACCATATGAATTCAAGTTGGATAAAACATATGGAAATCCATGTCTTATTTTAAAATTAGTGGAACCAGGAGCCATTTTGGTCTCAGCTTCTGAGTTCGATGATTTTGAAGGGTCAGTGTTTGTGCAAATATGGGAGTAAATAATTGGCTCTCAGGTATTTAGAGCAATGAAAATATGGTTTAATTCTAAATGGTGTGAATACTTTGGAGAGCATTGCTGAATTAAAGCTACATTGTATTTCTTGAGGCTTTCATCTGTGACTGACATATGCAAGATAGGACTTTTTATTATATTATTATAATAACTTTTTATTACCTTTCAATAACTTTTCTACAAGATTCCTTTAAGGTTGAAGTCATAATTTGAAAAGCTTCACTTCCACCAAGTCAGTTCACGATCTGGTCGTCCGGTAGCTCGATCCTTTTTTGTCTTTTCGTCCTGAACAATACAAAGAATTCTCTACAAGCATCAGATGTATCTGTACTTCTTTTGATTTTTGAGCTTTTCGGCTTGCTTCTATGATTAAATCACCTCTTTTTAGGCTGAGAAAGTTTCTCTGCTATGGCTGCCGGTTTTCCTTTAGCTCCCAAACGTTCCTGGATGTGTGCAATTAATTATGATAGGAAGGTCCTTCGGCCGATCAGCCAACTAGTCTACCTGATGTTGACATAGTGAAAAGAAGGTCACCATTACTATTATGAACACTATAATAGCAGAACTTTAGTTACCGTTATACTTTCAGTGATTGAGAGCAATATGATTGTAAATTCTATATTATTAGAAGCAAGGATTGTCATCCTTGGGCGAGGAATGTTGTGTTTGCTATATTATTTGCGTTAACGAATTGTACAAGTGTTTGTTTAGATGTAGTCATACTAGTTAGTTCTTTTCATCTTGTAACTATGTTTACATAGCTACTTAGGAATTTCTGGAGTAACAGTAACTTCAGCGTCCCTTTTTTAGCTCATGCTTGGAGTGGAGAGACCATAAGATGTAAGTCGCTAGTTTTTGATTCCTTTATGTGCTTCTATCATTCATAGACATGCTTTTACTTTCCTGTACTCCTCGCCAACCTTTGATTGTATTTTAATTGTAGTTTTCACCGTGTGTATATCAATATAACGAAATATTCTTGAGTGTTGTTGTTATCCGTGGTTGACAATTTCTGCAAGGGTTTGATTGGACATCATTCCTCGAACAGAACAGTGAAAAATTCCTGCCACAGTAAATATTCAATCTGTGCAGGAGCTACATGATGCAGCTGCCTGAGCTGAGGAGAAAGTTTATTCCTGTTCAGGTAATTGGCAAACAACGTACTGTAGACCCTCCAGTATGGGTCTATAACAATGAAATCCAACTGGACAGCGAGGGTATTCTTATCCCCACTGGAGAGAGGAAGTTTATCATTGATAAGAAGCTTCAAAGCAACATGGTGAACATATCTCGAGAAACTGATAATGGTGAAGCCCTGGCTTCTTTACTGCAAGCTGAGAAAGATCTATTTTGGAATAATTATCCCAAAGTCCTAATGGCACATGGTGTCAGCAGTCTGGCAGCATATTTCGATCTTGATTTGATGGATGTGGTATTCCAGTATTAATTGGATACCCAGTATCTGGAAAAAGTACGGCACTCAAAGCTGTCTTGAGTGTTTTTGGAGACTTTTCCTTGGTGAATGGAGCTACAAAAAAATTATTGAAAAAAAAAAGTCATCAAGTACTCTCCCTTTTCGTTGGGATGATGTTTCTGAACCAAAATTACTCAGTGAGATTGCAGTTTCTTCCTTTAATCAGGCTGGTGGTGCAAGCATAAGAGGGGAAGAAAAACCACACACCATGCCATTGGTCACCACAAATTTAGAAGCAAGTGCTCTAAAAGTGAAGTCAAGATGGTTTCGAATTCGAGGACCTAAAACCCAAACATACTGGTAAGGAAAGATGCAGAAGGGAAGATTCCCTTAAAAAGGCCATGACGAACGCATCAAAAAGCATTCATGTCATCACATCCCTGATTAACAATAGAATATTAAACTTAGAAGAAAGTGATTATGGTGAAATGGAAAACTTCATTGCAGAAACTTGCAATGCATCTTCATTACTAAAACACATAGACCATAGGGCACAAATATTGTTTTCTTTGATGCTTTTTTGCTGCAAAGAGATTTTGCAGGCTGTCAATATGGAGGGAGATATATTACTTGTCAAGGACAAAACGAAGAGCATTATTCTACCAACATATGCTGATCATACCTCGCCAACACAGCTAATTTCCAAAGTCAGTACATCAAATATTGGTAAAGACAAGCATTGCTTCCTATTGAAAGATAGGTTGCCAAAGTTAATTTTGGAAACCCAAGATAAAGACATGATTCTGAAGTTTTTTGAACAAGACTTCGTACCGCATTGTACTTGTGGGGAAGCTGTTACATTCCATGTGGAAACGCTAATATTATTTCTTAATGAACATAATGCAGTGAGTTCGTCAGGAGTAACTGAACATTCCCTGAGATATTTTATAAAGAGCAGTGGTTTTGGCTGTTTTAGGAAGCAAGTCAAATTCGGTGGACAAAGAGCAGAAATCTGCTGCTCACCTACAGAGGAGCTTCTTCAATGAAGATGACATAGCTGCTCTGGATGCATTTCTTGGAAAGAGGAATTCTAAAAAAGGATGCTGAAGTATCGTGTTACTCCAGAAATTCCTAAGTAGCTATGTAAACATAGTTACAGGGTGAAAAGAACTAACTACATCTAAACAAACACCTGTACAATTCGTTAATGCAAATAATATAGTGAACAAAACAATTATTTAACATCCTAAATCATCAAACAAATTATGGGATAGCTCAGAAAGTATATTTTGTGGTTCTCTGAGGTCAGAGCATATGCTTTACAAAAAGAGAGGTTTGAAAGATATCCCCTGATGCTAATGTTAAGATATTTTGTTTATACGTATTAAATATACATCTAAAATTTGCAGAATAGTCCAGTTTCCATTTATTAGAAACTGCTGTGCTTCCTAAGAAAAGGCACCTTTTTGTAGGGTTAGCTTCTTTTTCAAGAAAGACCCATGGGATTTTAAAACCAATTCCTGTATTGTTCTTGAAAATGTTTTGCATTTCTAGCTGGTATTTTTGAATAATCAGCCTTAATTCAAGGTTAACCCTGTGCTAGTGCTGTCTAATTTTAACTAACTCGAAAAAGGTCTATTTACAACTTAAGGCTCTATTCAGACATCAAACTTTTGTCGCATTGAATCTAATAGTTGCATTTTGTAAATGAGAAGTGTGGGGTCTGAGTAAATTTGACAGATTTAAATAAGTACTTAAGTGAAAAATTGAGCTTGAAATTTGTATGGTTCAGTTGCCGTACTTCTCATTCACAAATGCAACAATTATACTCAACATGGCAAAAGTTTGACATCTGAACTGGGCCTAAGTGTACACTTAGGTTTTGCCTTCTGGCAAGCTTCCATTGGGTGTCACAATCAAAGTGATTCTAAATGCACATGATCAACTATTTAGCCCTATAACTCATTAATTACCTACCTTAGAGTGGTATGTAGGTGAATAGATCAAAACATCAAAGTAGATTCACTACAAAGCTTGGTGGGCATGTACAAGGTGAACATTTTTAAGATGTTGAAGAACCAAGTCAACATTTTGCCATTAAGGTTTTAATGGTCAGCAGAGTTCAATACCATATCAGTGAATACAAACTTTGAATGCTTGCAACAACCTAAATTGACAAAACTACTCAAGAACAGTCTCTCTAAACAGTTATTGCTTGTCTGTTATACTTCACTCTCTGTGTTTGTGAGATTAATGAGTGACATAATTTGTATACCATCAATGAATATGTAAACCTTTTCCACTTTAATGTACAAACATATAAGAATCAAACAGGTTATTATTAATTAAACAGTTGATAGGAAAGCAGCCAAACTCTTCTGTATGGATACTGGAAGAGACAATCCAACTTGATGGTAATGGGAAATTGATAGATATAAACAACCATGTTTATGTCTATGAGAGTTTCCTTATGGATAGAGTGTCTGTTCCCTTGTGCAATGAAACAATTTCTGATAAGGAGCCACTGAAGAATCTAATAAAAGCCATGCAGTTCCAAGAAAATTTCCATTGTTCAGTATATTCATGTTGGCAGCAATGGCAATGTTAATCCATAGCGAAATTATCATGGAACGCAGAAAGGCTATGCCAATGGTTGTGGCTATTGGAGAACCAAAATGTGGAAAGACAACAGCACTTGAGTGTGCTGCCAGTGTCACAGGAACGAAGATATGGGGAACTGGCTCAAGTAAGTAAATTTGATATTTGCTCTAACTAGATATTATTATGGAATATACCATTCAAACATATTAGATAAAAAAGAAAATGCTTTGAAATTTCAACACTTTTTGCATTGTTTTGTTTTAAGAACAAAATTTGCCTGGGCTTCCATTGCTCTTCACTGATAACTGATAACCCTGTAGGGAAACTGTGCATAAGCAAGTGTTCATGCATAGCCATTATTAATAGACAGTCGGGAGCTTGGATCATATGTGAATTGAGTTTTTTTGACGTGTTGTTCTATGTATGTTCGTTTAGCAACATGTAAGATGAGAAATTCGTAGATTTCCAGCTCATAGGAAAGAGTCTTTAAAGTTCGATATTTGGACAAAGTATTCGAGATGAAGCTCAAAATAACAGCCCATTCTGAAGCTCTTATAAGTATATAGGTATATCTCGAGTTAAAAGCTCCAAATTACATTGTTCTACTGCAGGAAAATCCTGTCTCTGAAAGCTATTTTCTTTGTAGTCGACCATCTTGCATTCCTAAAGTTCTGCTGGCTTGTGTTTGCAGCCGCTCAAAGATGTTGAATGAAGGACATTGTTTTTTACGTTCTTAACCAATCAGAAGTGTTTCAGGACCAACATAGACAAAAAACATTTGCAGTTTATAACTTGTTCCCTGCCTATGGCCTGGGCATGAGTAATGATGAAGCATCACAACTCATTGGTTCTTCTGCTGAGAAGCAGGAATTGACGGAAGAGCAGACAGATTAATCGAGCAATCCTTAGGAGGACCAGCACATGGAAAATGATAGAAGAGAACTCCAAGAAAAGGAGGAGAAGAAAGGAAAGCGTTTGAAAGATGTCAGGCTAGTTAGATCTCAAAGGGTGCAACTGAACCACCCTGTGGGCTACCTCAAGTAAAGATAATAATAATAATATAATGCATTTATATTGCGTCTATACAAATATGCTCTAGGCACATGATAGCAGTGATTCACACATCTAAGAGAAAAATCATCTGCTCCTTTTTGTCCAAAGAACAGATGCTAGCTGTGTATGACTGGGTGGGTTCTCAAGCTGTTCATCCAGAGCACTTCAAACTTTGCAAGCACCATAAAGCCAACCAACCCAGGGGCAAGTGTTGCAAATTGCACTTTGTATATGGAAGTGTCTCACAAAGTACCAATCTCTGATGACGATGAAGTGTCATTCAAAGGGTATGGGGAGAGGGTTCTAATGATGACACACTTCCTTACGATACCAGGTATATACATATTTATCACTTTTATTCTTAAGAGCAAATCTGGACATCTAGATGCAGTTGGAATCAACCCGCCAATGGCGAAGTAACTCGTGGATTGACTCCCTGGGATTGACCGATAACAACGACCACAGGAAGCCCAAAAATAAATTTTAGTTAAATAATGAGTTTTTTATTTTAAGGCAAAAATATAAATCAATTAAAACAATATATATTTTTCTAAATGATAAATCATTGCTCTCACAAATCTAAAAATTTAGATTGGGCCCATCTGTAAAGAATTTTGAAAGAGTCATATGATAATTATTAATAATATCAGCTAATGTAATTTCTTTAGCCAAAAATAATTGACTTGAGTATGAAAGAACAAAAAAAAGATAATGAAGCAAAAGAAAAAAAAAGGAAAAAAGAAAAAAAAAAAACAGTTTGCCAGTGATTCGAACAGGGTACCTTTTGGCCTGCAGCCAGCAACAAACCACTTGAGCCACTGAGCAATTTAGCATTTGGAGAGGTTATATTTTAATACATATTGGTAATTTATGGCTGTACGCTTAGCAAAGCTATTGAACAAAACTTAAACTCAAATACGCTTGTTTGATGCCGTTTTGGCCAGCCTGGCCGTAGCGATTCCACAGCCAGTTTCTCAGGCGTCAGTTCGTACTCAAATATGATTTGGTTTGCTTTTTATTTCAACATTTACTTTCGTGCTGATAGAGTACAAACACTAAATGTTTGGATAACTCGTTGATATTGCACTTGCGACGATTTTTGTTGTTTGAAGACAGCGACTACAAAGTCCATTGTTTTCACATCCGAGTATAGCGAACAGCTGGATGAACTTGGAGATGCGATGAAAATTATTCCAAGTTGCAGAGGGAACTGAGAGTAGTTCAATACAGAATGTGGCAATGAATAAGAAATTATTTATTGAAATCTATTGGCAATTTCGCCTAACATCCGACACGTACAATCGATCTTCACGGAGTGCAGACCCGTGTACATGTAACTTACATGTAGAGCATGAGGTAATGTTAAAAACTTTTGTATTACCCCACTTAGATTGTGTGCCTAAAAATTGTTGCTTGTACACAAATCTAAAACAGTTACATTATGTTTAAAGCTTCCTGAGTGCAAACCTGGTCACCAAAAATTATTATAGAGTATGAGGGGGAACACCGTACAGCCTACGATACGATACGGTTACAGCAGGAATTTTGAATGTTTTTATAGAAACTATGATACTGGTACAGTTACGATACGGTACGGTAAGTTTCCCACTCATACGAAAACGACTCTAACGCAAGTTAGCACCGTATTGTATTATCGAGAATAGACCGGAAGTAAAGTTTGACAGACCGGAAGTTTACAGGAAAGTGAGTGAGTGACACAATAGTTTACTACTTTATGTATGGTACCATTCTAGTTAGACAATAGATAGATTGAATAGTTGTTGTCATACACGAAGTAGTAAGCTGACTCATTTGCATATTCGACCCCTCACAATAACTCGTAGATTTTCAATCCACGAGTTAAAAATGAATCTATTAATCATATCCAGATCGATATAGGTCTAGGGCAACTGTTACCAGAAATATTATTCAAAGTTGTATGTGCGCATGTAGTGCAAAATTGATTGAATTTTGTGAAATACTAAGCAATTATTGAGATTCTAGTTATTCAAACTGGATTTTGGTATTCTCTTCGATAAAGTTTTCGATTTCAAGTGCTCAGAAAATAAATTTGCAATTGCATACATTGTAGCTTACAGGAAACGGTTAGGAATTGGAAGTATGCAAAATATTATTTTTGGTATAATAATATTATTATAGTTGCCCTAGACCTATTTTTTGTCATAATTGATAAATTTTCATTTTGTTGAGGCAACGCCCACTTTGACATTTCTGTGTAACTCGATGACAAACATTGTTGAAATGAAAACCGAGTATACACAATATAGTGCAACTTCTTTTTTGAGCCAAACACTAGTAATTCCATTAATTCAATTCTGTAAGTCGATAAATACTTTTTTAAGTTACAATTAAAAAAAACTCAATAAACACAGACTGAGAAAAAGGAGGGAGAAGTTGACTGTTACATAAGTAAATTGTACATTAAATTTTCAATTCACAGCAAAAAGAACATCAGATGGTCAATCTAAGTCAATGTAAAGACCGTTTGGCAAAACAGTGTAACTCTAATCAATCCGCCAATGGCGAAGTAACTCGTGGATTGTCCCCTTTAGTTAAATTAGTTTAATTTTAGTTAAATAATGAGGTTTTTTTGAAGGCAAAATTATAGATCAATTAAAGCAATACATATTTCTTTAAATGATAGATCATTGCTCTCACAAATTTAAACATTTAGTTTGGGCCCACCTGTAAAGCATTTAAAGGAATTTTTAGGGAGTCAGTTGGATAATCATTAATAATATGAGCTAATGTAATTTTTTAGCAAAAAAATAATAGACTTGAGTACGAAAGAACAAAAGAAAAAGATAACGAAGCGAAGAAAAAAGATAAAAAAGAAAAAAAAAAGAAAAAAATTATATGTACCACCCGGGAGTCGAACCCACGACCTTCGGAACTCGAGCCAGCAACGAACCCCTTGAGCTAATGAGCAATTCACTGTTTTCAAGATGATATTTTTTGTACATATTGCTAATTTACGTTTGTAACTTCCTTACATCTGTTAAATATGTACAAATTATGAAAGAAGTTTCTCTATGAACCAAATATCGCTATTAATAAAATAAATTACTCCATAAAAGTACTCATGATAGCCACCAAACTTAAACTTAATACGCATTTTTGATGCCGTTTCGGCCAGCGGGGCCGTAGCGGTTCTGCACGGCCAGTTTACTTTTTCGGCAGGTGGCACAGTTCGTACTCAAACTATGATTTTGTTTGCTTTTTATTTCAACATTTACTCTCGTGCTGATAGAGCACAAACACTAAATGCTTGGATGGCTCGTTGATATTGGACTGGCGACGATTTTTGATTTTGGACTTGCGACGATGTTGTTTGAAGACAGCGACTGCAAATTAAAGTCCCCGGATTGTTTTCACATCCGAGAATCGAACAGCTCAACTTGGAGATGACGAATTCCAAGCTGCAGAGGGAGCTGAGAGTAGTTCAGTACAAAATGTGACAAGGAATAAGAAATTATCTATTCAGATCTATAGGCATTTTTGCCTATCTTCGCGGAGTGTCATGAGACCCGTGTACATGTAGACCACGAGGTATAATGTCGATCGAGGGTCAACATCGAGCTTAGATCGTGTTCCTAAAAATTCAGTGTTGCTTTGTACACAAATCTAAAACAGTTACATTACGTTCAAAGCTTCTCGAGGCTGCTATACCAGGCTCGTATTAAACATGGTATATTTTCGTCTTGAATGATCCTGGGTTTTCGGCGAAAATTTTGATTCCTGAGCTCATATTTTTAGACATTTATGATCCCTGATCCTTGGTGCAAAAAACTGAGCTGATCCCTGATCCTGATCCAATGTCCCTGATCCTTGATCCCACCCATTTGATCCCTGAGCCCTAGTCTCTGATCCCTGATCCTGGCCATAATTTGGAGCTTGATCCCATATATCATGTTACGAGCCTGCAATATTATTATATTATAACAGAAGTTATCACCGTATCCTATTATCGGGAATAGGCCGGAAGTAAAGTTTCACAGACCGGAAGTTTACAGGAAAGTGAGTGAGTGAGTGAGTGAGTGAGTGACACAATAGGTTACTACCCTATGTATGCAATATTCTAGTTAGACAATAGATATAGATTGAATAGTGCCATTTCATGTTGTCATACACGAAGTACTAAGCTGACTCATTTGCATATTCGACCCCTCACAATAACTCATGGATTTGCAATCCACGAGTTAAAAAGCATTTGTAGACATTAATGATTGAGTTATGAAATAACCATGTAACTCGAAAATAAAGTTTAACTATGCCATGTTCAAGTTACATAACTCTAATTTTCATTTTGACAATGTTTTTCTTCGCGGTATTTAGGGGGCGTCACCTCAGCAAAATGGGTGTGGCTGCATCCATAACACGAAAATCTCGAAACCCGTAAATCCTGACTGGACGATCATAATTCGAAAATAAATAAAACAAACCTCCTGGAAAAAAACGTTCACAAAAATGCTTTAGATCACATGTAGGGACCACAAGTTTTGACCAAAGAAGCTCAGTTTTTCAAGACAAAACAATGAAAAAGGCAATTATTAAATAATTTTCTCGAGGTACTGTCTAGGATGTAAAATTTATAGGATTTTAGCACCCACAATATATCTTGAAATTGCAGAGATCTGACCTTTCTCACAACTTTATTCTGTCTTTGATGTGACGTTTATAAGAATTTACCAGAAACTGAAAATCTATAATACAGAAATGTTATTTTTATCAAGAAAAAACAAGAATGGAAAGCTATTGTGATATTGAAAATGTAGGCTTGGGAAAGCTTTAGGAAATTCCCGGCGTCCTATGATGGGGTTTGGTATTTCCTTCTCAATGTTTTTCCAAGAAATAACCAAAAAAATGTTCCTATAAAGAGGTTTCTGGTTTCTACATAATTGCCTGTCTATATAGCATGGTATTCTCTTTCACTATACTCCACATTATGCCCTTACTATGCATACTTCCTTTGCGCAAGCAAATTTAGCCGCGTTTCAAAGATGTATTGTTATGCAAATTGACAACACTATAAAACCCAGTGGCAAGCCAGGCCAGGCCTCTTCTTCTTCCGTGCTGGTGCAGAGGTAAGCCACGTTCGTTTTGAGTGAAGATTTATTTTGACCTTTGTTTAAGAGAAATACTGAACACTTTTCTATTTGTGTTTTATATATCTTGAACAGCTTTGCTGTTTCCATCTTCGATAAGATGGCGCCTCGTCTTGTTGTGCACTGGAAAACTGAGCTACAAGACACACGTTGTTCAGAATGCTGAATGAATGCTGTTCAGAGTGAATCACTTCATGTTGAAAGACATCGCCACAAGTCCTCTCTCTAACCAAGTTCCAGAGTCCTAATTAAAGTTCCTTTGAAGCCTGAAGTTGAGCATCTTGTCCAGGTCAGTGTACTGGACTGTTTGCTCGTGAAGAGCACATAAGCGAACTCGACATTTGATTATGAGAGATTGACTCAGTCACACTTGGAGTGTATTCACGAGGGTTTCGACCCCATCACGAATGCTAGCTAATGCTAGCGCTGTGCAACTTCGACATTGGACTCACGAGAGGCTGACTCAACTACACGCTTGGAGCGTTTCTTGTGTTGACGAGGGTTTCGATCCTGTCACCTATGCTAGTTAATGCTAGTGTTGTACAGGCAAGGACTTACATCCCGCCTCATTAATTGCTGAGCAGTACGAGCAAGCCTACTAAGGAATCCACTCGGTGAATTTTATAGATTTGCTACGTGTACATGCAAGACTGCCCAAGCAACAACACTGAGCTGATCTGTCTGCCAAGCCAATAAATAAGAAAATGAAGTCTTCACATATGTTTAAAGTAATCTCTGCTTTTATGAAGCGAGTTTTCTAAAACTAATCGCTGTAACTGCTAACTAAATTGCATAAATTGTTGAACGACTCGTCCACAACAATCATGCTTTGGGGATAATTACTGAAACCTCCGTCAGTGGTCGATATTGTAATGCACACTCGTGATCTGAGACTGTATTCATTTGGCGTCATTGTTGCCCTGTGCCCTGCCCTTGAGCTATTTATTTCAAGGATCGACAGAAAGTTGCCGTCTCATTTGCATCTCTATTGGAAATTGTGTACAGAAAATCGCTTGTTAGCACGCGATGACAAGTTTATGAATCTAGCCGTAACCTTGAACTATCGATTTTACTCCAACTAGTTTTGAGTGAAATTTGCATCCTTTCAACTGACTCAGTTTTAGTCCAGTCCCAGACTCTCTTTCTTGCCGCTCCAGGACTCGCGGAGAAAGAGAGTCCAGTATAACTTGCATGCACATGTCAGCTTAGTGACCACGCGATCACCACATTCATGTGGTGATCGCGTGGTTACAAATCCTAAATAAAGTCGTCTAATGATTCAAGATGGCTGAAGAAGAAAGTGTTTTGTATACACGATATCAGTCTCATTTCGGAAAGCCATTTGTTGATGCAGTGAGCTATGCACTTGGAAAAACCAACTATAATCTTTTACCAAAGTTTGAGCAGTTACAGGCCATTTACAGATGGACAGTTGTGAAAGACGTATTTGTGAATTTTTTGATACGCATCACTACCACTACCAAACACTGAAATTTGCATATTGCAAGCTCTCAAAACAAAACTTTAATCTGATTGGCTCATTTTGTACATGCGCATGCAAGTTATACTGGACTCTCTTTCTCCGCGAGTCCTGGAGCGGCAAGGAAGAGAGTCTGGGACTGGACTAACTCAGTTTAAGAAAAAAGGACGTAATCTGCAACTCATGTCATTTGAATGACAACAGGTGCAGACTCAATTCCCTGAATTCCTAGGCCCAGTTAGCACCTCTTGGGATTACTGCGTGCCTTATTTTCAAAATAAGCCAGTGATTGTTTCCAAGCCGTGCTATGGGATTTACTTGTCAGATAAGATCTTCATCTGTAATCATAACTGTTTGTCTCCCGATAGAATGCTCCTGATGAGACAACCAATCATTTGGACAGATTGCATTGGCTGCTATCCTAGTTATGCAAACAGTCACTATTCGACTGATTCCCAATGGAATTACTGGACTAGCACTATTAATATGCTTCCATTTCCTTACTAATAATAGGAGAAGGCCAATTCGTGTTCTAGAAGATGCTCCCTTTGGAACACTCTTTCTACAACTCAAATGGGACAATGAAGGTTCAGATATCTTAACAGAGTGCTACAGAATGCTTAAAAACCCTGCAAGCATTTACATGAGTGCCATTAGCTAAATCTCATAGCCAAGGATCCCAATCAGTTGATGGCCAGTATCGATCACTGGATAATGTGTTATTCAACGTTTTATTATATAGGTCATTATTATTACCTTGAATAAGGTGTCAATAGGGTTTTCCGATTTACGGGCTTAAAGGCCGTTTTGGCATTAATAGTGCCAGCAATAGTACCAGCCTGTTGTATATGATTGTAACTATTATTTTTCGAATATCGAAGTATTGTTTCTATAAAAAAGCAACACATTTTACAAGTTAATGTACGAATTGTAATAATTTGTTATAAATACAAGTTTTAAAAAAGCTATTGCCGAGAAATCATTTCGGATAAGCGTTCATCACGTTACACATGACTAACCCTGAAACATCACATTGATGATGTTTATAATTTACATAACATTTACTAGTCAGAAAAGCTTTTTTCGTTTTTACACGCTTTCAAAAATTTTACTATATGAATAAATAGCTCTCTGAACATTTTTATTGGCCAGAAACTACTAACTATTGGCTTTCAAATCGATCAACGTACTGGCTTTTGTACCGTACGTTTGGGTGTACTGAATGAAATTAAAGGAAGTGACAATCCATGGAAAATCACAAAATTTATAATCATAACTGTTTGATTGTAATATTTCACTGCGGACTGTATCTCAGTTGGTATCTTGCACAGAGAAAAATAATTTATTTTCGAACTCTTGGCTTTCTTGGAGCTCTTGTGCCTTGTGCACACAGTAATGGTGAGTTAGCATCAAGGGCCGACTATTTGAACAGTCGGTAACTTCTTAGGGGGTGTTTACATGATACTAGGATCATCCTAGCACTAGAATCATCCTAGCAGGCGAACCAACTTTTACGTTTAGTTGACATGCCCGAAGCAACTCGAAGCAGAGTTCAAAGAAATGAGTGATTGCTCGTCCTAGGTCACCCGAACTACCACAGTGGCATTAGCGTTTCCTAACCCTTGTTGGGCGAAGTATCATGAAGTATCTCTACTTTTTCCGTGTACATGACCGAAACATACTCCTAATGCTAGGATATTCCTACCGGCGAGACAGGATGATCCAGTAGGATGATCCTAGTACCCGAAGAGAAAACACAAATAAACCGAAGTTAATTTAGTAGAATGATCCTCGTACCCGAAGTGAAGACACAAATTTCCATGTAAGCAGAATGCAGTAAACGTATAGCAGGAAGGATGATTCGCCTGCTAGGAGGTAAACACCCCCTTAAGCAGACTCTCTCGACTCATCGCAGAAAGAACTCGCAGCGATCATTTTTATTCGTCTATGAACAATAGATTTTATTACTCCTTAGCTCGCTGCGAGTGCCGAGGTAAAAAGGTACATTGATTGGCCGATCACACCCAAGTACTCGGGTTGGCTTAAGCTTCACCCAGTGTACAGGAAACGGCAGAGGGCAGACTTTTTTCGCGTTTGTCGTTGGCGTTTGAACGCGAAGATAAGTCATTTCGCATTTGTCGTAGACATGAAAAGTTCCAAACGCACATCAGCAGCTGTGAAAAAAAGGAGGCCGCGTGATTGTCTCTGCCGTCTGCCATTTCCCTGCGTACGTGACTGAAGATTAATCTCTGAAATGTTTAATGCAGCTTGATGACTCATCTGACAAGCAAAGCAGAATCCTTTTCCTAGACATCATCTCTAAATTATGCTATCCGAGCATCGAGCAATCACGTACATACGTACTGCAGGCACGAAAGCGTCGTTTTTACACCATCGACTGTCAGGCCACAGAACAGTTGTTATTTCTAGTTATTTGCCAGTAAGGGCTAGATAAGTTTGTTAGCTAACTAGTTTGATGATTAAAAGATAAACAAATTGCCCAAAAAGATTATTGACAAAAATTTGTTTTGCCTTCCGACGGTTTTGAATTATATGGAAACGCATTGCTACAACAAGCCCTTCTCCAGCCCCAGAGCCTGTTCACAGGCTATCCGTCCACACAAAAACAGCCTATTTCTTTTGTCTAAAATACGAAAATAAAAAATGATAAAAAAATGTCAAATGTATATTCGGAGTGGAGGGTTTTCTGATACGTGGTGTAAGTGTTATGCACTATTGCTCATAGTATTGCTCAATAGTATGTGCTAATTGCTAATTAGTATTGCTAATTAGTATGTGGCACTATTAGTGCCAAAGCCCGTAAATCGGAAATCTCTAATGTCAACCTATTCTGTCCCGTGTGGAATTTTTACCAGATGAATTACATTCCAGCTTTCCAAATGCTTCTTTGTGGTTAAAACATCCTGGGAGCATACAGTTTGCCTCCCAGTCTAATTCGGAAGACAAGATTCCTAGACATTTACTATAGCTGATTGATAAAAATCTATTCAACAGTCAACTTGTTGAGAACAATTCTCTTCTTGATCGCCCTATCATTTTTGCAATTTGACGATTTTGTTAATCCAAGAACATCTAGTATTTAGGGATTGCAAATTATTTTGTGCCTCTCACGTGAACTCATTCGTAAATGAGTTCCTCAAATGTGTCACTGAAAAAGACTTTGTATTTTGTCGTTTGTTCTGGACCATAACCAAAATCTAACTAATGTCTAAGCTGTAGAAAAACAAATTTCTTAGCAGCTCCATACCACTCTCTGATTGCTTTAATCGAGTCAACGATTCCAAGAAAACAGTGATATCATAATGGAATTCATCTGGCAAAATATCCAATGTATGCAAACAGTTCATTTTAAATTCCCTATAGACTTCAAAATCTTTCGGCGTGAATTAAATGCCCTGGAATGGCACTGAAAAATTGGGTTTCAGCTGACGAACAATTGAATTAGCTTTTCAAAGCCAAACATCTCTAGGTGAGCAAACCAAGAAACAAAATAACAAAACAATTATTAAATACGTCATGATCAGACCATGTGTTGGTGCACGAGTCTTTTTGGCTTCATTGTTAATCCTTTTGAAGTTTGACCAGCTCCTAAAAAGAGCTTTTACAAATTGCATGCATGAATTAAGGTGTCGAACCGAATGTGGGACATAAATTGTCGCAACAGGGAAGATACTCCATTTTTCATGCAGCTCGATTATGATTCTGATCGCACTGTTTAATAGTTAGCATAAAAGTTTTTTTCAAGCTTCTAGTTCTCTAGATTAAAAGTGGCAGCTTTGCCATCCAGCAAACCATTCCACTGCATCTCGACTATGTTGCTCATGTGAACGTCAGGTATTTGCCAGTCTTTTTCCTGTCTTCCTAGATGTCAAGGTTGCTCTGGTCACCAGTGAGCTCACTAGATTGTCGATTCACGAGTGATTTTGTAAACCATGCGAAAATGACCAAAAATGACCAGGGGAGTTTTCCTTGTTTTCTCCAATTCTATTAGAGAGCCCCTAGCAAAATGTTTCCTACCAGTTTTTGATCCAAAAATCCAACTGGTTCTTCTGGCCAAAGTTGTCATCCTGCAACTGCGTCTGCGTTTTCATTATGCTTATTCATTAGCTCACCAATGCAATGAGCGTATTATTTGATCTTTTGGCCCTGGATTTGCGCTCTCGAAATCAATAACATCTTGTCATTGCTCTCCACTCCAGGCCACGCCCTAGCTGATGTGCCTTTTGCTAAGCTTTTCAGTCTCGTGACCCAGGAGCTGTGCAATTTGTTGCAACAGGGTGACTGTTGTCAGGTCATTCCAATGGATTTCTTTTCAATGGCATTAATAATAGTGCTAATAAAGAATCAACTCATTAACAAGTGTTAATTCTTCATGATTGTGTTGAGAAACTCTCTCGAAATCCATTGTTGTACGAAATCCAGTTGCATTTATACGTGAAGCATTTTGGGAGCAGCACTGCCATGCACATGCATGTAAAAATGCCATTTCCGGCCCCGCAATGCCTTGTCATAAAATGATCAGTCTAGCCAAATGTACTTGCTCGTCAGACAGCGAGCTTAGTTATTGGAATAACAGTATAGCATCCTCTATGTAAGATGGCATATTTTCATAGCAGACCATTTGTCAATGATATCTTGGTCAAGGGCAGCCTCGCGACTGCTGGTTGTATGTTCTTTTTGATTTTGGTATCAGACATGAAATCCTTTGGTTTTCCACGGATTTTGCTCCAAGTGGAGATTGTTCTGATAGGACTGATTTCCATGTCCAAAACAACAAAACAAAACAAAACAACAACAACAAAAAAGAGTTTCTGTCCACGCGGTCAGCCTTAACGTTGTTGCACTGTTATAATTATATTGGCAATTAAAAAAATCATGTTTTTTAAAAGCGTGCATATTTGGCATCTGGGGCTTTGAAACCGCATAGTAAGGGCAAAATGTGGAGTATGGTGAAAGAGAATTGAAAATAAGACAAGAGGTACACTTACCTTGCAGGATAATTGTAATTCTCTGAACCATATGGAAGATTATGACCTTGCGTTCCCACCCTTGACATCTGCATCGTGTCTCCCTCCCTCAGTGATGGATGCCAAATACTTTAATTTGGCTTACCTTTTGCACTTCAAGAAGAAGAGGCCTGGCCTGGCTTGTCACCAGGTTTTATAGTGTTGTTAATTTGCATAACAATACAAAAACGTGAAACGTGGCTAAATGCGCATGTGCAAAAGAAGTACACATAGTAAGGTCATAATGTTCCATATGGTTCAGAGAATTACAATTATCCTGCAAGGTAAGTGTACCTCTTGTAAATTTTTTAATTTTTGGTCTATTATTCACGCTTCACCAAGGACGGTCATGTTCTCTTCAGCTCTGAGAAAACTTCAGTATTTCTTTCCAAATCTGATGTTTTTGAAGCCAATTTTATCAAAATTTCTCTAACCAAGCATTTGTTATGCATAATTTTTGTTTAAATTGTACGATATCAAGATTAACAGTAGGTTCGAAGTTTAATCTTAATGATGAGCACAAGATGCCAAACACGCTCAAAAAGTTGTTCGCTGACAAATGAAGAACTCTCTGAGGTTCCATCTGATCAATCATCTACCGACAATAAATCTAGTGAGCCTGCAGAGCAAATCAATGAGGAACAAACTCCAGAAAATAAAGACAATGAAGCTCCTGGAAATAAAGACAACAAAGCTGGCAACATGGCGGCCATTAACCAAGTCCTTGAAAATGATGGAGTGCTTGCTGACCTCTTAGACAGCCACTTAAAAGATCATACGAAGTTACTTGAATCACTTTTGGATGAGCGTCTGTCTTCCCATACACAAGCTCTCAAAGATCTGCTTTTCAACTACCACAAAGAATCTAAGAAAGAACTACAAGAAGTCAAAGACAATCAAGACTTCATTAGCAATAAATTTGATGATCTGTTAGTCAAAATCTCTGAATTGAAGGAGGAAAACACCAACCTATTTCTTGAAAACTCTTCACTTAAACAGCAAGTCGCCAACTTATCCTCAAAGCTTGAGCAAGCAGATCAAGAAAGAGATGCCCTGGATCAATACATCAGATGAGAGAACCTCGAGATCCATGGAATTCCAGTTACGCCAGACGAAGACACTGACGAAATTGTACAAAAAGTAGGTGCTCTAATAGAAGTGGAGGTGGACTACACTGACATCTCCGTTTCACACCGCCAATCTGCTAAGAAAGATAGCATCTCCTCTATTATCGTAAGATTTGCTAGACGCAATGTGAGAGATGATTTCTACAAACACCGAAGTCACCTAGCAAAGCACACAACCACCAGTTTGGGTTATACAACATCCAATAAGATCTTTGTCAACGAGAATCTAACCTCGAATGTAAAGAAGCTATACTATGAAGTCAGGCAATATCAGCTTAATCAACACTACAAGTTTTGTTGGACTAGGTATGGCAAAATATTTCTCAAAAAAGACAAACTCTGACACTATCTCTTTCACAAACTTACAAGAATTTGACAAATTCAGTAGCGGCCATAGGAAATAACTTATCTCATTTTCTCTATCTGAACTATAGTATTATACTACTATATTCAATATGAACAATAGTAACTATAGCTCGAATAACTCTTCTGCATTTGATTATACATGTAGTGATTTACCTAATTTACTAGATCTCTTTGATGTCTATGTTCAAAAAGCTTTGTTCATGTTTGACTACACCAATAATCTACTTCCATCCTCATTTTCAAATTACTTTAAAAAGATCTCTGAAATCCACTCACACTATACACGTCACTCCTCACAAAACTTTCACACATCCTCTGTCTCTACCAACTACGGAAAATGTTCTCTTAAATACTCAGGACCTAGAGTTTGGAGTTCAATAGATAATGAACTAAAAAAATTGCCAAGGAAAACTTTTAAGAAAAGAATAAAATCAGGCTGTTTGCTATCTTATACTTAACTATAATATTATCCTAATAATTGACGTTTTTCTCAGAATTTCCATTTTCAACTTATAATAATTTATCTTTACATGACTATACAATGACTATAGTGAAGCGCCTCTTAGCAATTGTCAACTTTTGGGGAGCTGGCCTTGAAAACTTTTAGTTACTTCAGCTCTCCAGCATTTTCGCTTATTTTTTTACCTTTAAATACTATATATATTTTCCTTTTTCACTCTCATGACACTAGAATGTCCTTAAAATTGTTTTGTATTTTATGTAATTACAATTTGTTATATACTCTAATGCAAATAAAAATTGAATCTTGAATCTTGAATCTCAAATACAAAACATGAGTGGTAATATGATATATAAAGCAAGTTTGCACCTGAAACAACCCGTGCCTTTGAAGTTTCAAATGAACCACCTGAAGTCTTAATGGAAGGTGACAAATCCTAAGTAAAAATGAAAGATTTGACAATGAGCATTATAGTCAGTTGAAAGAAAAAAGAAAATTAGCATATGATACGTTTGAGTTATGGAGTTGATTACACCAACGCAACGCAAAACGTTGTCCTAAAACAGCTTGTACGACTCCACACAATTGAAAAAAGATCAGATCAGTTAGACCATGGAAAGTGTTCTCACGGAGATCCCTTTTCAAAGATGAAAATGAATACCCAGAAACTATAGAGGTCAGTCATTACATTGTAAGAATATTTATTGTAGTTATAGATATATTATTTGTAGTTATTGGCCTTTTCAATCTGGAGACAGGTAGAATATATAGAGGTTATCCTCACATTCATTCACTTTATGAATGAGCCAGCTAACTCCAAGCACAGAGACTACAAATTAATTTGATAAATAACTGTGAAGGATTGCAGTTCATGATCAGCAACAAATACCGAGTTTCAGCGGAACATTTCTTTAAATTAATTTGTCTGCCTTCTTTATGGTGATTTAATATTGACAAGCGTTGATGATTGCAGGTAGTGTATCATACATAGTTATTAGTTAATTGTGACTTGACAATTTCAGTTATCTTTTTTTAATTTAAGGTACACCCTATTTACGTCAGGGAAGTGTTGGGACGATACTCTCCCCACCCCCCCAATTGTAATAGCATGCTACAACACATCAAGCACACCAACTGTCAAGCGTGTGGAACAGGTGTTTGTCCCCCTGCTTGGATTTACCAAGTCCCATCGGTAATGGATGGAAATTGTTAGATGGCAACATTGAAATTACCTGGATAACTCGCCCCTCTGCTCCCGATTCTCTTATCAGTTGAATGGGTGTCATGCAAATGCAAGACCGTCTGCAAAACACTGCCCTGTTCTTGTCTGGTTTAAGTTGCACAGACGTCTGGTGTTGCCTAGACTGCAGCAATGGTCAAGAGCTGGTAGAGAGTCCCTCAGAAGAAAATGAAGAGTCATAAAGTACTGGCTGCTTTTAGACGTTTACACCGACCAATTACTAGCTTTTTTATAGGTGTTTTCCCGAAAGCATTTATTCAAAATTTCTGACTCTATTGAAAGTAGCTTGATGTACAGAACACTTTTAGTTCTAGCTGCTCGAAAAATCACCTGAGGTTAAATTCTTATATCAAAAATACTTACTGTCATGACATTGGTTACTTGAATGTAGGTTTTTCAAGGTTTGTTTTGTTAGCTTTGGCCAACTAAAGCAATAAAAAAAATAAACAAATAAATATTCTTTATTTATCCTCGGATTTTCTGAGTAGCATTTCTGCAAATATCTCTGAGACTCATTTGCACACTCGCTACCCCTACATTCGATATACTCTGCATACAATTTAAAAACTCGGACTCGAACACTGGACCACAACGGTGAGAGGCAAGTGGCTTAACCACTATGCCACCCAATAAAAAAAAAACATTTTTTTGAGATAAGAGAAAACCTGATGTGAGAGTGCGTCCATCGTGAAATTGTTTATGGTAAATTAGCCAATCAGAGCACACGCTTTATTGTAGCTATGTTATAATGCTGTCTGGAACAACTGTTGCAAGGAGTATTATCCCACTTTGTGAAGAAAGTATCATCTACAGCTTTACTCATGATGGTGGACTACCATGTAAATGATGTAGCAAGCAAGTTAGGAGTGACCTGGAGTTTAAATGGACTGGTGGAAATAGATTGCAAAGCTCTGTGAGAGCTGGGGGCCAATGGCAAACCAAAACGGATACATGCATTTTGTAAATGCATAGCTGACAAGAGGAATGATGGAAAGACTGCTCTTATGCCTTTTTGGGCTTCTGCAGTACCAAATTGAATTTTTCAGATGCAGCAATGTTCACCACATAGAAATGTTAGGGTCATATTTTGTGGGGTGGGTGGGTGGGTGGGTGGGTAGGTGGTTGGGGGTAGGGCAATGTGTTCCTGGTGGGATGATCTAATCATGCCTACCTTTTCTATAGGAGTAAATATCAGGTTTCTTACTGCTGGGTTAAGAGAAGGGTAAAATTGTTGTTACCCCACTCTCATTTATAATTATCGATATATTATGACACGAACCCTAATGAACAATAATTGTTAGTCACAGAAAATTATTTTCTTTAAATGATAATGACAACTTTACATGTAAATTGAGTATCTTTTTTTAATTGCACAGATAACAGAAACAGAAGATTTTCGTCTTTGGTTAGAGACAATGGATGTAGAATTTGGGGGTGGCAAGTCCAAACGTTTGTTTAAGGGTCATGAAAGTACTAACTGAAACTGGTAGCTGATCGATGAATATTTGGATTTCATCAACAATATAAAATTGTTACACTTTTCACTGCATCTTCTAAAAATTTTGAATATAGTATACTTGTTGACAATATCATTTCAGTACTGTACGTGTACTGATCCAATCATTATCACAAAGCTAGATACAGTTTTTACAACTTTTTGACCCATCAGTGTTTCCTGGCAATCTTTGAGAAAGGTACTTCCTTTTAGATTGAAACATTCACTTAATAATTCCCTGAGAATTTCTTCTTTCCATTACCCTCTGCCTCGTCAACAAAATTATATTCTTCTGAATCATGCAGAAAATCATCTGTGTCTATGAGTCACCTGGTTGGCAGCTGGGTTCAGGATAAACTTTAATTCCCAAGACAACATTCCTTGAGAGGTTTGCACTTGTACAATTGCAGCTGCATTTCTTTAAATCAAGCAAAGGGGTGAGCTTCATTTGTTCATTATCATAACCTTTGGGGTCTAAGACTGGTTTTACATCTAAGGTGACGGCACCTGGAATGACTTTAAAGTCAAATATAATGGCATATGTTTTTTGTTGTGTCTAGAACACAAATAAAAATAAATAGCTCTTCAGTTAATGGGTTTGCAATAATACATTAATATATTGTTTCAATTCATAACGTTTTGGATAATAACTTAACTTCTTTAGTTAAATTTGAAGCTCGTCTATGCTTCTTAAACCAATGAGTACATGCATTTCACACAACACAGTCTGCTTAGTGGTTTACTTTGATTTTCTTCACATCAAATTGAGCAATTCAATTTTCTAAAAAAATTGCTTCTAGCATTCCAAAGCTAACCGATGGTTTTTACAACATCTGAATTGTTCTGATTGTGAGGAAAGAGGCAAAACCTCAATAACAGTGTTCACCTCTAAAGACGACTTTCAATCACAGCGTTTTGCATTAGTTTAAAATCCAGGCAATGCAATATTATTGTTGATTATTATTATTGTTGTTATTGTTGACAAATGCTTTTGAGTTGGGAGCTCCTATCTCTAGGAAATCGCCAAATGACTGATCACGTGATCAGCAAGATAATATGATAATATGATCAGATAATATGTTGTGCGCAAAGCATTATGGGAAGCTCTGACAATCCTCCTCGTTTTCCAAGGGAAGACACTGTTCAATGTATAGCCGAGTTTTTTGGGTCAAACTTTTCGCTGAATTAATAAGGTTTTTTTTAAGCCTTGTACAATATACAGTACTAATCAGCTCTTGCAGCACTTCACTTTCTGATAGAAATGGCTAGTATCATGTGTAATATATATCTCACATGCAAAAATATTACCTGCGAATATACCAGTTTATTCAACTTTTTATTTCACTATGTATCTAAATTGTTTGCTGCTAAGACTTCTACAATGGCGTTTTTGACCCAATAACAAATCAGGTTTTTTTCGTTCATACTTCAAATGTTTTATATATGAATAAAAGCATTACATGACTAAACGCATCAGGTCAAAATAAAAGTTCAATGCAATGGTCTCAAGATCTCTTGAATGCTAGAATGAGAAATATAATTGACTTGCTTGTGAAGCTCTTATAAGTGTCTAGAGATATCGAATTAAAAGCTTCAATTTACATTTTTTACTGCTGCACGAGCCTGTTTATTTGTTGACGCAGGTTAAAAGGTCAGGCAGCTATAAGCTGATGTGGATGTCTCTGAAAACTATTTTCTTTATAGTCGGCCATCTTGCATTCCTAAAGTTCCTGGCTTGTGTTCGGAGTCATTCAAAGGTGATGTATGAAGGGCATTGTTTTTACGTTCTAAACCAAATAGAAGTGCCTCAGGAAGAACACAGAGAGAGAGAGAGAGAGAGAGAGAGAGAGAAAAAAACATTTGCAGTTTATAATCGAAGGACTGGGCAAGAATAAAAATCAAAGCATTGGAAAATGGATACCCTGTTCATAACAAGAAACAGTGCAAATAACAATAGCAAGGTGTCTAGCTGTCTTTGTGTATTTCGTAATAATTAAATACAATAGGAAAAAATCATTGGATCACGAGGGAATTCGCGACTCATACGATATCATTTTTCTCGTGAAATTCAACGTGGGAATGTCGAGTTGGGAAATGAATTTTCCTTGAATCCCATATCAGACATCAAAAAAATATATTAAGCCAATTTTGTTGATTTTTTTCAAAGCACACGGCAAAGCATTCAAGATGAAGTACACAAAAGTAGGCAGCAAATGAGAATGAAGCTGTAGTTGTGAATGAAAATCGTCTCACTTGCAAACTTACTTTTGCTTCATCCTTGTGTTGAGTATATTCCTATTTTACAGTTCAAGGATATTGTATTTACACAAATTGCCTTACTTATGTATAATTATTATCAGGGTTCTCTTCCACCTGCTTTCTGTTGTTATTTTCCAAAAATATGCACTATGCACAATTATTGTACTCGA
The DNA here is from genome assembly GCA_029948255.1 of Telmatactis stephensoni. NCBI lineage: Eukaryota > Metazoa > Cnidaria > Anthozoa > Actiniaria > Isophelliidae > Telmatactis > Telmatactis stephensoni. Next base: position 543,820 of record JALIZF010001721.1, on the reverse strand, counting down.
CAGTCAAAATCGAATTTCTTTATTCCTTCGATTTCTACAAATTATGGTAAATCCTCCTTAAAATAAGTCTTTGAAAGCTCTTTCTAGAAACTTGTTTAAGAAAAATATCAAGGAAATCTGTTTTCTTTCTTATGATTATCATTTTCTTTTACTTGATTAGCCAACTTTTCAGAATTATGAAATAGATAGCCTTACAACATCTTATATTTCAACTTAATTGCAGATCAACTTGTACTGGATTCCCGTCCACTCCCCTATTTAAACCGAACTGATGGTAAACTTGCCCAAAAACTTAAGTTACTCCAGTTCGCCAGCACTATCGATCGCTTACTTGTAAAAGGTAATATAGTCAGTTTCCCTTTTTCTTTCTGTTTCTTTTGTTGTATATAACTATATATGCATTTGGAAAAAGAGTAGCCGCGCATGTAGCGCTCACTTCATTAGGGGAAAAAAGCACACACCTCAAGATATTCCAGGTATTTTTCCTCAGATTGATAGAAGAACTGGTGAAATTGTTTGGCCGATAGACATCCCCCATTTGCTGGAAAGTAAATTTTTGCCAGTGAGTGATAGTGTTGAAATTTAGGAATCGAGGCCGATACTTCCATGAGTTCAAATGTTAGCTTCGACCAGCGAAGCAGCCAAATGTTTATTTTGCTCCAGCACCAAACTCAAAACGTGACTAAGCTGCATTTAAGACTTAATTATTTATCTCCTCTACCATAGGGGATAGGAATGGCTTTTGAAATTTATGGCTGTCATTTTCATAATGTTGATGAAACCTTTTAACCGGGTGCTGACTTTTATTATCATGTTCGAGTTTACTCTTTGAAACGAATGAGGTCAAGATATTTTTATTTGGTTCTTCAAAGAGAAAAAATATTGGGATTTAAAACCTTATTCTGTTCTGGAATTAAGCTTATATTACCTTTGCAGTCAAGAGCATTCATGTTTTGAAATATTTTGGTATTAACCACAGGAAGCCCACATCAAGCGTTTAGTTATACTAAGTACTCTGCACAATTCTGCAGAATATAATATTTATGTAAAGTAAAGCGACCATGTTTAACGTCGATAACTCGTAACAGTAATTCAACTGACAAACCTGAGGTCGACGGTGCGCTCATTTTACTACCCTCTCTCCATCAGTGCTCCGTTTTAAGGGTATTTAAAGCTAATTAAAGCTACACAGATTGGAAAGAAGTCGAAACAAGGATGTGAGGTCACTGGGGATCAAACTCGGGACCTCTCGCACCGAAGGCCGCGCACTAACTAACTGTGTCATCCTTGCTCCTATGTCTTTTATTTCATTTTGGTGTTCTAAGCTATAGCCACATGTGCTATTATAAGTGTCTTTTTTGATAAATGTTTGTTGTGCTTATCAGTTTTCAACTGTATTACTATACAAATATTTTACACAAGACAACCAAGGTGTTGCATTTACTTGGGTTACCAGCAAAGAAGCTCCTTTGCTGGTAGCCTGAGTGAATGCAACATTTGTGTCTATAGCTCAATGTGTTCTGGGGCTGCTTGCTGCTTGTGCATGAACCAGTTGAGTCACTGAGTCAAGAACATGTGGTTTTCAAAAGAGATTATATGAAGAAATTCCAGGGAGCTGTAAAAACATTTTCTATTCCATAACACAAATGAATTAAACTGGCAACCTGTTTATGTTTTAAATGCACACAAGTTGTTCAAATCAAAGCAAAAGAGCTGCTGGTTGTCACGAACAGCTCGCCTGTGTATAAACAGCAGTCAATGGGTGCCTCACCCATAGCCCTAGCGGAATGCAATATTTGCATCTAGGTAATGTAAAACCACAGATATCCCAAGCTCATTTTTTGCAGTCTTCAAACAATGGAGAAATGATAAGACTTTCAGAAACTAAAGCACATCTAAAAAATTTCACAGATCTTTTCCTCAGAGGTCTGCAACATCTAATGATGTGATTGGATGAAGTTCGGATATGTTTTATGATGCACTGCATACTACGCAGGCTCAATTCTACCTGGGCACGAGTAAACGCACCATTGTGTGTCTAGTTTAATAAATATTTATTAAAATGCTCATATTGCAAACTTTGTAGAGTTATCATAATAAATATACTTCTGAATTAAAACAATATCAAGATTATCAAAAAATATTTATAAATAGTTATCTAATAAAATTGTACAAGAACTTTTCAGCCGTTCCGCACCTGCCCGGTAACAATAGGGACCTTTAGTAATGACGGTTTTGGGGATGGCGACGGCAACCGGAAGTGAAATTTACTTCCATTCGGCATTCTAGATTTTGACGGGCTGCGTCATCGCTCTGCACGGCCGTGAATTCAGTGAGTTTGCTGTTGTCGATAAAACATGAGTATATTCTCATTATTTACATGTAAAATATTTGAAAAATGACTTGTTTTCGTATGTAAGTAAAAGTGTTTGAGCTAAATAACGTGTTAAATTGTTTAATAATATTATAACCTCAATATTACGTGATTTTCATGAAACTCCCAGGTTAACTTTAAATGACAAGTGCTATAGTGAAGAGCCGAAAAACTCAAGGTAAGCCGGCTGGCTAAACTAGCTGACTTAATGTCTTATAAAATTGAAAAAAAGAGTTATAAGTTAAACCATCTAAAAAAGAAAATAGACTTCAGTCATTGCTATCTTTTATACCGACAGGATTTTAGACACGACAACTGAAGTTTTACTTCATGTGTTTTTATCTCGCCAAATGTCTAAGGTCATGTAAGCTTAAATTGATTTATCGCCATAAGTATAAGTAACCTTTTAATCTTTTCCTTTTCTTTTAGGCCAATTGATTGGTCAGATGAGCACGATGTTATAATGCTCCGAGAAATGCTTGTAAACGAAGTCTTTTGATTCAAAAAAGGAAGTATTGGTCAAGATGTTTGAGACATGATAGCAGAAAAGTTGAATCAAATAGAGTCCCCAAAATTTCGAATCAAAGACAAAAGAGGAGTACAAGAACGTTGGGTTCTACTTCCAAAAAGATTCAACCAAAAAGTGAGGGCAGAGGAGTTGGCTAGCGGAATTGAGGTTGACGACAAAAGAAGTTTTGATTGAAGAGCTAATAGAAAAAGTTGTACAACTACATGCCAACAGAAAAAAAATTGAGAAACAGCAGAGGAAACAACAAAAAAAGCGATGGAGAGCATGGGAGAAACACGAAAACACAGATCGTTGACAGAGTCAGACAGCTCGGAGCTAGATAAGTCAGTGAACAAACCAACTAAAAGAAGGTGCGCACAGCCTTTGATTGATTTCCTAGAAGAAGCCCAAGCAGATATAGAGATTCGTGAAGCCGGACTGGAATTTAAAAAACAAGAACAGGAGAACCAACAAAATTTGATGAAAGTTATGCTGGAACAACAACAACAGACAAATGCAGCGTTTAGGTTAGTACTGCAAAAACAGTGCTCGAAAAATCATAACATTGCTTCTTTGAACTTAGACTCAAGACTTTTGATATTTTATTTACGTAAGGAAAATGTTACAGTATTTCATTGTTTATTGTTCTTGTTCTTATTGAATGCCACGTTTAGAGTAACTTGGCTTTGTTTTCAGTTTACCAAATGTCCGAGTTTCTTAGTTTAATTAACAAATCACTTTTTGGCTTAGCTAAATCACTGAAAGTATTCTTCGAGGGTTGGGGGTTCTAACTCGAAGGAACGATTATAATGTTTTAGTAATATGTAAGTGTGTAAAAAAAACTCCATTGTTAAAATCACTATTGTAAAAAAAAAATCTGTCATTTGTAAATAAATAAAATTATTGAAAAAAAAAATTTAAAAAAATCACTTTTTGACTTAGCTAAATCACTGAAAGTATTCTTCGAGGGTTGGGGGTTCTAACTCGAAGGAACGTGAGGTTTGATTGGAATAAAAACATGTGATAGCATTGCGAAGAAGCGCACAAACAACATACATCTTTCCAACGCTACTAAGTTCAATCTTCAATTTTTTTTTGTAATCCAAAAATTTAAAAGAATTAATGATATCTCTGAACAACCACTCTGATACTCGCACTGAACTCATTGCAACATTATAAGCTTGCATCTGTGGTGTAATAAGCCCATAGCGAAATGGTGCCTGAAGGTGTGGTCTCAGAGGGTAGGCTGGATCTCCATAGATGCACATAGCTTGACCAGTAGCAGAAAAGGCAAATCTCTGCAAATCGTTTAAAAGACCAGAGTCGGCCAACATCCCAGCATCGTGCTTACGTCCCTCTGAAATATAAAAGTTAGCTAGTGGGAAATTAAAATTTTCAGTCAGCATTTTTCCTTTGAAAATTACATAAACTTACAGCATCTAAGTCTTACCTACACGGCCAAAAATGTGTCCAACGAGGCCATTTGGTAGAGCCAGGGACTGAAATTTGAGAGTGAACTCTCTTATGTCCATTATAGACAGTTCTTTGATTAATTCCTGGTCTACATATCGGTCATACAGTGCCGTCTATGAATCCAAAGTACTGATTAAGAGGGGATCCTTTTCTCGATATTGCGTCCGCATACACTTGGAGGGCAGCACGACTTAGGTTATGATTCCAATCTGTTATAAGGTGGCCATGGTTTTCGAAAATATAGTCTAGTGTGTGATTTGCAAATCTTGGTATCATATCTGCGTATCGACAAGGGTATGACACTCTTTTTAAAAGCATGCACAACCCTTCCAACAGTATGATGGCAAACCAAGTTGAGTTCCTTTGCCCTGTTGCGTTTACAACGCCATAAGAAGCCATTTTCCTTCTAAAGATTTCCCTACACTTATGTCAGAGCAGTTGTTGCACCCAAACACAACACACCGGCTAGAGGGCATAGCTAATATTATTTACATGCAATGGATTTTAAATAGATACTATTAATGTTGTCAAAATTGGATTTTTTATTGCTGTTCGTATGTAAATTAGCCACGAGTGTTGCAGGTCAAGTTGAGTAAGTGACGTCATTATCCAAACTCGGCCCATTCCTCTTGAGCCAGATACCTGATTACAAAAAGTAATGGTGGACACAAAGAAAAATTTTTTCGGTCTTCTAGTAGGAATTTTAAAAAATCATTTCAGTAAGTTATTATTGAAGTGATATTTTAGCTTTCTGTAGCAAAATATTAGAATTATTTTGTTTTTCAAAAAATGAGGCGGTTTCGTCCAAGTGCTCCTTTAATAATGGTAATTAAACTGAGTGGAGGGCAATTTGTTCTCAATTCATACGAGTGATTACCAGAAACATAAGGGAGTTGACACGTGTAACACGGGTCCCATGCTCTGGAATATTCAAATTATGCAAATGAGGCAAAGACGCTTTTGACCATATTTAGAAAATGAAAACTTGGCCAAAAATATATTTTGTAGCTTTTATTTGTAATTTTTCGGTTATTATTAAAGTATATTTTGCATTTTTATGACTTTAGACATCCTAAAGTGCAGCTTCGTACTCTGAAAAGAAAGTTTACAATCAGCTCAAAATGTTGAGTTCTCAAGGCAGACAGTAAGTGGATTTACAAAGCATTTTATCGCTCTTTAAACCACATTCAGAACAAATAAATATACATATTTAGTTTCTACCTAAGCGCTTGTAATTATTTGATTTTTTTTAAATAATGACTGTCTGTTTACAAGTGTAAAATCTCTGTAAAATTACTTCACATTCAAGGTTATGATTCAAGCATTTCCTTACCAGAAATTTGCCCTAGCATGGGCTCCAAGTCTTACCAATTTAGTCAGTTACCTTGAAATAACATTCTGTTTTGTTTAGAACATGATTTGATCACTATAAGCTGCTGGAAAGTAAGCACCATGTAGATAGGGAAATTGTTCCGCCATTTTTGAGGGTCATATGATTACCAAATATGGTCATAAAACTTGTCTTGCTCATTTGAATATTCCGGAGCATGGGACCAAAGAAATGTATTGTAGTTACACGCTTCAACTCCCTTATGTGTTTCTTTGATTACAAAATTGAAGGACCACTTGCAGGAATGCAATATGTTAATCACAAGTATGATTTCAGACCAAAGTTCCACAACACAAAGTTCCACAACACAAAGTTCAATTACCACTTAATTATATCCATTTTGAAATCTATAGTAATAATACTTGCAATACAAAGTGACATTATAACGAAATGACAGGCATATTAGATGGTTTAGGAGGGGGAGGGGGATCTTAAAAATATCTGTGAAATAAGGCTTTATTTACAATTATAATTATTTTTTCAAGACACATAGAATGTCATATTAATGTATTCTGTAATTTTATTGTTCGTCAAAAGTATTCTAATTGTTAAATGTTGTCAGATAATGAGCTTGTGCTGCCTGTGACAGTATTGGCAAAATGTTGCACCAAATGTATTGGTTAGAGTTCAAAACTTGCCGAAATTGCCTCAGTATGTAGTATACTTAGATGTGCAAAACCACAGGCAACCCAAGGTAATGGAAAACATTTTCTTCAATAATTTAAATAACAGTATTATCTCCACTAAATTGAATAGCTTAAAGAATGAACATAATACCAATATAACTATAAAATCAAGACAATAATAATGACAACCCTAAAAATTCAAAACATATATAGATATATAAAAATTATGCCTTTAGAAAAAATATATTCAGGTAAAAATTGTTAAACAAAAAGCATACAAATGTTTAAAGGGATAGTGCGATCTAAAATTACCAATGAACTAATAATGTTTTTCTTTGGTCTAAGAAAAGAATCCAATGCTGGTCCAAGTGGTTTATCAAAGAAAGAATCTGATTCAACGTCAAATGCGTTATTTGGCCGTGTGAAGAATTATATAAATTATAAAAAAATGAAAGGTGAAAAATGGAAGAAAAATGTTTCCCAGAAAGGAAAAGGAAAGGTCACTGAACCACCTATCAAAAATGCACGTTATCATTAACATAGTCTTGGCAGAGTTGAATGCTAAGAGCGACTGCCTCAAAAAGAAACATGGCAAACAGTTGGCTTTAAAAGTAACAAAAAGTAACACACAAGATCCTCCTGCAACTTTACTGGAAAAAGCACTCACTAAATGGAAGGCATGTCACAGCAACTTGCACTCTTAAGATGAAGATTATGTCCTGTTGTTAGAGGATGTCCAGGAGGCAGGTTTTCTTCTGGAATCACAAGAGTTTTTTACTCTTGAACGATACCAAAAAGAGATTGGAAAAAACTTATACCTTGTATATCTGTACCAAGTCAGATTATGTTGCATGAACGTAGCGGATATATGCAAGAAGTCCAAGACAAAGAAAAACCAGAGCTCAATGCTGATGAAATGTGGGAGATATCGGACATCAATGATGAACCACTCAGATCTAGAAACGAAAGAAGTGCAACAGATGATGAAGAAATCTGCAGTGTGCAGATAAAAAATGACCACGAATTGGCTCTATCTCTGCATTCTAGTATGAACAATGGCAATGTTGAGGATAGTGACAAAGATAAAGAGGTATCTCCGAATATACATACCCCAAGTGACTCTGCATCAGTTGTGAAGGCCTTATAAAGTAAAGTTATCCAAGAACAGCAGATGTTTCTGACAACAAGGAGAGGCATAAGTCTGGACTATGCTATCCAGTTGTGGCAGCGTGAAAGAAAGAGAGAGCCTGCAGAGAGGCAGGAATAGATACTGGTGCTTTATCTAGAGAGTTCTTTACAGATATTATCAGTGATATTGCCAAAACCATGTTTCCAAATGGAAGCCCAGTACATTCAACACTTTTGGTTTAAAAATGGAAAAGAAGATCAGATCTGTTGGAGAAATCATTGCAGCCAGTCTTGCACAAAATGGACCTCCATGCTTCTTGGAAGAGACAGTTTGTAACACCTTAGCCAACTCCAATATTGACCTTCAAAGTCTTGATGCAAAGTGCCACCTGACACCATCAGAGAGGGAGCAAATAGAGAAAGTCAAAAGGGATTTAGCCCATTGACATTATTATTGACCATGGATATGATGGCATTATCAAGGAGAATAAGATGGATGCCATTATTGGCTCCATTGTCATTAGCATCATCAGTAGAAGATTGCTCTCCTTAGGTGAGTTTATGGAAGGCCTTGAAGATCGCTTACTTAAATAAACTTATCCTAAACAATCCAGAATCATGCATGCCCGTTTGTAAAGGGACAGATTAAGGAGGTTGATGCAAACTACTTAGTTGGGCTTCTGCATCCAGAATTTTCCGACACCTAACCGTACTGTAGAGGATCAAGTCCTAGATAACTTCTAAGACTTCCTCTACAGCCTTGAAGATCAAAATATTTCAGGCTATACATCAGCAGTAGCCTGGAATTATGACTCTTCTTTAGAAGATAATGCAGATGATGAAGAGAGTCCAGAAGAGAAGTATGAGAATGCCAAGTTGTCTGCAGCAGGAGTGATGAAATGGTTAACTGGACAATAACAAATAGACAAGTTTAATCATTCATGCAAAATGGAAAACCCAAAACACACAGTGTGCTTCCCTTAGGTTGGTGCCTGTGGAATGGAAATAACGTTTCCTGTTCTTCACATAACTAAGTATGATGAATTTAAGGACATTTTTGATGGCATTCTGCAAAGGACAAGCTTTTGGTAGGTCTTAAGAACTGAAAGACCATCATTGATGTTAAACTCAAGTACTGCACTATTACTTAAGAGAATTCTTGTTTTCTGAGTCACAAGAGTCAATGAGTCATGAGTCATGAGTCAATGAGCCATGAGTCAAGTCATAAGTCATATATATGAAAACCACTCTAATGATTTAAGCTCCTATTACATCTGAAATTTTCCTCAATCCAGAAGACTGAAACACAATCTTAATTAAAACATAGTTTCAACCACAATTAAATGATTTTATTATATTGATCCTATTACCTAGGACTAATGGAGCTTTGACTGAATCAGCCATCATAAGGGTATTGTATAATTTAATCGTGCTGTTGACAATGCTCTTCCACCTAACTTAGACTGTGGTCCCTTTGCAAATGATTTGGGCAAGTACTTTGTGCAGAAGATTACTAACATCCGAAGACGTTTGGATAATGGTTTTGGTAATAGAGTGGTATGTATTCAAACAACTTCCAGCATCTCTGATAACCATAAGTCATCCGTGCCATCTTTCTCTGGATTCACTGTACTCTCTGAATTGGATGTGAAAGCCATCATCAAGAATTCATTGTTGAAGTCGTGTCCACTGGACCCAATGCCCTCCAAGTTAGTAAGTCAGTGTGAGGTTTTACTACCTGTAATAACAAATATGTTAAATTCTTCACTTCAATCCAGATACTTCCCTGTGTCTTGGAAGGAGGCGCTGATTTTTCCTATGCTTAAGAAATCTGGACTTGACATTAAAAACTTTAGACCTGTCAGTAATCTGCCATTTGTGTCAAAATTAGCTGAAAAGGCAGTCTTCAATCAGATTCATGGACACATGACTACTTACAATTTATATCCTACTGCTCAGTCCGCCTATAGAAAGTATCACAGCACTGAAACGGCATTACTTCGTATTAAAAATGACGTTCTTCTGTCCATGAATGAGCATGTTACTATTTTGGTTTTACTATTGACCATGGCGTTATGTTATCAACTTTGTCATCCAAGCTTGGGTTGAGTGGTGCATCTCTTGACTGGTTTTCTTCATACCTTCAAGAAAGATCACAACTCTGATAAGTTTGATCTCCTTTATGGCGTCCCGCAGGGCTCTTGCCTCGGTCCACTGTTATTTACCATTTATACTAGCAAACTGTTTGATGTCATCAGTGGTCATTTACCATCTGTACACTGTTACGCTGATGATACACAATTGTATGTATCGTTTAGTCCCAAGCACGAAACTTGCCAGTCTGATGCCATCGCTGCAATTGAACACTGTATTGAGGATATTAGGAGATAAGCTACTTTAGAATGACGATAAGACGGAGCTACTTCTTATTGGTACAAAACAACAACTTGCCAAAGTTAGTGTGGATCATATAACTATTGGGGGAACTGAAATAGTTCCCAATCGCCTGTAAAAAACCTTGGGGTGTGGCTCGACTCGAACTTATCTATGAACGATCATATCACTAAGACTTGCTCGGCTGCTTTTTATTGGCTGTACAATAGCAGAAGGATCAGGAAGTACCTATCCAAGGAATCTACTGAAACACTCATTCATGCTTTTATATCCAGCCGCATCGATTACTGTAATAGTCTTCTTTTTGGCTTACCAGATTACGAACTCAACAAGTTGCAAAGAATACAGAATGCAGCTGCTCAACTGGTTTTCCAAGAGAGTAAATTCTGCCATATTACACCGCTATTACAATCCCTACATTGGCTTCCTGTGAAATATCGTATTGACTTTAAGATATTTCTAATAACCTTCAAAGCTATTTATAGATTGGCACCACCATATATAAGTGGACTTATTAGTATTAGGTCTAGAAATAGATACAATCTACGCCCTAATGACAATGGAATATTACTCAGTAGTAATATTTTCAAATCTCTTGCTACTCTAGGGGATCGATCATTTAAAGTAGCTGCCCCTAAGCTATGGAACAATCTGCCGATAGACATTCGAAACATAACTGTATTAGATCGTTTTAAACGGGCATTGAAGACATTTTTGTTTAAAAGAGCATTTTGTAGTTGAATCTTGTTTCATTTCAATGTTATTTTATATATTTATATATATTATATATATTTTTAAATAAGTATTTTACTTTTTATATAAAGTTAGAATTGTTATATATTTATCCGATTTGAATAGGTATAGTTTTTATTTGTATTCACACTAGCATAATAATTTTTAAATAGTGACATTTCATACTTATCTATTTATTTTTATATTAATTTTTGTTACTTATATTATTTTATAAGCGCATTTGAAAATTTCTGACTGATTGATATTTGCGCTTTATAAATAAAATTATTATTAATTATTAGTACATATTTGTCAAAAGATAACATTAACTCAATGAAAAATTGATGAAAAAATGATTGCACTCATTATAGTGGACATTTTACATTGAACACTAACCATCTTATTTCAGAAAATCAGTCTTATTTTGTCAACAAAGATTTGTCCTACCATGTGACAATACATTAATTAACGATTTTATTCATCAGTTTTTATGCATCTCAATTCCTACGTATAGAAGCCCAAGTTCACACAGCTATGCGTCTAGCTTTACATAAAATGATGATATAATGAATATGATAATTTAACATCTATGTTTATGAGCGGGTGCCCATATGGGGCTCAATACACCTGATATGAAATGTGACTTATTTATTGTCACCTTATCAATAGAGTGATATAAGGCGGTTTTCATAGACCCTTGAAACAAAAGTTGCCACATATATTAGATAATAATAGCCAGAATCAAACAAAAGAAAGGAAGGGATTAGTACGTACTAGTACTAAATGTGACGGGAAGTATTCACAGGTTATGAAAATCACGAGATAGCATAGTGCGTTCATGTATGACACTCATGTATACATACATGCATGTATGATATCATTTGCATATTATGTAATAACAGCTATTGTAGGTTCATTATTTATTTATTGATTCATTGAAATTAACTGTTCAAGCAATGATATATTAATTTATTTATCAAAACTATATATTTTTATTTCAATAGCCTACCTAGAGAGTTTCCTGAATTTATTACACTGTGTACAGAGTTGTAATGAAAATCACTTACTGGCTGAGGCCAACTGTCCAGAGGACTGTCCGATGATTGAATATACTAAGCATGTCAGACAGGAAATAGAAGAAATTGAAAACACTCAACTTACAAATAACAAAGGAAACAAAGTTACATTCAAGTTTCAGCTATTTCCCTCTGACATGAATTGGGTGTCAACAATGTCGGGCAAGTTGAACAATGCCGCAACCTTCTTTTCTTCTTTTGCCAATGTAAGCAAGAAAGATGAAGAAAGGTGAACTTAATGGTAGTATTGGTGACAAAAAGGCAACTTGGCAAGAGTGGGATTTTACACAGAGGCTAAGGGTTGTTAAAGAAGTAGAAAAGTATAAGTCTACTTTGAGAGATCCCGATGGTAAGGAACAAAGTACGGTTACTAACTTTATAGCTTCTAAGAACTCTAGACAAGAATTTACACCTCCCCTTGGCAAGTACATTGACTTTATCAAAGCTGAACCATTGCATTGCACCAATAATGCCTGGCAGCGCTGGTTCATGTTTTTGCTTAAAATAGCAATGCAGTTTACTGATAATGGTCATCTGAAATCTGCAAAACAATTAGTGATTTACCAAATACTTCTCCTATGGTTAAACTAGTAAATTGTGTTAAGGGCACTTTAAAGTGTGGACGACTGCAAAGCTGTTGAGCGATGGTTCAGTGAGAAAAGAAAATCCAATCAGGAATTTTCGTACCAATTCACTGGGCTTGAATCAAAAAACTTTTCTTGGAACTTTGCTTATCTTATCCAGACACTCCTTGGTATAACAACGTTGCCTAATAGCATCATTCTTAAGTTGCATGCCTTGGCGTATGCTGCTATCAACCTAAGGAATGCTGCATCTCTATAAACAAGGATAAAAATCACTAAAGAAGAGATAGATCAACTGAAAAAATAATGCCACAACTATTTCACAGTACTTAGATTGTTTCTGGATGGAGTAACCCCTACTACATGGACTGTTGGTTATGTCATCCCTCATCATACATCACAGCTATACGACATGTGGGGGTATGGTTTAGGCCTTAATTCAATGCAAGGTAATTTATTTATTCATTCATTCATTCATCCATTCATTCATTCATTCATCCATTCATCCATCCATTCATTCATCCATCCATCCATCCATCCATTCATTGTTGTTGGCATCAACTTGAAAACACATGCAGAATAATTCATATCAAAGCCAACTGAAGTACATTTTCAGCAAAAACTTCGGAAATTCCAGTTCATGTCTTAATATAATTCACGAATAATCGTGCCATTTCACGTCACAATTTTTTAGGATTCAACTCGGCCGCCATCTTGAAAATGACTTCTCAAATATTTCACCGGGCTCCTGTGGCTACTATCCCATCAGCCTTTTCAAACTTAGCGAGAAAATGGCAGCAGGACATAAAGACTTTCTTTAGCAAGTTTAAATCAAGTATATGGTGACAAATTCAATCGAAGATCATTTTTATGGATCATTCTTGGGTCATTCTTGGTCATTCTTGGTCATTCCAGCTCGTTCCAGATCATTCCATTCTCAGTCTTTCCAGGTAATTCCTTGTTTTAGTAACTACCATTCTTGTAATCAAATTGAAATTGTTGTGAATAAAATTGATATTGCCCTGAACTTCTGGGCCACCGTAGGCAACAGTAGTGAACATTACAAAAGTTATACACTCGTCATTTAACATTTTCCTATGGGAAAATTCTACAGATGCTGCCACAGACTTGATGTTCTATTCTCTAAATGGAGATCATCAGCAGACAAACAACGATACCTTGAAAAAATTGGGGAGACAAAAGAGAAGCGTGTGGCTCGAGGCAACAGATGCACCAACCAAGTAAATGTAAATGTTGGATTGACTTTCATCCAATAATACAAACATCGAATTGATGAAAAATATATATATAAAGTCTATATAAAAAAAAGTATATATAAAAAGTCTTGGTTGCAGTTTCTCAGATGTTATTATTGCTGTCCCATTAAAGGAGACTGGAATCCAAAGTTCAAATCCAGTTAAAAATTGGAAAAAAATAAAATTAAAACTAGTTTAAACATAGGTGTAATGTTTGAGAGGGTTAAGTAGGGTCAACACAACACTGAAACTCGCTAATTACACTATCTCAAAATAAAAACCATAGTACACTTCAATAACTATCACTTTTTTGTTCAGGACAACATTTAAGCATGAGATCAATTTAAGTCTAAGAATGAAATATTCCAACTCACATAGACACAACATATAGAAAAATAAAATAAGATGTCTTCCAATGCAGAGAATGGGCCGCCTGTGAAAGCACCCGGCAATTCTCCTTTTGATTTCGAGAGAAACGGTAAAAATTACATCATTCAAAATCCTTGTGCCAGGATCTAAATTGTTTACACGGTCAAAGTCATCAAGCGGTAAAGCAATGACTGGTTTGAAAGCCACTAATACGATTTCAGCTGTTTAAAAGTTCTAAGGAAAACGTATGGGAATTGTTTAAGTTGTGAATATTTTCTACCTTGCTTACAAAATTATTTACCTGAGAACCTGGAAAATACAGCTTATCTTTGTCGATGGCATTCAAAGATGTCTCTGTATCTGGAAACTCAAAACACTTAAGGCTGGTTCACACTAGCGTCAGAATCAGAATTGGAATCGTAAGAAAACAACAAAGAATTTAGGGATTAGAATACAAAAGAAAGGTGTTTTTCTTTGTTCCTTCCTTTGTCTTTGATTATGCTTATGCTTGGTCTTATGCTTCTTGCGATGCTTATGTCGATGTCTTATGTCACACGCTTGACTTCACTCTTTTGTCTTTTCCTTTGTTTTCTGCTTCCGATTCCGAATCCGACGCTAGTGTGAACCAGCCTTTAACGTGACACAGATTAAGAGGATAAGTCGTATTGAGAACAACATACAACCCATTGCTATTGTTTGTTAAAGCAAAAGGATTCAAAGAAGCCACCAAAATTGGAAACACGTACAAATGCAGGCGGCTTACAACTCCTGGGAGGGGAGTAGGGACGATTTCGATGATCTGAATTGAATCTTCAAAGCACATTGAAAACAAATGTTTCATCACTTTCATTCTTTATTGTTTTTGAATTGGTACCTTTTAAGGGTAGAAATGAATTGTTGCAACTCCAACTCAGGTACCCTTTATAGGGTCATATTTCCATCCACTTGTATATAGGAGTCCCCCCCAACCAGGTTGCAACTTCTTGAAACTCAGCCAGAGAAAGAAATCTCAGTCAGGAATAAAACTCGGCCAGGGAAATAAAAACTTGGTCAGACAAATAAAACATGGTCAGAGAATTAAAAATCGGTCAGAGAAATAAAACTCGGTAAGACAAAGAAAACTCCGTCTGAGAAATAAAGTCGAAGAGTCGCTAAAATCTGCCAATTACTCACAAACTCAGTCAAAGAAAGAAAACTCAGTGAGAGAAATAAACAGTCAGAGAATTAAAACTTGTTAATTTGTGTCAACCCATTCATCTGATATCTTCGTCGAGTTCTTTAACTGTTTGTACAACTTGTCGTAAAGAACATTACAGAGTAATGAGGTAAGTGATGAATCAGTGATTTAGCATCTTCACAAATGATACCCTGCATACCAAAGGGGTTGTCTTTTGCCATTGGAGTCAGTCTTAAGGAGGTTTAAAGGGTTGTCGCGCAGCAGTAGTAGAAGTTGACACGCCTAAAGAAGTCAATCAAGAAAACAAAATTCCTGGGATCAGCGTTTTGTACAACTTTGAGTTTGAGAAAGGTGGCATTAGAACATGGAAAGCCTACAATATCGGTCCTGGGGTCCTTGCGGTCCTTGCATGGAGACAGGGTACATTCTCACTTTTAGATCCCAGTCAGATGTAAACAAGCACATGGACACTGGTAAACATAGACGTGAGTTGGAATCTGGTCAGTTGTACGAAGCCTGAATATGCACTATCTGCCGGATAAATCGTTAGTTCAACGGAAATAATTTATAGCTCTTATTCGGTGAATAACTTATCCAGGCTTCATACAACTGGCTCCAGCACCCTAAGTCATCCAGGTTAAACTTTATGTTCTTTTTGGCTTTACAGTTTACTTAGTTTAATTCATCTTTATATGCCATAAATTGTCGTATTGCGAACAATTACTGCTATTATGGGCACCAAATGGCGACCCCAATCATTCATAGGGACCGTGGAGATGGGGGGATTAGGGGTGCTAAGTCCCCAAACTTTTTATGTTACCTGGTCAAATGTTCTGTTTAAAAATCAAATAAGCGCCTTCCACCGAATAAGCGCTCTGTTTTAGACATGGAAAATTTAAAAAGCGCCTGGGTGCTTATTCGAGTAAATATGGTAGTCTACTATATTTCCAAATGCTGCCCCCCTCCATACACACTTTTCAAGGTGCTCTGCGGCTCGTGATTCTAGAAGATGTCCGTTTTCATGGGACTTGGCTGTATAGGTACTGTATGTTATCATTACTGTAAATAATTAATAATTTGCCAGATTTAGTGAATTGTCAGTGTAGAGGCCATTTTTTGCTCAGGTCCGAAACCACTTGCAGCAAGCTTGCGAATTAATAGTCCAAATATTCCACTTGCTTATCGAGTATTCTTTGCAAGTGCTTTTAGGCAATTAATGAGCAGATAATGAGTATTAGATTTTGAGCATGACGGAAAAATTTATTTTTAGTTTATGTGTCTGCCTTGTTTGCACAAATATAAAATTTTGTTCGTCTTATTGACAAGTTATTTCTTGTTTGGACGATATTTGTTTCTTTAATTTAGTGCTGAGGAAAAAATTCCAGAAAGCTATGTAAGAGACAATCACTGAGATATATATCAGACAATAGGCACATATAAATGTCACGCAACAAAGGGCGATACTCAATCAAAGATATTTTTATCTATCTTTTTTATTTATTTTTCTTGCTGAATTTTTTGTTTCTTAATGATATATTAAGACAAATTATTTGCAAACATTATAGTACCTGAGTAAAAAGACCGCACTCTCTGCAATTTTGGGATCAAAAAGGTTGGAAAAAATTTGGCAGCAAATCTTTCTTTTTTTGTGAAAATAGTTTTAAATTAGGTTTTAATTAACCATTGCAATTACAAATAGGCTATAAAACATATAATATATTTGTTTTCTTGTAAACAAATATGCTAATTAGGTATACTAATTAAGTCAATTTAGGCAAACTTTGGAGAGCTCAGTTTCAAAAGCATTAGAAGATCCCAATTTGTAATTTGCAGATGATCAAAGTTCACTACATGAACTGCATAGAAATAGGTATTTCGTTGAAAACCATTCACACCCAGATATTTTTCAAAATATGGTAAAATTAGCAAGCGGGTGGAAGTCTGTCAGGAACAAAGTACGCCAATTCGCTCAGACCGAACAACTGAACGAAAATAGCTAATACTAAGAGGATAGCTTATTTAGAAAACAAATATTCTTCACAAATCAAATCAATGATCAAAAGCAATGCGAACTTTGTCAAATTATCTATGCAATTTGGCCTTAATTTTGCACGATTTTCTTGTGAACATCTGCTAAAACGAGGGGTGGTCGAACTTGGTCAAAAATGAACAGATTTTGAAAAAAATCGAGAAACCGTAGTTGTATTGCAAGAGTAATTTGTGGTAGAAATTGGCTGACATCGATTCGTGGACCCCACCCAGTTTTCTGTGACAATAACACTTAAAACTTGGTCAGAGAAAGACAACTCGGTCAGAGAAATACAACTCGGTCAGAGAAATAGAGTCGAAGAGTGGCTAAAATCTATCAACGACCCACAAACTCAGTCATAAAAATACAACTCGGTTAGACAAAGAAAACTCGGTCAGAGAAATACAGTCAAAGAGTCACTAAAATCTGTCAATAGAGACCTTAAGATTGCCGGTTTTTTTACAAACCGCTAACGACAAACGGCAAAATTTGACCTTGATTTTCATTTTATATTTATCTCTAGTCCTTAACCCTTTCACTCCCAAGCCGGCCGTAGCCGGCCGGTCGAACACATTACGTTTTTCCCAGACCGGCCATAACCGGCCGTAAATATCATGTTCTAATTTTTGTACTTTCCCTCTCCCCATGTGGAAATTTATGTGTCATCATTGTCGTGAGCTTATTCTTTGTTTATTAACCAATGAAATTCAAGCAACTGCGCAGAAATTTAACAGTTCACTAGGGTAGTGTGGGGCAATGAAAAAGTCAAAGTGCACGAATGCACGAACATCAATCGAAACAATATGGCGGAATTAATACCCGAAGTTACAGAGGAAGAATTTCGAGCAATTTTTGGAAATTCTGACGATGAAGATATTCTCGAAGATGAAGAAGACTCTGATATAGATTTTGATGGTCTTAGACCAGTATCTGACTCAAGTGAAAGCAAGAAAAATGACTCTGAAGAGTCCGAGGATGAAGATGAAGACTCGTGGGAGACAGATCTGTCAAACTTTGATCGACCAGGGTTTACTTATCCCTCAGGATTGCTTGTCAATTTTGGTCAAGATCCCAAAGCTATTGATTTCTTTTTAAGAATTTTTGGAGAAGATACACTGGAGAAGATAGTGGTTGAAACAAATCAACATGCAAGACAACAGCTTGCTAATAATCAAGAGCGTCTTGCTCGCTGGAAGGACATAACAAACTCTGAAATGAAAGCATTCTTTGGACTGTGTGTTGTCATGGGAGTCAATATATTGCCTTCAGTCGCAAGTTATTGGTCCTCCAATCCCTGCCTTAGTAATGAAATGATAAAATCTGTAATGGCAAGGAACAGATTTCAAGAAATCTTGCAATATTTTCACGTAAACAACTCAGCAAATGCGCCGCCACGTGGGGATGCTAACTATGACCGACTGTACAAGGTCAGAACAGTTTTAAATAATGTCCTACAAAATATCCAGACATGTTATTCACCCAAAAAAGCCCTTGCAGTCAACGAGGGAATGATTGCTTTTAAAGGCCGACTTTCATTTAGGCAGTATATGCCAGCTAAACCTACAAAATATAGCATCAAAGTCTGGATGATAGCCGACTCTTCTAATGGTTATGTTCTAAACTACAGTGTTTATAAGGGCAGTGACGGGCAAAAGCTCACCCACGGGCTTGGCTATCATGTAGTTATGAATATGGTAAAGCCTTATTTAAACAGGAATCACCATGTGTATTTTGACAATTTTTTTTCGAGTACTCGACTTTTAGAACATTTAGAAGTTCAAGACACATTTGTGTGCTCTACTGTACGTTGTAATCGCAAAGGACTACCGCCATGCTCCAAATCTAAACTTAAACAAGGGCAGATTGTTCAAGCTCAAAAGGGCAAAATTGTATTCACAAAATGGCATGACAAACGAGATGTATCTTTCCTTTCTTCAAATATTTCTCCTGGTGAGCCGTCTCGAAGAGTTCAGCGGATAAAACGGGGAATAGATTTTGAGATTGAGAAGCCTGCTGTTTCTGATGACAACACGGCAAACATGGGTGGCGTTGGTCGCACTGATCAACTTAGAGCCTTCTACTATGTTGGCAGACAGTCCCGAAAGTGGTATAAATACCTTTTCTGGTTTTTGTTTAATCTTTCTGCTTGCAATGCCTATGTTTTAGAGTGTGAACTACGAGGACGAAGGAAAAGGCCGCAAATACATTTTCGACTTGAACTTGCCAAGCAGCTGATCAATAGCTACAGTAGCAGAAAGCGAGAACTTCAACATCAGGTCAATGCTGCTATGAATGAAGATCTAAGCTCACATGTAATAACATCAATTGATGGCCGAAAGAAGCAGTGTGTACAGTGCAAGAAAGCAGGACGCAAAACCCCAAAGGGCTATCCAGTAGAGTCGGAGTCAAAATGTCAACAGTGTGGTGTCTCCTTATGCAAAGATCATTGCTTTCGAGATTATCACTTGGATGTTTAACTTGAATTTTCTGCTAAATATTCAACAGTACAGTTTTAGAATCCAGTGGACACTTATACTTACCTATACTCATAGTACAAATTGAATTTTGCTGAGCTTTATGGTTATAAAATGAATTGAAAGACAACATATAATGGCGGGAAATTCAAATTTTTTTAATGAACTCAATTTCACAGGGTTTTGTTCAACTCGTTTTGTTTGGAACGATATTATTAAATAATGACTAATTATACGTTTAAACATTAAACTAACTCTTCAACACTATATTTGATTGGTTATTAGTGTATGGGAAAGTCACATTTTGTACTGAGCATATATGTTTTAATGTTGACTAAAAATTTTAATTGGCCTCCTAATTGGCTCTGGGAACAACTGGGTACCAGGCTGCAGAGGGCTTGGGAGTGAAAGGGTTAAATCAATCCAACAAGGGAATAAAGAGCAAATCTCTTAGCAACAGACAATACAAATATTTTCACTTTAGTGAAAAAACGGTTGAGAACAGACAGCTAAAGTTTGCTGTTTGACGGTGGCCGTTTGCCGTAAACGTCAATCTTAAGGTCTCTAATGACTCACAAACTTGGTCAGGGAAATAAAACTCGGTCAGAGAAAGAAAACTCTGTCAGAGAAAGAAAACTCGGTCAGAGAAATACAGTCAAAGAATGGCTAAAATTTGTCAATGACTCACAAACTCGCTCAGAGAAATACAACTCGGTCAGAGGAATAACAGAAATACAACTCGGTCAGAGAAAGAAAACTCACTCTTGACAACTTTTACTTCCAGCAGGCCAAATGGGTTTTCGTCTCTGTTAGCAGCTTCAATGTCATAAACTTTACAGTCTGGACTGCATCCCAGCCATGGGCACTTGGGGTTAATAATCAGTCCAGAAGGATAGAGGTTGACCATACCCTTTTTGAGAACACTGGTATATATCATAGCTGCATGTGCTTCTAGCTCAATGCCCCTTTTCATTGCACTTGTTAACACATTGCGTGAGGGATTTAGTTGCCTCACCAGGTTTTCAAAGCCACTAACCCGTTTTGCACATGAACCAAATTTACTTGCAGTAATTCTCTTTGCTCTCAGTAGGTGCCATAAACTACTCTCACTCTGAGTCACTGTTCGCTCTTGCAGACTGTTGGTCACTTCTCTGGTGATAGAGAGTGAGTGGAGTGAGGCTCGAAGGTCTTCATTCAGGCAAAGTTGAACCCTATTTTCAAATCTCTCCCCTGAATCTTGCAGTGGTAATTCAGGATAAGAGCTGCATAGAAAATCATTGGTGACATAGTCTTGAGACAATTTTTGTTGGTAGGATATGGGACTACCTAAAGCATTCCCATATTTTGTGCATACTGTTGGTATACTTGTTAGTTGGTTGGCTGATGGAGCAATGTCTGCTGCTAAGGACATAGGGTCGAACCCTGCAAAGTCATTCTTGGTAAAAATGCTATACCTAAGAGATGGTGAATATTAAGAGATTATTAACCAAGCGCGAGGTCTGTACGGGAAAATATCAGACCGAGGTACAGACCGAGCAAACGAGGTTAATAATTCGTTTATTATATGACTTTTTAGCTTTTTTTTCTATTTCCGGTATTTTGGGATTTTGTTTCCGGTCCATGCACGCTGTTTTCCCGCCATGTATTTTCTTTTCGCCTTCATTGATGCTGTCGAGGTATTTTTGGAGAATATTTAAGTCTGACCTCGTCTTTTTTACGGTATTTTGTGCTTTTTGCTTTGCCAAAAAGGCTTCAATTTCTTGTTGACTGTCAGGTTTTTCGTCTTTTTCCTCACCATTCTCGTCAGGATAGTAGAATTCGCCTGCAGAATGCTCATCGTCCTCCATTTTCGGTCATTAAATCTTTACAGCGGAAAACTCTTTGTTTTTTAGAAAAAAAAAATCAAAAGTTTCGGTGTTTGCATGTAAAATGCAAATGTATGTCACAAATAAATTTGAATTTTGCGCCGGTAAAATCAGAACATCCGGGACAGCGATCCTGAATGCGCAAAAAGGCGGACCGAACTCAACTTAAAAGCTTACATTTCGCTTTGTATTACAATAGCTTTGATTCTTTATGGCTACGAGTTGTGTTGAACACCAGTCCTTTTACAAAAGAGCTGACCTTTCGTGAACTCAATGGAGAAGTAATCTTAGGACACCTAAGAAAGTATTGTTTAATCATTAACAGTCACTTACCTTCATTGTTCGTTGTCATGTGGTCTTCGTGTCACGAACGACTTCAGAGAATATTGTGAACAAAACAAACAATACATTCCACAAAATCATTGAACTCAGGCTTCACAAAGGTATTTTCTTTGTGTTTTGTTTGATAAATTGGTTATAACTTTGGAAAAATTCGAGTTTTTTTTAGAAAAAGAACGAGATATAATTATTTGTGACGCTATGGAAATTCAAAATGGCACTTGGGACACTTGCGTCCCAAAATCGCGTTGCTATGTGGTATCCAAGCATGTGACTTAGTCCAGCAAAAGGCCCATTTAAATTATAGCAATAACAAGTTAGTAATTACTCTTTAATTAGTTTAATTGGCAACAGTTTTAATATCTAGTTACACTATAATTAAGAAAATTAAGTATCTTTATTTATCTTTAGTAATTACTTATCTATTCACGATAATAGTATATTTATATTCAATTTTTAAATTTTAGATTTCAGAATTTTTTCACATATGTATATGTAAATATTTTAGATTTTAGTATTTTAGTATTTGAGGGCTACAGGTTTGTTAGTGCCTCGCACTATTATGTACTACCCTCTTAAAATAAAGTCTCTATCTATCTATCTATCTATCTATTTGTAAATGCATGGATTTATGTCATATTGTTTACATTCTGTCCTAGCTAAGCAAAACTATCTCTTCTGCAGGTTCAAACCTATCTCCTTCCACAAGTGAAATCCACCCCAAAAGGCGGGTTGAGTGTTTCTTGTGTTGCTATTAATCTACAAGGATTTGTAAGTAGACACAAGCATACTTTGAACATCAATTGTGACTAAATGAAAGCCCAGCTGAAAGCTGATGGTGTTCTAATAACAGGAGCACACACTAACCACTTTTTGGTTCCTGGCTATCTTCCCTCTTCATTAACAGTGCCAGTAAAGCTAAAACGAACTGGCACTGACAAGAACACAATGACTTGTGTTTATGTCAAACGTTCAGCATTCTCAACTGATGAGCTAGCAGTTCTTGACAGTGGTAAGTTGAAAGTTTCAGTTTTAAGGTGCCACTTGTAAAAACATGGAATATGCACTTAAACCAACAAAATCTACATTAAAACAAAACTCATTAATATAGAATTACATTATTTGTTTTACAAACAACGCTTGTTAATTGTCACCAACAATGCTAAATAAATGTCATTTTAAGTATGAAAATGCCATATTATATCATCTATGATACTGAATAGAGTGTTCACTTTGTTTTTAAAATGGAAGGGATGTGAGCTAGGGAGCATTTATACTGTAAGAAAGGGGTGCCTATTTAACATAATGAATATATTTTACCACAAGTGGGGCACTGATTCCACTTGGGACTGAAAGTCTGGTACTAATTTTGAACTTTTATGAACGATAAACATAATTTCAAACTTAGTTACAAGAAAAAATTGAGCTTGAGATTGGATTTGAACCTGAGACCTTTCATTTTCTTGATACTCAGTAACAACTGTGTTACTGAAACTCTTGGTGATGAGCAAGCTCAAGGTCACTTGTGGTTTATGACATGTGATCTAGCTGTAACTACAGTATCTACAATCAGTTCTATTTAAATATTCCATTAATTCTTGACATTGTAGAAACTATCTAGTCACAGTGTACAGGTCACAATTGACCCACGAGTAGCCTAACTTGCCACTAATCTTTAGATATTTAACAAAATGTTCTTAACTCTGAAAAACAGGCAATTTGTAACACTGAACAGGTTATTTATTTATTAGTTGCAGTAATACTTAAGTAGTACCTTAAATGATAAATTGTGGGCAAAGCTTAAGTTAACATATTGCTTATCTTATACATTTTATCCTTTCTTTATTTCAGTTTAACACAAACTACCCAAAAGCAAGCGATGTAGGGATCAGGCACAAGGTGATGAACCCAAATACATGTAAGTTGAATTTACAACTTTTTTTGGCAATGCGCTTTAATGCAAACAAGCTATTGTAGCTATGCAAGTCAATGTTCTTGATAATTTGTGCATATAACTAACCAAGACAATATCAAACCACACAGTTGAAGTTGTTTTCTCAACTCAATCTTGACACACAACCAACTGTATCACAAATCTTTGTTACTGTGCTTGTGTTTTCACTAGGACATTTTAAGCTTTTGTAACTTTGAAACTCCGGAAATAACCTGAAAACAGTGCAGAAAAAGGTTAAACTAGCTAAACTAGTTAAACTAGTTAAACTAAAATGCAGCCTGTTTTCACTTAGTAAATACACGTTAAAACACCGGAAATCATGTCATGTTTAAGCGACCTGAAAAGGTAGTGTGTAACTTGGCCAAGTAAAGATACCATCCAATCACAGTGTTCGTCTTGACAGATTCTGCCAAACTCATAAGACTCTTGTCTACACGCACTTGTAGTTCTTTCTTCATTCTGCTCGACTCTTGTTGATCATAGTTGAACACCATGTCCGAGACCTCGAAGAACACGAAGACCCAAACAAATACTCCACTAAGTTTCAGGTAAATATAACTTACATTCCAATTTTTTTTGTTACGAGCTACATGTATTAACAACAAGTTTATATGTTTATTGTAGAAATTGATTTACAATCTCGTCACAGCTAGCCATGGGCATGTACTCCCAGCCTCCTCGTATGGAGTTGCAATTTGAATGTTCGACCCGTCTAGTGCACCAACAACTTGGGGAAATGTACTTATATATTTGAAGTCGAAATTGAGTTGCTTGTTCCATTAGAGCTAAGCAAAATTCGTCCTTGATGTTCATTGCTGTGCAGCGGCTGGTTCTGTATGAATTTCCTGTGGCTAGCTGCCATAAGGCAATAGCTACGCATTTCTCAACTGGAATCGCCTCACGTAACAATGTGTCTTGTTTAATCATATACGGACGAACCAAACCACAAATAAAATCGAATGTGTTTCTATTAACTTGAAAATGTTAGCGCCATAAGTGATCTTCTTGACGATTGTTCAAGAGTTAATCAAACCAGAATTGAGGTCTGTTGTAAACCGAAGCTCTCTTTCTCCTCCACTGGCGGATATTTCAGCGATTCTTCTCTCTTCTGGCAATGAATAAACTGCAATATGTTATTCGTCTCTCGTAGAAACCTATTTCGATTACAGCAAAATACTGCTGAAATAAGTAACAGAAGTGTTAAACATGACTCCCTGAATTCCCGCTATCATTTCAAAATCGGCGCGCTTTGCAGTTGTGTAATTAGATATATCTTGACCTGTCACTCAAGTGAACTCTAACATCTCTAATGAAAACAGCAGACAAATTAAACTAGCTTAATGCTGGACAGTTAACAAACACCTGAAGGAATTTTAAGCGAGTAAAAAGGCGTAGCGAAAACACAACCTGTATGTGTTAATTCGTAAATAATTATTAATCAACACAATCATGTTACAGCTACCACATCAAAACCTCAACAAAAATTTCCAGCACTTGAGGTAAGTTTGAAAACAAAACAAAATTATAGATTGTATTTATATTTAAGCAATATAAAATACTCCGAGGTATTAGGATAACAAGTACATGAAATAAGTTCTTAAATTCTTAAGTGTTCTGATATTATGAGGTATTAGGATAAGAAATGTTTTTTTTTTAATAATGAGTCTCTGAATAACATTTCGAATTCATGGCATACAAAGTGTATATTATGTATACTGTTTTATGGTTTCATTAAACAAAATTTCCAAGTCGATCTGAATATGTCTTTTAAATGTCAATATATGCAGTAATGGACCACATTGGAATCAGGGTACATGCTGTCCATGTACAGGTGTCTATGTGTCTATATACAAAAGTGTCTATGTGTCAAGGGTGTATATGTGTATATCAGGGATTCTCCTAGGCAGATGGGCACCACTCTACATACTGTTCATGTACAGGTGTCTATAAGTCTTCAGTAAAAATCTACTAGTATTCTAATTCAAATCTTGCATTCTGATTGGTTGCTTTATTCACCTTCTAATAATGAAAGAAGGCGACAAACTCTTCAGTAAGCGAGCAAGTAGCCATTTGTGAGGACAAAAATGGTATTGCTTGGAAAAAAGATGAGACAAAAAACTTTCTAAATTAAATAAACAGGGAATACATAAAAGTAGATTAACTTTTTATTACCTTTCAATAACTTTTCTGCAGGATTCCTTCAGGTTAAAGCTATAATTTGAAAAGTTTCACTTTCACCGAATCAGTTCACGGCGGTCAGCTCGATCTTTTTCATCTTTTCACCCCGAAAATACAAAGAAATCTCCACAAGTATCAGATAAGCCGTACTTCTTTTGTTTTTTGAGTAATTGGACTTTCTTCTATGATCAAATCACTTCTTTTTAGAGGAAGAAAGCTTCCCAGTGAGTTGGTCTGACTGCCGATTTTCTTTGGCTCCCAAAAGAAAGACAGTTGCCATGAAAACTATAATTTTTATGCGTAGCTTTCCAAATATCTGTTTTTTAGGTTAAAAAAATATCACCAATATTTCAAATTTTTGCAGTAGAATAGTAGATTTTTACTAAAACAATTAGACTACTCGTTCTCGTTTTCTCTCGTCAACTATCAGCCAATAGAAAACTCAAACTCGTAGTCTAATTGTTAAATATACAAAAGTGTCTATGTATCAAGGGTGTATATGTGTATATCAGGGATTCTACCTCTACATCAGTCCCAAGTCACTACGGAGTTCCATGAGAAGCATGCACATGCGTAACTAATGTTGAATGTTGTTGAATGCCTTGCCAACGAAGCAGTCGGAAAGCGTTTTTGCTGCGGAGCGAGCGAAGCGAGCGGAGCAGCACACTATTTCAAACAAATTCAATCTCTTCTTGCGGGCTCCCTGTGTCGCACGATAGTACTGAGACAAGGTCGATTTTTTGGACTATGTAGCGATGTATGAATTTTTGTGACGTAATCAATTGCGCCGCCACGCATCAGCGGTAGTCATCGGATGACATGCGAATTAAACCACGAGGTCATCCTCTTCTCGTCGCAAGTTGTGTCATGAAGGTACGTTCCCAAATTTATCATGTTTAATTCTACTATTTTTGCTCGTGGGAGTATTCATCAAGGTAATAATCGTTTCAGCGATATTTCTAGAGGAAGACAGTGTGCTTTTATGAGTCTTTCAGCTTTGTTATGCACGGCGGGCGCATAAGACCTCAAAAACGGAACGGTTAGCTTCCGAGTTATACTCTTATCTTCGTATCTTCAACAGCATTCAGTCATTTGCAATGAAACTTTCAGTGATGGCTTACTATAAGTGGCGATTTAGTTTGCCATGTTTGAAAGTTACCATTGACGTGATTTTGACGTCATAGCGAATTGTTACATTTTGCTAAAAAACTCAGACCACTTGTAGAGATTTTGAAAACTACATAGTTTGAAAGAGATTGTCATTCTCTAAAATTTGGTGCAATTTTTATCTCGATGCGATGTTTGGTTGTCGAGTTATAAGGGATTTTGGTTTTACCATGACGTCATAAAAATGACGTCACAAGTAACCATTAAGAGCCATTAGAAGCCATTGGAAACAGCCAGTGACGATGCAACGAACATGTATGGCTAATGTGACATGTTTCTACATAACTAAGTCAAAAGTTTTGGTCACCAAGCTATATTAGCGATATTTCAAATAATTGGTGACGTCATTATGACGTTTTAGGACTTAACTCCTTGGGATAACTTTTTTGTTTGAAGTTTGATTGTTCTTGTACTTTGCATAGTTAAAGAACTTTGATTTCCCCCAAATTTGTTGGTTTTAGATTTTTGAATTTTTGAAGATAAGTATTAGAAAAATTAATAAGAAAAAATAGCAAAATCATCAAACGTCATAATGACGTCACCGATCATTTGAAATATCGCTAATATAGCTTGGTGACCAAAACTTTTGACTTAGTTATGTAGAAACATGTCACATTAGCCATACATGTTCGTTGCATCGTCACTGGCTGTTTCCAATGGCTTCTAATGGCTCTTAATGGTTACTTGTGACGTCATTTTTATGACGTCATGGTAAAACCAAAATCCCTTATAACTCGACAACCAAACATCGCATCGAGATAAAAATTGCACCAAATTTTAGAGAATGACAATCTCTTTCAAACTATGTAGTTTTCAAAATCTCTACAAGTGGTCTGAGTTTTTTAGCAAAATGTAACAATTCGCTATGACGTCAAAATCACGTCAATGGTAACTTTCAAACATGGCAAACTAAATCGCCACTTATAGTAAGCCATCACTGAAAGTTTCATTGCAAATGACTGAATGCTGTTGAAGATACGAAGATAAGAGTATAACTCAGAAGATAACCGTTCCGTTTTTGAGGTCTTATGCGCCCGCCGTGATGTGCAAACTCGAGCCATATTTTGACGTGGACAACCGAAACAGCCGATGAAATTCTTCTCGAAGGAGATGCTATGTACTTAAAAGCTTTTGAAGAAGCCTCTATACCCAATGAAGAGACAATTTCTTTGAACTATCTACCCGATCGAGTCCTCTCTTCTACGATGGGAACATCCATGGAGAGACACCATACTATGGAATTGTGTGACACTAACCTATAATTTTACTAACTACCAAATTTTGAATATTGAGTAATTGCGTAATTTTTAATTTTTATTCGTTGCCATACCGAGGTTATTGGTTAACATTGTTACTGTTCTGACGATTATTTTTAACATTTAATCAAATCAGTTGATATTAATTAAGTTTTACAAAATGTTTATCATTTACATTCTTAGCTTTATATTGTTGTTATATATAGATGGAATTGATTTATATTTTTTCTAGCAAACAATTGTTGTGAAGTTATAGTTAATTTGGTTAGTTTGTTCTCATTATATCATCAGGAGTTTATTTCATTAGTTTTACCAAAGACATATTTTAATTAACATTTTCAGTTTTAAGTTATCATTTTAATATATATGACAAATCATTTATATTTTTCTACCAAACAAATTGTTATTATGATTTATTAAGAAATATCAATCAAAAAATTAAAAATTGTCAATTTTCTTTAATACAACTAATTAATAATTAATTATCTATTGGTCCATTACCACATTAACAAAGTCCATCACGATGATAAAAATGTTATTGAATTTCGATCAAGTCCAAGCTTGCAGAAATGTTCAATTGCCGCAGCATTTTACTTTTGATAAAAACGACTAGTCCTAGTTTGTAAATATAAACCTAATTTCATTTAGTTTTTTCACTGAAACTGTTTTTTGAAGAACAAGATACACTCATACTTGAAGGGCCAGATGCGACAACAGCCTAAGTCGGTTTTTGGGTCATTTTTCAAAAATGGTTAAAATTGCTCAAAAATATCTTTTGATGACTTATTTTAGTTTAAATATTAAAGTTTGTGATTTATTTTTCATGATTTCGCACGAGAACGGCTAAAAATTGCCCATAGTTACGCTTCGTCTTTGCTTGACAACGGATCACTGACCCGTGACAACCCATAAATTTGCATGGCTCTAGCAAATTACGTTAAAAGTTCAATGTGTGTTCAAGCAGAAAATATGATTCAATTAAGTCACTGTGAGAGCTAAATTGAGTACATTTTTGGGGTTTATGAAGGTAGCCACTTTGCCTATATTTCGAGAAAATTCGAGTGTTTTTTAAGCTTTTCGAATGCGAGTTCTGTGAGAATTATTTTCAATGAAGTCGAACTCAAATCAATTTGTATAGATGCAGGCAGGTCAGCAAGGAGACTGAGCTAGTCCACTTTAAGGAGATCTTGTCAGACCTACTACATTTTTTGCTCCTTATTAGCTGACGAGCTGTCACTATGCTGTAAAACAATTTTACTGTTCTTCGACAAGCCAATATAAAATAAAAGTTACGAGTCACGCTGAAACAACACTTCACATGAGTTTCATTAAAAGGGAAGAGTTAATTATTTCTATTTTTGTGGTTGCCGGCTTAGTAGCCAGGCAACCACTATGCCATCGACTGTGATAGTCCGTAAATTCCGAAATCCGAAGCGATTACGAAGTGAGGACTGAGTATACGAAATCATTCCGAGATTTAGTCGAACTTTTGTATTCAATTTTCACCTTTAAAACACGATTTTTAGAATTAGATGTCTGTATTTTACAATATGTACATGATAAAACTTCATTTAACATTACTCTTTGACTAAAAAACTACAAAGTTTTATTGATTAATATGGCTGCTTTACTTGTCTACGAACAAACCACGAACACAACCAGTCCGGTTCATATCCAGTTTTGATGATATGACTGGCGTGACAAAATGGTGTGTGTAAATAAGATCAAATTGTCTCTACAATTTCCCTTATTTCTTTGAAATGGCAATGCACAAGACAGTGATGGTTTCGTTCGGGAGCCAACCCAAAAGTGAAGGGGCCAAGACTTGTTTATATTTGGACGGCCGAACTATTTGCAAGTCAAGAATTGTGGCTTGTAAATCTCGAGTGCTTGGATCTCTTTGGATGGCCAAAATCAATTCATTTAGGATTCTTGGACAATCGCTATCGTAAAGATAAAGTTTTGGAGCAGCTCAAGAATTTTTGGGTAGGTTTCAGTAACGATATTTTCGATTGTTGCAAGAGTCATGAGTCGCCGTTAAAGACTGACGGCCAAAGGTCATTAATTCAAAGTTAGCAATAAATTTCAATGAACTTGCTTAAATTATTCGACAAATTTAATACAACAGTAACACTAGCCAACAATTGTATACATATTTTCCAGAGACCGTAGCTCTGTAGAGGTAAAAATCACAGCTGTATTGAAATGGTAAAAGGTCTTATCGTAGTCTCCATCGCAGCCGTTTTCATCCTCGTTCCCAGGTATGAGCCGTTTTTAGCTAGTCTCGTCACGCCAGGCGAATCCTCACCTGGCGTGACGAGACTAAAAACGGCTGCGAAGGAGACTAGTCTTATCGGTTCTTTATTTCAAATAACTGGCAACCACATGTCCTCTTAGAGGACTATTTTTATAAATAAGTAGAGTTTTTGAACTTTTATGCTCGTCAAAATCACCTGTTTGTGAACTCAGAGACATTGTCAGACTCGCTCTGATAACATCATGGTGATTCGTTGACAGCCGATTATATAACAAACAAAATAACACAAACTTACGAGTCACACTGAAACAACACTTCACATGAGTTTCATTAAAAGGGAAGAGTTAATTATTTCTAATTTTTTTATAAATAAGTAGTTTTTGCACTTTTATGCTCGTCAAAATCACTCGTTTGCAAACTCAGAGACATTGTCAGACTCGCTCTGAAGTAAAATCTCAGGCATATCTAAGCATGGTAAGACCCAAACTCGAATATGCTGCCTGTGCATGGAATCCACATACTAAACAAAATGTTTACAAGATTGAAATGGTTCAACACCGTGGAGCAAGATTTGTCTACAATGACTATTCTCGATACAGTTCTGTATCATCTATGTTAGAAAATCTTGGTTGGGATACCCTAGAGAAATGCAGACGGACGAGTCAGGCTACCATGTTTTAGTAATAAAAGTTAATATGAGAAGCCACTTTGTAAACATGTTGATTTACTTGATATTTCGGTCATCATCCGATGACCATCATCAGAAGAAATACATAATTAGGTTCAATGCAAATATATCGTTAGTTCAATAGTCCTATGGGAATAGATTGCCCTTGTTCGTTCAAAGAGGGCCTTTGTTGTTTTATACATAGCACCTCAATGATTTTTCTATTTATGTAATATCCATGGCCTTCACTCAGTACTTGAAAGTTATCTATATTCATTGGAAGGTGTCCCTGTTTTTGTTTGTGTTTGAGTATGTATGACCATGTTTTACAAGATTCACTAAAATGCTGTTGGTATTCAGTTTCCTGATGAAGTCGCCAAGATAAGCAGATCATCTAGATTACCAAACTGTCTTCCCTACAAGCAACTTCAATGTAACAATGACATTGATAAATTTTCATTTTATCCAAGAACTATTGTCACATGGACCAATTACATCTGCCATCTCTTTCTACTTCTGCAAACCAGTTCAAGAACACTGTACAATCTCTTAATTAATGCTTAAATTTGTTATATATTTCGCTATCTATTGTACATATCACGTTTGTTCCCACACGTTAACGTTAATTGTCTGATAAATCAATCTCAGTTTTCTCATGCTTGGGATTGGTTAACCATTCAATTGTAGATGTATATTATAATCATATTATAATTATAAATCAATTTCCCTCTGTTTGTTCTACCAATTGTCTGATTAATTAATCCCTGCCTACCCGGCCTGGGTTATTTATTTAAGTTAATTCTCTAAAGGCAGAGAGTTGTCAGAGCAAAAGTAGAACTGGCAGACGAATAAGCGAGCGCTATAAATGAAGAAACACAAGAGACTCGGTTTTGGGCGAATGAGAGGTTTATTGACAGCTCCGGAGAGCACGATGTTACAACTACCCGGTCCAAAGACCGCAGAAAACAAACCTCTCAAGCCACCATAAGGGTGGGTGGGAGGGTGAAATACCCAAATATTACTACTAAATGAACAACATGAACAACATGAACAGTGACTATGATCAACTATGTACCTAGTAATATGATACATATTAGAAAGCTATAAGCACAGGAAACCCATCCTGCTGTCGAATTAATGATTTTAATCTGTATAAAAATCTGTCAATTCTCTAAAGGCAGAGAGTGTCAGAGCAAAAGTAGAACTGGCAGACGAATAAGCGAGCGCTATAAATGAAGAAACACAAGAGACTCGGTTTTGGGCGAATGAGAGGTTTATTGACAGCTCCGGAGAGCACGATGTTACAACTACCCGGTCCAAAGACCGCAGAAAACAAACCTCTCAAGCCACCAAAAAAAAACCAAAACCGAACCGCGATTGTGCGAAAAATTAGTTATACTTATATTCTAAAGATGTTTTCATGCGAGAAGCCAACAAAAGTTTAGACTCCTGTGATAACTCAATATAACTTTTGTAAGCGTCCGAAGACCAGTCCCCAAAAACTTGAATTAATTCCCCAGGAACGCCCACACTAAAAGCCCAGGAAGTCCCTCCCCTGTGAAATGAATGACCCCTATACAGGTGTGGGTTTTCTATTCCCGCTAATAATAATTTGTCTCGAAAGAACTTTACAAATTGAGTTTTAGTAATAGGAGTCAATCTATCTGAATTAAAAACTGGAACAACAAAGGCAGGCGAGGTATCACATGCTGGGATACGAGTACACATACTAGCATATGCTCTAACAGGACAAAGGGAACACCCTGGGATTGCTAAAAGTGGTAGCACTAACTTGCGTTGACCAAACTGAATGGTCTTAGTCCACTTAAAGGTGACTGAAAGCCCATACTTGGTAAACAAAATGTCCCCCCTGCAAAGATTTTTGGTAGGATTAAACGATGAAATAGAATGAGGAACAATATTAGAAATCCTGGCAAATAAAAAGAATGCAAACAAAAAGGAGGTAACAAAAACTAAATCATCGTCATTGGTCAAGTCACAAACAGACAAAACCTGGTACAACAAACCAGGAGTGACAGGGGGGGCTCTATTAGGACAATGCTGTGCTAACCTATGTATGCCTCGTAAAGTGAGCCGTAACTCAGGAGACTTAGTATAAGGAAACTCATAACCCCCCAGAATATGTAGAGCCTTAACCCCACTAATATAGTTATCGACAGTTGAAGGAGTCATTGATTGACTCAAAAATTGGCAATATAAACAAATGGTATCTAAACTAGCTGGCAAATAATCTAAATTAAAATAATTACAGAAGGATAAAAAGGTTCTCCATTGTGATTTATAATTACGATAAGTTCCTTCGGCAAAGGCCGCTCGTCTGGTGGCTTTAAGGCTGTTACGTAACTGTAGCAGTTCCCCATCTGCAACAAATGGATTAAATCAACTCATCAAACTCAAATAGAGACTCCGAAACCTTTCTTTCATTTAATCCCGCACTAACTGTGAGATTATTGAAACGTTCAGCATAACAATCACTAATGTGCCATCGAGACAATAAATCGGCTGCTCTGTTGTCAGTTGACGTCAGATGAACCGCACGCAATTCGCATTCATTTATAGAAAGGTGATACCATAATGTCCTAAGTAGTCATCCAAGCAAAGGATCTCTCACACGACCTGAAATTCATGGCATTTACCACCGCAGCATTATCACAATAAACGAGAATTCGCCGTCCACCCCAATTGTCACTCCACAAACGAACAGCAACTACTATAGCAACCAGTTCTAAGTGATGAATGGATGGAAACATGTCAGTGACAAACGCTGGGAAAGTTATATGAAAATATTCTTCTGACGTTAATCCTCCACATCCGGTCAAACAAGCGTCAGTAGAAAACACAACATCCGGATCAGACCACTGTGAATCGCCAATAATAGAAACACCATTATAGACAGAGAGAAATTTTAACCACCATTGTAGATCTTTTTTGAACTCAGAAGATATGTTCACGTGATGATGGCTAAGTTTTACGCCACGCAATAACTCTAAAAGTCGCGATAAGAAAAGACGACTCTGTCGCACACATTTGGTTACAAAACAAAGTTTGCCAATTAAGGATTGTAGCTCCCTTTTTGTGGCTGATTTCTTGATTATCCATTGTCGTAATAACACATTTAAATCACGCAAGCGATCAGAGGTGACTGACTTGGTCATGTTAATTGTATCTAGTTCAACACCCAAGCAAGTCATTTTAGTCGCCGGGGCAAGAGCTTTTTCTTTAGATTCCTCCAGACCGAGTAAGTTCAAGAGATTCCCGCAATACTCAAATGCTTGATTCGCAGATGACGGGTTTGACACCCCAATAAAATCATCAAGATAATTAAAAACTTCATGACCCTGGAGTGTACACATATAGCCAACAGCTGAGGTCACTCTTTGACAGGCCATTGCTGCCATCCGTAGGCCCATAGGCAAAACAACATCGAAATAGAGAGTGTTTTTCCATTCATAACCCAGAAGATGATAATCACCGGGATCTACAGGGAATTGTCGATAAGCCCGTTTGAGATCTCGTTGAAATATAAGACATCCACGACCGTGAGCTTTTATTCGCTCAGCAATCTGATCGATAGATGGATAAACAAGTTGTATCTCTTGACCCAAATAAGATTCGGACGAAATACCGTCATTAACCGCATGACCATGAGGCCAGCTCAAATCCAAGATGATTCTTCTCTCCCCGGGATTATTCTTCGGTACAGAATTTAGCGGTGATATTGCAACTGGGCTAGTGAAGGGGTTAGAGTCGAATGGACCAATAACAGCCCCATACGAACGTTCTAACGTTAAGTAATCGTCAATAGCAAACGGAAATTGCGTAGCCCCCTTATGATTTCTCGACTCATATTTAGGGAACTTCAAACTGGCGTAGTCTAACGGCCAACCAAACTCTAAAAAATCACACACCACGTTATCATAATAATAATTGAGATATAACCTCCAAATTGGTATGTTCAGCCGTGACGGCACAGAAAGACGTAAAAGGCGAAAATTGGGTTGTCCAGAACAGTAAACCTGCTCGTGTAATTGTACAAAGTTATCAAATTCATGCGCTACCGCTTCATATTCGGACACATTGTCATGAATTAAAGACGAATGTCGTTCATGCGCTGTCGGACACAATCCAATCACGTTGTCATGAACGGAATTACAAGAATCACATTTGAACAAATCGATATTACTACCAAGAGGAGTTTCCACATAATCAGGGTTAATTGTCTGATAAATCAATCTCAGTTTTCTCATGCTTGGGATTGGTTAACCATTCAATTGTAGATGTATATTATAATCATATTATAATTATAAATCAATTTCCCTCTGTTTGTTCTACCAATTGTCTGATTAATTAATCCCTGCCTACCCTGCCTGGGTTATTTATTTAAGTTATTTATGTATTATTATAATCAAAATCATGCATTCTAAAGTTCAATCTTTTCCTTTTGCTACGATTGTTTTTCACTTGCCTGACCATTTCTCCTCACCTATCCGGCTTGGGATTAGTTAAAATCCATTTATTTATATCTATATTTATAGCTATATTATATATTTTTTTCGTTTATTTATTTTATCTCTTGGTATGAGTTTCAGGAAGGAGTTAATTATTTCTAATTTTTTATAAATAGGTAAGGTTTTTGCGCTTTTATGCTCATCAAAATCACTCGTTTGCCACTTAGAAACATTGTCGGACTTGCTCTGATAACATCATGGTGATTTGTTCACAGCCAATTTATATAACAAACAAATAAGTTTCCTTAGTTTAAAAGTAATCAGTAGATTCACAAGTCCAAGTCCTTCAACCAAAAGTCACTTTCAGTAAATCAACTCACCCATAAAATACAAGGAAGCCATTCCATTGCCATTTATAAGCGCTTGTTTATATTAAGCAAAAGTTACAACAGACGCGGAAGTCTGACAAGGTCAAAAATTTGACAATTCGTTCCACAAACAAACTCGATACTTGTGTGAAGCTGAAAATAGCAAACAGATTTTCGACTGAATAAGTGATAAACTCAAACTTCTTTCAAGAAAAAACTGTCATCTTTACTTCAAACAGACAAAAAGTTGTTCCAGAATCAAGCGTTTCGGAATCAAGCGTTTGCATTTGTGACGTACAGACAAGAAGGTCTCGCTACTCGTGTGATCCGACTGAAAGTAGATCGATAGTCCGATAATTCAGGATTGGTCGTTGACAGTTTTAAGCAGACTAAAAATGTCAAAGCATGAACACCCTTAAATCAAAACTGTCTTGGAAAAAAAATCGGTATTTGTCACTTTAAAAAAAGCCAAAACTAAATTGAGAACAAGCCCAGTGGCAACATTATCGGAATTTCATCGAGGTCATGTGCAAAATAGTTTGTTATAAAAATTCTCAAAAAGCTTGTGAACAAAAAGTGCTACTCGTCGCTTCGCAACAAGTAAACATTGTTTAAATAATAATAATGTTTGACGAAAGCTCCTCTGCATGAATCCAGTGTAAAGTGATCCAGTCAACTTCCGAGATCACAACAAAACAAGCTGTAACAGCACAAGGAAACACTGAAATACACTGTGAACACCTCAGCTTAGACAGTTTATAAAACGTGAACATTATGCGAATATTGTCTATGAACGATCGCCTCAGGTTCTTCGATGGTCCTACAGGGGTGTATTATGCCGGATGGACGGCAAAATTGTCTTCACGTATATATAGCGTAAAACACCTCTGCTGGAATGATTTCGTTCGCCATAAAACAAAGTCGAACATATAGAAACTACAAACTACTTTAAGAGAATAACTTTACCAGAGAAATATAATTCTACTACAACTTAAAGCATAATTTATATTCAGGCCATTAACAAGTAGATGCATACGTGCGTTCACTCATGCCCCGGGAGCTCCTTTTAGGAGGCTCCAATGACCGGCCCTGTTTGTACTCTTCCCTGAGCCATTTCACGCATTCTTCACAATTCCAGGAAATAGTTAACCGTAACATAAAGACCTTTTTTGAATCGGCTAACTTAAACTAAAGAATATCTGTCAATTTGTCTGTCAGCAGCTATTAGTGTTTACCTTTGTCCTTCTATTATCATGCATGGGTATTATATATCTCGAACATGCAAAAATATTACCTGTGAATAAACCAGTTTATTCAACTCTTTATTTCACTTTTGTTTGCTGTTAAGACTCCTACAACGGCGTTTTTGATACAATAACAAATCGTTTATTTTTAGTCATTGAGCAGCGAATCAGGATAAATGCTGTTCTTATCAGCTTAGTTTCTGATACACTGCCGAACTACAACTGTTCATAACAAATCATATCAGATATTTAGTAGACCTTATCGGCTTGATATCTGATACACTGCCCAGCACAACATCCTAAACTAGCATAGAGTATTTGCATTTTTGTATAAATCACATATGTACACCGTTAGACCTGGCATATCCTTGTATTTTGCAACTATAGATCAGGATATATTGATCCACAATCTCACATCTTCGGCAAGGACAGAGTACTTAAATGTACGAGCATATTTTTTTCTCACTTTCAAAGGTCTTGTGCTCTGTATGGGAAGTGGAAGTGAAGTTGCAGAGGAGAGCGCCACCCGTACCAGCCAACAGGAAACTGTAGTTTAGCCATGACTAAAAAGACAATGTACTTTCTTGCCTGTTCCAGTTTAATATAATTAACACAGGGTACACTTTGTAAAAGGACAGCGCCGCAGATCCTCCTCCTCCTCAAAGGATAATTCCTCTAGGAGCAAAAGATAGGAGCAAAAGGAGGAAGACTTATGATTCTGATGATGCAATGAGCCTTAATGCCTCAGACAAAGATGAAGATCAAATGGGCCACCGGCCTCACAAGCACAGAATCGAATAAGTGCCAACAGCGCACAAATGACAAAGGTGCGAATGACAGTCTCATGAATGAGCCTCTATTACAGATTGCAAAATTTTATCTCCTAACTGATAGCAAGAGGCCTAATTCTCTCGAGTGGTTTGGTCATATCAAACAATTGTTGTCGATTTTTGAGATATTTCGAAAAAGACTGGTGAAAAGCTTAGTGACCTGGTCTGCTTGATAGGGTCATGACAAAGATGGCAGACAATCTTGGAGAGTTTTTTAGTGTATGGTCTCTCAATTTGTCATTTTTGGAAATTTGCGAAGGAAAATCTTAGTTTTTTTTTATCTAAAACGTCTATACATCTAATCTCATTTAAATAGATTTTAGCGCTTTTCTTGATGAAAAAAGGGCCATTTTAGGCAACTCAAGTACAATTAGTGAAGAGTTGGACGACTGACTTCAAAAGGAAGCTGCACCAAGATAAGTATATCTTTATTTTTTATTTGATTATAAAGACTTGGCTTTCATCTTTAAGCAAAATGACGTCACATTTTGAGTTTTTGGCGAGCTCATTCAAAGTGAAGGCGGGATTTTCTGGCAAATTTACTGTTAAGATGGCTGCCACGACGAGTGTCTTTATGCCTTTTTTTGTAGGTCCCCCAGTTAAAATAGCTAGGATTGAGCAAAATCAATTCCTAATTAATGCCCCTGCTAGTAGTTTTACTACTAGTAAAGAGTTAAATAATCTACAAGCCGAGGTCAAACGATTGTCTCACGAACTTGATTCAGTGACCAAGAAGCTGGCTGAGGCAGAAAGAAACAACATGACTTTGAAAAGCCAGCTGCTCAAAGAAACAAGGCCCTTTTACAATCCGAAAAAGACGTTTTCCGAGCTAGATAGGTTTAGAAAATCTCACAGGAAACTGGAGATTAAAAAATGGCTTCAATCACAATTTGACAAACTTCCATCAGGATGGAAAGTAAATGAGGTTTGTACATCACACACACACAAAAGACCCTTCAAAATGGACAAAAAAGTGAATATATTGGTAAGATTATGAATGATTTCTTTTCAGCTTATGTTAAAAATTGAGGATGAATGCTATCAATGGAATTTCACTGATCCAAACAACAACAACAACAACACTGAGACTTGTGGTGATGAAAATACATTGCGAATTCAAAAAGCACTCAAGGTAAAGAAAGATTATTAATGTTTAAACTTAATATGAAACACCAGCTTTGCTTGAAAAATATTTGCATGTCTTGAAGTAGTTTAATTATTATGTGGGCTGGTTGCTTTGTTATTTAATTATTAATTTCTTAAACAAATGATTCAAATTTGAAAATAGGTCAAAGATGATGGTGATATAAGCGACACTGCTTATAATGAACTCAAGCAGCTGCCAGATTCTAATGCTGTCAGAAAGGAGCGAACCCAGCAAAATTCTCTGATAAGTTTATCCTCGTTTGTCAGATCTACTAACTTGCACTTTGTGTTCAAAGCCGGATGACCAAGAATACCACAACAACAACTGCATTTTTCGTCGATGTGATAAGTGTGGTACATCAAACTTTGTGCTGTTACCTGAAGAAGCTTCAAGAGATCCTTCGATTAAAGTGAAATAGGAAAGATTTGAGTATGTAACGATAGGAGAAAAAAGGAAACTGCAAATCGGCACAAAAGAAACGCCCCCAGGAGAAATTTTATCAAACTGTTAGACAAATTCCCAGCACATTAGTTTAGAGCACAGTGGCAGAACAAAGAACTGAAAAAGTTCATTGAAAACCTACCAAAAAAGGAAGTGTGCTGCATACATGATTACTCGGAAAATTACACGTGTCAACACCAGGATCAGATACAATCATTGTACTTTGGACAGACACATGTGTCAATACATGTCACAGTGCTACATCGACACGCAATTGAAGAAGTTGATGGCAAACAAAGTTGTACTGAAAACCCGGTAATTGTCACAGAACATCTGTTCGTGATTTCTCCTGACACCACCCATGATTCGCACTCAGTGCATTCTTGTAGAAGTATGGTGGATGACTATTTGAAGAGCATCAACTGCAACATTGAAGTCATGCATGAATGGACAGATGGTTGTGCGGCCCAATACAAAAGTCGCCATTGCTTGGGGGATGTATCCAAGTCATTCAAAGACTTTGGATACATAACCTACCGTAACTATTTTGAAACTTCGCATGCCAAAGGTCACCAAGACGGTGCAGGCGCTAACCTGAAACATAAGTGCGATATGGCTGTCATCTGACGGCAAGTACGTATTCAGAACACCCTAGACTTATATAACTTCGCACAAGCCAATCTCTCAGAACCATCACCGGGACAATATCAGTCGGAAAACGTGCGTCTCAAGCAAAGAATCTTCTTTTATGTAGAAAATACAGAAAGAGATCAACCAAATCGTCTGTTCAAAGAAGTGCCAGGGATTCGTGCAATACACAGTGTGAAATCTTCTAGTATCAATGATTCATCAATTCTCCTTCGTTCAATAACATGCCATTGTGGGAACTGCAATGCCAATGACAGCCTCCACTGCCTGAATAAATCGTATGTGCCAGACTGGGAATCACAAGTGCTTGAACCTGAAAGGTCTCAGGGAGATCAGAGGGTAACTAGAAGGGTATTCGAACAAATAGTTCATATTTCAGATTTAGCTACCGTTGGCTCCATGGTTGCGATTGCTTCTGCTGACAGAGGAAGCAAGTATTACTTGATAGAAGTCAAAGAAAGCAAACATTCTCTAAACGAAATTGTTGACGATGACTGGGGGGCTAAATACCCGGCAGGCGCCGAAGTTGTCAAAGGGTATTTCTTTGAGAAGTCTCGATCACAGTCTCAATCATTCTTCAAATACAAAGTATCAAGAGAGAAACTTGCCATCATTTATGCTGCAACTGTAAGATTCATTTGTCAGGTTGGACTTTGATCAAGATGGTTTTCTTTTGTTACCAATTAGTGAACACGAAGATATCTTGGGATCTCTAAATGGATTTTGACATTTTCCACCAAATACTTTTTCATTCAATATATCGTTTTGATCAAACACTTTTTTAAAAATTTGGGTGTGGAACTTTTATTCACATTCCGTACAAAGTTTAAAACTATACCTTTGGAAAATGGTACAAAAAGGTCTTTTTGACTATTAATTTATGCAAATACACTTCTAGTTTAAGTAGTCAATTTTCTATTCTTAGGAAATGCCAATCCAAGTTTGATTGTCTCCTGTATGAAATGTTTTTCATTAAGGAACTTAAGCCTTCACTCAATACTCAGAATGACTCCATTCAAGCTAAGCTTTTTACTTGATTCCGTCTCTAGGGTAAACAGCATAACTTCATGCTTTATTTTATTATATATTCAATTTCTTTTTCATTTTCATTGCTTGATAATGACTTATGGCTAAGTCGAAACATCACGTTTTTAAACTTTTTACTTTTAATTTTTATCATGTACCATATTTTATCGCAATGTTTTATAGTAAAATTATATACAAAATCTCTTCTAATTAAGAATTTATGCAAAATAAAATAAGAGTAATTGTTCACGTGAGAATTCGAGTGTAATTAACGAGATCACTTGAAAATGCAATCAAGTGTGACCAAAATATTGTTGTAAACATCAGTCATTATAGTTTTTTGTCAAAATAAAGATGAAATATAACACCAATTGTGTTGTCTAAACATCATTTCGTATGGCAGTTTCAACCGTGCTATCCAATAGGCATTCTTGTGGCTAGAGCACTTTGTAAACAATGCACATCAAAGGCCACAACATTGTGGGTTCTTTTGTTTTTGTGAAATTAGCAGAGACTTCAAAATATTAACTTGAACTTACTTTACGGTCAATGTCTTTCATTACAGAAAATTGTGTTAGTAACTCTGTGGTTATGCAATTTACACTAGTGCAAAAAGTTCTAGAATATTGCTTGAAATGACCTCTTTTGTGCGAAAAATCACCAGCTACCGAATTTGTCTACAAGGCCTACTAGGCACGTTTTCAAGCCCCGCCAATGGCACAATATTACTTTAGATTTATTTGGCACGATATTAACGCAATTTTAAGAGCATAAGAATAATTTCAAGGCACCATTCCAAGGCACGGTAGGCGAAATTTTAAGGCATATTAGGCATAATATCAAGGCACGATAGGCATAATTCTAAGGCACGATTCAAGTGCACGGTAGGCGCGATTTCAAGGCACGTTAGGCATAATTTCAAGGTACGATAGGCACGATTCAACGGCACGTTAGGCGCGATTCCAAGGAACGATAGGCACGATTTGGGCACGATCTTCAGAAATTGATGATGAAAAGCAAATCGAGTGTCCAGCGTAAATATCTGATTTTTAGGAGAGGCAGTCATGATTTTTCCTCAATATCTTTCAGTTATCTTTCTTGTATTGGAAATAAGTGATACCAGTTAGAACCTTGATATATTTGCTTCAGTTTCGCAAAATATATGTGTTCTGTGATAAAATGTTTAAAACACAGCAAAAATAAAACTATTTTCCTGACTAAAACGTTGACTAGCAGCGATTGACACCAACACCGTGCACAGGGCCTAATGTCATCTTCATTCCAACATCTAGAACATTGTATTTCAGGTGATGACCTTGAAATTGTAATAAAGAACCTGAAAATAGATACATTTCTGTCAAACATGTCAGACAAGAGCAAGACCAGCCTTGATTGCCTGACAAAACAGCAGCTGGTGACAGCATGCATGCAAGAAGTATGGTCTTCGCTCAACTGGAACCAAAGATATTCTGAAGCGGCATTTGAAAGAATATCTTTCTGACAATAATATAGAATTTCAGGTAAGATGCGTTATTTACTTTCAGACAAAGCCATTAAGTGATTTTGTCCTGTGTACTGTTTACATTTACTTCTGTCAATATTTGATTAATTAATTTATAACATGTTTGTATAAAAATGAATCTGTATAATTAAATATGTCAATTATAACCTCAATTAACCGATTGTATAAATATATGAATGAATGGAGTTGTCAATTTAAATGTAACGAATGTAACATTTTCAATTAGCCCTGAAGATGGACACTCTGTCCGAAAGCTTGGCATTATAATTAAAAAGTTTACGTGGTAGTGACAACTCCATTCATTCATGTGTAAGCTGCACAACGTAAATTGCCAAACGGTTGAAAAAAAAAACACCAAAATAGGACCTTCCATAGAGGTAGCCAAAAGGGTGGGAAAGACTCTAATTACACCGTACAGGTAAGGGACCAGTCATTATTTAATTTGGGGGGGGTAGAGTTGAAAAGTCTTGTGATCCACAAAAAGTTCTGGAACCCCCCTTGATAGCATTCAATTTTTTGGGGGGACCCCCTTCCCACATTGATGGAAAAACTTCAGGACCCCCCTTATAAAAAGTGGTTCATTTTTTGAAAATTAAACAGTTGACACTGTCAACTTTTCTAAGTAAACAAATGTGCAAACTGAACCTAGAATTAGTTCCAGTGAGAGTTCTGATACATGCAATGACTCTGAAAGTGATTCTTAATAGACACTACTGTCATAGTGTCTATTAAGAATCACTTTCTGAATCATTGCAAACTATTACAGTTATAGTGTCTATTATAGAGAATCACTTTTTGAATCAATACATGTATCACAACTCTCACTGGAACTATAAAATTATTTCTAGTTTCAGTTTGTACATTCATTTTACCTAGAAAAGTGCTAAAAAGCCACCTATGTAGTAACACTGAAATGGGTTGTTACCCATTTAACACTAATTAAAGAATAATTGTTTTGTTTTGTTCTACCCCTGAGCATATTGTATTCTATAATACTTGCAAATTGTGTTCTTATGATGTTTATGAGGGGGTTCCAGTAGTTAATCATTTAAAATATGGCATAATAAGTAAGTATCAAAAAGTATCATACTTTTTAATACTTATACCTCGTATGGGTACTATAATGACAAAACCTCATGTGTATAAATAAGTTGAAAGAGAAAGATATTGATTGCATGGTTTTACAAAGCCTTTCTATATAAACAACATTGTCAATTTTTTCTATGCAATTTTCTATGCAAGGGTAATGTCAAATTATCCATACAGAAAGAGCAATAAACAATTAATTGTATGAAACAAATATTGAATTTGTGTACATGACCACATTAATCTTTCCCAAGACCCCCCCCCAAACTATCATTTTAAACATTCGAGACCCCCCTATTTTTCAATGATATTATTCAGGGCCCCCCATCATGGGTACTTTTGGTAACGTATTTTCAAACTTAACCACATTCAAAATAAATGATTTTAGTTGTTTTTTCATTGATATCAAGAATGGTGCCTGACATTAAGATA
Source organism: Telmatactis stephensoni (assembly GCA_029948255.1). Lineage (NCBI taxonomy): Eukaryota > Metazoa > Cnidaria > Anthozoa > Actiniaria > Isophelliidae > Telmatactis > Telmatactis stephensoni. Next base: position 499,334 of record JALIZF010001721.1, on the reverse strand, counting down.
ATGAGGCATTGACAAAGTTGAAATTGTTACAAAAAGGAACACTCATCAGGTTTTAAAGATAAAAAATGGGATAAAAATAAAAATATGCTTAAGGTTGAAGCACTTTGAAAGTGATTTTTTACCTACTTAGAAAAAAGAGTAAATTAAAGGCGCTCAAAGAGCTCATGTGGTTACTCCAAATTTTGTAATATTTAGTTGCAAATAGTTGTACTCATGTCTGGCTACGGGAGTAGCTACAATCCCCGCCAATGGCGAAGTAGCTCGTGGATTGACCGAAATGACCACAGGAAGCCCAAACAATATATTTTAGTAAAATAACGAGTTTTCATTTGAAGACAAAAATCTAAATCAATAAATCAATAATTTTTTTAGCGGAAATAGAGTCATTAGCTATAAAAGAAAAAGAAATGTGTGAAAAAAAAATCAATTACCGTCGTGGCCGTGGCTCGAACACTAGACCTTTCGCTTGGGAAGCCATGGTTTATCCTTTATTCGACCATGCAGAAGTTACACGTTTTTGATTGGTGAATTTTAGTATATTTATTGTCAGTATGTTTACAATACAAATGCAAAAATGCTTCTTTCTAAAATATCGCTATAAATATAAAAGAAATTGCTTCATAAAACACTAATCCAATAAACTAACTAAATATCCCTTTCTGTTGCTGTTTTCGGCTAGCGGACTCGATGGCGGCCTTCACGGCACTCGGGACGGCGGCTTTGAAAATGTCTTTGTTTGTTTATCTTCTTTGACTCTTGTCAGTGATGATAGAGTACGAACACTAAAAGCTTGGCTGACTTTGATGTTGGAGTGAAAAATATTTTTGTTGCTGGCTTCTCCTTTAATAACGTCTGTAATTTTTCGTGTGTATTGGACTCATGTCTGAGAGCTTATTCAGTCAAGCTATATATGTTCAATGTTCAGTTTGTATCAGTTCTAGAGCATGTGTTCTCCGACACGTTTATCTGCCTTTAGTTAATAGTAACGACAGTAAAATTCATTGATTTTCCTTCTAGCTAGCTATTTTGAAACATGTTTTCTGTGTTATCCAGAAGATGGACATCGGAAGATCGGACCGATCTCGGAAAAGAGTCGGGCATTCGGGTGTTACAGACTTCCACCCTTACATCGCGCCATAGCAAAGTGGTACTCAGTCCTTTAGACGGGAGTAACCACAAAAACTACAAAAATACTCAATGAAAGGCACTATAACTAATTGTACATCAAGAAGAGGAGTTAAAGATTCTGTCTTCCAAGTTTTGAAGCACTTAGAGATGTTGTGCAATATTTATTCAAGATTTACGAGCAAAATGAACGCCAACAGGAAATATAAAAAAATCGGAAATTATGCTAAGTCTATGGCGCCCAATTGAAATAAAATTTTAGCTCAGTAATACCCTGGGTATGAAATATATTCATCCATTTACATAGCCAGTTTACTAATGGAAGACATGTAAAAGAACAAAAGCAGAACTACGAAAAGGAAAAGAGTTTTAAATTTTTTCACATGGGCACTCAAAATGCCCTAATGTTCCGAAAAGGAACATTAGCCGTCTGTTTGGGTGGACGAGGGATAAAACATATATTATATTTGTTTCATATCATTAATTGTTTATTACTCTTTCTGTATGGATAAAACATTCTTATGAATCGTTTCATTATCATAATTTATTATTTATGTTTGTTATTAAGTTGTCTTTTTTGTAGCAAGGGGTGCTTGTAAGTGGGTGGGTTTATATCTTTTTTCTTTTAGGGGTTGGGTTGGGTAATTTACCTTGTAGGGGACCTTGGGTCCTTTTGTAAATTTACCTGCCTTTGGTAGGTAAATAAAATAAATAAAATTAAATAAAAAATAAATTAAATTAAATAAATAAAATTACTTTTAAAATACATATTTCTCAGCTTTTTCCAATTACCAAGGGTTTATTGAGTATGGCTAATGCAATAACTTATTTGAAATAGATCTAACCTTTTTTCTGTCAAAAAAAACTTGAGTTACAAAAAGGAACATGATGGCTTTTCAAGTACAACTTTCATGATATCAAACGTGATTTACTTGACAAAATCAACATGCTATTTTGAACAATGCTTACTATTTCTTAATAGCTCTTTTAAACACATAAGGAATTCATTGTAAGGAATTCAGAAACATATAAGATGTTTTTAACAGTTTTACCAACAGGTTTAAAGTCAAAAAATGTGTTACAGACGTCCTGCTCTTTTCTCATTAGTAGCTAAATAATTCTTTTCAATTCAAGGAATTCACTGTAAGGAATTCACGAACGTAAAAGATGCTTTAACAATTTTACCAGCATTTATAAATCTTTCTGCGCTCTGTGCGGATCTTGTCAACAAGCTGCTGGGGTGTAAAACCAACGATCTCTTTCCTTGCTTCTTAATCTTCGTCTATTTTCTCCGTCACATACTCTCTTGTGATCGTCTTGTTTGTTTCAATTAGATCGTTGAAGAACCTCCAAAACATCTCTGTCTGCTCATCCCTGAAAGTTGCCCCTCCCTTGTGGCTCACTTCCGACTTGAACTCTATATCGTCATTACCAAACAAACCGGCAAGTTTGTCCTGGTGTGTCTCAGTATCAGTTGCAAGGCAAGCTTGCACGTTTTCTTGTGTCGAGGCTTCTTTAATGAAAGACCTTACTTTATCAATTACCTTGCTTGCTTTAATCGTCCCCAGAATGGGATGACCATCAATGACTTCTTTCCTACTCTCGATATTAATAACTTTGTTCTCGATGGCTTCTTCAAATGCTGATTTTACAGCATCGTTCTCTTCTTCTGTCCAACGATGTCTACTAATTCCAGTCTCTTGGCTGGCAGCAGGATCTCTATCTTTATTCTCTGTCATTGGATCGGCATCCTCTTCTTCAGTTGCATCCTGGGTTCTAGATGAATACATTATGTCCCTTAAAGCTTGAGATGTTTTTGCGGCCTTTTTGGACTTTTCGCAGATGAGGTTAAACTTTTTGGCTGTCTTCTCATGATGACCCATAAGATCTGCAAGATCTTTCTTTAGGTGTCCATGTTGTTCATGTACAATAGAGACTGCTGCCTTTCGGAAGGACGCTGCATTAAATCTGTCAAGCAGCTTGCTCCCAGCTTTATGCCAAAAGGAGTTGAGTTGGGCAGAAATCATGGAAGATGACATCTCTTCACCAGTGAAGCTGATAAAGACGGGATCATCGCTACTTGTTCCTGCTCCTGGTATCTTGTTGTGCATGAACTTGACAAACGACTGTAACCATTGGAAAATGGTAGGGTTAAGCACCAAGTTAACAGGTCCACTAGGAACCAGTGTCTTGTGCTTAAAAACGGTTACCACCATCTGACCTTTGTCTGCTTTGGCTTTCTGTAACTGTCCAAGTGTCATATTGGCCAGGGGTCCTAAAATAGAGAAACATTGTATATTCAGTCTCACAGTCACTATACATATACTATTTAATGCTATACACAATGAAACCTCACCTGCTCTCAATGCACAGACATGTGATCAAGTGATCTCTTACTAAACAGTATTCTGTCAGTGGGCATCTTTACAGCATTCTTTTCCATGCATTGACCCAAATATGAAACAGCCTCTCTTGCGATATCTGATTTGTCAAATCTCTGTATGTCTTTCTGGTGTTATTAATTTTTCTAGGTCTTCCATCAATTTCTCCCATCTTTCATCACTCAGGGGGGTTTTGAAAGAGGCTTGCCAATCTTGAAACCTGTTCACGAACTTTCGTAGCCAATTCGACTCATCCCTCTGGCAGACCTTGAGGTTTTTCAACAGTGATGAAACACAGAAATCTTGAAAGCGATCCCAAGTATGATTTGCATGTTCCAGGCTTTCTTTCTTTCTCCATTTTTGATAGCCATTTATTTCTAAGATATGTTTTGTTGAAAATGCATGAGATGTTTTTCCTGACTGGATCAATATGAGAAATAATGGCTGAAATCTGCGAGATGTATTATCTAGCTGTTCGCAGCTCTCTCCGTCCTCCATCTATACCTTGTAACCACTGCTTGAATTTTTCTAGAATCTGCTCCATAGTGGAGTTCCCGCATGCCCCCAGTTCATTCACCTCTCCTAGTAGGTCACCTTCAACTTCATCTTCATCAACTCCGTCATCGTCACTATCACTGGTATCATCTGAAGTCTTGGCACTGGCTGTTCTTCAGGAAGGTGTCTGTTGCTTCGATCTGGCAATGGTGTGTAATCTTCATTAAATATGCTTTTATGCATTCTTGTGATGGAAGGTGGGATGATGTTGCTTGTACTTGTGTCGTTTGAGAAAGAATCTTCATCATAGATCACCATTTGATGTACAGCATAGTAAATAAGTAAAATTTCAGCATAGAAATAAGTTGTTTTTACATCTTCATGAAAAAAGTTTAAATGGTTCTTTTTTGTAACCTAGTGGAGTTACAATAAGGAACACCAAGTTACAAAAATGACCATGTGTTGCTTTTGGTAACCTTCACCAGGTTACAAAAAGGAACACTTAGGTTACAAAAAGGAATCACTTTCCTTTTTGTAACCAGGTATAGGTTACAAAAAAGAACATGAGTTACGAACATGAGTTTTGAAACTGCATTACAAAAAGGACCATGAGATCAAAAACAGCTCCATATGATAAGAACTTGTGCTTCTTCTGTGATGAGGGTCCACCTAAAAGTCTTCACTTCTGTAAGTACTACAACTGCAGGAAAATCCATCAAAGCTGCAATCCATCAAAGCTGCAATTCAAACGACGCTCACACAATAGACATAAAATATCATGATAAATGTTATGCAAACAACGTCAGCAGTGTTTTGCATCATTCACGCAATAAGCCTGATCAAGATAGTGTAGATGTAGAAGCCACAAAAATAGAATTCCGGGATATCACAGAATCGTCTTTGAAAGAAGGAAAATCATTGGACATGGGAGAACTTGAAAGGCTATACATACAACTCTTATAGGAGAATAATGTAAAAAACCCTTCCTGTAGTCGAAAGACACTCAAGCAAATGATATCTGCTAATATTCCAAGTGTTGAATTCCACAGACCAAAGCGTATGAATGAGCCAGAGCGCATTACCGTTAAAAAAAAAACAGAGATAACTTGGTGTTATCATTTGAAGAAGATTCTAAGGATGCGAATGGAATGGAAATTTTATATCGTGCTGCAGCACGGTATGAAAAAGCAGAAGCTCCAAATGTGGAAAACAGCAGCAAAGAAGATCAAAGTCACAAGCACAAGTCAAATCGTTGAGTTACGCGAAGATCGGAATCTGTTTGCTCGTATGTTGATTGTCTGCAAGAGCAGACCAGAAATCGATATACAAGAAGCAGTTGGCACATATGAGTTCACAGTGGTACCCCGTTCAGTATTTGCTCCAGATGGTGGGATGCTTCATTGTTCTACTAAAAGTGCACTGATGGCCACCCTTGAGAAACTCCCTACCATTACAAATCCTGAAAGCTCCGCTAGTCAAGACTCTGGTGAAGAAAGGATGTGTGTTACTATTGTGGATACCATGGCTGAAGTGCAGACCCTGGACAAACCGGATTGGATCAAGACCTGCTCAGACCTTGCAGACCATTTTGCTTGTCGCATATTTAACAAATATGGTGATAGTGATGAAATCAGGCTCATCTTTGACCGAAAAGAGGAAACCTTGACACTGTGCACTACCGCATCACCTCATCCACCCACATCGCTAAAATCACCATGAAGAAGCTTTTATCGCAAAACAACACCAAACAAGAATTAACAGAATATCTTGCAAAGACCACCGTTGAACAAACAAAAACAAGTGACTGACGAGTCGTTGTAGCTTGGGGCTGCAAATGCGAAGGGACAAAGACAGACATGTCCTATCTCAGCAGCGATCAAGACACAAAGATTATCTTGCATGCCATAGATGCAACAGAGAATGCAACAACCAAGCTGCAAATTCACTCTCCTGACACAGATGTTCTTGTGCTGGCTCTACACAGGTATCCTGACTTATGTCAGAATACAATCTTTGTTACTGGCAAGGGCAACAATCAAAGAGAAATAAAGCTGCAGCCTATTGCCCAAGCTCTTGGCCCTGCAAAGTTATCTGCTTTAACTTTCTTTCGCACCTTTACTGGAACTGACAATACAGGATCCTTCATGAGCAAAGGAAAGTCAACTTGCTAGAAAGCATTTAATAACCTCAGCAAAGATGATCTCAGATTAATCTCAAATCTTGGATAAAGTACTGACCCCCCCAGAAGTGACATAGTAGCAGCAATTGAAAAGTTTGTGTGCCAGTTCTATCTCCCCAACACGGAAATCACTACCGTGAAGGAAATGAGATGGTGGCTCTTTAGAAAGAAACAAGACGCACACGTGCGTTCACTCGTGCCCCGGGAGCCCTTCAGTGACCGGCCCCGTGCGTACTCTTCCCCGAGCCGTTTCATGCATTCTTCACTTAACCGTAACATAATAAAGACCTTTTTTGACCTTTTTAGAGAATATCTGATTAGTCAATTTGTCTGTCAGCAGCTTAGTGTTTGTCTTTATCCCAACATGCAAAAATATACCAGTTTATTCAACTTTTTATTTCACTATATATCTCAATTGTTTGCTGCAAAGACTTCTACAACGACGTTTTTGACACTCAATAACAAGTCGTGTATTTTTTCGGCGTTCATGTTTCAGATGTTTTATCTATTACGTGACCAAACGCGTCAGGTCAAATAGAGCCTTGATTCCATGAAAATATATGAATAAATTGTCTGGCCAGAATTGTGTTAAAATTCATTACAAAAACGTCTCAAGATCTCTTGAATGCTTGAATGAAAAATATAATTGACTTGCCTCTATATCCGTAACATATAATAAAGACCATTTTTGACCTTTTTAGAGAATATCTGATTAGTCAATTTGTCTGTCAGCAGCTTAGTGTTTGCCTTTATCCCAACATGCAAAAATATACCAGTTTATTCAACTTTTTATTTCACTATATATCTCAATTGTTTGCTGTAAAGACTTCTACAACGACGTTTTTGACACAATAACAAATCGTGTATTTTTTCGGCGTTCATGTTTCAGATGTTTTATCTATTACGTGACCAAACGCATCAGATCAAATAGAGCCTTGATTCCATGAAAATATATAAATAAATTGTCTGGCCAGAATTGTGTTAAAATTCATTACAAAAACGTCTCAAGATCTCTTGAATGCTTGAATGAAAAATATAATTGACTTGCCTCTATATGCGTTCGTTTAGCAACATGTAGGGTGAGAAATTCGTAGATTTCCAGCTCAAAGGGATTGTTACGAGTCGCGAGAGCTTCAGTTTTCAAGTACTCCATCGGAGTTCGATATTTGGTCAAAGTATTGGAGATCAAGCTCAAAATAACAGCCCATTCTGAAGCTCTTATAAGTGTCTAGGTATATCTCGAGTTAAAAGCTCCATTTTCTATTGTCTCACTACTGGAAAAGCCTGTCTCTGAAAGCCATTTTTTGGGCTGTCCGCCATCTTGCATTCCTAAAGTTCCTGACTGGCGTTCACTTCGAAGACCTTCGAAGAGTTCGCACTCGCTCAAAGGTGATGAATGAAAGGCATTGTTTCTTGCGCTCTTAACCAATCAGGAGCTTTAACACGTGACCGATTGCGCAAGAAAGGCCTCTTCTGGCGACGAAAAGAGAAAAAAAAAAACATTTGCATTTTATAACTCGTTCCCGGCCTAAAGGCCTGGGCACGAGTAACAAGCCCAGTCAGACCGTCTCACTCCCATATCCGCTGCCTTATATCAGGCTATTCTTCGATCTCAGGTGGGTCACGTCCTATACGCATATACGCACGTGCGTACTTGAAATTTTTTAAGCAATTCCTTCTAAATTTTTAATTCTCAAATACTGCACATACACGCAAACAAGACTTGGTTAAATTCTAAAAGAACTAATGGCTACACTCTCCAGCCATGTAAGAACTAGCTCTCAGATTTGCAAGTATTTGTTGTTGTTGTTGTTTTTTTGCACCAATTTTAGGTCAGTGGGCACCAACTCAAAAATGCGAGGTTACAAAGGAGAAGGTAGACTGCTTACATATCAGCATTTGGGCACTGGAACATAATTTCAAAGAATGAGATTGCCAATGAAATGTTCCATGTCAGAATAATATTCCCACATTCAACATGCAAAAGATTTTTAAACCAAAAATACACGCATGCGCAGACAAATTCTCTATATGCTCAACTTGGCAACATCCATTTTCTTGTTATTTTAGGTCATCTGAAGACAACTAGCCAGGTTGCCAGCTTTAAGCACCAACTTCCCAACAGATTTACACATGCTCCCCTGACTATACTTGCATAATTAAAAAGAATATCAATCATTGCACATAGAACATATATAATAAACATTGAATCAACTCAACTAGAAAATAACAGTACCTTTCCTTGGTTATTTAACATGTTTCTCCACCTCATCTTGAAGCCAAGTTGCACTGGCTTTTGCTAGATCAATGACTGTAGTTTGATTTGCTAGTTTAATTTAGGCGTTTCACCCATGGCAATCAATGTACTTATGTTTTAGTTTTTTTCCCATACAAAGCCTCGTTTTTAACTTCTGGATTGAAAATCCACAAGTTATTAGAACGTTTTCCAATAACTGACTTTGGTATGCAAATATATGTGCGTAATATGCAAATTGCTTAGGACAACTACGACACTAAAAATAAATTTTGTGAAGTAAATAGTTAAGCAAAATCTCAAACAATTTCAATGTTCTAACGCTGTTTATTAAATAAATCTATAACAAAACATATTTAAACCATACAGTAAGCTGTTCTATGACGACCTAAGATGATTTTTTGTCCAAAAGTTTGTCCACTTTGGTTAACATATCATTTACTTTGCTCATTGTTTCAACCGCTTTCTTGCACATTGTTTTGTGCGCTTTATTGGCCTCTACTGCGTAGTCAGCCTTTCTTTTTCTAGAAGTTGATGTGCTGCTACTACAGCCTTCTGCATCTGAATCAGAACTGCTTTGATCAGGATCACTGCACACAAATTCTTCGTTGAGCTTTTTAATGATAGCTGCGGTAGAAGCTGCTTTTCTGCGCTCGTTTGGCGTCTTTTTCTGCGCGTACCTTGTGAAGTCTGCTTCAATTTGTTTTGAGGACGTTTGTGGGGCTAGTTCCTTTAGAGTTGCCTTGGCAATATTCTTTAGCCTTGTGATAAGCCTCGGTTCTTGAGCTTCGAAATACAGCTGTACTACGTGATGCGGTAGTTGGCCTTCTAAAATCTTCTCTTTGCAACATTTCAGAATATCTTGCCACGAGTTATGCCCACATTCATTGTAGCATTTTAAAACAAATTCTCGCTCTTTCTCTCCAACAGTGCTGACACGCTTTTGCTTTTCACCTTTAAACAACAAATAACGACAACACGTGTTTTAACTAAAATATAACCAAGAGTCTTCATAATGTACCCACAACAATATACTCACCCACGACATTAGTCCCTTTTTGAATGCTGTGCATTTTCCACAGGTAAAAACAGTGGCTGTTCAGCTCTAACCGGCAATGCAATAATAAAAGATTGAAAGCGTCTTATAATTTGGCTCGACTTTCGCTGTTTCGCCTCCTAGAACGATGTTGCAGTTTGAATTAATTTGCACGTGCATTACGTTATTGCACACAAAAATGACGCGAGGTGGTATGCGTTTAATTGATCATTGTATCACAGTTTTTGGTATTTTTCAGTGCTTTGCAGCCATCTTTGCGAAGTACAAGTATTCCTTTAAATCAGAGGTTGTTACCTGGCTTTAGGGGTAGTGGTTTCAACGGTAGAGATGTTTTCCCTCTCATCGCAGGACAACCGTGGCTATTTTGGAGAAACACTGGGGAAACAACACAATCGTTTTTACAACTAGTCAACGATATTTCTCCTGTTCTTCAACGTTTAACTAGAGATGGGTTGCCGCGTCAACGACTGCGACTATCACAACTTAACATCACCAATCAGGTTTTGCTTGTAATGCTTTGGATGCGCAAATACATGCATGTGGAAAACCTGGCTCTTTGGTTTGACGTTGACCCATCCACTGTGACCCGCACTATCTATAAAATACTACCCGAACTTTGGCGATATTTTCAAAACCAGATTCACTGGCCGAACGTGAACGAGTGGGCTAATTTAATGGGTAATTGGCCAGAGTTTCCGAACGCAGTTGGGGCTATAGATGCATCCCCTCACGAGATATACAGACCCATAACAGAACCACAGCATGCCTTCTACAGTGGACATCGACACTACCACTGTATGAACACTCAGCTCATTATCGATAACTTAGGACATCCGAGGTTCGTTCAGGCTGGCTTTCTTGGTAGCATGAATGACGCGGGGTCATTTGGTCTGATGACACCCATTGGGCCCGGGCAACCACTTGACCTCCCTCCGGCAGCTTGCCTTTTGGCTGACAACGGATATCCTGGTCGTGGACCACTAATGACGCAGGTCAGGGCGAACCAAATGCCTTTACTAAATAGAAGGCAAAGACGACGTGCTGCAAAGTTTAACAGGTGCCATTCCAGCAGACGAGTCAAAGTAGAGCACGTGTTTAAAGAAATGAAATGCTACAAAGCTATAGGCTCCATATGGAGGCACCCTAGATGGCTTCTACCTGTGTGCGTGGAGCTTGCGGCCTTCCTAGCAGAAAGGCGCGTTCGATTGTTCGGACAAATTTAATTCTTTCGCAACTAGCTAAGTCATAAGTCTCATTTTGTCATATGGATTGCAATTGGATTTAAAGTGTTTTGCTGAGTGTTTCTGTAATAAACAGCTTCGTGGATAGTAATTTTGTACGATTTTATTACTTGTTTAGTTCATGAAAATCAATAACTAGTGGAAGTACAAACAATTTGCATTTTACGCACCTGATTTGCATATCAAACTCAGTTATTGGAAAACGTTCTATTGTGAATGGTCGAATATGCAAATCAGTCAGGTTACTACTTCGTGTATGACATCAACTATTCAATCTATCTATTGTCTAACTAGAATGGTGCCATACATAAAGTAGTAAGCTATTGTGTCACTCACTCACTCACTTTCCTGTAAACTTCCGGTCTGTCAAACTTTACTTCCGGTCTATTCTTGATAATACGATACCGTGCTAACTTGCGTTGGAGTCGTTTTCGTATGAGTGGGAAACTTAACGTACGGTATCGTAACTGTACCAGTATCATAGTTTCTATAAAAACATTCGAAATTCCTGCTGTAACCGTATCGTATCGTAGGCCGTACGGTGTTCCCCCTCATACTCTATAATAATTTCCGGTGACCAGAGCTTTGAACATAATGTAACTGTTTTAGATTTGTGTACAAGCAACAATTTTTTGGCACACGATGTAAGCTGTGTAATACAAGTTTTTTACATTACCTCGTGCTCTACATGTAAGTTACATGTACATGGGTCTGCACTCTGCGAAGATCGATTGTACGTGTCGGATGTTAGGCGAAATTGCCTATAGATTTGAATAAATAGTTTCTTGAAATATTTTGCAAACGTTTTTGTCACACTGAAGAAGGTCCACGTTTGGGCCGAAACGTCTGTAAAACTATTCATCAAAATAACGAAGCTAGAGACAACCAAATAAATTATCACAAATAGTTTCTTATTCATTGCCACATTCTGTATTGAACTACTCTCAGTTCCCTCTGCAGCTTGGAATAATTTTCATCGCATCTCCAAGTTGATCGAGCTGTTCGATATACTCGGATGTGAAAACAATGGACTTTGTAGTCGCTGTCTTCAAACAAAAAAAATCGTTGCAAGTCCAATATCAACGAGTCATCCAAGCATTTAGTGTTTGTACTTTATCAGCACAAGAGTAAATGTTGAGATAAAAAGCAAACGAAATCATATTTGAGTACGAACTGACGCCTGCTGAAACTGGAGAAACTGCATGGCCATGGAATCGCTACGGCACAGCTGGCCGAAACGGCATCAAAAAAGCGTATTTGAGTTTAAGTTTGGTGGCTATTATGAGTACTTTTATGGAGTAATTTATTTTATTCATAGCGACATTTGGTTCATAGCGAAACTTCTTTTATAATTTGTACATGTTCAATAGCTTTGCTAAGCGTACAGCCATAAATTAACAATATGTATAAAAATATAACCTTTCCAAATGTTAAATTGCTCAGTGGCTCAAGTGGTTCGTTGCTGGCTGCGGACCCAAAGGTATACTGTTTGAATCACGGGCAGACCAGTTTCTTTTTTTTCTTTTTTTTTTTCTTTTTCTTTTGCTTCATTATCTTTTTTTGTTCTTTCATACTCAAGTCAATTATTACTTTTCGCTAAAGAAATTACATTAGCTGATATTATTAATAATTATCCAAATGACTCTTTCAAAATTCTTTACAGATGGGACGAATCTTAATTTTTAGATTTGTCAGAGCAATGATTTATCATTTAGAAAAATATACATTGTATTAATTGATTTACATTTTTGCCTTCAAATAAAAAACTCATTATTTAACTAAAATCCATGAGTTACTTCGCCATTGGCGGGTTGATTAGTTTTTCAATTTTGTTTAAACAATTAACTTTACAATTAATCCTCATAATTACTGAATTATTTCTTAACACATTTTGGTCTCAAATTCTAAATAAAGTCAACTCAAGTATAATGAAATCAAAAATTATTATCATTAAATTTTATTAATAGCAGCCTTTATTGTATTTGGTGAATTTTCGATATAAATATTTGGTTCTTTGAAAAATCATAGAGGATTCAGTACATGTACAGTACAAGTACTGTATACATAAATACCCAGGGGTATTTATGTATACAGTAGATTTTAGGGGTATTGACCATACCCAATCCTTTTACAATGGAGTCTCCCCCCTGGGCATAAATTATGTACAAAAGAGGAATTCAAAGTATACGTAGTAAAATTATCTATATAAACCTTGGTTGAATGCTATTTGTACTTTAAGTAATTACAAATACAAATTACATGTATGTACCATTTATAGAGAGTCTTATATTTTTGAAAAATTAATTTTTATCAAATGTTTACACTGTACATGTACAACTTGCTTCTATAATTAACAATCTTTATTCAAATCACACATTGCTTACCAAATATCAGTAGACTGGGTTGGGAGTTTCACACTACATGTACATGTATCTCTAAAAACATAAAAACACATGGGATTAGCAATAGTTTCAGAATAATACATTAATTTGTGTTTTGCTTGTTTGTTTTTAATTCCTAGGGCCACGAGTAAGATGAAGCATATTAAAACAAAGTGGCAAGGAAATTTCTATTCATATTCCTAGACAAATTTAAGAAATCAAGAAGGAAATAAAAGAAAAAAATAATTTCTGGGGAATACGACCTTGGTGTGCCAGTCCTCGAAACAGACTGTATAAAGCTAGTAGTTTCAGAAACAGGGAACTTTGAGAAGAAAGTATCAAAACTTACAGCCAGAAAATACCCATTCAAAGAAATCAAAAGGAAAAGCCAATGCCACATTTTTGAAGATAAAGCCTGATGACTCTTATGCCAACATAGTGGACGAAGATGCAGTTTTAGGACTGAAGGAGTTAAACAAGCATGAAGTTGGAAGTCAACGACCACAAGAATGACTAAAAACAGCGAACACACAATTGGCTCATCTGGCATGACCATTCAGATATTGGTAATCATAATGTAATGATATTTTTACTACGAGAACTCTATGACCCTGCAATCCATCTTAGCATCTCAGCAAGGATAAAAGTAGAAGTCATGTAGATGTGCAACCTGTCACTGAACAACTCTATTTGTACATGATGGGTTGTAGTAAGGATACTACTGAAAGTCAGCTGTTTGTTCCAACAAGAAGAGAATGCCTTGAAAATCTCTCACCCCAAATACAACTGCAAGGTGTGTCAATCTATGACAAAATGAGGTTCATGAATGAGGATAACCAAAGTATAGCGTTTGAAGATGGAACTCAAAAGGGTGGCCATCGTGGTTGTGTAGGATGTGATGGTGACATGATGCAAACTGGAGAATATGACTATTTTCTCTGGGGACTCCACCGTAAAAAAGCCATTTAATGTACTACTGCCTAATTAGAGCATGAGGCATGCTAGATTACATCATTTGTGACACCAAAAGTAGGTAAATAAAGAGAGTCCATCCTGAAACCCTGCCAGTCTCTGCGAGAAGCTTCAAACCGAGGTGGATAGGAAGCCCCACCCTCCTCCTGCAGCGATGACTGTGTTCCCTGTTCAGGAGCTACCCACTCCTACCGCTGATCCTCCCCATATGTTATATAAGCCTAAGGCTTTGTCTGTGAGAGTCCCTAGTGAAAATATATTACTATCAGCAACAGAGCAACTTATTGCAACAGCGATATAATTCACCGCCCTAATTATTCACAACCATAAATTCAAAGCAAGCACAAAGCTATGTTTGATTGGTTTGTCCGTTAGGTTTATAATTAACTCATGTCATATTTATTTTAAGTGAGAAGGGAATTTGAACAGTGAAAACACTCATTTTAAACACTTGCTCTCGTGAAAACGTTAAGTCTCGTGAAAACGCAGCCTGTGACACTACCGCCACACCCCTTGTGACATTGTGACACTACCGAAAGTCGATAAGTCTTCATGAGGGGATTCCCATTTCCTAGAGTTGGACATCGTGCTCAAGTTCGAGTTCAAGTTCGAGTTGGACTTTGAGTTAGGGTTCGAGTTGTTCAGTATCGAACATAGCTATCTATGAAATCGACTTTTAGATTGATAAATAAAAGAATGAATCAATAAGGAAATAGATTAATAAATAGCATGGCAACAACAAGGGCAAACGTTTGGCGCCCCATACTGAGTCGTTAATGATAGGGGGAGGGGAGGATGAAGGTAATCCCCAAAGGGGAATAACTTTTGTTGTCAAGAGTGTGGAATTCTCCAGATGACAGCCACACTTAACCTCATAGTACTCAGTGTGTTAGTTTAAGTGAGACAAAATCATACAATGGACAAGAGAACTTAATTAATTTTCTGTCTTAGTTAATTTTCTGTCTTTGTGGTCATACAATGATTATATTGATATTACGTAAGTCAGTTTAAACGAACAACCAATATTCAGTAAGTTACACGTGTTCCATCAATAGAGTCATCAGAATCCAAATCACTGGTGGAGGTTGGGTATGTGATCTCTGAAAATAGGTGCAGCACGAATAGCGGGCTATTACCTTTAAATGAATTAAGTTTTCCTAAGTTTGTGTTATTTTTACTATCATTCCTATAGACTCTTTCATTCTTGCTGAAAGTGACGCTTAAGTACCTATAATTGTAAAACTCCTTTATTTATACACGGTTTATCCAAGAGAAATTATAACATAGGTAATATATAACGTGCTCTCTGATTTGATGATGAGCATGCATGAGTATGCGTCCAAAACTCGATGGAAAGCACGCTGACGTCAATGTTTCCTTTTCTTGCCCTTTTATGTTCTTAAAATGGACGAAAATTTCAATTTCTTTTCAAACGATTTGTTTGTTGATTGAAACTACGATGAAGAAACCTTTTCAAAATTTAGTGTGGTGGAAATGTTCAATCCAAAAGGTGTTTAAAGGCGTTTAAAGATTGGGATTACATACAGCGTAAAGCGAACTTAATTCTTACCTTTACTGTCCTATCATAAAGGTGTTTAAAGACATTTAAAAATTAGGATTACATACAGTGTATAACGCTAACTTGAATATGGTCTTTCACTCAATGTCCTGAAGACCTGGGCTGATTAAATTCTATAGTGTAAAGTTAACTGTTTTGTCAATTTCAGACCACTTAATAACTATTCAAAATTCAAAATTTTCTATTGGTTGTGTTCTTGTGTCAGTTAAACACTGTCAGACTTTTATACTCAAATTGATGTTAAATTGTTTCATGGACCATGCATTGCATAGTATAGATGCTTTCACTCCTTTTCAAGAGACACTAGGCATGGCTATTCGATGTGGATGTTTATTTAAAATATCTGGGTAGAGTGAACGCAATTAACTCATGAATATGTATTTACTAAATAGTACAAAATAGCATTAGACTAATTAAACAATAGAAATCTAAATTGTGTACAATTTAGTGCTATTTTAATTTAGTACCTTTTCAGAGATTTAGCATGCTCACTCTATTCAGGAAACAACTCCAAGGTATTTATGGGGCAGTCGTTGGAGGGAGGCATTTATTAGAATGGTAATCAGTGATGTTTTGTTAAGGTCGGCAACACCAACAATGATGGTCGAGATGAATTCGTATACACCTACTTCAAAAAAGGTTGTCACCGCTAAGAGCGATAGGCGATAGATCATTCCAAGACCACAAAGCACTATTGATTTCTTAATTAAGCCATCCTAAATCTTCCTTTACACTCTTCCATCAAATAATTGGCTATTCATATGTAAATCAATTAGAAATCAATAGTGCTTTGCTGTCTTGGAATGACCTATTACCTATCGCCTATCGCTCTTAGCGGTGACAACCTTTTTTGAAATAGGTGTAAATGCTAGGCTATAAAAGCATGCATTTCAAACCGCTTGCTAAAGTTCTCCGAAATGTTGATGACAAAATGTCTTCAATTTGGAGGCCGTCTGAAGTTTCACAGTCTGTAATAGACAAACATAAAGGTGGAGAACACATGAAGATAAACGGCGATGCTGAGGAGATAACGATGAGAGCCTATCTACAATGTATAGCTAAAGGATGGACTGCGGTTCTAGAAAGGGTCAGAGCAAAAGACTATTTCCACCTAGACTTGTAAACTGCTACTTAAATTGGAGCCTAGATCTGTTGCGTGTCCCTCACCTTTATATATTTTATATTTTTATTTATTATTTTATTTTTATTTTTATTTGTTGTTTTAATTCTATTATTGGTGAAAGTTAAATAAATAAATAAATAAATAAATAAATAAATAAATAAATAAATAAATAAATAAATAAATAAATAAATAAATAAATAAATAAATAAATAAATAAATCAGCTAGTTTAAGCTCTAGTGCCAAAGGCAAAAAGCATGAGAAGAAAGAAAGAGAGCAACGCCCTATCAGATTCGATTTCCCCTTGCTCTAATCTTTCTCTTAAATGATTTTGTGCTGTTTGTATACTTTCATCGACCCTGATCTCCGCTATTTCTCCTAGTTCTGTGTCTAATGTCTCGATTATTAGTGTCAATGTCTGAAATTTCCACGTGCGCTAAGTCAGCCGTATTTATTGCATAATTTTCTTTTAAGGCAACAAATAATCTTCTCAACAATATTAAATTCTGGCTTAACTATTTACCTGACGACAAATAGTGATTTTGCTTTGAAAAGTTCCATCAGGTCGAACTACAAGAAGATCTTGAAGGTGATTTCTAGCTTTTGCCAATCGCGTCTGTAGATTTCTTTTGATTTCTAAGATGCACAACTCTCTGACTTACCGCCGTCGTTTTCTCGCCTATGCTTTTGTCGTCAATGAATTTTATTCCTGGCTTTCCAAATCTGTTCCTTTACTCTTTCGAGTCTCTAACATGTCTTCAGAAGTCTTTATTTCACCCTTTGTGGCAATGATTATGACTCACCGGCAAGTCCAATTCGTTGGTCTTCATCACATCTCATGTCAAATTACTCGTAGCTCTTCCATGTAAATACCAATCTCCAGTCACCAGGGATCTGGCTCGAAGGACCAGTTTGTTTCTAATGTTCCTGTAGACTGCCTTCCGAAAACATTTTAACTATTTTTTATTAACTTTAGTCAAACACGTCTTTCGTACCAGACTACACTCTTTTCAATTGCCTTATATCGGTCTGAGCCCGCAATTGCGGTTGCTCTTAACCTAATTACAAAACGATTCTCAACATAAACTGTTGAGTTTATAGTACCAAAAGAATGTCAAAGAATGCATGTGAAATTGTTTACATTATAGTGTCGTAATAGACAAAAGCTCTCTAAGCATATGGCATTAAAAGGAAAGATGATAACTGGAAAGGAATGATGGGCGTAAAGACGGAGCAAACTATATAATCTGGGTGCATTCCAATTTCAATTGTGCTGGACAAATAGAGAGATGTTAAAGCAAAATCTGTAATTATTTATCATAGAATCGTATAGCAAATTGCTAAATCACACGCTGATTGGTCAAAAAGGATGGTGATATTTTGTGGAATCGAGGGCCTTCCTTTTACGTCCGCATATATATGATTATCAATTTCTTTCTAGTTAAAATTTGGCTAATCCTTTCCATAGAAAAGTTTTACTCTTTCACTACACTTTTAGAATAAATTTAGAATATTTTCATCTCCAATCATATAATCTTTCGAAAAATATTAAAACAAATACAAACAAAAACTAAAAGGAAAACGATCATAAACAGCTGCACCGTCGGCAGACATGTTCATCCCGGTTCTCATCTTACTTTCAAAAGTGTTCTTGCCCTAAAAGATTTGCTTACATATATCCAAACAAGAAAAGGTAAACATGAATACTTCAGTCTTTCTAGAGTACTGTATAAGCCTATTTATTATATTTCTGATGAGCAGGAGATGCAAAATCACCACTTCTCAAGCTGGACAAAAACAGTGCCCGAATAACATGCCGATTCGATTGCAGTAAAAGAAAGTTTGTTTTGACGCAATTTGATCAGAAATTTGCTCCTCACGACAAAGCCCGGTTTACAAAGGTGACTTTCATTCATGCTTACAGCTTCAACCTGATTCGTCAGTTATTTTTGTTTGTTGGCTATGAAATGGCTTCCCGTGCGCTCGCAGCAAAATTGGCAAAAACTAGTATTATTTAACTTTTTTCTTGTCTGCTATACAATTCAAGGAAAATTCATTGGCTGATGAGGGAATTCCACGTTGAATTCACTCGAAAAGGCGATATCAAACTCATCGCTTTGCGACTCGCTTTTCTCGCTTTTCTCATGAATTCAACATGGAATTCCCTTATCAGCCAATGAATTTACCTATAGAGTCTATGACTGGCACGTATATACAAGGCTTTTTATGAGAAAGATAGGTTGAGACGAGGTTAAGTTTGCCATAGCATCAATTTCTATATAGGCCTTTGTGCATGCATATTCATCATGTTACTACTTATTGTTGGATAAATAGATACACGTCCATGATGGGTACTTAATAGAGAATGACAAGACAATGTGTGGTAAAAACAGGGTTATTTATGATGCAATAGGGGTAGCAAAGAAGAGAGGAATGGTTATTTAATGGGCTTGTCACGTTACAGGCAGAGACACGCGTTCATAAGGAGTTAATTGTAACAAGGTCTTAACGTGAATCACTTCCTATAATGAATGATTTTACAAGAGTCTGGGCTACAGAGAGGGCAAATGGCACCGTTCCAAGTCCTAGTGGATATGGCAGAAATTTTATGACGTCGGAATCACATGGAGGGATATTGCGAGACTCGCCATTTTATAGTCCGCGCTATGAGAACATGTTACACCCAGCAGTGCTGCCTAGTTTCATCTTCAATATGGGCTATCTGACCCAGGAAATTTGTGTTCAAGGTAAGTACGGCAAAACGTTTAGTGAGTAGGGACAAAATCGTGAGCCAGGTAGAATCTGGCGAATATGACACGTCTAGAAAAACAGATATGTCACAAGCGGGGTATTTTGTGCAATTCAAATATAGGGTACAAATGTAAAGATTGTTTGAATGTCGAATTAGTGAATTGACAATAGAAGTATTAAGGGTTTTTAATGTATAGTTCCTGGCGTGTATTTGTTATAGATATGCACCACCAACATTTTGGACGTAGAGTATTAACAACCGAGCAAAAAGGGCGATTGGAAGCCAAATTTCAAGATGAAATGTGTCATAGTACGCCTCACAAATGTTGATTGATTGACATTGATATTCTAATTAGCATATGAATAGTGATTTTGTAATACTAGACTTGCTTAGCGAATAAAGCATTGTACCCACACAAGAAAACTTCGACATGGGGTCAGAAGCGGGATTCTAAATAGTTAGTTAAAATTCAACACTCTAAGTATTACCAAAAATCAAAGAACCAAAGGCTCGACAAAAACAACAAAATTCAACATTCAACAACAAGCATGGCTGACCGTTTCACTCCACCTACGATGAACTGGGAAAGGCCGGGCGATATACACAAAAGATTTAAACTCTTCAGACAGAAATGCAAATTAATATTCAATGGTCTGCTGGAGAAATCAGCCGAAGGAAAGAAAGTTTGATTCTTGCTACTCTGGATTGGTGACAAAAGCCTTGAGATCGATAATACAGCAACTTGGATCAACGACGCCGACAGCTTCAAACTTGAACCTGTATTTGACCTCTTGAAGCCTAGACAAAACATAAAAGTAAGCACATTTTGCCTCGTTTTCAACTGAGATCCTTAAAGCAGAATAACATGTCTCTAGAAGAGTTCATAACTAAGGCAAAGGGACTTATCGACGAAGGCGGATACCACAAAGATTTCAAAGATGAAACATTGCGTGACACGCTAGTATTTGGATTGAACTCCAATAAAGTTCGTAAAGGCACCATCACCTATGGAAACAAATCTGTGACAACCAAGTTTAATGTAGTCGAAGCACCCAGAAACCCTTCAATGATAGGATGTAAAACAGCGCATGATTTTGGAATAATAACTGTGAACGTTAACAAACTTGTGTATGTATAAACATCCTTACAAAGACATGGGACAAAGGTAAAGTGATGAATATTCCCAATCCAAGCAGAGAGCCAAGAACGTACATCGTTGAAAAAGATGGAAAACTGTACCAAAGAACAAGGAAACATCTGAAACCAAGGTCTATTGCACAAGAGATACCAGAGAGAAAACTTCATCCAATGCCTAGATTCACTCTAGAGCAAAACCGGTCCCAAGATCTACACACCATCAATACCAACAACTGGAGAGCTAAAAGCAACTACTCAGCATAATGCAGTAGTACCTACAACTCTTCCAATCCTACATGAACAAAACCACCAACAAGGACATTAGACCACTAGATATGGCCATGTAGTTAAATTACCAGCCAAGTTATTTTGTAAGTCAGTTTTGTGTGAATTTTGATTAAAAACTTTAACTGTAGGCAGCGACGTTTTGCTTTTTATTTTGTTCTTTGACAGTTGGTATATAACAAAACACTTATTGACTGGGACCTCGGGAAAGCAGTATGTTTTGTGGTCCCTCGACCGCCAATGTTTCCCGAGGCTCCGCCTCGGGAAACATTGGCAGTCTCGGGACCACAAAACATACTGTTTCCTTCGCTCCCAGTCAATAAGTGCTAAATATATATATATATCAATATGTTAAGTATAACTTTCAGAGTTACTATATCGCTATAGTAACGTTATAACAAAACATACACTTCATTTAATTAGCTCTATTGAATAAATCTATTGAACTTGGGAAAAAAACTACTGCAAAAACGTTCAGTTCGACATTGCAATAATGTTAATGAGTTCGAGTTCCTTGTATTATAACCATGGGCCTCCGCCCTACGCATTTACATCAACAGCTTTACAACTTGTACTAGACAACTGTGAAGATGAAGTTAAGCAGAGTATTGAAAAGAACCCTAAATCCAGCTTTTACATTGGGCAGTACCGTGCTAAAGTTCAACTGTTGATACTTTGAAACCATATAAACAAATATATAATGACAATGAGAAGTGGAAAGGACTTTAGTAACATTGCACCAAGAGAAGCTACAAGCTACAGATCTCACAGAAAATGAATTGATTACATCAAAGAAAAAAACAGCTTAAAGCTGCATCTAAACTTCTGAAACTAAAGAAGATCACTGTACATGTATTTCAATTACTTTTATTATTAGTTCCAGAAAAGACCTATACCCCAACCAAGGAGGCAATTGGAAATTCCATGAGTCAGAGGAGGTTCTAGAAAGAATAGAAAATAGACCTCTATGAGGCCATGTGGTTACTGGCCTCAAATCCAAATATAGATATAGACGCATTTCAAGGCCTGTCCCTGGTTGGGGGTGGGGGTAGGGGTTTACTTCGACTAGTGCATACACACACACCGACTTTGTCCTAGTGCCCTTGGTAAGTTTATTGAAATTCAATATATTTTTATGTTCTATTTGACCTGATGCGTTTGGTCACGTAATGTATAAAACATCTGAAACATGAACGAAACAAACATTTCCCCTGCAGATATATTTCTGAACTAAACTGCACAGTTTGGTCTCAAAACGTATATTTATAACCACAAACCCTATATTTCATTATTAATAACTGTCCCTGGTTGGGGGTGAGGGTAGGGGTTTACTTCGACTAATCTATTTTTATGTTCTATTTGACCTGACGTGTTCGTCACGTAATCGATAAAACATCTGAAACATGAACAAAAAAATACACGATTTGTTGTGTCAATAATGCTGTTGCAGTTGTAGAAGTCTTTACAGCAAACAATTTAGATATATAGTGAAATAAAAATTTGAATAAACTGGTATATTTGCAGGGAATATTTTTGCGTGTGAGATATAATGTATGATAATACAATGACAAAGCCTAATAGCTGTTGACAGACAAATAAAGGGTCTTTACTACTGCTGCTGGTCCAAACGTTTCCCCTACAGATATATTTATGAACTAAACTGATCGGTTTACTCTCAAAACGTATATCTATAGCCACAATTTCTATATTTGATTATTAATAATCAACTTAAACACTCTCAGACCGCCGCACGTAGTTCCGTGCACGTACTTCATAGTTCGGCTTGGAACTCGCCTCTACTTCGGAACTTCGCGTATCTTTCGGCTTGATAGTTCTCCTCCCCTTCGGAGATTTCCGAAAATCACTCACTCACTCACTGACTCATGGACCCGATGGCATAGTGTGTTACTAGCATTAAGCCAGTAACCACAAAAAAACAAAATTGCAGTCAGAGTTGTATGGAAGAAATTTGAAAGTTGCAGGGGATAGGTAGGGTATGAAATATGCAGAAAGCTGACAAAATATGTTCTTGCCCTTTGTCCTAGGGTTACATCCCAAATGTCTCTCTGCAGAGGATTCCAGAACATCTGTATGAGCTATTTGATGAAAACATATAGAAGACTACAAACCAAGGGCAAATTAGTGTAACTTGTGTAAAAACAGAGCAGATTGTGAGTTTCAAGAACATATTGCATTCCAATCATCAAAGAGAAGGAAGGTAAGGAAGATATTTTAGTTTGAAATAATGTAGGCATTCCAGTCCAGATTCGGAATTCCGCTGGAATTCTGGGTACGCTCCGGACAACTCCCGGCATTCCAGACCCGGACTGGAATGCCAGTGGATTCCGGGATCCTAACTGGAATGCCAACGGAATTCCAGCAACCGCACCGGAATGCCGAAAAGAGTCCGGCAGCGGTACCCAAATGGCCCCGGAATTCCAGCATCTGGACCAGAATGTTGGCATCCGCACCAGAATGCCGGCATCCGCACCAGAATGCCACCGGAATGGTTCTGGAAAGAGTCAGGCATCTGGAGCAGATTCCAGCAACTGCACCGGGATGCTGGAAAGAGTCCAGCATTTGCAGCGGAATGCCAGAAAAAAACGACATAGGAGTCAAAAGAGCTTAAGTAAACTAACTTGTCCTGTTTATAACTGTTTTTATATATCTATCGATTCTTAAAAAAAACGAGAAAATAAAGGAAAACAATTAAAATATAAAAAAATACAAACTTCCTTTAGCTAAAATTTTCACTATGCCTTAATTTCGCATGCGAAAAAAGACATGGGACAGAAAATAAAAATTAAAACATGCGCTTCACTAGCAAAACCGAGGTAGTGAGCAGTGTTATTAAAATATAAGATGAGTTTGATAATAATGACCTCAAGCATGTTAAGGCATGGTTTTTTCAGAGCCTTGAAGAAACATATTTTCTGTAATAACTCTTTTAATCTTAAGCCTATGAAATTGAGTTTTAGTCCTCGAGTGATATTGAGGTCTCTTAAAATTTTAAGCTTGGGCATGTTGACTTCCGGTAGTCACGTGACCTCAAGGTGAGAAAAATAGGAATTTCAAAATGGGGTGGCCGTTTCAAAGTGAATCTCAAGTCTTTTGATGAAAAGCTGTTGATACCAATACTACCAACACAACTCCGTCTGGAATGGTTGGATTTCATTATTTGTTGAAGAGGAAAGTAGAAAAATTCAAATGCTTGTCCTGGTCACGTGACCTGTTTTGCTAATTAATCCACTAACAAGACAAGATAGACAACCATTCCAGAGTCATGTTGCTGGCATGGAGAGTGACCTTTATTGATCCAAAAAAAAATTCATCCACTTCAAAACATCCACCCCATTTTGAAATTTCTATTTTTCTCACCATGAGGTCACGTGACCACCAAAACTCAGTGCGACCAAGCTTAAAATTGTAAGGAATCTAAATGTCACTGACATGACCATAATTGACGAACACACGAAGAAGTCAGTCTTGGGAGACCACTGGCCGAAGGCGAGTGCTCTACGTACTGACTTATTGAGTACTCTGGGCATTCTTCTTCCTCCAGAGCCTTTGCATTTTCCTTTTGCATAACACTAAATCCAAATTGCAACATTTCGTACAAATCAATCATACATATTTCTCTTGGCAGAAAAATGATAACACCTGCAGTGAGCAGTATTATATCTGTACAGGCCCGCAAATGATCCTAGGCCCGCAAGTGATCCTAGGCCCGCAAATGAACCCACTAGAGGCCCGCAAATGATCCCTGACCCGCAAATGAACCCACTAGATGCCCGTAAATGATCTAAGACCCGCAAATGAACAACTTGAGGCCCGCAAATGAACCCACTTGAAGCCCGCAAATGAACCCACTTGAGGCCCGCAAATGAACCCACTTGAGGCCCTCAAATGAACCCACTTGAGGCCCGCAAATGATCCCAGGGGAAAATGAAGAATCTAATGGATGGAATAGAATTACAAACAAACATGAAATAATAATCCCTCAGGATACTTAGGAAATTTTAGACTGAGCAAAAAGAAGCATAAAGTTAAACGCAAAAACAAATTAAAGGGGGAAAAACACAAAGTTAATCATCTAGTGGTTTGTTGCACACTAAGTTTTTGCTTTGTATTTGTTTGAGTTTTTATATCTAATTTCCACAACGATTGTGGAAAAAAATCTCTGATCACGCTAAAAGTTTTATAGATACATTGGGTACATTGAGAGAACTAATCAGTCTAGGCCAAAGCTTGTTATGTAATCACTTTACTCGTTATGTAACCCTTATCCGTGATCGCCCAAAGCAAAAACCTGTTCCGGCCAAAGAGGTATGACCAAATCCAGTGTTGGCTAACGTATAAAGTACTTTTTGTCCACACTGAAACTGAATTTCAATCCAAGTGTAAGGACAAGCTTGACAAAACATGCACATAGTATGTGTAGTTAGGCATTACTTCCTTTTCCTGTCCTTTGCATGCGAGATTTTAGAGAATGTAATATGTCCATATAACTGTCAGCATGTTTGGTTGTTTATTGAAGGTGCGATGATATGCTACATCCACTACAAACTTGCTGCTTTTGTTTAGTTGTTGCAGGAACTTATAAGGGGGCTCTTTTGGAGTTCTTCAGTCATCTTACAAGTATCTGGTCACCTGGCCAATATATGCAAAGACGTTCAAATATTTTGAAAACAAAAGTAGTGACCCCATGCGAATTTGTAGGCGCAATACTTTATTTACCACAAACATAGCTTTTGCTAATTACTTTTCTTTCAGAAAACTCCTATTATCATTAAAGACGAACTAGCTACTTCCAAGTGTATTAAAGGGGAGTCGACAGCCACCGTAACAAGCCCTTTAGATATCCCAATGCAAAGTATTGATTTGATTAATTATAACAATTACAATTTCCTCAAATCTGATTGGTTGAAAGACTGCTCTCTTTTCCACTAGTCAAACTGTAGGTTACAACTGGATAGCGTAATTGGACAGTTGGCTGTAATTGGATACTTGTAATTGGAGAGTTGTAATCAGATAGTTGTTAGAGCCAATCAGATTACGCATATTGAGCGCGGACTGTCACGTAATCACTACGCCATTTAGTGCGCACTTAGGAGTTTTTTTGTTATTTTTCTTGCTTTTTCGACAAAATTTGATCAGTTTAATTGCACTTAGCACAGATAAATGATGGTAATCAGTCTGTAATCGTTCGAGGGATAAACAAAATTGGACAACCTCTAAAAAATCGAGAAAAATATTTTCATGCTAATCAATGAAAATATAATAGTGAAAAATCTCTTGCGCGCACTTAATGGCGTAGCGATTACATAACTACACGCGCTCAAAATGCAAAATCTGGTTGGCCTGACAACTGTCCAATTACAACTGTCCTATTATAGGTGTCCAATTACAGCCATCTATCCAATTACGCTATTCAATTACAACCTACAGCTTGATTAGTGAAAAATAGAGCAGTCTTTCAACCAATTTGAGGAAATTGTAATAGTTATGATTAAACATAACAGCAGTTTGTCACTTTACAGCATTTTCCAATTTTTGTAGAAACGCTTTTTATATGTCAGTAAACCCTTTAGTTAGCAAAACTCTTAACATTCAACTTTTTTCCACTTTGCTTCAGGTAACATGATCATCGGTGATGCTAGCTACAATATATCTGCCTCTGAAATTCTTGTCAAAAGAGCTGTGGAGGCCTCTTCAGATAGAAAAAAGTTAGCATTGAATATGCTTGAAGTCGTGTTCACTTCGAGAGAGCTGAGAACATCCACCATTAATGGCACAAAAAAAAGGCCACACTTGATGAGGCCAGAATAGGTGCCCTTCAATGCAAGTGCTATTTTTCGTAATGGAATTACAAGAGTCAAGTCAGAGGGGCGGACACACAATGAAGCATTTCCTGAAAAAAACTCGCACATTACACCACAGTTGCTAGGTGTTTTTGAGCTACATTTCTGATCTGGAAATATGGCATCGTGTGTCTGGACTTTAAGCACAGGAGCGACTTATGCATTATGACCAGACCTTCCTACCAACTGATAGCGCACACACCTTTCCAACGTTGTTGGCCTTCTACTTTCTTGTTGCTTCCACTGGAACCTGTCCATTTCCTTTTAATGTTGTACTAACTCCTTTGCCTTTCTCCTGTATTTCAGCTTTCATATTCACCAAATACCCAGCTTCCTCACATGAGAAACGAAATTCTAGCTGGACTAAAATAAAAGAAGCCATAACAGATAAATGCTGGAAGTTTAAACCTGACAGGAGCACTGCACTTGATACCGGTGTTGCGCCTTAATCTTAAGTCCCTTTTTCTTGTGCCAATTATTTCAATAAAATGTTTTTAAAACGATACTAAATATTGGAGTTTATTTTGTTTGTAGTTTTCATACAAATTTTGGTGCATTCTGGTGGAATCTGCATCTTTTCCTTCCGGTATCGGACCGGAATTATTCAGGATTCCGCCGGGAATTCCACAGTTTTTCCGGCATTATTCCTGGTGGAGTCCCGTTCAATTCCGGGCGGAATCTGGCAGGTTTCTGGGTGGAATCCGGTTGGAATCCGTCTGGTATTCGACCAGAATTCTGAATGCCGAATTCTGCCCAGGAATTCCACAGTTTTTCCTACTACAATTCCAGCATTATTCTGGTGGAATCCAGCGGAAGTCCGGCTGTATTCTGGTGGTATATTCAACCGGTAATCCGGTGTCCAGCGGAATTCCGGGAATATTTTTACGTGGGAGATAACCATACTTTCCTTTAATTGGTAAGCCTACAATAGGCAAACTGCATACTGCATTGCATAAAAACTTTATATGTTGAAGTTGATTGTTAAAAAAAATTCATCATGATTCATGATTCATCATGATTCATTATAGAAAAATAAATAAACCAGAAGAGCTTTTTGATCTTTGCAATGCAGAGTTCATACTTCAGTATTCAGTAACAATATTTATTGGAATAGCTGTATGTCTGTGGAGTGTGCAATAACCGATTCAAAATTGAAACAGTTTTTAAAGAAACTGCTTATGCCTTTTTTGTTTACATATATAAAGTCTACAAAGAAAGTCAAGAAGTGCAAAATGTGTTCAAGGCTTAGGCATGAAAAAATGTCCTGGAGGCTTTTTTGGAAACAGCAAGATGAAGGGACAATTACATGTTGCCAATCAGAAAGGTCTGTATTATCACTATGAGCAAAAGAAAGTTATAACAAAAATGTACTGTTTATTTTCTGCAATCATTTCATTGACATGTGTGCTTCAGTACTAGAACTGGAAAGTTACATAAAGACAAAGAAGCTGATTCAGGTGACAAAGAAACAAGCAAGGAGGAAGCTGAAGCTATTAAAATGCTGGTGAATCAAAAGGAGATGGAAGATTTTTCTTGTGAAGGAGATGATGACGAGCCTTACATAACAGAATGAATCTGAAGAGGTTCCACTCACAGAAGATGAATTACATGTAGCTGACTTATCTGGTACTACAGTCATTTCTACAAATTGTAGTGATAGAAATGACAACAACAAAAACTTCTATCAGGAACTGGTTGTTTGAAGGCCAATTAGCACTAACCCAGGATTAACTTCAATGGTTTTCTAAAAATTTACTCCTGGATTACCACTAATTAGGCTTGGGGGTCAAGTTATTATGAAATAATACTGATTTTATTCAACTGATATTATTCAGGGTATCGAGTGATTCTTATTTTTATATTATTGATTAGCTTGACTGAGCCAACGGCCATCGTGCATCATGCATCATGCATCATGCATCAGTGAACTTTTATTTTATTGTGTGTTGATTGTCATTTTAAACAGTAATTTGTAATACAGTAATTTGTAGTGTATTTTAAAATACCCAAGGCGCCATCCTATGCTCACAGTTTATTCGTATTCACATTCGCATTATCATTCTTATACGCTCTATATTTCAGCTGTATTATTTAGAGCACAAATAGTTCACCACACCAAAGAGAGAGGAGTGGACATGATTTATTTATGAATGTTATATTTTTCTTTCAGTTTGAACATGCATGGCACAAACACATTGTCTTCCTATCCCAGCTTCTCAAGCTGTTAAAATTTCTGTCATTATTGTAAAGCTGATGATCCTCTTGTGGAAACCAGGCAAATGGGGACTGAGGTGCTTGTTACTACTATATGTAATAACCCAAAATGTCCTTCAAGTCTGGTCAAAAAGGGCCTGCTGGTAATTTTCATTTATCTATTCTTTTATCAAAAGATCTTGTAAGATCTTATCAGAATCTTGTAAGATTGGTTTTCTTATTAAGATCTTATTAAGATGAATAAAATCTTAACATGATCTTATAACTTAAGGGAGAAAATCTTAGGAAGATCTTATTGAATTCTTATAAGAATCTAAATAATAAGATCTTAACAAGAAAAATCTAAGAGCTTTATTAAGATCTAAATAACATCTTAGCAAGATCTTATGGAAATCTTATAGGAATCTTAACAAGACCTTAAAAAGAAAAATCTAAGAGCTTCATTAAGATTTTTATAAGATCTTAGCAAGATCTTATTGAATTTGTATAAGAATAATTACTAAAAAGTTCAGTAATAATTAAGATTTACTAGATCTTTGAAGAATTATTCATTAAAATTTCAGACAAATTACTTTACTCTACTGTTATGAAAAGCCACACTGACATTTGTCTGACTTTCCTCACCCATACCGGTTTCTGTTTAGATTTCCTGCATTTAGATCGAGTCCATATAGGCATGATAATTTTTTTTACTGTTGATTGAATTGAGCAATTAAAACTGACTTGAAGAGGGGCAATGAATTTTTACAATTACAAAATTCATATTAATTATTATACATGTGTTCAGTCATGTTCATATGGTGTGTTTAAAACTGTTACATAGCCCTTGTCATTGTTGCTTGGAGTAAAAATCTGTTTCTAATGTTTACGCAATTGACTAGTAGATGACTGTTGTCAGCTGTAGCTTCAACTTTTGTAAAATACTGTCCAGTCAATTTTTTGTGCTCAATTTCTCTTTGTAGAAAGGAAAAAAACAAGGAATGCAGATTCTGGAATATTACTGCATGAACCAATAAAAAATTTGAAATTGCGTCCATATGCTGGGGTTCTCCAGACCCAGTTTGGTGGTAATAACAAACAACCTAATATATAGAGTATCCTGTTTCCTACAGAATGACAAAGGATAATGTGACTTATATAGTACAGTGTACCCAAGAAAGGGCAAGTCATGCAGCTACATTGTCCAGTACCAAGTAAATCAAGACTGGCTTATGGCAAAGTAATAGGGAGCTTAAGCACAAAGTACGAATACGAGTACGAAATTTGACAGATGGAATTTTAAGTTAATTCTTCATAAATACCATGTTTCAAGCAACTTATAAGTGTTCCAATCAGTATTCTGGATAAAAATTGTGCTAGAGTTACAGTCCCTTGACCGAAAAATTATATTAGGAGATGAAACAGTCAACCACAGATATCTGTGAAATTTGAATGGGATTGCAACGAATTCTGTACAACAATTTGCCATCAACGACAAGGTTTTTTTGTTGTTGTATTACGCTTCACTAGTACATACAAAACCACACAAAATTCAAGTAGTTTAAATTATTTGGTTGTTTCCAATGCACTCAGTCACTAGTGCTGCATCTGTTCTTTGTTGCACCAATTGATCGAGTTCTGTAGTAAGCAAGCTAGCAGGAATGCACACTTAAATGTAAACTGAGTAAAGACATGTCATAAAAGAAGTCTCCAAAAAAATCTTCTCTTAGCTTCCCCAAATTGGAGCTTTGAGCCAAACTTGCACTGAATAAATGTAGACTATGAATTTCTATTGATACTGTTGTAATATGTTGGAAGGTGAAGAAGTGCATCACTGTTGATGTTGCACTCTTTTGTGCTATATAGCACTGGTAAAAGTCTGGCAAACTTATCTATCAAAGCTTGTGCTGCAGCAACATTTTCATTGAATACAGGAACTGAATGCAAGTAGTGCAATTTTGTTACCAAAAAAGCAAAACAATAAAAGTGATATACTGAAAACATATCTGAAAGGACAACACGTTGAAGGCAGGGCAGTCTAGCAAATAATACAAAGAGATGGAATTCAGAGGCTTTCCGATGCTTTTTATCAGTAAATCTGCATGGCTTTCTGGTAAAATCAGGTGGAACTTTTAGACAAAAATGATCATCTAGTTCTTCCTGAAATCCACGTAAACTGTAATTTCCCTCAATATAACAATGATCCAACCATCTACTGAATAACTGTCTCCTTAAGATACCTTCACACACACAATGCATCCATTCAATGGGAAGGGTATCAGGTATTGAAATGGTTGTCCAAAGACATTTTCTCCCTTAAATCCTAACAAAGTAGTGACACAACAAAGACTTCTCTCTGCCAGTTGTGCGCACATCCTACTTTTAGTCTAAGAGCTGAGACCCAGAAAGTGGCGAAATGCACAACTCACCTTACAGAAAAGGTCTGATGCTAGATTCTTATAGAGCAATGTCTCCTCTTTAAAATGAGATACTTTGTACAATTGATTTGTGGTATAGGTAAGGAGATATAGAGGATTTATTGCCTCAACTTGATGTTCAGCATGAAAGCGAGGCTGAGAACATTAAATGCAAGTAAAACAGTCTGTTCTTATCCAAATCTCTCAAAAATGGTAGCATATGAGAGTATTTACTAAGAACTTTTCAAAACAGTAATTATTTGTTTTCGGCATGTCACGTGACCTCAACAAGCATAAAATCAGCCCTTTATTATTACTTTCATGAGATATCATTCGCTTTGAAAAGTACTCGAATGCATTTTCCTTTCCAATACTATATTTTAAGGATAGTTCAGACTATAAGCAATACCTCAAGGCCAATCATATCTAAAAAAATCACATATTTTTTAAAAAAATCAAGGGCCTGAAAACGAGGCTCTTATTAAAACATGCCAAAACTTGGTGTTTGGTCAGGCATTTGTTACTAAAAACTTACCAAATACAAATCACTTGCATCACTCTCTCATTTAAACGATTTCCTTTTGGTCATGTGATCTCCTTACCTATAACACAAATCAATTGTGCAAAGTACCTCATTTTAAAGATTGCTCTATAAGAATCTAGCATCAGACCTTTTCTGTAAGGTGGGTTGTGCATTTCGCCACTTTCTGGGTCTCAACTCTTAGACTATTTCTTCAAGTCCCCATTTCTATGCTGCCACTGTCTAGATCTTAAATCTTTGACATATACGCCTGGAATTTTAGTGCACCCAAATAGACCATTATATCTGGTACCACAGACTGAATGTGACATATGGCAGGTATTCCTTGGCCAATTTCATCCTCGAAATCAGAACCATTTTTAAGTGCTACTTCGATAAAAATTTTCCAAATTCAAACAAAAATATATTACTTTGGAAAGCAAATTCCGTTTTGATCTTTGTGATGGGTAAAAAAAGTCGCGAGAAATCGGGATTTGAATATACGGAATCTCACCGTCTGCCATGTTTATTTTGCATATATGCACCCGCTCAAAATAGTCAGCGGTAGCAACCATAAGACTTAACTGTGATGTCACATACTCAACATACTGCTCGAGCTTGCCTACAAAGGTAGTAAAGATTCAATATGTCTTCCAGCGAAAGCGAGATTTCTTTTAGTTTTTCTTCGGATTCCTCGGATAATTCTCAATGTGAATCCCCTTCAGCTGACTGCGAATATCTTAACAGTGGTTTCAACGCCATAATACCTTTCAACGAAAGCCTAGAACCTCAAGTCACTGAAGAGGATAGCAAAGCATACAAGAACGCGATTGCCTCCGAACAAGAAGAAGAAGAGTTTCGGAAACAATTCTCTGGTGATTCCGAGATAAAATCATGGTGAGACATAAAACGATTGCACGTTTTTAGAATGTTTATCTGAGATACGTTGTTTATTTTTTATCATATGCTATGTTTTTTAGGTGCAAGTGCTCAAATTGTTCCTTGGAATTCGTTGTAAAACCAGAAGAAATGCACTGAGCAAATCCCAAAGCAGCCATCAGGATCAAAATTCTTCCGACGTGTCCTCACAAATTTTATCCACTTCACGCGTTCTGTCTTGTTTAAAGGGGAGTTATAATAGAAATTCCTGAATTATGATCAGCTGTGTTGCAACAACTGTGCACAACACATCGCACGGGAGACATTTTTACATGACAAATAATATTTTGGAAAAAAATCGTGTTTTTAGACCCACCAAGATTTAAAAATGAAGCTTTGACGCACCAGCATTACATGTGATTTATGTTTTGGTTGAGTGTGTGACGTCACTTCCCGCGTCGGCTCATTCCTCTACTGAGTGTAAACGAATGCAGCCGATGAAATGGTGGCCGAGAAAAACTCGCTTTCTAGAAGGCTTGTATGATAAGATTTTCAAAAAAAATTACACACAAGTTTTATTGAATGACTAGACATTACAACTACAATGTTTGAAATAGTTTTATCGTTTTGGTCTGCTTTCATCAAAGTAGCACTTTAAGTACCTTTAGCTCATCAACAAAGCTTTACAAAAAGAGTTGCACATCAGGTTTTTATTTGCCATACCAATGGCCTGTTAAGAAAATATTTTTAAACTTGTACCTTTCATTTGTGGGTAGCTCTACAAGAAAGCACAGCAATGCAAACACTGTACTTTTGTATGTATATTTGTATTTACTATGAATCTACTATTGTTTATATGCAATATATTTATGTTCTTTTATATTGTTAAGCGCATTGAGATTTTTAGAATGCGCTATACAAGAATAAAGTTATTATTATTATTATACTTTCTTGACTTTATCACTGGTGCTCCATCATTGCTTGCAACGAGAGAAAATTTGTCTTCCTCTTGCACGATTTCTTTTGAACAATAATTCTGGTATACTCTACCATCCTGGATATCTCTTAAAGTACCTGTCATATTTGCAACCATCTCAGCTCTGTAGGATTCTATTTTTTTTAGTGCTCTAGAACCAAAAAACATATTAGATCAGGATTATAATCTAGGTATATATCATTTGTCTACTCCTACAACGGTGTACATGCGAACAATTGAGTCTTTTGAAGATTATGTAGATCCTATACATGAAGTGATTAATGAAATATTTGTACCTACAATCTTTGGTCAAATGGAACGGCTCCCCGATGAATTATGTAAACTTCTTACTTTACCACCGGCACAAGGGGGTTTGGGAATACCAGACCTGAGGTTTGAAGCCCCGCAACAGCAACACTGCATCTACAACTATAACTTCAACTCATGTGGCGTCTATTACAACGCAAAGCACTTTCATGTTAACTAGTGAGCAATCAATAGAGGAGCTCAAAAGACACCAACAATCTCTCAAGTCTTTGTCTATAAAATCAAGAATAGAAGACTTTGACGCATCTTTACCGTCGGACTTGGTATCGCTAATAAACCAGGCAAGAGATAAAGGAGCTAGCTCTTGGCTTAATGCGTTACCTCTGAAAGAGCAAGGCTTAGCCTTAAATAAACAGGAATTCAGGGATTCTTTACGTCTACGCTACAACCTGCCTTTGCCTGATTTACCAAGCCGTTGTGCATGTGGAAACAACTTCACGGTCAACCACGCCCTTTCTTGCAAAAAAGGGGGGCTTTGTGGCCCAGAGGCACGATGGTATCTGCGATGAGGCGGAGCCACACCTTCAACCATTGGATAATGAAAGATTTGATCTACGAACAGCAGTGACAAGCTCTTAGGCGAGACTAGATATTAAGGCTGGAGGGTTCTGGACAAGAGGAGTTACAACATTTTTTGATGTTCGTGTAACGCATGTTAACTCCAAGTGTAACCAAGACAAACCAACGTCGACAATCTTTAGAGATCACGAAAACAAGAAAAAGAGGAAATACCAACAGAGAGTTTGGATGTGCAAATGGGGACATTTACTCCTTTGGTACTAACGGCAGAATGGGTTCTGAATGTCAAATGTTCCTGAAATGCCTTGCTGAGAAGCTTTCAATAAAGAATGGGGAGTCATATGCCGTGGTGATCACATGGTTAAGAACTCGTTTGTCCTTTGAAATACTAAGATCTGTACATACAAGCATTAGAGGCTCTAGAGTGCCTTTTCATAATAATAACAGTGAATCCATAGAAGACTTTACTCTAAATGTTAATTTTTAGTATATATATATTTTTTCCTTTTTCTTCTTTTTTTTTATCTATATATAAGGAGTTATTAAATTTTTTTTTTGAATTTTAGAGTAGTGACGTGTCTATATTAGAATTTATTGTTTAGATATATGGCCTGAAGGTACTGAATATAGGTCCACTCTAGTTGTTACAAATTTTATCATCCAATATCAATTGCATATAAATTGGTTATTGACATATTTATACACAAATAGTTTTTATAGATTCCTTGTAAATTTTAATAGTTTTTTCAATAAAGTTTGTATTTATTTCTAAAAAAAACGGTGATACTCAAGGGGCATAAACAAGAGAGAGAAGTTTCTTTATAGTGCCTGCACAAGTAATTTTTAACTCGTGGATTTCAAATCAAGAAAATTCAGCGTAGAATTGCATACTTACACAGGTTTGCTGTTTCTTCTTTTTGTGTTTAGCGAAACGTAATGTAAAATGGTTCAAAACAAACTTCAACAGCTGCCAAAAATTATCATTAGAAAACAAGCAAAGAAAAAGACGGAAGAACTAATAGCAAAAGGACATTTTTATCTCTAGTACATAATATAGTGCATTTACTCGTGCCCAAGTGGAATTCAGTCTGGCATGAGAATAAATGTTTTAAAACTAGTTCGGTACTGAATGGAGGAATATTTGTCTGCTTCGCTGGCAAGCTGATTTGAACTCATGGAGGTATCAGCCTCGATCCTAAATTTCCAATTAAAAAGGCATTTAGATATGAGCTGCCTTTATGTCTGATATTTATTAAGTAATTTTATAGCTTCTAGAGTCACAGCGATTCACATGTTGACAAATGCCTATATTGCATGATGTTGCAGACTCATTGTAGTGTGACGAAAGCACACTGTCCTGTTTTGGTGACCTGTTTGACCTCGGTCTATTTTCTTTGATATTTTAAAGTAGCTGTTGCTTTGTAATCATTGACTTTCTAACAGTATTTATTTTAGTTCCTACCCTAAAATTTCAGCCATACCATTTAATTACAGAGAACATTTAAATACATGTTCTCAATCTTTCCTTTTATCATAAGAAATTCTTGAAATTCTCAAATCAAAGAGCCAGACAAGCTATCACTTGAGTCAAAATACATTGGAAATTAAATCAAATTAAAAAACAGCTTAAAATGCTTCAGAACCAGAAAAAATCATACAAAAAAATAAAAAGATAAATATTTACAACATAACAAGGCAAAAAGAAATTATTTTTATCCCATGAGGATTACCCGGACCCGTCTATTTGCTTTATACGCTGGTGTTACACGCTGCTCTAAATGATTGCCTGGGGTGCCTGCGGCTTGCCTCGTTATCATGGCACATTCTCGACTACGACGATAGATAGACTGATAGCAAACCAAAAACTAGACTCGTGCCGGCCTAAAGGCCTGGGCACGAGTAAAACGCAAGCGTTTGAAGTCCGAGGAATCGACAATCAACCAGTTTTTGGTAGTAAAACCATTCTACAAATTCTAAGGCCTAAGGAAAAGAAGCCTGCTATTGCCAAGAATAATCAATGTTTAGTTTATCATTTTAAATGAGATCAGTGTGATGCTGATTATGTTGGTGATGCTACAAAGCATTTACATCAACATATTTAAAATCATAAAATCAGGTATTCTGCAACAGGTAATCATGTTAATGAGCATGATCTTTTTTTTCTATTCTAAGAAAATGCCAAACTAAGTTTCATTGTCTTCTTTAGGAATTTATACCAACGACCCAATGACTCCTTTTGTGCAAAACTTTTTACTTGATTGCATTGTCTCTAGGGGTTTAAGCATTCCTTCATGCTTTCTTTTTTTTTAGGTTTCATTGCTTAAAATTGACTTAAGTCGAAACGTTGCATATTTTTAGATTTAATTTTTAGTATGAATTGTATATTATTGCAATATTTCATAGTGAAATTGTACACAAAATCTCTTCTTATTAAGATCTTGAGAATTGGCACCCCATAAAAGAGCAGTGGGTGGCATACTTCAAAGATCACCATCTTAATCTGGGAGAAACTAGTAATAACCAGCTGGAGTCCTCATTCAGCAAGATTACAAGTGTGTACTCAAAATGTGCTAGCTTGATGCACTTTTTTTCAAAGTTCCTAACCATAATGAACTGCTTAAGAGAAGAGAGAAACTATCAATACCTAATGTCCATATCATGGAAGAAAACAGAGTTGCAGAAATCCAGTCATACTGAGGGCACCTGACGCCCAATGCATTTAGATTTCTTTTTGAGCAGTTCAAATTAGAACAGAATGTAACAGTAGTTCTCAGAAAAGTAGTAACAAATTCACTCTAACTGCATCTAAGTCTGAACTCTCCTGAATCTTCTGATATTTGATCCCCGTTTGTCCCACAAACAATGAACTATGGAGTTTTATTAAAAAAATTGGTTCAACTCTGTTGTCAGCCGTGAGAATCCTATCATGGGAGACTATATAGAATTACCCAGCTTTGAGGTGCATGTGACATCAAAGGAGGAGAACACCTGGAAGATGCTTTCGCAGGCTCAAAAATTCTGGAAAGCTTTGCAAAGCTCACACGTTTTAGCCTCATTGGCCAGTGAGGGAGGAATGGCCATGTTCAAACAATGGAAACGTGTTTTCGAAACGATTATTAAAAGCTGGCAAATTGGTGATAAGGTTGTTTTTGACATGGAAGAGATCAAAGACAAAAAGAGTGATGTGACCACAGATCATGAGAAGCCAAAATTCAAGAGCCCCAAACCTATGGTGGACAACCAATGCCCAGTTAGTCCTAAAGAGAAGGAAGAAGAGATGAAGCAAGAAGATGACACTTTAGACGAAGCAGATAGCAGCAACACCTCACAATTAAAGAATACTACAATGTCACCCAAAATCCTTAAAAGAGGTTGTCCAAAAGCTGCCCAGCTGACGGTCATTGGTTGGCCAAAAAGTAAAAAAAAGAGAAAATAGAACTCACCTTTGGCTGGCAACCAACTACTGAACAGCAAAGATGTTCTCTCTTCACACAAGTTGTCAGATGCACTTAAAGATCATGAAGATGTGGATATACAGAGAGTTAGGAAGTTTTTTGATGATGCTGCATATACTTACAGTAAATGAAACAAAAAATAAAATAGAATGACTTTGTGGTCTATGCCAAACAGTGAATGATGTTGACATGGATGACAGCATTGCTTGTGACAGATGCCTCCTATGGGCACACATACAATGCACCACCTTGAAAAAGAAACCAAAAATTCCATACTTGTTTTTGCAAATCATGTAACAGTAATTCTTGTGATGACATTGAACGAAAATAGTACAAATGCTCATTATATCCAGGTTACCTTATGCAAAGCACAGTATTGCTCTTTACGATGCAGTAACGAATAGTAACAAAATAATATGTTTAAATCTTAGTGTGCCCACACTATCACATCATTGTATTTTTCTTTTTTTTTCTTCTTTTTTTTTTCTTTTTCATGAAATGACAGGAAAGCACACCGACAATACAGGAATTGGGATGCTGAGAACCATCTTTGGGGACTCAAATTTGTGGTTTACAATGAAAGGGGAGCTGCCTTTTGTTTTTGTGAGATTAAAGTGATCTAATTTGTTTTTATTTGGTGTATACATGAACATCACCAAAGTCGATGGATATTGGGCCTTTTGACTGAAACACTGTTTCTCTCAAGCATTAATTTGATAACCATACTTGCTTTACTTAAGTTCCAGCACATCAAATTACTTTACTTGAACTTTATTTATTTAGGATATACTGTAATAGGTTGTTTTTGAGTCAGTACACATTACCTTACACTCTAAAATTGTCAAAGGACTAAGAGAAAAACTGCATCACAAAAGGGTTTCAAAGTTAAGTGTGACGAGGCTAGAAAAGTCCAAATTTCTGACTAAGAAAAATAACTAATTTTTAACTCTGGTCTCCAGTTTAGACCCAACAGATTACAGTTTAGTTTGCTTTTTCGCAGTAGTCATATGTAGCTACAATTCAATTTAGAGGCTATTTTTTATCAAAAAATGTCATTGTTTTTGGTCATTTTATCACAGTTATTATCTAAAAGTTGTTTTATATTTGTTGCTCAATTTTGAATTGATTTTAAGTAGTATTTTTTGAATTTGAAGAAAGCCAGTTTGATGCAGTCCTCAAAGTTTGGGCCAATCACGAGCGCTGATTTTGGGACAACCTTATGGGAAAATTATGCCCTCTCTCTGTAGATCAAAATGATAGAAGAATTGCATGTAAAAATAGATATGCATAATGAATGGTACATGGATCATAAGGAATACAAACAAATCAAAATTCAATCTAGTGAAAGATCTGTTTATAAAATAAGCCTCCCTCTCGATGATAATTAGGAACATGCTTTGAGAAGAGTAGTGAAGGTCAACAATGGCATCTCTGTGTTGTCTGCTCACGCTTGGAAATTTCTCCACGATATTGGGCCAAGTTTCTGTGATGTCGTGCAAAGCACGGGTCCGAATTCATCAACAAAACAATATGGCAGATGTTAGTGTACCAAGTGTTGAAGTGGTTTTAAATAGTGTTGTTTCAGGGTTGGAAAGGGAAAAACACAACCTCTTTGGCCAAACAGAGAACGCACACATTTTAATTGATATCTCAGCAACCTTCAGAGAGCTTCAGCGTATTTCAGAATTTGTTGTAAGAGGTAATTATTGTCCAATTCGTGAGCGAATAAGACATGAAGTTATTCCATCATACCCCATTCTCATCCCCAGATCCTCCTCGGTTGTCGTTCCTCCCCATCGTAGGCTCTGGGCAACCCTACAAATTCTCGCAATTTCATTGGTCCTTAGGCTAAACAAACCTAGAAACCGGAAGGTTCGATAAGAACATCAGAAATGGCTATATAACCACTAAAAAGATTTCGAGAATGGAAAATTCATCTATATGGACGTTATAATTGCTCGAGGTTATTATCAAGAAATGTTTGATGAATATTATAGCATGAGACACTGAAAAAACACAGTTTGGCGGTTTGAATCAGTTTGAAATTCAGTCGTAACGTAATATTTATTTGACATCACAACAACACGCTAAATTCTCACCAAAATGACTTGAAATCTAGAATATATGACTGATGTCAAGTGATGTGGTGAAACGAATCTGATTCATTTTTACGGCCTATAGGATGATATTTCAAAAGCAACGGCAACCTTCCCACGGCATTCTATTTTTAAACTTTCTTCTAGTCCTTCTGCTAAACAAACAACCAATCACAACCAACATTTTGCTCCCTTGGGACTCTTTTCAAGCATGCGCTGTGAGGACTTACTTGGCAGTTTTCTTGCTTCCGGTTTGTAGGGTTTCCCAGAGCCTACAAGTGGGGTGAATGAGTGGGATCTGGGGACGAGAATGATCATACCTGATCTTTGAAAGGATTATGATGCATTTACAGAATTCTATTTCTCGTTGTCTAACACCAAGAATGAGAAAAGTGCATCCCTGGGTTATCCACTTTGATATGAACATGCCTGGAGAAATATTCTCTGTCTTCAAAAGAAGGGTACTAGCTAGGACAACATATGGTCTGTCAAGAAACAAAGAAGTGCTGTGTTTTAAAATTCTCAAGTCAGATTCCCTTAGAATTTGTGGAATTCCCTGGCTTTCATAAGCAGTTAAAGGATGGAAAGGGTCATGTTGGAATTATTATCGATGATGAAAAACCAGGTATTCTATGCCATCAAAATTCAGAGGATAAATTGGAAATTGATCTTCATTATGGATACTGGAATGACCTTGGGATTAGACAACATTGACTAAAAAAGTGGAGTAGATATTGATACAGGACATCTCTTATCCAACAATAGTGAAAATGTATACTAGAAATCAATGTTAACTTTGAAAAGTAGTGCTGGATAAAGAAATTGAAACCATAAATTTTGGGATGGATTTGGTATATTCTACATCACTGAATGGGAAATTGAAAAGAAAGACTGTTAGGAGATCTCCTCTGTCATCGCAAAAGCTTCACTGCCCTATAGGAGAAATTGAGAAGAGGACAGTACTTTGAAAAGAGTATATATCAAAGTCGAAGCAGCTTGCAGCACTTAGGAAAAGAATACGCCGGTTTAAAGAAAAGGTATTATTTACTGGTTCAAGTCTGAATAGACTTTTCCTGAATATATGTGTGTGGAAATACATCACCAAGCAAGACCGCTGTGTATTAGGGACCGGTCATTATTTATCGCCTGGGGGGGGGGGGGGCGGAGGATTTTTGGGGGGATCACTTAATTTTCATGAAAGCAAAAGGGGGGATCAGACGAAAATGAAAGTTATGAAAGGGGGGATCACATACAATTTGGGGGAATCATAATGTTATTAATTCAATAATTGATTTATATTTATAGCATCAATTAAAAAACTCTTTTCCTTTCTTCTCTCTTTATTTATTTTCTCTACTATTTAATCCATACTTTGATTAATTGGTTCTATATCTTGTTTTCACTTTGCTACATGTTGTTGTTTTTTCTTTCTTTCTTTTATTTATGTACTTCATCTTTTAAATTCAGTTTTACAATTGGATTTTTTGCCATGGTCAGTTTTCTTTTTACAATACAGGTACTCAAGTAGCAGTGAAAATGTTAGAAAGTTTTTATATAGATTGCAAGCATCAACCATCTAAAAATTTTAAAATCTAAACTATAATGCAAACAAGTATAAACGTAAACCAAAAATCAAGAGCAACGCTGTTCAATATTGTTCGTTTTGGTTTGTTCATGTAACGATTCCACTCGTTTTTCTGGCTTGATCGCGATCCATTTTCCATGATATTGCTGGATTTTGATGGTTTCTGAAAGGATTGACGATGCCCCTGTGCTTAGTGAATATATTAACAGCAGAGCCGCCTGAAGAATTGTTCTTTTTCAATTCCACTGAGCTTAATGCCTACCGCAGTGCTTCAGTAAATACAAAGATACAATTACCTGGTGCAGCATATTTCATGAAAATCGAAAAGTTTATTCATGATCACTATGTCACTGGTGAACTTTTTATGGAATTCTGCCGCGATTCATGTAAAGAAATAAAAGGCACCTGAAAGGTGCATGTATCTACTGCATATTTTTGACAATGTGAAATGCATTGAAAAGAAAAACACGAAGAGTGATGAACTATTTTATGGTGTTGGACAGGGCAGTTTGTTATTACCTTGAATGTCTTTCAGAAATGTTCGGAAAAACTTGGTAAGTGATATTTTTAACATTTTTTTTACGTCCTTCAATAGAGACAGCTTTCACAGACAGTGTCAAGTTTTTATATAAAAGGAATTGCTAGTGTTTGTTTGGCCCTGCAATCAAGGTCCACATGTTTAAGCTCTTCGTACATATGAAGGCCATTACATTTCCTTAATAGGAGCTGAAATATTGTATAATGAAGTGAGTTATTTGATGGTTTACATGCAATCGTTGTACATTTGTTTACTTTTGCTAAAGGATCAGAACATTTGCCAAAGGCTCAAACGAGATCGAGACCAACACTTCAATATTGTATTACTTACACTCAAAAACGATCTCAAAATTAAATGATTTAAAAATTCTCCATAAGAATAAACCTGACACATTCTATTAAAGCTGAGCCTTATCAATGGGCATAAAAACATTGTTAAAAACATCACTTACCAAGATTTTTGACTTCAATTCCTGTCAAACTTAAGGTGGCTGGACCCTATTTCGCCAGTGCGCGGGTAGTCGAATTGAAGCGGCTATTAATTGCGTTACAGAATTAAATTAACCAACCTTTTTACACACACCTACTACAAATGGACCAAATTTTATAATGATGCTAGTTTGGTTGAAATCGGAGCTTTTTTAACATCGAAATTGTTATACACTTGATTTGAAATTTTGCCAATTTTCTCAAAATCCTGACCTCGACGAGCAAAACGATTTATGAGACTTTGTAAATCAAATGTTTGTCTATAATGTGAGAGCGTTTCAAGAAATTCTATTAAGCCGATTTTGAGTAAAAACGGAGCAATTATTTAACTTTGAAGAAATTTAAAACGGTGGGTACTTTACTAAATTTATTTTATAACAATGATTTTCCAAAGAAAAGTTACAATATTTTTCGTTCTAAATAATACCAAGGCATGGTTCTTTATTTTGTGAATATGTCATCGTATTTGCTATTTTTGATCGCCGTTGAGACGACTATACGTAAAGCACTAAATTGCCGCGTTTATCTCGGAATTTCGACATCCACCTTAATAATACTGTTTCTTGAAAACTAGTAGATCAATTTTTTTTTATTTCTCGATATTGAATATTCAATCCTTTAACAGTAAGGTGTGTAAATTGTAAAGGCATTGAAGTTTTTTAAGGCCATTAAATAATTTTTTAAACATTGCCATATGTGCATCTCTATTCTCTGAGTTGTTGCCGGTGTTTGATTCCGGCTTTATGATATGCATGCCTGCATGCCTGTTTGGCGCCTCGTGCAAAAAATGCAAATACATGGAACTATTAAGTCTTCCAAGTTACCTGGACTGGTGAACTACTTTCCTTCGCCTTTTTAGCCTTAAATGTGTTTTCCAGCAATACTTCACTTCTCCGTTTTCTTTTTGCACAAGGAAATACCATAGTTCTAGAAACTTTAGAAAGGAACTGCTACGTACAGCGTTAGGCCTAGTTCAAACGTCGCATTTCACATGTGCTGAATTCAATGCAAATGAGATGATAATGAGTAGAAAGAAAAGATTTGACTAATTTGCATTGAATTCGACACATGTGAGATGCGACGTTTGAACTAGGCCTTACC
This sequence comes from Telmatactis stephensoni, assembly GCA_029948255.1. Taxonomy (NCBI): domain Eukaryota; kingdom Metazoa; phylum Cnidaria; class Anthozoa; order Actiniaria; family Isophelliidae; genus Telmatactis; species Telmatactis stephensoni. The sequence continues at coordinate 455,420 of JALIZF010001721.1, read as the reverse complement.
CTGGATATCACTGGCGTGACTTTCCATGTATATTTGCATTTTTTGCACGAGGCGCCAAAGCGACACGCATGCAGGCATGCATAATCAAACACCGACAACAACTCGGAGAATAGAGATGCACATATGGCAATGTTTAAAAAATTATTTAATGGTCTTAATGCCTTTATAATTTACACACCTTACTGGTAAAGGATTGAATATTCAATATCGAGAAATAGAAAAAAAATGATCTACTAGTTTTCAAGAAACAGTATTATTAACGTGGATGTCGAAATTCCAAGATAAACGCAGCAATTTAGTACTTCACGTACAGTCATCTCAACGGCGATCAAAAATAGCAAATACGATGACATATTCACAAAATAAAGAACCATGCCTTGGTATTATTTAGAACCAAAAATATTGCAACTTTTCTTTGGAAAATTATTTTTATAAAATTAATTTAGTAGAGCACCCACGGTTTTAAATTTCTTCAAAGTTAAATAATTGCTCCGTTTTTACTCAAAATCGGCTTAATAGAATTTCTTGAAACGCTCTCACATTATAGACAAACATTTGGTTTACAAAGTCTCATAAATCGTTTTGCTCGTCGAGGTCAGGATTTTGAGAAAATTTCAAATCTAGTGTATAACAATTTCGATGTTAAAAAAGCTCCGATTTCAACCAAACTAGTATTATTATAAAATTTGGTCCATTTGTAGTAGGTGTGCGTAAAAAGGTTGGTTAATTTAATTCTGTAACGCAATTAATAGCCGCTTCAATTCGACTACCCACGCACTGGCGAAATAGGGTCCAGCCACCTTAATTGTCAACAGTCGTCAGTCACTCATGGAACTTCGTGCACAAATAGGTACTTGTCAGTTTTTCCTGAATGTTTCCGAAAGACATTCAGTCGATTCGTACGCCATTTTGTCTTCACTTGTTTGTTCTTGCGTATTTTCCAAAAATATTCCAACTTTTCTATTGTTAACACATTTCTATTGTTAACAAGCATAGAACTTCGTGTCAGAACTCATGTATGTTCTGGTGAATACCAATATACCGTGAACTCATAATTTGAGTGAAGCATGAAGTATATCCATTTTCAACACGATGACATAGTATCAGATACAAAAAGAGAGGACAGAATCATTCTCTGTTCATGGTGTACCAACAATAGATGGGTAGGACCAGAAACAGAGAGAATTCCACAGCCCATTCCTGATGTAAACAATCCGGGGCACTTTCTCGATGTGCATCAGACAACGGCAACAGGCAGAACACCAGATGACTATCTACCAAGAAAGTGTCTGAAGGAGTTGCATGAAAAAAATGCAATTAGCATCGACGACCCAGATGCCATTTCCAGCTTCTGTCTCAAGTACAATGTGGAGGAAGATCATGTAATAGCCTACATTCGTCACCTTAATGACATTAACTCAAGAAAAAAAATCAGGGAAAGAAATACTTTGGAAAAGAAAAAGCAATTGGAAAAACGTGGTTATCAAGACTATGCATGGGAAGAAATCATTGAAAGTGGTGGATTGGAGAGGCTAAAAGTAATAGAGCTCAATTTATATCTAAGGGAGCATACTCTTACCACCGTTGGACGAAAGCCAGACAAAATCAAAGCTATCCGCTGTCATTTTTACAGGAAAAAAAGCCTAACATCAGCTACAAATCAGTTATCCAGTGATGATGAATCAAGTAATGATCAGTCTGATTCTTCAAGTAATTTTTCAAGTGATGACGAGAGCTGCAGCAATGATGACCTTGTAATAGCTGATTTAAGCAGCAGTTCGCCGGTAATAACCTTTATCTCTGACGAACAAATAGCGAGTGTTGTTCAAGGTCCGTAAAAAATATTTAAAATAATAATAATAATAATAATAATAAAAAAAACGAACAAAAAACCATGCACATGTGAACGAACAAATTAGTACAAAAACAATGGAAAAGAATAAAATGGAACAACAAGTAATTAGTTTCTACGATGGGAAAAACTGCAAAGGATGCCAAGTATTAAAAGTCTAATTGCCAGGACGATGTCAATGTGAGACTGTAAGTACCGTTTTCAAATACTGTATATCTTTATGGGGGGGGGGGGGGGGATCACTTAAGCTTTTTCTACATAAGAGGGGGGATCAAAGCAATATTATGCTACTGAAGGGGGGGGATCTGTTAAATATTACGGCGCTGTTAATAAATCCTCCGCACCCCCCCAGGCGATAAATAATGACCGGTCCCTAACAGACCCTTCAATGGTAACAGGCAGCAAGGGCGGATCCAGCATTTTCCCCCACTAGTTTCCAAAAAAAATAAATTATTTATCCTTGTTTTGTGACGTAATATTTGCCTCTTTCTTTTGAGCTTGAGCTTCGTAGAAGCTCATTTGGTGCATTTTCAGAGCCAAACAGATGTGAGATTTTTAAATAAGGTGCCTCAAATGTGTGTATTTCTCTTCAAATTATATAAAATTAATAAACTTGAAACTGACACATTGCACTAATTATTTCAAAATGAAAATAGTAAATGAAAAAAGTTGGATTGAATGAATTTGCATTGAGCCAAGTCATGAAGACTTCATGCAGTAAACAGCAGCAACAGGGCACTAACTTAATAAATAATTTTTTAATTATTACAAGATAACTTCAAAAACAACTCTCCCTTACTTTGGTGAAATCAGTAATTTTTCCAACTGGTTGTTATCATTTCATTTTGGATTGTCTTGGACGTGTAGGTTGCGTTTCTTGGAACATTTAAGAGATGTTCTTCTAGAATTTTATCACCACTATCCACTCTGAAGATATCTCGGTTCTTTGCAATTCCTTTTTGTAATATGCGTATTTAGCTGCTGATCAACAGGGACAGCTCTTGATTTCTCATTGTTCTCATAAAGTTATCCATGCGAATAACGTGCACTATCAAGGCTTTTTCGCCTATGTTTTACCGCTGGCAATGGCTACTTTACTTCCTGTTTATGTCCTGATGTCCCAAACAGGTCAAAGGGAGACTTGACAAGCTTGTCACCTTGGCATCATCAAGGTATTTTTTGAATAGGGAGCAAATACAGCTTAGGCCTTGTGCTAAATGTTTTGCAACTTTCATCATAAATTGAGGCATGCACTTATATTATCTGTAAAGTAAACGCGCCTAGAACTGCTGGAACAAGCTAGGATTGTTTTGGACAGTGGCTTGAGCTAGCAGTACAGCTTATCCAGAACAACGGTATATGCTTGAGAGCATTTAAGGAATTTTATCAGCTTCTTCTGCTTTGCCTATCTTTTATTATTTTTACTTTCTTTGTAGAGCAATTCCCCAAGTACATCAAAAACTGCCGAAGACCATTATTCTGACCCAGGTGACAGTGAAGGAATCACAGTTTTGGTATCAGAGGAAGCGTCGCCAACTAGAAAGGTCAATCCAGTCAATAAGGTAGAATTGAACTCTGAATCTGCAAATCTGTTACAGAGTTGACCTGTGTTTCTCAGGAGCATGAAAAAATTAACACCAAAAAGTCAAGCAAATCCAGAAAAGGCATTAGACATAGATAACTTTTAAAATTCCTTACATCCAAGTAGCTCCAGAGGAATCAATCCAATGAAATTTGACTTTGTTCTAGTTCTTCAAATGCATTTTGCCACAATTTTATTCACAATTTTAACAATTTGTCTTTGATACTAGTCAAGACTAGTTTAATTGATATTATATTTTATTAAATTTATACAAGCAGCAAAGTATAAATTGTTTTGATTATATTGCTATGCTCCCAGCTATGCTATGCTTTATGAGTCTTAAGTGGGCAGTGAAAAGCCTTGAATATACAGGCTGTGTTTTGAAGTATTCGTAACATGAGCAGGGAAAAGCCTTGAATATACAGCCTGTATTTTGGAGTGTTCGTAACGTGTGCAGGGAACAGCCTTGAATATATGGGCCATGTTTTGGAGTATTCGTAATGTGGGCAGGGAAAAGCCTTGAATATATGGGTCTATATTTTCCGTGCGACATGATAAAAAAGTAAACTCCTTAGCTTTCTTTAAGTCACGTATTAGGAAAAAGGATCTTACATCCATAGCACAAAGTAATTGTACTTCATGTATTACATGTGAAACATAAGTACCACCAGTACCAGCTCTAAGGGGCTTATATACTTCAGTTTCGTTCACTATTCAAATGAATAACATTTAATCATGAGTATATAGATTTATTTACCACTTGCAGTCAGATTTGTTTTACAGATTTTCTAAAACAACGCTTTCTGCGAATGTAATTAGCACATATAGTATGTATCTTTTTATTCGTTTATTTAAGCTCTCTATGCCAACAAATTACCTAAAAGTATTTTTTTTACCTAGAGTTAAAGTATACAATTTTATATATTTATAATGCTAGACATGATAAGAATTTTATCATTTTTCTTTGAAAGGTTTACCATAGAAGTGTTTCAACAGTTATTCAATTCTCTACTTAAAGTTTGAGCATACCCAAAGGATGATTATGCTGGGGGAGCGGAGCTCCAGGCTGGTGTCTGTGCGGTGCCAGCAGACAATGGACATCACCACAGGTATCAGTGCTGGGTTTCACTCTCTTGGTGTTGAGGTCTCTTGAGTATATACCACTATGTACCATTATATACATATATACATATATTATACATAAGCTATAACAATAGTCTATAAGTTTTTAGATTTTACAAATTTATTAGCAGTTTTAGATTTATTTAGAATTTATTTTACAGTGTCCCCAATTAGTAGGCTACTTGTGGCCAGCTAGAAGCCATTGACACTTTAATAAAGTTATTGATTGACAGATTGATTGATTGTGCCATAATGTGACCAAATGTGCAGCAGGAAAAGCTAGTCACACAGGCAGAATACACAGGCTCTCAATTTCATGTATTCATAAGACAAACAAAACCCTATAAGATGGGTTATAGGTGTACTGAGGAATATGTGATACTTAAATAGCGTATTCTTGAAAAGGCCGGAAAAGTCATGAGGTATACGTACCGTGCACCAAACGAACCATGAATCCATGAATAAATAGTCTGGATATGGGGAAATCATGGTTCTGAAATTCCATGACACATTAAGTGTTTGGTTCAAGGGTACTTTGTATTCTTTGGTATCTGTGAAGAATACAAGTCCGAGCCCTGGAGTATAGGGCACCGTATTCATCACTTTTCAAGCAGTGTGGCAGGTTGTTTGTTAGTTATGTGTTATAGTTGCTTTTAATTTGTCTTCTAAGTCACTCAACTAGTACGTGTGTGTTATTTATAAGACCGACGATGACAAAAGGAAAAAACTAGGGAACGAAAATTAAAAGAAATTAAATATTTGGCACAAATAGAATCTTTATGTTTTCTTGACAACTCTACTATGTTAATAGTTAGTTGTCCACGTGCCAAGTCACATTGATTCTTATATTTTAGACAACAATGGCCTCTGTGTTTGTCTTCAATTTGGTTATTGAGATAATAGATATGTAATTCTCCGTATATAGTTTGTCAACTATTGTATCGTCTGAGGTGGTTTGGTCATGTACAGCCAAGTAATACTTGGATTAATAAAATCACCACCATGAGAGTGGATGGTAACCATGGTAGAGGCAGGCCACGCAAGACATGGAAACAGGCAGTGGATGGAGATTTAAAGGCTTGGAACATCGCCAACACTGATGCCAATGATAGGGAGAAGTGGAAGATTAGAAAGTTCTGAGAACGGCCATGTACTGTCACACCCACAGTTAGTGGAAAAATGACGTAAAACTGGATAGCGAGTGAGTGAGTGAGTATGATGGAAAGGGCCAATCAGGAGGCTTGGGCTGGTCCCATTAAGGACCCCCTTTGCTAGGTGTACAGCACCATTCTGACTTGACGTCTGACAGGTTCACATTTTTCTCAAAAGAGGGTGTCTTTTACCAAATTTTGTTCAGTCTTCATAATTCCTTGTGTTTGATCTCTCTTGGTTGTTATTCTACCTGTATTTTGGTAAGTACACTTGGTTATTTGTTTTTCTGCCCCTTTTTGGGATCAGTTTCTTTTACTTTGGACACTTTCCCTTCTCTTTTGTACTTATTGGGGGCGTTCCCAAAGTTCTCATTCTGGGTCATCCCTTTGTAAAGAGACTTCAAAAGTGTTTTGTTGTGTACAAAAACTAAGGGTAAATATATTTCTTCATGATCTGTAAACTCCATATCTTAAACCCACATTTGGTGATTGTAACATAGGTTGGAAAAGACTCATTACCAAAATAAATTGGAGTCCTTTGAAAACGATTGCCAATTCTTGTTAGGCACGCGATAAAGGAAACATTCAAAACCTGACCTCATGATGGACGAAGAAGCAAAAAACATCTGTCGAACAGCGAGAGTAAGATTCACTCAAAAACGAAAAGAGCTTCTGAAATCAATCGAGACTAAAAGTGGAATCGAAATTGTCGAGAACAGCTACAGTCACCTCGCAGAAGCATGGAGCATCGTTGAGAGTATTTTAGCCACACCCCCATTTGTTCCTCGAGCAGGCCAATGTTTTACAGCAGTACCTCGAGGAAGTGCTTGATCAGCTGGAACATGTTTTTTGTTGGTGCCACCAAGAATTTAATAGACCCGGAAAAGCATTATACTTAAGGTAGTTCCGGATCCTTAGATTTCATCAATGAATTTTCTTAAAAACTCTGTCATTTTAAGATCATTAATAGGCAAGTCAAAAACCGAAACAAAACGAGGGGGTCACCGTATTGGTTTCTGAGCTATAAGATGTCATAAAAGGTGGTATTTTCAATGATTTTCCGCGATTTTTTGCAAAATGTACTTAATCCATATGGTCTGAAGAATGCGAACAAAAACTTTCCAAGAAACGCCTTGACCGTCTCAAAAGATAGATGTGAGGTTTATCTAGCAGTTGTAATCGTATGAATTGTTTAATGAGTTGCAAACATGATTAAAAGGGCATTCTAGAATCAAATTCCTACCCAATTATGTGCTCCAAAATCGTGTACGGACTGTAAAAATGTGGAAAATTTACGACAATCCAATCAATGAAGTTGTATTTTTATTTTTTAAATCAAAAACAGTGATAAGTACTGTCTTGAATAAAAAGAAAAAAAACATGGGGTCACCGTATTATTTCAAGCATTAGAAAAGCACAAAAGAGAAAACACACCGAAAACGAACACCAACTATCACCCATTTTAGCAAATTTCTCGCCGGCTTTTTAGATGGATAAGACTAAATTTAAAAGTTTCAGTTTAATACGTAGATTACATAGTGTACAAGATTTCTTGATTAAAGTTTTTCCGATATTTGGATAACAAAATATAATTTTTCTCTACTAAAGTTTCAGTTTCTACGTTTTCAATCGCTCCCTTACTAGTGCCCAGACTCCCCACGGTAATGCCAATGCTCTCTAATAAAAGTGTGCGCGCTCGAATGCACACGGGAAATGCGCAGTAGCAAGGGTCCGGAACTACCTTAAAGGATGCTGTCCACCTTAATCCCCAGGGCCAATATTTCTCATACCTCAGTTATCACACTGCCATCTTAAAGGCCTTAAGATATTTATAATATATGTTGTCGACGGCAGTTAATCGATTCACTTTATACTTTCATGTGCTGGCTATTTATCATTTTTAGTATGTTGTTGTGGGTCATTTGACCTTAACATTCTCAGGGCTAGTGTCTGTATAGACTTTAGTCCGGACTTGTGGTCTGGTTAGACTTAGTCAACTATTGTGTAGACTTGTGGTCTGTTTAGACTTAAGTCAACTATTGTGTAGACTTGTGGTCTGTTTAGACTTAAGTCAACTATTGTGTAGGACTTGTGGTCTGTTTTGACTTAAGTCCAGTGCTTACGTAGGGAAATGCTGTAAATTGCACAAATGTTTGTGTGACATAGCATTTCCCTTGTTTATTCATTTGTTTTTGCCATCCCATAAAATCGGTTACTCATTTATTGTTTTATTTGGCCCCATTTCTGCCGTTTCTTTGTTTTCCCTTAGATCAATATGCCTTGCGCATCACCTCGCCTACAAGAAGCGATCAATTGCAAGCGGTAGCAGAGTCACCAATGATTTGCCTCCTAAACGAAGGTGTGCCGCAAAATATTAGGCCCCTCAAGTCTCCACTAAAGTTTCTTCAGTGCTAGCATCGACAAATCAACCCAGTGGGGGATTAGTTGAGTTTAATGATGACATGTTTGCATGCTTAGCCAACGCTGTCACTCAATAGATGCAGCAAGAATCCTCCGCATCATCTTCTACGCAAGTTGTCAAAGTTCTTGCAACGGCTGATACTTCTTCTTCTCCTTCTCCTCTGCCTGTTGCCGAGGTGCCAAATATTCCTGCTCAGCTGGCTACTATTCACACTTCTCGTTGCTGCTCCTTCAACGTCAACAGCCCCAGCATCAGGTGAGCTTGCTGACGCATTTGTTTCATCGAGTCCATCTATTGACACTCAAGTTAAAGACAAAATTAGAAACAAGATATGGAAACACGAGTATATTGACTTTGGGACATTGCTGGTTAGTCCGATCAAGCAAAATCGCTACTGCATCAGCCTTAGTAATCCTGAAAATTCTGATCATGACCCTTCACTTTGTCTTGAGCCAGCAGAAAAGCCTCACAAAATCACTACGCTTGATTCATGGCTCAGCACATTCCACATTTTTGTTGGGGTTTATACGATGAAGTATCCCAGTGAATCTCCTGCGCTTATGAAGTATGGTTCTCTGATCAGAGACTTGGTGCACAGGGGCCACAATTGGCAGTTTTACGACGAAAATTTCCGTTTTATGCGCCAGTCACGTTTTGTCTCTTCCCTGGGGCACAATCCATAATGAGTTATGGCTCCACTCCTATTCTGCACCGTCCAATCTGGGTTCTTTTAAATCTCAAAAAATTGGGGCACACTCGACAGGAGGTCCTCAATGTAATATTCCCTTCGATTTTTGTTTTAAGTATCATCAAGGGTTAAATTGCTCAGGTTGTGATTTTAAACACATGGGTTCCTGCTAGTCTCAAAAGCCCGCCTCCTCCCCCTCGCCCCTTGCCACCATATTTAGAAGTTTTTTATTGTGCGTGTTTTTTACCTTTTCTAGCCATACAGGATATGTATGCATATGTGATTTGTTAATATTGACATTTTCATAATTTCTATTAAAAGCAGCTTTGGGGTTTCCACCAGAGCCAATTAACTCCATGACAAGTGTAATTTTGTGTGACAGGCCAGAAAACGAGCTCGCTAAATATAGCACCAAATAAGCTTTCGGTAATGGACAATGATCTGACAACTGGAGGCATGAAAACATAAAAAGACATTTATACGATCCGCTTCGTAGTTTTTGTCAAACTGTCAAACAAAGTGGACACTTAAGAACTTTCAATCTATTAACGAGCAAACAAATGCAATAAAAGGGAAAGACGGTCCGCTCATGACTTTGACTGGGAAGACAATAATATCCCATTACCATTGCCAACAAGTAGAAAACAAGGTTACGTATATGAAAACAAACTGTTCTGGGCCTATTTAATAGCCTTTTTGAAAATTGCGATTAGTCAAGGTAGCGATGTCATGCCACTCATTGAGAGCAACGTACTCATTACCAGTCTCATTGGCCAAGGATGGATCTGCCCTTAAACCAGGCTTTGAGGTTGATCAATTGTTGGAGGTCAAGAGTTGTACACCTTGGATTATGTAAGACCAAATCAGAATATCCCGCATATGGATTTCGTTAACAAATTTGTTAGGGAAGTTGAAATAATGGGTATAACAACTCTTGATAACAAAACAGCACCTATTGTTCGGAACAACTTTACAGGTAAAGAAAGCAGTTGGGGTTCAAATTATGATTCCATTTTTGTATCTACTGCAGAATGCAGTAGATACTATGTCATCGTGTTGAAAATGGATATACTTCATGCTTCACGCAAATTATAAGATCACGGTATATTAGTATTTACCAGAATATGCATGAGTTCTGACACGAAGTTCTATGCTTGTTAACAATAGAAATGTGTTAACAATGGAAAAGTCGGGATATTTTCGGAAAATACACGGAAATAAACGAGTGAAGACGAAAGGCGAAGGACGTACGAATCGACCGAATGTCTTTCGTAAAAGTTCGGAAAAAGTTTCGAAAGGCTTCGGAAATTTATCGAAATTATACGAAGTGAGCACGAAGTTCCATGTGCTTTCGACTTTGACAAGTTTGACAGTCGACACAGCAAGAGGAAAGCGAAGTGAAAAATCTTGGTAAGTGATGTTTTTAACAATGTTTTTACGCCCATCGATAAGGCTCAGCTTTAATAGAATGTGTCAAGTTTATTCTTATGGAGAATTTTTAAATCATTATTCAATTTTGAGGCCGTTTTGGAGTGTAAGTAATAAACTTACCACATTGAAGTATTCGTCTCGATCTCGTTTGAACCTTTCACAAATGTTCTATCCTCTAGCAACAGCAAACAAGTTTACAACGATTACATGTAAACTTTCAAATAAATCACTTGATTCTACAATATTTCAACCCCTATTAAGGGAATATAATGGCCTTCGTATTTACGAAGAGCTCAAACATGTGGACCTTGATTGCAAGGCCAAACAAACACTAGCACTTCCTTTTACGGCGTGCAAAGATAAACCTATGACACTGTCTATGAAAGCTGTGTCTATCGATGGATTTATCAATTTGTTAGTAAACTTTTATAATCTTCCGTGCTCCAAACTTTATGGGCTAGAAACATTGAAATTTTGTCAATTTAAGCAATTGAGATCTCGTACCAGAACACGCGTTACTGTCCATCATCGTCATCGAGATAGAGAACCTTCTCGAGTAAATTTTAGAAAAGTGATTGCATTGTTGAAAAAAAGAAAACTAAGACGTAAAATTAAGGAGTTTGTTAAGAAAACATTTCCTGTTTCATCAATTATGTACGCCATTGTAGCTAAATATAAACAATGGTTTGTCAAGTATACACAAAGACAAGGTAGCTTTTTCAGTCATTATTATCGTAATTATCGCTGGATATCAAAAAATTGCAAGCGGCACAATCAAATAGTTCATCATCATAATTCTTTAATTTACAAGTTAGTATCTACTAGTTGCTTGGCAAGGTTGGACTATTTATATAAAAGAAAACTGTTACTGTCTGGTGATATTGAATTTAATCCAGGTCCTTTTGATAATCATCATTTCTTGCTAAACTATAGATTACTTAGACATGGATTAAGCTAGATGTTGGCGGAGGTGGTGATTGTTTCTTTAGAGCTGTATCACATCAATTGTATGGTAATGCTGACCGTCATTTTGAAATTAGAACTGCTGGTATTAGATATTTAACAGAAAATCCAGAGAGATTTATTGAAAGCAATGTAGAGGCATCATGGCTGCAATATCTATCTAATATGTCTATGCAAGGAACATGGGCTGATCACATTATAATACAAGCAGTATCAGAATCAATGAATTTGAGGATTAATGTTATAGAATCACAAGAAAACTTTACAGAGATTACTTCTGTTGAACCTTCAGGAATAATAATGCTACGAGATATGACATCTATATACATTGGGCATATTGGTGAAATGCATTATGTTTCAACATATCCAATCCAATCTCAGGGATCTTCCTTTCTAATTCAAAATAGCAGCAATCAAACAGAAAACAATTTATCAAACCAGATAATCAATCACAATCGCAAAAGAAAAGTACATACTACTTAATTGTCAAGAAAACTCTAATAAAAGAACAAAATCTGATAAAGCAAATAGAAATACATACATGATGGAGTATATGAAACAGTATAGACAGTGCAAGGACAAGCAAAAACAAAATCACACCTCACCATTAACTAAGAATAGTTCAAAACCAGCTAAAAGTAATCGAAATACTTATATGAGGGAATATATGAAAACATACAGACAACAAAAAGAGCCAATGATTAACAAGGAAAACAAAGTTGAAAGTAGTACTTATGTCACCTTAGATAAATCATCAAAACATCCTTTTGAAAAAGAGTCAACCTCATCTAAAGATGGTATTCAGAATGAAGAAAATTATACTACAAATACGAACTGCATTCCTGAAGATCAAATTTATGATAGTTTTGAAAAGGAAGAACATCTACAGTCACTGGTTTCAAAGTTTCATGACCTTGTATCTCAAGGTCCACTTTACATATGTACCTGTTGTGATCAGTTATGGTACAAACATAGTGTAGTTTATGCTAATAAGCTCAGAGAGTCAAATCCTGATATCATCAAATACCTATGTGAAACAAAAAGCATTGATGATAAAGAGTGGGATTTGTAGAACATGCCATAATCATTTAACCAAAAGCAGAATTCCAGTATTGTGCAGTAGTTAATGGTATGAAATTTCCAGAAAAACCAGAGTTTTTTGATCTTAATGAATTGGAATGTAGGTTATTGGCACCAAGAATTGCATTCCAAAAAATTGATGCAAGCACCTAGAGGAAGACAACTTAAGATACATGGCAATATTGTCAATGTACCTGCAGAAGTTACAAATACTGTCAATATGTTACCACGGTTAGCAAGTGAGACTGGTACAATTAAAGTTAATTTGAAAAGAAAGTTAAAGTATAAAAGTAATGCACTGTCTTTAAATGTAAGACCTGAAAAAGTTATCAGGGCTGCAGTTTGGCTCCTCAGTAATAGTGAACTTTATAAAGAGGAAGGCATAATATTGAACCAAGACTGGATAAATACATACAATAATTCTGAATTGGCATTTGAGAATGAAAGCATAGCTGAACTGCAAATAAAATCAAATGACATTGAAGAGGTAGGTTCCTCTTCTATAAATGACGAAGATGACTGGAGTGAAGATGAAGCAGAAATTGCTGCTGGTGTAACTGATACTTTGCTTACAGCACCAAATTTTTTAGAAAATAATGAGCAACAGCACATTCTTAATGTTGCCCCAGCAGAAGGAAATATGCCTTTGAGTATATTTAGAGACATATATTCTGAAGAGTTAGCATATCCAGGTATATTTCTTGGTCAGAAAAGACCTGACAATAAAAAACGCATTGTTAAAGTTCATTATAGTGATATATGTAAATCTGAACTTCGACGTTCTGATCGAAGAGTTGCAATGTGTGTTGAAAATATTTTCTTCAAAACAAAAAAACTTCAAATGAAAATTTTACTAGGAAAATCACAAGTTGCCCTTAGAAAATGCAAAGGTAATGATAAAAGATCACTAAAAGCTAGAGATTTAAAGCAACAGGGTGCTTTAGAAAAAATAATTCATCATGATGAAGGGTATAAATTTTTAAGAGCTATCAGGGGATCACCACCATACTTTGAAAAAGCTAAAAGAGATCTGTTTGCTATGATAAGACAGTTAGGACCAGCTACATTGTTTTGTAGCTTCTCATCAGCAGAAACACAGTGGATGCATCTCCTAAGAATCCTTGGCCAACTTGTTGATCATAAGAAATACACTGATGAACATTTAAGCAGTTTAAATTGGCAAGAAAAATGTCGATTAATACAAAGTGATCCAGTTACTTGTGCAAGACATTTTGATTATCAGATAAGTCAATTCATTAGAAAGTTTCTATTAACTCATGCTGCACCATTAGGTCAAATTTCTGATTGGTTTTACAGAGTTGAATACCAACAGAGAGGATCACCTCACATTCATATGTTAATATGGATAGAAAATGCACCACGATTTGCAGAGAATAGTGATAAGGAAGTTATATCATATATTGACAAGATAATTACTTGCCACAAGCCATCAAACAATGCTGAACTAATGCAATTAGTCAATAGACAGGTTCACAGGCATTCTCATACATGCCGTAAGAAGCAAAAAAATGAATGTAGATTCAATTACCCGCAGCCTCCTATGAGACAATCAACGATTTTATATCCTTTGGATCTTAATGAAATATCACCTCAGGAAGTTGATGCTCATAAGGATGCATGGAAAAATGTTAAACAATATTTAAATAACGAAAAAGAAGGACTAGATATTAAATTTGATGAATTGCTGAATAATCTACAAATTACAGAAGAAAACTATATCCTAGCAATAAGATCATCCATCACTACACCAACAATTTTCATGAAAAGAAATCCAAATGAATTAAGAATTAATAATTACAATCCTGCCTGTCTTACTGCATGGCGAGCAAATATGGACATTCAGTTTGTTTTAGATGTCTATGCATGTGCAGTATATATTGTAAATTATATATCTAAAGCTCAAAAAGGCATGAGTGAACTTCTAAGAAATGCTTGTGCCGAGGCAAGAAAGGGCAATGCTAATATTAAACAACAAGTCAGAGATATTGGCAGTAAGTTTCTAAATAATGTTGAAATAAGTGCACAAGAAGCAGTCTATCTACTTTTACAGCTTCCTTTGAGAAAAAGTTCTCGTGAGATTGTTTTTATTAATACTTCACCACCTGATGAGTGGGTCAAACTTTTAAAGCCTATGAATGATATTAAAGAAATGGATGATGAATGTGAAGACATCTATACCAGTGGATTATTAAAAAGATACAGTAAACGCCCATCTAAGCTTGAGCACTTAACACTAGCAGATTGGGCTGCATGGTATGACTCTAGTGCAAAAGTTTATTCAAAACAATCTGATGAATATGACAATGATAACCTTTTATTAGAAAAAGCTAATGATGATCTAAATGATGACGAGAACAGTGATACTTATAAGATAAAAACATCAAAAAACAAAAAGAGATCAAAAGCTAGGATAATAAGAAGTGTGTGGTTTAATAAAGAGGCTGAACCAGAAAAATACTACCGTGAACTCATCATGCTTTTTACATCATGGAGAAATGAGGACACTGATTTGATTGGTAGTTGCCAGTCTTATCAGGAATACTATTCGACATGTGCCAGTAAAATACGTCATCAAATGAAACAATATGCCATTTGCAATGAGGACTTCAATGAAATACAAGAACAAATAAATAGCATGGAAGACAATGATGGTCAATATGACCTAATAGCACCATGTACTCAAGACATGGAACATAAAGATGCATCAGAAGGAAATATAGATTTACATTCTGATTTTAATGAGGAATATAGTTTATCGGATGATCTTGGAATTCCATCAGTTGATACAAATCGTCAACCATTGATATTAAATGAATTACAAGATGATGAGTATAGGCACATGATTCAAATTTTAAACAAAGAACAAAAGGAGTTCTTTTACCATGTGTTACATCTAATTAAAACATCTCAAGACCCTTTTTACTGCTTCCTCAGTGGGGGAGCTGGTGTGGGAAAAACACAAGTCACAAAAGCCTTGTATCAGGCTGCATTAAAGTATTATAATACCAGAGCTGGTGTTGACTTTGGTGAAGTCAAGGTGTTGTTATTAGCACCCACTGGTAAAGCTGCATATAACATTAGGGGAAGTACAATACACACTGCACTTTCAATATCAGCTTTTCATTCTTTAAAGTCTTACAAAAGTTTAGACTCGAGTAGACTGAATACTCTAAGATGTCAGCTTGGCGGACTAAAACTTATTTTGCTGGACGAAATATCCATGGTTGGTAACAGCATGTTCAACATTCAAATAAACAATAGACTTAAAGATATTAAAGGTAGTGCATTACCCTTTGGAGGTGTGAGTATTATAGCTATAGGTGATCTATTTCAACTTCAGCCTGTCATGGATAGTTATATATTCAAAGAAATGAACAATTCAGAATATAGCATTCTTGCCCCGAACCTTTGGCAAGAACATTTCAAAATGTTTGAACTTCACAAAATTATGAGACAACGAGAAAGTAAGCATTTTGCTGAAATGCTAAACAGACTGAGAGAAGGCAAACATAGCACTGATGACATTTGCAAATTTAAGGAAAGATTGATATGTCAAAATAGCTCTGACTATCCATTACAGTTTCCACACTTGTTTATACAAAATAAGAAAGTAAATGAATTTAATAAGAAGATCCACAATGCTGTGACAGGTCCCAAATATTCTATCAAAGCACATGATAGTGTCATTGGAGCAAATTCACAAGAACTCAGAGATAAGATAATCAGTCAAATACCTTATGATGATCCTAATAAAACTAGACAATTACATACAGTTTTGAATATTGCAGTAGGTGAAAGAACAGAGATCTCTCTTAATATATGCACAACTGATGGTCTAACTAATGGTGCAGGAAATGTGGTTAAAATGATTCAGTTGCAACAACCAGACAACCCATCTGGCATAATATGGGTACAGTTTGATCATGCTGATGTTGGTGAGAAAACTAGACTTGATAATAAGCAGTTATATGAGCAACATATTGAACCTACATGGACCCCCATTAAACCTATAGTGACACACTTTTTTGTTGGTAGACAAAAAACAGTACAAGTTGTAAGGAAGCAGTTTCCATTGAGACCTGCCGCTGCAAAAACTATTCATAGATCACAAGGTGATACTGAGACTAAAATAGTTGTAAATTTTGATACAAAGAAAGCAATACCTCATATCCACTATGTAGGACTGAGTAGAGTAACAACTATAGAAGGGTTGTATATAACAGATCTTTGTGAAGATAAAATAGCTGTCAGCCATGATGTAGAAAAAGAAATGGAGAGATTGAGAACAGATGCAAAGCTGAAGTTATGCATCAATCCCATGTATAATACTGAACAATTACCATTAAAACTTTGTTATCTAAATACAAGATCTTTACATAAGCACATTGAAGATGTAAGAACCCTTGTAGAACCAGACATATGTAAAACCTATGTAAATGCTATGTGCTGAGGCTATGTAAAGCATATGTTGTAACTACTTAAAAACTATGCATATGGCAATTATGCAGATACTATGTAAATTGTATAGAAAATGCTATGTTTTCGCTAGTCATTTGGAACGCTTTACATAGTATTTGAAAGCTATGTATGCGTAGAAGACAAATCGAAGTGTTAGTTAAATAGCTTTTACATAGACAAACCATATCTTGTAAATAGGGTTTGAATAGCATACACATAGAAATAGCATATGGTATCAATAGTGTTGCAAATAGGGCATACATGTAAATAGGGTTCCAATAGCATATACATAGAAATAACATATTGTATGAATAGCATATGCATAGAAATAGCATATTATATGAATAGCATATACATAGAAATTGCGCATTATATGAATAGCATATACATAGAAATAGCATATTATATGAATAGCATATGCATAGAAATAGCATATTATATGAATAGCATATACATAGAAATAACGTACTATATGAATAGCATATGCATAGAAATAGCATATTATATGAATAGCATATACATAGAAATAGCATATTATATGAATAGCATATACATAGAAATAGCATATTCTATGAATAGCATATACATAGAAATAGCATATTATATGAATAGCATATACATAGAAATGGCATATTATATGAATAGCATATACATAGAAATAGCATATTATATGAATAGCATATACATAGAAATAGCATATTATATGAATAGCACATGCATAGAAATAGCATATTATATGAATAGCATATACATAGAAACAGCATATATATTATATAATTTTCACTCCAACGAATTGCATGGAATATATTCTAAAATAGTTCTAAATTAAATATTAAAATTATGAAATACTATAAAAGACACGATTACTACATCGATACTTTAATATGAGTAAAGATTATGTTTTGGTAGACTATATGAAATAAAATTATAAAACATGATACACACTTTTTAAGTCAAAACAATAAAATGTCTTTGTATACTATCATATGATCCTTTGAAATGCATTTACAGTCATCTGAATGTTGATCAAAACTTAGAAGTCCATAATTTGAAGTGTCTCATATCTCTAACAAATCAATTACTGCTTGAAACCACTGCTTGATGTTACAAATTCCATTAATTGCAACAGTTCAGTTCTCCTCCAAACTAAGCACAGCTAGTACAATGTACCTGAAAATCATAAAACAATCAGGTTCTTAATAATATATTATTGCAGTTAAAAACCAATTCAAGGACTACAGAATACCAACTGTGGAAACCAATTTGGCAAAATTCTTAATGAACTGTGGCATCTGACAAAAATGTCTACTCTAAACATCTGAATAGATTGACTCAATTGACTCGATAGATTGACTCAGGGCAGTCAAAGTTGAGCTGAATTGTTAAGCATTAATTTATAAGTTTGTTTGAATCAAAGTTTTTAATTTAAGCATGATGACCACATGTATGTACCAGGTAATTGTCTTTAGATGGAAAGTCTAAATCATGTATAAAGGCTTACCGGTTTCAGCATTGAGTTCTCTACGGTTTTCAAGCAGTTATTCTTCTAAATATTATTCCATATGGTTGAAAATCTTTCTAGATTAATTCCTAGCTTAACTGAGGAACAATTAAGGCCAGTTTTTATCACAAAACAAAGGATTTTCAAGAAGAGATTCACGATTTACAAACATTGTAACGATCATGGCAGTCAAAGGCGCCAAATATTCAAATGAGGTCACATGATAAAAAGATGGTCTTTCATTGGCCATTTCCGATATTAGCTACCAGTTCCTCTCGTATTTACTGGGAAAGTAAACCCAAGCAAAGTGAAATGTCATAAGAAGAGAAGAAACAACAAAATATTACTTTCAAGGTTATTTTGCAGCTACAGAAAACACATCAGCAAATGTTAAGCACAAATAAGAATTCAAATTTTCAAAGCAGCAGCATAAATGAAGGTCTATGATGTTGTGTGTCAGAATTTTCCAAGATCCACATTTTTCATTGTTTTTTACTATGCAATTTATACAGACTGCATAGGAAATACATAGAAGTATAAAAGGTATTTAACTTTGATATACTATGTGAATTATATGTATTTTATCACATAGTCAATACATAAAGACTACATAGAAAATACATAAGAGTATGCAAAAGCTATTAAACATTGATACACTATGTGAATTATATGTATTTTATCACATAGTCAATACATAAAGACTACATAGAAAATACATAAGAGTATGCAAAAGCTATTAAACATTGATACACTATGTGAATTATATGTATGTTATCACATAGTCAATACATAAAGACTACATAGAAAATACATAAGAGTATGCAAAAGCTATTTAATATTGATACACTATGTGAATTATATGTATGTTATCACATAGTCAATACATAAAGACTACATAGAAAATACATAAGAGTATGCAAAAACTATGCTTGCCTTTAAAGATATTTAAACTCTATGTTGCATTATCACATAGTGTATACATAGAGTAGCATTTGCTTAAATAGCAAATGCATAGCTATACAAACGCTATGCTAATATTGTACATAGGTTTGACATATGTATGTAAAGACTATTCGGTATTCATATAGCTTTGACATAGTTTCTAACTATATTTTAAATACCCACAGACTATGTGATTGTAGTGTGCACATACTAAATACATAGGCAGTCACAAGCATTGCATAGCTAGAACATAGTGCAACATAGTAAAACAATAGTATTGACATAGGTTTTACATATGTCTGGTTCTACAAGGGAAATGACTTAAATTTCTCAAGTACTGATATCAATATTTTCTCTGAGACAAGGTTCCATCCTTCTGATTGTGACAGCAGGTATGCCATTAATAATTACCATTTGTACAGAAATGATGCTATTCAATCATTTGATAATACCAGACCATTTGGAGGAATGGCAATCTATAGTCGAATTGATTATTATCCTGGTTATCCACGCTCCTGCAATGCAAATGGTGTTGAAATAACTGCAATAAGACTCATGGCTGCTCCACATATACATATCTATGGTATATACCGCTCACCTCGTGTAGCAATACAGCAAATGTCACAGATACTATCTGAATTGTTAACTTCTCATACTAATGAAATCAATATATTTATTGGTGATTTTAATGTTAACTGGTTAAACACTGTAGAAAGAACTGTCTTATCAAACTTATTTATAAGAGATCATGGATATTAAGCAATTATTGGATGAGGTCGAGTAGGATATGGGGAATTATTAAGGCCGAGGTTTGTGTTATCTGCCGAAGCCGAAGGCTGAGGCAGATAACACAAACCGAGGCCTTAATAATTGCCTATATCCTACGAGAAACGAATTCAATAATTGTTTTATTATTTTTGAAAATAATTCTTTCTCAGTTGTGCTTTGTTGACAAGAATACATGTTGTTGTTGTTTTCCCGCTTTTGGCATGAATCGCATAAATTAGCGTGACGTCATACCGCAAGCTAATTTTCCATATTCGAGAAAATTACGTCATAACTTCGAATAATGGTTTTCAACATTTTCATAACTCCAAATTTGGGCAGCTAGCCGGCGACTATGGTAATTTATCCGGTGGCTCTTAGCCAATCAAAACTCTTGAATTATTTTCAAAATATAATAAAGTCAATTAGTGTCCTGCTTTACCACTGATAACCATACCTGTATAGATCATATTTATACAAATGTTCCATCACAGCATATTAGGCTGCACATGCTTGAAACCTATTTCTCCGATCACAAAGCAGTTTGTGCATTAGTTGATTGGTTTGATATCACACATTGAAAACTATTTTAAACATTGTTATTAATATAACAATTATCATGTTCAGTGATATTTTATTAACACTAATAATTTTTATAATAATATTTTATATTTATTATATTCTTTTCACTCATTTTATGTTCAACATAAGTTCAGATAAAATTTTGTGTGAATAAGACCACATTTCACTTTGATAAAACTAATGTTATCTTTAATGGAATCATTCACTGCCATTCAAAGATTGACTGAGTTATCAAAATGTCTTTAGCAACTGACTAATAATTACATTGTACTATCATATTTCCATGACATGGAACTTCAACCAACTAGTAACACTGCATGCCTGACTATTCAAAGCAATTACAATGTCAAGTGTCACTAAATTTCTTCCATAGCAAGAATTTTTCCTGCTTATTTATGACTTCAATTACTTTTTTATAGACATGGCTGAAGACAAAGATCTAGAAGGTAATTATAAGCTTTCTTTTCCTTTCCTACATCATAAATAGCATGAAACTAATCTCTTTCCATGGCTCATAACAACTGATTGTATTTCAGAACTGACCTTCTGCAATGTATAATGTATTTTCTGATAATGTTGTTGTTGTTGTTGTTGATTTGCATGCCATGGATATCCCATCTGTCAGTTATATTTTCTTTTTAAAAAATATTTCTCGCTCTTGGCTTTTTCTTCAGATTATACCTAATTCTCAAAACTTTTCTCCCTTTTTCTTTTGTTGTCTTACTTTTTTTAATTGTCTTAAATTTCAGACATTGACTCCTTACTGAACTCAGATGAAGGTACATTATATTCAATATACAGCAACACTATAAGCTGTTAATTGGTTAACTAAAATAACTACTACAACTGTATTTTTATTAATCATTTAAAGTCATTTAAAAATAATAAGGACAAAATTTGTCAATATAATATAAATTCATTGCTAAATTAGTCAGCTGGTCAACTAATAAATTATTTACTTGAATGTGAACCCCTGAAACATGCATGTCTTTTTAAATCCTCCCACTGATGTATATCATTGCAACACGAAGCCATATACAGTGTAAATGATATTAATTCAATCTAATTGTGATTTAGAAATGCTTAATGTGGATAACAACTCTGAATCAACACATGCTGAGGACCAAGGTAAGATTATACATTGTACAGTAATACATATTGATTAAATTATATGAATTAAACTTCAGTTTGCAAAAGCTGAATGCACATTCAACATTTATGATTAAGTTTGTACCAATTATAATTATAAAATAAGTTTTAAGGCTTTGTGTATTATGTTTTTCAAATAACCATTTCTACCAATATTGGCCTATATGTTTATAAATTTATGTATATAATATTTTTCATGTAATACCTGGTACATAATATTTATTATGTATCAAAAGAATTTTGTTTGTTTATTGTTCTGGAGTAGTCAGGACGATTTGTAACCTTTAGTAAAATATTCAAAATTTCACTTAAACTCCTAAACTTCTTCCAGACATCCCAAGGAATAATATTAGATCTTTAATCACAATAACAAAAGAGTTATTCAATTAAACTAGAAATGACATTCACACATGCTTTAGTGTTTTTCATCATCTTCAATGTCTGAACTCTGTATTCCTGAAGTGTAAGTAATCACACTTTAAAATCAAAAATTTAAATGACACCCAAATGTACCTGTTACATCATAGATATTGCTGATTACTATCCAACTTTTTCATTTAGAAAAGACATCTGTTCAAAATGATACTCCATGTAATCCCAAAGCTGTTGAACAAGGTAGGTACCATAATTTTTAGTGAACCATACTTTAATAACATTAAACACTTGACACTGAAAATATTAATTAATATTAATAACTTAAATCCAATTTTTATTTAGAAAATGCATCTGTTGACAAAGACACCCCTGATTCCAAAACTGTAGAAAAAGGTACCATTGTTTTCATAATTGTCATTGAATTTCTAAAAATCCAACATTAATGTCCTTCTTACATCTTTTATTATTACTAATTTCCACCTAGCAATTTTTCATTTGGGGACTGCCTCTGTTGACAAAGACATGGAAATCCATTCTGAAACAGTTGAAGAAGGTATGATCTATTTTTATAATGTCACATGTTTAAACTCCATAATGATTAATTATGAAAAATGATTTATCTTACTAAATTACTAAGTTTTAATGAATGCATGTTTCTTTATTTTCATTTAGATCTGAAGTCTGGTAAAGTCACCTGTTATGTCCATTCGGTTTCACCAATAAAAAAAGGTCCAAAGAAAAAGTTTTTTGAATGCAAACTGCAAACAGAAAAATCAGTGATGCAAGCTTACTGTTTCTTGCCAGAAAGAAAAAAAGAGTTTGATAACTTTTCCAAAGAACACCATTCACCCATTCGCATGACAAATGTGAGATATAATGAGGCTTTTGGAAATATCATTATTGATAAAAGCAGTATTATTGAAGACAAGATACCAGCTACATTCAAGGCTATTGATAGTAATGCCATATCTAATATCAAGTTAGGAGAAATTCAATCTATCAACCCAGGGCAGCTTATTACAGTAAAAGCTTATGTCTCAAATCTCTCTTGTGAAAAAATGATACAAATCAGAGATGATCGACTTGTCAAATCAGAAGCCATGATCTCAGACCCTACAGGCTCAATCAGAATCGTGCTCTGGGATTACTTTACAAAAGAGGTGGAAAATAACAATACATATATTTTCCAAAATCTAAGAGTAAAAAAAGATCATAATGGTAGCATTTACGTAAATACTGCAAAAAATGGCTGTGTTATAAAGCCATGTGAGCCATTTACTGAGCCTTTGGTACAAAGTTTTGAATTTCAAGAAGAAAATGTCACTTCTATTTATGCCAGCATAATGGGAATTAATAAAATCGAATCCTATAAGACATGTGGTGTTTGTGGAAAAAGAGTGCAACCACTAGAAAGCTTTCCACGATTGTATAGGTGTCAAAGTTGTAACCTTACACAAAAAAATAGATCTTGCAAAAATAACTGGATGATTAAAGTTAATGTAGAAGAAGATAATGGTAATAGAGTTACATTGATTCTGTTTCATAACATGGTCCTAAAATTGATTGATCTGTGCAATCTGCCTATCGACTTAAATACAGCTAGTAATGATGCTATCATGTCATATGTTCTTGCAATAGATAATAGTTTCACATTTCTGTACAATACAGAAAACAACAAAGTGATAAATGTAACACAGTAAAGTCATGGCTATTTTTGTAGATCAGTTAAACCATGAAATAAAATCAACTAAATACTAACTAATAGTTAGTATTTGCTGTGATTGTATTTCATGGTTTAACTGCATTTGCTCAAGTCTTCCATATCATACCTCATGTTACAGTCTTTCATTAGGAACCAGTCATTTTATAGAGTAGTTGGGGGACGGGAGGGGGTAGCATAGTTTTTGGGTGGTGGCCCACCACCTATTTGCATCAGTCACCCCCACTCTGTAGAAATGATCACTTCCATTTTCAAAGACACAACTTGTTAATTGTACTGAAGCAAGTTCATATTAATGTTACAGTTATTTGTTCATCAATACCAAAACAGGTGGAGTATGAATAATTGTTTCAAATGGGAATCACATAATATCAAAATTTTGAACGTTTTTCAAAACGACTTCCTTTAACTTATTACATCATTTTCAAACGTGTGTATGAAATCCAATATAATTTTCCCTTACTTTATCAACATGCAATAACTTTTATTACATGTTATTACAAAATGTGATTAAAATTCCTCTATTTTTTTGTTCACATTCTACCTGATTTGTAAGGCATTTGATATACTGTATATCCCAGTTGTTTTCATGTTATGCACATAAGTCACTATCAAGAATGTTTTACAGCTTACCTTTTGGTATTAGATTCTTATCCTATTTTTTATTTCACAGTCACAAGTTTATTGGGTGTGGCAATTGATCCAATGTATAAATTCAAACATTTGAAAACATTTCTTCACTCAAAAACAGTAATCTTGTACATACTTCCATTCAAGTTAGAAATTTGATTCAAAATAATTTTCTTTCAGACTTTCTTGACATTGACTTTATATGTGCTTTAGTTTTAGAAAAAACGTTTTTGAATACTGTTTTAAACTTTGTTCATGTTTTATATAATGTATTATTACAACTTTTCTGATTAAATTTGTTGAAAAAAAACAAGCTTTGCTTAATGTTTATCCATATCTTTGTTAAAATACTAGCTAGTACTTAGTAACAAACTGTCATGTCCATCTCGGTCCATAACATTTTGTTTGTTTTTCTTTTCAATTCATTTCACATTGTCAAACATATTTCTATAACACTTCTGCAGTAGATACATGCACCTTTCAGGTGCCTTTTATTTCTTCAGTTATAAGAATGTATCTTTCCAGTGGTGTTAGTGCAGGAATATTGTGCACAAAGAAGGCAGAATTGCTCAGTTTTTTGCTACAAGCATGAAATTTGGCAGAATGATAGAAGACAACATGCTGTTATTAAAAAAAATAAGTAACATTGAGCGGAAAATTGACAACATGTCGAAGTATCAACTGAAGATGACTGTGTAATTAGCACTCCACCCCAACAAAGTTAATATAAAATCACTGTAACTTATTACTCTGCGGTTTACTTTAAAGGAGACTAACAACCTATTGAAAAACCAATTGAAAAATCTTCAATTGAAACTTTCTTTGTATAGAATGGGCTTTTGGCAGGTCTTGCGTGACATTTTAAATTTTAATCCAACAAAAAATTTAATATTTGAAAAGAACACACCAAAATTAGTAAAAGTTGAGATTTTGAAGTATTTTCAATGAATAGCGCCAAAGTTATGGGCGGCCGAAGTTTGCTTTATTTGTATAGAAACGTTTGTTGGTGGGCAAGCTGTTGCTTGTAAATCAGCCCAAAACATGAAAAGAATGCACAGATTTTTAATTTTCTTAAGTTAGAGGAGATTCTCTAGACCACAACACAAAGATTGCAGATCACTGTGCCTACAGATGAAGACGGACTTCTCTACAAAGGGAGAGTTTGGACTTTTGGTCACCCCTCGGATGTCAGGGTGCCTTGAAAGGTCTTTTGAAGCTCCAAGGAACTTACGGTGCCTTCACTTGACTGCATGGGAGGTCACTACCAAGACCCAAAGCCATACCTAAATGCCATGGATGGTATGGTACCTATTCTTTCGTCAAGTGTAACCTGGACTTAACTCGGCCTTAAAACTCTTTACCTGTGGATAAGCACCCTTTCCATGTGAGAGACTCAAAACACCTAATGCCAGGGCATCTAATATAACGCAATTATGCAATTTCGCACAATTGACTTAAAATTGCATAAAGTCGCACAGAGATTAAAGTTCATATGAGTCAAATGAGCCATGAGTCATGAGTCATGAGTCAATGAGTCAAATATGAAAAATTGTTCATATATGAAAAATTGTCAATATTTCTTATTCTAGTTGTCAGAATACAACACCTCGGGTCATTTCACCTCACCGCGCTGACCAGTATAAGCCACAATTGGGAGCTTAAGGCCCAGTTCAGACGTCGAACTTTTGCCACGTCGAATCTAATAGTTGCATTTTGTAGATGAGAAGTGCGGCTTCTGAACCAAACGAATTTGACAAAATTGATTCAAACTGAATTTTTCAACTTAATACTTAATCAAATCTGTCAAATACAACAGGTTCAGACGCCGCACTTCTCATTTACAAAATGTAACTATTAGATTCGACACGGCAAAAGTTCGACGTCTGAACTTGGCCTAAGATTTTAGAATGAAGACAATGTTTTTACACTGAGTTGTTGGTGTTGATTTGAATTCCTGTACATAGAGTTCAAACTTTGATATCTCATTCTTTGTATACGACCACAAATAATCACTGAAAATACGCATAAGGGATCTTTGAAACTAAAGCTCTCTGCCGAGAGAGAACGAAGACCGCGAGGACGTGAGCAAACCACTGACATCACCACAACAGGCCCAATTAAGACTGATGGCGCAGTTTTAGAACAGAATTTCAGACTGAATACATCTGGATGGAACCCATATAGGTGATATAGCATATAGGTCAAGTACGATACAGAATATAGGATGGAATTACAGAAATCTCACACGGTCCCTAATAAAGTCTTGAAGAAACGGTCTGTTTAGTGAAAACACCGACGCTTGGGCCGAAAGCCGTAATAATGAAGCTAAAACATGGTCCAGCAAAGGTGAAACGACCCGAGGTGTTGTATTCTGACAACTAGAATACAAAATATTGACAATTTTTCATATATGAACAATTTTTCATATTTGACTCATTGACTCATTAACTCATTGACTCATTGACTCATGACTCATTGACTCATTTGACTCATAAAACATGCTTTCTCAGTCGCACAATCACCGAAAATCGCATAAATTGCCAAAAAGTTCATATTTTTTACTAAAATCATATGAAATGTCACTAATACTTAAGACATATGTAGATACAAACCCTTTTAATGTAAATACACTTGTGAAAACTATCAAAAAGTCTAAGAAAACAGGCCAGAGTCGAACGATTTTTCACCCATCTTCAAGGCGTCACTTGCATTGGAGAGCAAAGAGACTGGCACTAGTTTTGCTCTAACGCCATTTGCAGTTGGTTCAAATGGAACAATTCCTTTCTGTCAATGATCCAATCAGCATTGCTGACATCTATATTTATAGTAAACGTGCTTTTCTCTATGCCCTACGTAAAGTCCAGTGAAAAAATTTTCGAAAATGGATAAATTTCTAGTTAAGATCGATATAATTATGCATATAAGATCATCTTTAAGTGAAATTAAAAACAAAAATATTGATTATGTATAGTATAAAGAATGAGAGAGAGTGTTTTATCGGATATAAAGATCCGAGCCGTAGGCGAGGATCTTTATACTGATAAAACACGATCTCGAGTTCTTTATACGGCTTAAAAAACTCCAACACATATTAGAGTTGTTCTCTAAAAGAAATTCAAAAATATCTTCATTTATCTTGGAGAAAATCGAGGTTAAAGTTGATGTAAATTAGGCCGAATCTTTATCAGATATAAAGACACTCATCACGGTGGCGATTTTCATTGTGTTTGCCTTATGAATTATTAATGAGTTTTTTAACTACTATTCAAAAATTGTTTTTTATGCTTTGTTTCAATCCTAAATATTTCTTACGCCTTAATAATGCAAATAAAATGTTTTTACCCAACAACAAAAAATTGCATAATTTGCCGCATAATCAGTCCTTTTTGCCGCATAATCAATCGTCTTTGCTGCATAATTTGGTCTGAAATTGTGCATAATTTTAAATTTTTTGCCGCATTACGTCAGATGCCCTGTTATGCACATGTGCAGTGGTAGACTGGTGACATTTTTTAGGCCTAGTTTAAACGTCGCACCTCAAATGTGTTGAATGCAATGCAAATGAGATGATGAGTAGAAACAAAAGATTTGACTAATTTGCATTTCGATTTGAATTCAACACATGTGAGATTCGACGTTTGAACTAGGTCTTTACTATTTTGAAAATCGAAAACATTTAGAATGCAGAACATCTAAACAGTAAAACAGTAAATTCAAATATATCTACTTTCTTATATTGTAAAATGACGGTTCAGGTCACTAGGCAAACTGATTGGTTAAATCAACCAATTCAAATAGTTACAATCAAAACCAATTGGTTGTCTTAATGCTAATTTTTGGTCCGGCAGTCACATTGTATTAGGAAGTTTTCTAAGTGTCGATGTCTTCATATAGAGAGCCGAGCTCAGGCAAATAATTCAGGTCTGCCTAAACTGCGAGGCAGCGAGCCGACGAGGCACAGTGAGGCATGCGAGGCATGCGAGGCAAGCATAAAATAATAAAAAACGCAGCGAGGCATGCCAAAAAATCTATTTCTACCTTTTAAAGTTGAAAAACATCAAGTTTGAAGTCAAATCGTGCGTTCCACACTCTTCTGACTGATAAGGTATCCGCCATTTTGAAAAGACAGGAATCCCGGTATGACAAAGAATCCGCACATGCTCTGTGCGGACGAGAATAGCACGCTTCGAAAAGATGGCAGCGTCGATTTGTTCACTGTAAGTATTCTTTTAAGTAATTTTATTTCACCCCGTTCAATACAACTGGCGAAAACTGATCTCTGGCTACTTGTTTGGACTTGGGAGAAGTTTAAAATCGCACTTTTCTTTTGATTTTTCTTCGGAGGTTTTTTGAAAAACGTACGTAAACTTGCGTGGAGTAGTCTTTAGACTAGAGCGCAATTACGTAACAACTCAATGCACCAAATTGCATCATTGCATCATTCATCAGGACCTTAGGCTCAGTCATAAACCATAAACATGTTGCGATTTGTCATTTTGTACCGCAGTTTTCAAATGTGATATTCAAATGTAGCTAAAAGTTGTCTTTATAGTTCACAATAACTGAATAATCAAGGGACCATAATACTAAGAGAGCGAAACTCAGTATTGATGTCTGTGCAATGTTCGTGGCGACTAAGGCAATTTTTAGTAACTTCGCCATCGCGCGTGTAAGGCCCTCGACCAATAGAATTTGATTTTTGACGTGCGCACAGACGCGACCGTTTGAATTCTATTGTTTAAGTGCCTTGCGCGCGCGATGGCGAAATTACTAAAAATAGCACATCGCACAGACATCAATACTGAGTTTCGCTCTCTTAGTATTATGGTCTCTTGGAATGATATGATTGCGAAAAAACGTCAAAATTTGCACGAACACTACTGTGAGTCGCAAATGAGGCATTACTACCCAAACACTCAGGTAGAGTGTGAAATTAGCTTTAGAAGACACACTCTTTTGACATCACATTCCTGTCCTCACGTGCTCAAGTTCCTGAAACCAAAATTTTAAATATAACTGTTTACGTGGATAAAAGAGTGTCTAATTGTGTTTGAATAACCATTAATTTTCATCCAGGAATGATAGAAGAACTCATGATTAATAAGTAAACCCAAATTTTCAAGCATCGTTAAGCTTGCCACTCAGAATTCCACTTAAGGTATTAGGAATGGCTAAAATGGGTGTCATTTGAACAAAAAATATTCCAGTTGTATCCATTGTATGACAAAAATCATGTCATCACTAACTTGTATATATAATTTCCTTTCCATTTCTTATCGTAGAAAGCGTGAAAATTCACACCTAAGGTGTTAAAATACCGCAGGTAGCCCAAGAACTTTTTTCGATAATTCTTAAATATCTCTCTAAATAATGAAATAAATTTAATAAAACCTGGGATATAAAATCTACTAAATATGAAGAAGGAAAATTAAGGAAGCCTGAGAAAAATTTTCAGTAGTGTAGCTATAAATGCATTTTCACGTATTTTAGCTCCAAAATGTGTTCAGTGCCGTGTCCTCCTCAGGGCTCCTTAATATTTGCTCTCTGAAGCCTGTTTGTGCCCTGTACCAAAAATCATGATCATATGTCCTTTGGAAATGAAATTATTTAATGAAAACTACTGATAATTGATGATTTTTGGCAAAAAATCGGCTTAAATGTGGCTAAAATTGGCTCAAAACAAACGAAAAGCCGCCATTTTGTAGTTGACACCGCTGCCCACGACTTTTGTACGGAACCATGCCGAATGGACCACGAAAACCATTGAAAATGCTCGAGAATACACCGTCCACGCGTCGCTTCCTCCCGAATCACTAAAACAACTCAAAACAAATGACATCATCCATAGCAACGTGTAAGGAGCATGCGTTGTAAAGCATTGAAACACGAACCCGTTCGAATCAAAAGTGTCAAATATCTCGAAAGTTTACAGCTATTATATCCAAGTATTTCATCGTAGTTTTTATAGTATTTTTATCAAATTTTATAGCAGAGTTTTTACATAAGTAGTTTATAAATATATATATTAAGACATCCAAAGGATGTCTGCAAGAGGAGACGTCGAAAAAGCGAACATTATTCGTGGAGTTGGAGTTACCTCTCGACTGCCCTTCTCCAACAAGGAGCTAAAAGACCGTGGTTGGCAAGTAGAAAGTCGTGGCAAGGGATTCAAATGGACAAACACTCTGGGAAAGTCTTTTTATTCTTCCAAGGCTGTCCAAGATTTCTTAGATCAGGAAGATGGCGATGCAAGCGATAGTGATTACGTACAGACAAGCGACGACTGTCTCAGCTCACCTATAAAACAAGCTCCATCAAACGCTAAGAGGTTAGTTTACTAAAAATGACTAAGAGGGAATCCAGCAAATCTCTCCAGTAGTCTTTAACATTTGACACTGGGCCCTTTTAGGACCGTTTTACTTTAAACCTTTTTCTTACGTGTGCTTTGGTCTATTATTCATAGAATCAAACTTGTAGAAGAGCACCATACATGTACAGAAATCAAGCTTGCGGACAAATACCACATCGCAATGACTTCCCAGCTTGAGAAGTTTGTGGGCCAAATAAACGAAAATCGTGCCTGTTCAGCTGTTGAAGGATGTGAAGGTAAGACTGAGTGTTGTAGCACTTTTCACTGTTTACCTTTTAGATATAGTAAATGTGTAGAAGAGAGTGAGGTGAGTTTTGTACAAAACTTCACTTTTACCTATGTTATTCCTTTGCCTGTTGTCTATAGAGAGCAAGATGTGAATTGACTGTTGTTAACAAAATATTTATTGTCGAGCTAGTGAGTGTGTGCCAATAGAAGGGTAGCCACGACCTGGATCTGTCAAAAAGAATGTTTACTAGTATTTGTTTATTATTTGTTATTTTTATTTGATAAAGTAAAACAAATGGCTATTTGTTAAATGTTATTGAAGTGCAATGACACTATTTTTACAACACTTGATACTAATCTCGTAATCTGATTGGTTGATTAGCGTGTGTCAATAAGAGGACAGACACACTGCTGATGATTTTTGGTATGCGCACTCATTCTGTTACCCCATTTGATAAGAAAATTTTTACTTTTACCTCAATTGTTGTAAAAAATGAATTGAAGATGGTTTTGAGTTGTCTGTCCTCTTTTTGACACACTCTTGATATCATAAAATGTCAAAGTTTTTGTTGTGCACATTGGTTTGTTTGCCAAGGTTGCATTATGTGGCAATGTTTGGAGTTATGTGATTTTTTGGACACTTGTGAAGTTATGTTTTGTTTCTGAAAACTGAGGCATAGAATGATCAAACTGACATGGGGCTTGTCATTAGGCAACAACAAAACTACTGATTTCCCTTCTTCACTTTAGATGATTTATTTTCATTATTTGCAATATTCTTTAGCAATCTTTAATTTGTTTTTGCTGAAAATCAATTTTCCACTTTTCATTTTTAACTAATATTAGCCAGCTTTGCTTTTGCTTTTTGATCACTTTTGTCAATATTGTTATAATCTATTACTTAGTTCTTGTGCTCAAAATGACAAACCTAACATCACAACCTGATTTGGGAAATGTTCACAGTATATGTAGTATTGGTATTTTCAAAAGTCTTTTTATAACATTTCCATTGTCAAGTGTGACAAATTCTATATATATTTTGGTTTTATTTGTTGGGATAGTGAAGCCAATTTCAATTGAAGCTTTCAAGTTAATACTGGAGGTTCCTTTTCAATCCAATCCCAATGTGCTCATATGATTGTGTTTACAAGTACATTACACCTGTTTCAGTTGAATTGGGATCCTTGCATTAATTTCATAAAAAAATTAAGACCCTACAGAAAATCACTCACAGTTCATGGGCTGTCTATTTGAAGATTATTATTATTTATTACAAATTGTGTTTTCTTGCCGTTCACTGTATGAGATGAACTGTTCCCATTTACCACTGACAATTGGCAAGCTCAATGCCTCTCATTTGGAAAGAAGTAATGTATTAAGTTCAAAAGAACCTGATGACCTTTTGGTTGGCAAAATGTCTGTGAAGTAGATAGACAGGCAATGTAGTGTGATGAGAACAATCACAGGAATTCAAAAACTTTGACCCTCATCAATGTACAGGTTTTAGGACGAGTTTGAAATAGTGGAATTGTACTGTTATATCTGCCTACGTGCTAATTTATACTTTGTATTTCACATTGTGTTGTAGGAAAGCTTGTTCCAGTCAAATCAAATGAAAAAGGCCTTGGTGGTGCTGTGAAAGTGATATTTGTATGCAGTGGGTGTCAAGCAAAAATCCATTATGCAAGCAGCACAGTGGCTGTTCAGTCATCAAGAAGGAACACTGTTTCATTGGCAACAGCTTTGTGTTTCCTCGTCTATGGCCAAGGTTATCCACTGTACTACAAAATCTTGAAGTTGGGTCTTGGCATGGATGTGCTGGCTAAACCCAATTTTTATAAAATAATTGAAATTGCCTATCCACATGTCAAGACAGTACTTGACAACATGTGTGAAATAGCAAAGAACAAAATGAGGACAAAAAATGCCGGTGTGCTAGGGAGCTGGGAAAGAGCAGTAACCACTTCTGATGGCTGCTGGCTGATCCGTGGATTCCATAGCCAGTGTTCCACATTTGTTATTATTGATTTTCTTTCTGGTGGAATCCTTTACTATGGCCACCTCTGTATGCGAGGATCAAATAACATATGTGATACTGACATTTGGGAGGGCACTGCAAAAGCTGCTGAAGGCCACTTGGCTCATGTGCTTTTCAGCAAAGCCAAAGAAGAAGGGATGAACATTGCCCTGAACTGGCAAGACCAGGATTCTTCTTCGGGGAATTCATTTAGAAGTGTCTTCCCCGATGGGGATCTAAACAGAATAATGCTCTGCGGAGGTCATGTTGGCCGATCCCATGGCAACAACTTAAAGGAATATAAGACAATGAAAACTTTGAGTAAAGGATTTATGGACAAGCATAAACAAGATCATCCTAAGGTTACAAATGTGAAATGTGTATGCGCCAACAAAAAGCATTCCAAAAACTGTGGCTGTCTGAATGACAATTTTATTGCTTCTTCCAAAAGAAACCACTTCTCGGCATTAAAACAAAGTGGAAACAGTGCATCAGAGTATGCAAGAAGGATGCGTGTGCTAGGAAGATATCACTGCCGTGACGTACACTCCTGGACAAATGAAAATGGAGAAGTTGAATGCTGTGAATTCCACCCGAATATAGTCTGCTCCTGTGGTACATGTAAAAAGAGAAGTGAAGAGAATGGTGGAAGTGAGAAAGAAAAGCCTGAAAGTGGAGATAATGGTAGTGTGAGTGGCATTAGTGAGAATGCTGATGACGAGATGGTTACTGAAACTGAGCAGCCTGAAAGAGATGGTGTAGAAATCAATGATAGTAGTGAGAATAACAGGGAGTGTGACAGTAGTGAGAGTGACAGTGGTGAGAGTGACAGTGGTGAGAGTGACAGTGGTGAGAGCAACAGTTGTGAGAGTGACAGTGGTGAGAGCAACAGTTGTGAGAGTGACAGTAGTGAAGACAGTAGTGATAGTGACGATGATGGTGATGAGATGCAGTTGAAATGTAGTGGAAAGCCATATTCGACAAGACAAGTTTTGAAGTGTGAGCTGCATGCATTATTGTACCAGATCGAGTGTGAGCGCGTAGCACGGAAAGCTACAGAGGTTGTACATGAGGAGATGGGAAGAGGCCATTCCAATTTGCCTGAGAGCAAATTTCATGTTTTAACCAGATTCAGGCCAAAAGGTGTAAATCTCCACCAGCTTCATTATGAGTTTGCTACAAACATTGGCCTTTGCCAAAGTAATATGACATTTCTATATAAGACTGTTGGCCCCAACTACCATTGGCTGAAGGAACTGTTTGAACTGATGGGACTACCAATTCCTGATGGGATAGAGGAGATCTGGGAATGTGAAAACCGGCAAAGAAAGAAAGTGCTTGAGAAACAGAAAACGACAGAAGCTAAAAGTGCAAGAGCCAAAAGAAAACAAAGGCGACTACAAGAAAATAAAGAAAGGTCAGGATAAATTGACTGTTATATTGTCCCCATAATAATTGGTACCTGTGTATTCCCATACATTGTCATATTATGGGCTGAACAAGGGTGATCTGCTGAGTAGGGTACATTTTTTAAGCTTCTTCTTTGTCTTCCCGATTAGTAGGACACTGGTGCCAATGACCCATAATTATTTTTTTGTTTTCAAACTCAGTTTTTGGTAGAGAGCATAGTGTAGATTGTTATATCTTGTTTTTTTTTCTGAATCCATATTTTTTAGATATAAAGGTTTCATATGTCAAAATGCCAGTGTGATGACGTAAGAGGAGTAATCATTTATTATACAAAAACAAGATGATTTGAATGACTCATATTTTTCCATTTCTAACTCATTTCCATTGGTAAAACCCCACTGTTGTTTAGTGAAATATCTGGCTCTCAAACTGAAGTCCTCTTTTTTGTAAAACCCATGACAAGTTTGCAGTGTTGCTTCCTTTTACATCATAAATTTGCATTTGACAAAGCTTCATCTCTCAGAAAATATGGGGTAAGGAAAAACAGAATAAGAATATCTCCACTAAAAAGAACTAAGTTTGAAAATAGATCAATCCGCCAATGGCGAATTAACTCGTGGATTGTTCCCTTTAGTTAAATTAGTTTTATTTTAGTTAAATTTGAATTTTGAAGGCAAAATTATAGATCAATTAAAGCAATACATATTTTTTTTAAATGATAGATCATTGCTCTCACAAATTTAAACATTAAGTTTGGGCCCACCTGTAAAGCATTTAAAGGAATTTTTAGAGAGTCAGTTGGATAATTATTAATAATATTAGCTAATGTAATTTTTTTAGCAAAAAATAATAGACTTGAGTACGAAAGAACAAAAGAAAAAGATAATGAAGCAAAGAAAAAAGAAAAAAAGAAAAAAAAAGAAAAAAATTGTATGTACCACCCCGGGAGTCGAACCCACGATCATTGGAATTTCGAGCCAGCAACGAACCGCTTGAGCTAAAGAGCCATTCACTGATTTCAAGGTGATATTTTTTATATATATTGCTAATTTACATTTATAACCTCCTTGAATTTGTTAAATATGTACAAATTATGAAAGAAGTTTCTCTATGAACCAAATATCGCTATGAATAAAATAAATTACTCCATAAAAGTACTCATGATAGCCACCAAACTTAAACTTAATACGCTTTTTTGATGCCGTTTCGGCCAGCGGGGCCGTAGCGGTTCAGTTCGGCACGGCCAGTTTCGTACTCAAATATGATTTCGTTTGCTTTTTATTTCAACATTTACTCTCGTGCCGATAGAGTACAAACACTAAATGCTTGGATGGCTCGTTGATATTGGACTGGCGACGATTTTTGATATTGGACTTGCGACGATGTTTGTTGTTTGAAGACAGCGACTACAAACGGACCCGATTGTTTTCACATCCGAGAATCGAACAGCTCAACTTGGAGATGTGACGAATTCCAAGCTGCAGAGGGAGCTGAGAGTAGTTCAGTACAAAATATGACAAGAAATAAGAAATTATCTATTCAGATTTATAGGCATTTTTGCCTATCTTCGCGGAGTGTAGACCCTACATGTAGACCACGAGGTATAATGTCGAGGGTCGACATGTTAAATTGGCTTGTATTACCGAGCAGTTTTTACCGAGCTTAGATCGTGTGCCTAAAAATTGTTGCTTTGTACACAAATCTAAAACAGTTACATTACGTTCAAAGCTTCCCGAGTGCTATACTGGTCACCGAAAATTATTATAGAGTATGAGGGGGAACACCGTACGGCCTACGATACGATACGGTTACAGCAGGAATTTCGAATGTTTTTATAGAAACTATGATACTGGTACAGTTACGATACAGTACGGTAAGTTTCTCACTCATACGAAAACGACTCTAACGCAAGTTAGCACCGTATCGTATTATCAAGAATAGACCGGAAGTAAAGTTTGACAGACCGGAAGTTTACAGGAAAGTGAGTGAGTGAGTGAGTGAGTGAGTGACACAATAGCTTACTACTTTATGTATGGTACCATTCTACTTAGACAATAGATAGATTGAATAGTTGTTGTCATACACGAAGTAGTAACCTGACTCATTTGCATATTCGACCCCTCACAATAACTCGTGGATTTTCAATCCACGAGTTAAAAATGTGGGTGATAGGAGCTTTAATTATTCTCGTTCTTATTCTTATCTTCTTATCATGAATGAGGTATCCATTTGAGTTTATTTTCTTAAACAGGATATGGAAATTTGAGGTTTTTCTGTCATAATAACACAATAAGTTTCAGGCCCCTCTCCCAAACCAGGGTCAAGGACATCCCCAATCTGAAAGACTGAATTGCAAAAGTGGATGATGTATTTGTGGTGGAAATTACATCCTATGATTTAGCTTCCCTTTGGAGTTCAAGGTAGCAGGGTGTTACTGTAATATGTTCACAGGCCCAAGAAAAAATATTGCTGGTTTTATAAACTGGTGTTTTCAATATAGAGTAATCCTGTGTAATCCATTTGAGTTTATTTTCTTAAACAGGATATGGAAATTTGAGGTTTTTCTGTCATAATAACACAATAAGTTTCAGGCCCCTCTCCCAAACCAGGGTCAAGGACATCCCCAATCTGAAAGACTGAATTGCAAAAGTGGATGATGTATTTGTGGTGGAAATTACATCCTATGGGGTGGGGGGGGGGGGGGGGGGGGGGGGGGGGGGGGGGGGGGGGGGGGGGGGGGGGGGGGGGGGGGGGGGGGGGGGGGGGGGGGGGGGGGGGGGGGGGGGGGGGGGGGGGGGGGGGGGGGGGGGGGGGGGGGGGGGGGGGGGGGGGGGGGGGGGGGGGGGGGGGGGGGGGGGGGGGGGGGGGGGGGGGGGGGGGGGGGGGGGGGGGGGATTGAGGGGTGGGCCAAAAGAAAATTACTCTATGAAAGGGGGTGGGTCATGTTTTTCTGAAAGTTAAACCAGGTCAAGGGACCCTATTTTCATATTTGGAAATGGGGTGGGTCATCAATATAGTTCAATTCCTTACAGTGAGGGCTTGCAATTTTTTTGTATTTGATTCCTGCAATTCCTCCAGCCCACCCCCCCCCCCCACCCCCCCCACCCCCACCCCTCCTAAAAAATGAATGCTCCCTTATTCAGTTTTGTCTCCATTCCCTTCACCTCCCTGGTTTAATACCACTAATTCTATTACAATTTCAGAAAGAAGTTTGTCAAACGCCAAAAAATTATCCATAGCTATGGAGATATCGACAGTGAGGATATTGATGAGAACGAAACACTTCGAGAGGCAGAGGCAAT
Source organism: Telmatactis stephensoni (assembly GCA_029948255.1). Classification (NCBI taxonomy): domain Eukaryota; kingdom Metazoa; phylum Cnidaria; class Anthozoa; order Actiniaria; family Isophelliidae; genus Telmatactis; species Telmatactis stephensoni. The sequence continues at coordinate 417,659 of JALIZF010001721.1, read as the reverse complement.
GCTTGCCAGGCAGGCAAAAAGAACCCACATTCCTTCAAACAACATTGCACCCCCAGCAGGAGCAAGAGTGAACATTGGCGGGAAAAGATGCAAGTGCGGAAGCAGCGATCATGTACGCATTTCCCACAAGTCATGTCCACTAAACAAAAAGACTAAACAAGGGCAATCATAGTAGTGCTATCTTATCACAATATTTGTATAATATTACTCACGACAATAAGTAAAGATTTTCTTATTTATTCTTGCAAGAAAATGGACACTCGTGATCATCCATCAATTATGATTTTTTCTATACTTAGTTATATATAAAAGTAACAAGTGATTGTCTGCCTTATAAAAATGTGCTGGACTGACAGCAATAGTCTATAAACATATCTTGTAAATAATGAAAATAATTCTAATAATTGTCAATATATAAATAAACATTGTAAGGACAATTTTGTTGTCTACTTCTTGGCCTTCTTGGCCTTCTTTGGCAATGGTGGCCATACTGCTTTATACATGTCATCCATAGTTACATGGTAGACCTGGAATAAGATAAGAGGATATGTTTTATAGCCTTATACCAGCATGTTTTGGAAGCAATGTGGCCGCAATCTGTTCAAGATCTTCCTGATCTACCAAGCACTCTAGTAGTTGGAGTCCAGCAAAACTCTAACGATTTATTGCGACCTACAATTATTTGAATTTTCTTATGCTAAAAATACTTGCAAAGAAATAACGAAGATAGATTTTTTGTGCTTATTTCAGCGGGAATAATAAAGGCAAGGACTCTGCAGCAGTTTATCATCATGCTTTGTTCTAGAAAATGGCGCTCGTGCACAATGCCTATTTAGATTAGCGGGCAACAGAAAAATCGGCTGACTGTTTTGACAATTTTTAACAAATTGCAACAAAAGATTTCTTACTTTGCTGTTGTTCGGATCATCGTATTCCCTTAGGTCTTCTTGTACGAGAACCCTGACTAGCTTTTTGAGGCACTCTGGATAAACGTATGTTGGAGAACCATCGCCTTTAAACTGGCCCTGACCAATGTGATTTCCATGCTGTAGATATATCAATAAAACAGTGACATCAGTTATTGGAAAAAGTGCATGATTTAGGTTTTAAAATTTTTAACGAGTACGGTTCAATTCAAGGATATTTACTGGTTAGACAAAATTGCCACGTCAGCAGATGCGAAAGGTCGCGGCTATAAGTCGGCGAGATTTAGCAAATATATATACCACACACACAAAAAAAACGATTGATAGAGAACCGATTGTATAGTGCATAGACAATCGTTTTGATTTGAAAGAGTTTGAAAGCAATTCGGCATAATAGCCTTCGTCTACGCAAAATTCACGTGGTGCTGCTTACCATCTAAAATGCTCAGTAAAAATGCATAAACAAAACTTACCCAAAGTATGCCAAAAAATCGCCTATACAGGCGCTTTCTGGCATCGGCGGACGATTCTTGCTCTTTTGGCCGAAAATTCTCTAGAATATACTTCAGGCCACGAGGTATTCCTGGATGACTGCAACAATAAACAATATCAACAATTTGAGCATTGTTTCAAACAACAATAATCTTTGATATAATAATCATCCATGAGATTCTCAATAATACTTACTCTTTCTTGAGGAATTCCTCCTCAAAGCAGAGAAGAGCGTGCTCTCTTTGAATGTTGTTATCCATCGTTGAAAAGAACGTAAGTCTCTTCTTTCTTTGGTTTTATAATCCCTAGGTGCGAACTGTCAAAATGACATAACTCCACGCGTGGGCATAGACTAAGACGCATGCTCAGAAAGATTGAATGTCTGCTTCTAGCGATCGGATTCCTTGGAAACGCTTTTTATTTTTATTTTTAGGCCAAGGCATAACCCAGAGAAGTCTGGAATTATGCAAAATATGTTAATGAACTGCCAAACAAGCTAAGAAAGCATTAAAAATGAATGTTTTTTTGGGAACGCGGAGCCATTCCTAATACCTTAAAACCCTTCAGTCCAAATCAGTTTTCAAAGATTATGACCAGTTTTTGTTTTTTCTTCCTAAAAATAACTCTATTTGGCATTGTCGACTGATGGGAAAAAATGATTGACATGTTGAATTAAACTTGGAAACTCAAAGGACTTTGAGCACGTACACACAGAAATGCAAAGCCAAACAAGTGTATTTTCTCGGGCTCATTTGCCACTATCTGTTTCAGTAGTATATCGTTGTCTTGAAATTTTATATACAATATTACTCAAGCCGTAACTCATTGTGAAATTATTTACAGGGTGCAATCTTACCCTAGGGTAAACACCTAGACAAAGACAGAGCAATCTCCAAGCAAAAACATAAAAATTATATTAGTTAAAAACTTGTTTTGAGTTGAAACTTTAGGTACCCTCAGCCTCTTGCGTATTAGGGTTAATAAAGTTATCATGTTGTGTTGATACAATCAAATAAAGCTATAGTTTAGATTATGTTTTTATTATCATTTTATTTTTTATTTATTTATTTGTTTGTTTTATTTTATTCCTGCCTCGCATGCCTCGCCCTATGCCTCGCATGCCTCGCACGCCTCTAACCTCAAGGGCACCAAGATTGGAATTGCAGAACAGTTTCCAAAACCAATCGCAGAGAAGAGAAAACAACTGTATCCTGTAATGAAACGAGCGAAGTCAGAAGGAAAAAAAGTTAAACTTATCAAGGACGAGCTTTTTATAAATGGACAAAAATATATTGGTTCTGGTTTTGACTAACCATCTATGCAAATATGTGGTATGATATATATGGAATTTGTTTCAATCTTCCTTCTATTTTTTATGCAAATTATTTTTATTATTAAGTTCTTTTGTTTTCTCCTTTAGCTAAGTTCTTTACAGTTATACATTTTAATCTTTTTAGCTACCTACCATGTGTGTAAACATGTGTAATACTTGTGATAATAGTATTACTGACACAAAATACTCCGTAATGTGTTCTGTATGCCATAATAATTATCATCTAAATTGCATGTGCCTACGTCTTGATAACATACCTTTAACCAATAGCTTTAAATTCTATCAATGTACTAATAACGAACTTCCTTTCATCAATATTGAAGATTTCTCTCTAACACAATCTAATGTTCTAAATGATATTCGATTACATTCCCCTAATGCCTTGACCTTTAATCCTAGCATAGCTGCAAAGAAAAACACCAATGCCATAGATAATGAAATTGATCCGGATACAAATTGTCATTTTACTTACAATAGTTCCTCCAACTTTTATTCAGTGTCAGAATTCAACTTCAAAATTGATTCACTTAACCTTTCTGGCAATGAGCTATCTCTTCTACATCTAAATATAAGAAGTATTAGACATAAACTAGACGCGTTTATAAATTTTTTGAATTCATTGAAACATACTTTTTCCATCATAGCATTAACAGAAACCTGGTTAACTGATAGTGAAAGCAATAATCTGTATAGTATTCCTGGTTATACTGCTGTATACCAAAACAGAAAAAACAAAGTTGGTGGGGGAATTTGCCTTTTTATTGATCAAAATTTGACCTTCGAGTATAAGAATGATTTATCAGTTATGAGTGAAAACAAGAATATAGAATCACTTTTCATTGAAATTATCAATAAAAAAAGTAAAAATATCTTAATTGGCGCCATATACAGGCCTCCTAATAATAAGTATACTGAATTTGAAAGTGATTTCAATCACTTGCTATCTGAACTTGATAAGAAAAATAAACCATGTTATATTTTGGGTGATTTCAATATTGACCTTTTAAAATATACTCAATGCAAATTCTCAAATCAGTTTTTTGATCTTTTATCATCCTCTGCATATAGACCTCTTATTTTAAAACCTTCTCGTATTACTAAATCAAGCTGCACTCTAATTGACAATATCTTCACTAATAATCATGTTGATGAATATTTAAATGGAAATCTGATAAATGATATTTCCGACCACTTACCAGTTTTTGCCATAACCAAACAGAATATAACAATGTAAAATCTGATGAAATGAGCGTTTTGTGTGGAGTGCCTCAAGGCTCAATATTAGGACCACTTCTGTTTTTAATATATATAAACGATTTAACTAACATAACTAAGACACTCTCACCAATTCTGTTTGCAGATGATACCAGCTTATTTTGCTCGGGAAAAAACATAAAACATCTTGAAATAATAATTAATGAGGAACTAAAGGTCATACATAAATGGTTAGAAAGTAATCAACTGACTTTAAACTTAAAAAAATCAAATTATATTATTTTCAAGTCACATAGAAAACGGATTCAAATGCAACCGTCATTAAAGCTGAATGGAAAGAATATTACCAGAGCTAAGCAAACTAAATTTTTAGGCATAATTATTGATGAACACCTTACATGGAAAGCGCACATTGATTATACTGCTCAAAAAATAATAAAAATCACTGGAATTATTTGCAAAATCCGATATTATGTTAATCAAAAAAATTTATTGTTGATATATTACACGCTGATATATCCTTATCTCCATTATGGAAACATTGTCTGGGGTAACAACTACCCTACCAGACTTGACAAGATTTTTAAATTGCAGAAAAAAATTCTTCGAATTATCACCTTTTCATCATATTCATCACCCTCTCTTCCTCTCTTTACAAACTTAAAAATACTAAATATCTATCAGATTAATAATCTGCTTATAGGAATCTTCAACTTTGAGATGATTAACAACCTCCTTCCTCCTTATTTCAATAATTTTAATTTAGAAAATAACAAAATACATGAACACTTTACAAGAAGTCATAAAAAACTACACAAAAAATTCACAAGGACAAATTATGGAAAATTTTCATTAAGAAACAAAATTGTTGAATTATGGAACACCCTTCCTGATGAGATTAAGTCTTCCAAATCAATATTCATTTTTAAAAAACGGATGAAAAATTTTCTTCTTTCTTGATTATTTAAATTATAATTGTATTCTTCTAGTTTTATTTCAATTCTTCTTCAACAAAATTTTATTTAGAATTTACAGAGTGCATAATTATTTGAAATGAGTCAACTGATGCCAACCCAAAATATATATATTCTAATTGTTTTTTTTTTACTTTGGGGAGCTAATTTTTAATATAAGCCCGCAAGGGTTTCTTTAGCTCTCCACACAGATATATATATATATAGATTGATTGATTAAATGATATGAATGTATTACATGTAAATTAAATATATATATATATTTTGTGAAATAAAGACATTACAATCATTACAATCATGGCTCGCATGCCTCGCTGCCTCGCATATTGGGCTATTGCATTTTTTATCCACACTCCCCCTGTTGAGGACACATGGAATTCCAAGGGAGTAGGGGTACTAAAACCTCACTGGAATTCCATGGGGCCCCCTCAACTTCACTGAAAATCCATAGGAAAATCCAGGGGAGTAGGGTCTAAAAGTCATGAAAATGCACGGAAATCCAAGGAGTAGAGTCTAAAATTCATCAAATAAATGGAAAATCCAAGGGACTAGGGGGTATTTTTTGAAAACATGTCCTCAACAGGGGGAGTGCGGATATTAAATGCAATAGCCCATTGGTAAGACTCTTCAGTTGGAATTATTTAAGTCTTATCAGTACTAGTAGTTTTAAAGCTTTTGCAATCCTCAACAAAGGCTGTAATTAATAGAATCACGGATTGGTCATAAATTTCTAAAAAAATTCGACTGCCGAACAGGGAGTTTTTTCGAAGCCTTGTTCAGCTGCCCGACTCCATCTTGACACTTCGTAGGGTTAAATTTACGAACGAAGCGAACATCGACTCCGGGCGTATTGACTTCGGGTAATACGAAAGCAAATCTTTTCGTTTGAATTCAGGAATGCACATGAAAGGCAACAAAAGAAGTCATGGCACGGTGAAACAAAATATTTTTCATGAACACGGCTGCTGAGAAAGCTTCGTGAAGTTTGTCGTGGTGGTGACAAAGCATCCGAAAATGAAGCGGGATAAAAATCACCTTGAAATAACGAGTTTACACAACAAAAGCACCAAACTAACATTCATGATCACATAATAACCCACCATTTTGAGAAGTAGCGATGGAATGCACCATATTTCATCGAAAATTTGCCACGTACCTCAAACGACTTATCTAACAAGCTCTCCATATCATGTGTTCAACTCCCATAATGCATTGCTAGTATAAATGGGGACAGGCAACCCAATAGGCGCGGCTCAGATTTCAGCCGTCGGGGTTTCGTGCGCCTAGCAACCCAGTGGCGTGACCATATAATAAGTCTAGAACACAGGCAGACCGACAGGCAGACTGCTCATTTCCTATCATTTCTTCCAAGGCAAAGATCGCAAACTAAATGTTTTCATATCAGCCCACAATGCAACAACCAATCACATATGCAAATCAATATCTAAATTAGTTTCAAACCATTGAAATAAAGGCATGCGCAGACGAAATGTACACATGCTAAGGGGAAGCGGGTCTTGCACAACGTGGGTTGGGATAATTTTGGAAGTGGGGAGAGGTAGTTCAGACTTTTCATGCAGGGATAAATTTACGTACTTCAAATATTGACTTTCAACTTTCCATCAGCAATAATAGCTCGTTCTAAAAATAACTCAGCAAATTTGAGAGCGAATTGGACGCCTTTATTTTTTTCATCTGTGACCCTAAAACTCTGAATGGCGGGACTGAAGAACCGCGGGATCACGAAAAATCCTAAAACCAGGAATGGCGGAAAGCGGCAACCATCTGATTCGATCTAAAACGGGAAATCACGGTAAACCATTAAAACGCGGAATATGGAGGATACATGAAATCACTTTCTTCGGAAAATGATACGTCAAATATAATTAATCAATGAAAACAAACAAACAAACAAAATAGAAAGATAACAATGAATCGATGCAAGAACTGAAACTGACAAGGAACTGAAACTCAGCTTTTATCCTCAGTGAAAATCCAGCAGTAAGCTCTTGCCAATACAATAGAGACTTTACGATTGAAGTTTACGACAAACCGCAAACGGGAAACGGGAAAAATAGATCGACTTTGAATTTGATATGATATTTTACTCTAATCCTTAAAAACAATCCAACAATCAAATAAAGAACAAATCTCTTAATTACAAAAAAATACAAATATCTTCACTTAAGTGTACAAACGGCTGAGGATAGACGACTAAAATTTGCCGTTTGACGGTTGCTGTTTGCCGTAAACTTTAATTTAAGGTCTCTAATTATGTACAACCGTTATGCGGGAATTGACGTTCCAAGTCAAATACAGGATACGAGGCATAACGATGTTTTCTGAGCTTACAACTAGGCCATGGAATGAAAAGAGGAAGAAGAAACAAAAAGGAAAGGAGAATGAGAACCAGTTGAGGAAAAAGCGAAAAAAACGGAAAAGAGCAGGAAAGAAATAATGTATTTGGCGGCAAATAAACGGCAGAATTAATGATTGAACGAATAAATCCATCAATGTACACATGGACTGACTGCATGACCAAGTGAATGGATAGATGGGGCCTAGTATGAATAAATTAATGGATAAATCCGAATGAATGAAGTCTATATTGGCGATCACTGGCCCGTATATGCTACTGTGTAGTGCGTTCAAGTATCTTACTCGATATATCGGCTGCAGTTTGCAAATATACTTCTCACATGCGCCACTGTCTAGTTTGTCTAGAAATTGCCTCAATTTTCGTGGACGTTATAATGGTGAACGTTTTCAAGTGGATAAAACTCAAGAAGCGAAAGGAATGGAGGTTCGTATGCGGTGAACATTCATTCAAAACAGAAAAATAGCGACTACCAGCAGTTTTGGAAGTCACAACAGCTTCAATGTTCAGAACATTTACGTTGACTTTGGGGAGACCGATAACGAAAATACATGCCAATTCTGAAGATTAGAGGAAAAAGGAAAAAGAAAAAAGAAGACGAAGAACAATAAGGGATAGGATAGGATATTAGTGTTCAGGCTTAGTAGCGAACGATTATCAACGAAACTATTTTATGAAGAATGTGATTTCATTTTTCCACTTAGATTCCGAATTTTAGGATTTTCCGTCTGATTCTGTGTTTTAGACTTAATCATTTTCACCGATTCCGCGTTTTAGAATATTTCGTGATTCCGTGGTTCTCAAGTGATTCCTCGATTCCTCGTTTTAGGGTCGCCATTTTTTTCCATTTTCGTCTGATCCAGCTTAAGATAAATCAAACCGCCAATGGCGGATATAACTCGTGGATTGAGCTATATGTGCAGAGCAGAAGTCCATAAAGCATTGAGAGTTGAATGTTTTTCCCATTTAGAATATTTTTTACTTCCATGAAGTAGCAATTTCAAGTTTCAGGGTTTGCTTTGATATGGAGCGTTACATCAGGCTCACTGTAGCATGCATAACGGCCAAAGCTTGAATTCATTGGTGAAGACGTATCATAAACTGGCTTTTTGGAGCAAAATTGGTTTCCTGTATTGAGTGATGTTGGATCAGACTCATTGTAAGTTGCATTACGGTCAAAGACACCGCATTGTCTACCATACTCAATGCTATAGAACAAACGAATGATAAATACAATTCCATTAAATACAATGTATATAAATCTTTCCTTTTATCAGCATCCGATGTATTTGTTAAAATTTGCGTCTTAAAGTCCACAGTCATTCAATTACACTATAGATTTTACAAAATGTCAATTAGATCCACTGAGTTTTTTTGGCCAAGTTACACAAGTTTTGCCTAATAGCTACAACTAGCTGACTCGTCAAAGGTCACGGTTAATATAATGAAGCATGTTTGCATTTTGATCAAATATTAATAACATAAAGAGTGGAATCGAGTCAGATCAGTGCCATTTCGTTTCCTGCTTATTTCAACATTCTCTCTTGTGCTGATAGAGTACATGCACGAACTAGTGGCTCAACTCACGGCCAGTTTCAGGCTATCTTTCAGGCGGCAATTCGTACTCAAAATGCTTTCGTTTGCTCTTTATTTTAATATTTACTCGCGTGCCGATAAAGTACAAACACTAATGTTTGATGACCTTGATGTTGGACTTGCAGCGACAATTTTGTTGCTTGACGACAGCATAGTCCACCCAGAAAGGATTTCACTCAAGATGCAATGGAAATTATTCCAAGCAGAGCAGTATGTTTTTGTGATTTTGAAGAAAGCCACTTCGATGCAGTCCTCGATGCTTGGGCCAATCACGAGCGCTGATTTTGAGACGACATTACCGGAAAATAATGCCGTCTCTCTGTAGATCAAAGTGATAGGAGAATCGCGATACTGGTCTGTAGTGACACAAGCAACAACCTAGAATGGAGAAATCTGACGAAATACAGGATTGTTTTACAGAATCAGAAGTGATCGTCAATAATACACGTAAGAGAAAAGCGAAGGATGCCGAAAGAAAAAATCAAGACCGAGATGGAAGATGGTCGAAGTGGAAAAGCTTATCGACGAGCTTGAAAAGCGAAGCTGTCTTTGGGATGTGTCAGAAAAAAACTACAGTAATCGTGACAAAAGGGTAACAGCTTACGAAGAACTGATGGCCCTACTGCCCTACAGCAAGGAAGACATTACTCAAAAAATAGCGGGCCTTAGAACACAACTTGGTCGTGAGCTAGCCAAGGTCAATGCTTGGAAATCTGGTCAGGGAACAAGCGAAAAATACAAATCCACGTGGGTATTCTTCGAAAGATTACAGTTTCTTCGTCCAGTCACGCAGGCTGGAAAAAGCAAAGACAACTTAACTCCTGTACAAATGCAAGTAGCTGAAACACAAGACGAGTTTGATCAGGACTCTGAACTATCGATTTCTCCACCTAATTCAACTCCAAGAATGAATAAGAAGACAAAAATGTCGATGGAAACCAAAAAAGAGAACTTTTTGTCAACTTGCGTCGAAGTACTTAAAGAATCATCCCGTCCCCCACAACCTGTGGCATTAAAGAAACAGTGTTCTACCTCATCAAAATAGTCTTGACTTTTATAAAACTGAAGTCATCCGAGGGCAGTTTCTGGTAGAATTCGAACTGATGTCCAGCTCTGAAATAGCGCTGACCGCGAGTCGCTCCATGTCGCTTGATTCCTCTCCTTCTTCTCCTCCCCCACCCTCCCCTCCCTTAACCACCCGCCTCCCTCCACTCCCTTCCTCACCCTCCTTCCCACACCTCCCCTCCCTTCCACTCCCGCATGTTTGTTTATACTATTTATGCGATATCCTCGGACGGACAGACAGTTTTAAACTCTCAACCATATAAGGTATTATTGTAAGGTCCCGTATGTTTACACATTTGCGAGTGAGTGAGTGACTCATTTGCATATTCTGCCCCCTCACTATAACTCGTGAATTTGCAATCCACGAGTTAATGATATCATTTTATTACGTCGGTAGCTCGTACCAGTCTTCGATTCATCAAGCTGCCGACGGTGCGCACTTTACCTTCCTCTCTCAATCAGTGCTTCGTTTTAAGGTATTCAAATCGGGTAGATCCCCGCGCAAATGCTCGATCCTGAACAACATCGAACATTGTTTGCCAACAGCTTTGTGTTTGTACACCCTGTTGGGTGTTGTTTGTATTTGTTCGGCAAAAGTTTCAAACTGATCAAACTTTGCTTGCACGGGGCTTAAAACTTAAAGGAACTCGGTTAAAAAGAATAATAAGAATAATAATATAATATAATACATTTATATTGAGCCTATACAAATATGCTCTAGGCGCATGGGAAAGAGGGGAAAATACGGTTACATTACCAAATGTAATGGTCAAAATATTGGACAGTTGATTGGCAAAAAAGTGGAATCTTTCTACATGTATGAAGAAAGATGAGGTAATCATGCGCACGTTATATATTCTAAACTGATTTACAATATAATAAAATCGACTAGGTATAACAATTCTAAAGCAGAGATAAATTAATGGCAAAATTTTTTTTCCCACTTAAAAGAAGCTTACAATATTTTTTAAAAATTAATTAATAACCCAATGATAGTGAACTAGCACTGGGTGTTTTTCTTTCATTTGCTTTACATTCTTTAACATGACAGCAGCTTAAAGTTTGCCCGCGTGTTTTTAAGCTTATTTAACTTTGCCATCCATTTTGTTTTAGCGACACTCCAGTCCGCTGGAACAATGCTTTCTGGCACAAACTTCACAGCAACCACACACGTCTTTTATGATTTTACCTGAAATGATATTCTGTCTTTTAATATTATAAGACTAGCTGTAAAATAAATCAAAGAGAGCTCTCCTGCTTTGTTCAATTAATGCATATGGATTTGAGGGAAGTAAAGTTCTTCTGGTCCATAAAGGGACTGTGCTGTAATGAGTTGGTGGGGGTGGGGGTGGGAGAAAATGAACAGATATTTTTGCTGATTGGCAAGGTGCTCGCATAAGATGGTAATACGAGCAGAAACGTGAACATACTGATCTGCTCGACCTTCGCCAAGGAGCTGGATATTTGGAGAATTGTCATGGCCAGAAATTACGATCGTCTACTTTGAATTATTAAACTACAAGCGCTCCAGTGCACACATGGATCAACTTTGGCGCTTTAATGAATACATACAAACCAACCAAAAAGACATTCAGCGTGAAGCGTTTTCATTAGAAGTAAAAATTTTCATCCAATTTCGTATGTGTAATGCATGGCAACTATTTTGTGAATCCAACCCGGCAAATCCATCCCGTTCACACATTCAGTTCAGAGATATGACGCATTAAATATGTGCATCTTCGCAATTTGGCAGTAAGAACACCAATTTCTTATTCTACTTGAAAACATAAGGATCATTGTCGTGGGAGGGAGACAAAACAACAACAACACAAAGACAATTGGTCTAAAATACGTGTTATAGAACGAAGAAAAGTGGTAACAGCATTTCAAGAAATGAAATTCATGTACATCGATACATCTTATATTTGGAAATTAAACGTTTGTCATCAGAAAAATTTTGTTAAATAGTTAAAAATTCCTATTGTTCTAAACGATTTTGCTTCCTTCGTAAACAAGCCTTGACGTTATAATGCAATAGGGCAACTGAATCTTTATAGTTATTCATGTTTATGTATGGAGTATGGAGTGATTCTTCTTCTTCTTCTGCTCTTCCTCTTCGATCCTCTTCCTCCTCCTTCGTCTTCTTTTCTTTTTTTTTTTTAAGGAGGGGAAGATGTTTTCTTAACAACTACCTTATGCGTTGCAATAATTTTTCGCGAGGTTTTTTGTTTTATTTATTAAAATTCACATTGCACTGAATTTAATACATTGATGAACGATATTCACTTCTCGCGACACCATTCGGGTATTTTTTTAATGCGAAAATCGCGAGATTAAAGTGTTACTCCAATTTGATGTTATAAGGTATGGAAATAACTAGTGCAACCTGACCTGGGCAGTTAGTAGGACGTGAGCATCTGAAATTACGAGTAAACCATGAGCATTCACCACACCTTGCTGATACAACGTGTGACTCAAACAGGACGATCAGACATAATACAAACACCACCTTCATTGTCTTGTATTCTTTGAAAATACTGAAGAAAAGAAAAGTAAACACCCAAGCTTAAAATGCGACAACATGGACAACAAATCAAGTGCAGCTTTTACCAAAAAAAACCCTTAGGTACGTTGCAAGTTGCAGCGCGATAATAGTCATTACTAGTGTTTTGGGGCCTGGCTAGTTGGTTGGTTAATTGATTCTTGCTGTTACCACTTGCAAAATTTGGTGGCAGTCCAGTAGACTTGCTCAAGTAAGACAAATGTACATCCCGAAGTGGGCCCGGCTGAGATGCTGCGACTCGCAAAAGCGAGGGTATAATTCGGGCAATACCGCTATTCAACTTGCAACGACCACTGGAAATTTTTGCTCATAGGAAATATTTGAGAAACATCTATAGGAAAATGCTATTTCCTATCTAACAAACATCTAGGAACATGTATTTTCTTACATTTTGTCCAGTTCCCATCATAGGAAATGGGCAAAAAATTTCCAGTGGACTTTTGTCGTCTAACACAACTTCAATACTATGCGTTCACAGTAATATACGCTGCAAGCTTGAAATAAAATCGCTAACAACATTTTTCAACGTCACTATTCTTGACTATTCAGCTTACCTGTAGCACAACGCTTGTTGACTGCAGAATCAGTTGAAACCGATGTATGTAGTTGTACGAACAGCCTAGTTGTTATTTCTGTTGCAAATGATATTTTAAGGGCATAAACATTGTCTTATTAATCCCAGATAATCTGCTTGCTACACCGTCAAACTTGTCGAGTTGAATTGACAACATGCACATGCGTACCGTAATTTTAGAAGACTATTGAAAGTTGTCTTTTCCTCTCTTTCATTTTTCATCTCAATTGTTTTAAAAACTTAACAGATGCGTAATGCGACCCCTAATTTCTTTCAAACTTAGTATTTGAGTTTTTCAGTTATACTGGAAACAAAATTCGCCGTTAATAATTGGCAAACAGCTTCCTGATCACTACACAGGATTTCATCATGCTACACACATCTACAACATATCCTTGCTACATGATAATATAAGTACCGGGCAAAACAACTAGTCCTGTTTTTGAATTCAGAAATCGATTAAAATTCTATAGACGGGATTCTCAAAATCACCGTAAAGCTTTGTAAGAGGGCTCGATTTGATGAAATGGCAGCTTTTGATTGGCAGCAAAAACAAATAAATTTTAGTCACGGAACCGATCTTGAACATCAGGTAGTTATAACATGCACGAAAATAATAATCAAAGAAATATGAGAGCATACTGGCGCGCATGAAGAAAATAAGTGTCAATACGCTAGAAATATTTTACATGTTAAATGTATTCCACAAACGCTCATTAAAACATTTATTTCAATACAAATTTTATGGCTCAAAAATATTTTTTCCAAAATATTCTTTCATTTAAGAACTGATATTTTCGCACTGAGAAATGTATCACTGAGACGACTCATTGCTACTCTGTTCTTCTAAACTTGAGAATGATGCTCTAACCAAATCGTCATTAACTTCAGTGTTGTCATCGACCCTAGGGTTGTCAAGTGACATTTCACTGAAATCTGTAGAAAGTTGCTTTGACTGGTCACTGCAGTCTGTAGTCTCTATAGTCTCCTTCGCAGCCGTGTTCTCATCGTTCTTTGTCAGCATATTCTTGTCACTGGCATTAACTATTATCCAGTTTTCCAATGAATTTGTGCTTTCAGAATCAAAGTCAAATCGAATTGGAGGTTGGGGTATTATTTCATCAGATGAATCAATACGTTCATTAAAAATCACGTGATAATCTGTAGATTCATTTTCACGTTCAGTATCATAAAGATCAGAATCAGTCTTAGGACTGTCTGTCTGTCCGTCCACTGTTGAATGAAGCAGTTTGACAGGAGATTGTTCAATGCTTAAATTAGTATAACCTCGTGATTCCTTCGTTCCATCGTTTGCATCGGTAAACTCCACATTGATGTGTAAAGCGTCCATGCGCCTCATTCGTCGAGCTCTCCTCGTTGTGAGTGTCACGCGTCTTTCTTGCCTACGAATCACGCAATACCATAGCAACAAAATCATTATTGTTGTGATCAATATGGGTATAATAACAGCAACGGCGATAATATATCCAGGAGCGTTTTCGTCCAAACTTTTTGTTGTGCCTAAAAAAAAAGATGGATGCAAACATTAAATCATTGCCAGTAAACGACTTCCACAGGGTTCCCATCGTCTCATGCAGTTATATTTTTTTCTATTTTGATGTCTTATTTGAACACATGAATTCATGAAATCAGCTAAAAAAGAGACCTGAACCATCACATCTGGGGGTGAAGGGAGAGGAGGGTAGGAATAACTTTTTATATTACGGTCCGGGAGGAGGAAGGGATGCATCATGGACGGCCTGAGTAAACCGAGACTATTTAAACCAACAACTCAATCATAATAAACGAACTCTGAGATATTATGCTTCGAAACGATTCACATAGATATTGCAATAAAATTTTCTAATTTTTTGATGAACCAGGAAAAATCTCAATTCCTAGATTAATATATACAATATAATTATTTATTAAGTCAGGAAATTATTTAATGGGTCAAAACATCTACTCAACAGCAACTGAAGAAATCATTCAAGCCAATTTGGCTATCCAATAAAATTCATTGAAAACTTACCATTAATTGTTGTATTGGTGGGGTAAAAGACTTCAGTACTGTTCATTTCTAACTACTTGCAGTCTTAGTGCAGTAAAAGCAACAACCTTCATGGAATGTTTTGTCATGACCTGTATACACACCACGCCCCTCTGTCAACATTGTACGTCACTATTACATCGATATCACAGTAGGAATGCATGTAAATCGTGTTTCAAAAATTCATTCTCACCTCACACAACACACGTGAATCTAGAATGACTTTTTACTGGAAAATGTATCAAAGGTGTTACCCGAATTTATGTCATGCCTGCTCTAAGCTCTGATTTTTTTTCCTCTCTCTCTCTCTTCTTTAAGATACAAACTTATAAACCCACTTCACTACTTCTCTAACTACATGTAAAGACCAGCGATCCTCTATTTGAGATACGTTTTTCCTGTGTGCGGTCCTGTCCGCTAAAACAGGTCTATTCCGCCTGTACGTCACCAGACTGCGTATTTTCGATGGCGCAATCCGAATGAAAGAATCACACAAAAGAAATGATTAACCTATTGGGTAAAAAATCGTCATCAGATTTGGTAATGAATTTGTTTATATTCCACAAACGCAAAAAAGTATCCCGTAACTTGAATAACGTCAGTGTTAAAGCTAAATCAAAATATCAGAAAAATGGAAAGCTCTGGAAAAGAACTGAAATAATCACCATGACAACCCATATTTTTTTTTGCGCAGATTGCGAGTCCTGAAAGATTTTCGCAGTAACTATACCGTAACCCTTAACCTTGAAAGAAAAAAAGTATAATACCGTATGCTAGCTTGCTTTGGAAGATTGAGTATTTACACAATGTTTATCGATCGATATGCTTAATGATTCCGCTACTATGACGCCACTATGACGTCATTAGGAAATACTATTGATCAAGCACGTATAACATGTACAAACATATATTTACACGTCACTCAAAGAAATGAAAAATGTCGATATTTAATTCACGTTATATACTTTAGTTCTTAAAAATCGTAAGAACATAAAAATGAGTCCTAGTTATACCTAAGCATTTTCTCTATTTTGATAATAAAGAATCATGTTATTGTTGTTTATTTGCTTTTATTATATTCCTGCGTTCTTAAGCTGTTATTGTTTTATTTGTAAGTCATTTATTTAATCGTTTCCGCTTTTCTTGCGCTTGTTAATTCTTGAGGCTAGGAATTTCGTTCTGTGGTCTGTAAGCGCGAAACTCCACATACTTGATATATTTTGACCGTTTTCACAATAGAGGACAACAAATCGTCAGCACCGTATCGTGTGTCGTTTGTGTTGGACATCCTGCAGATTAAAAACACGACACAGGAATTACCTGCATGCTCTAGTTCCACTATTTGTACAACAATTTGCCAATTTAAACTATTTGTCCGATCAGAAGTAAAATAAAGGTGACAGGAAAAATTCGTCTCAGCAGACGATCAAAGACGTACAAAATCCGACGACTTTTGCACGCGTCTCCAAGTGCGTCCTTCCCGTTTTCACAGTGTGACGATTTGTTCACCGTTTTGTTCGTCTCAGGGGCGATTTGTCCGTCTTCTAGTGTGAAAATATTCGCTTGGTAATAATAATAATAATTTTATTTTTTGCGAGGGTGACACTGTTACCTATCAAGATCATTTTGAGAGAGAAAAAATCACGTCAAGAACCCGTTCCTTTTAGCAATAAATTCATATTTCGTTGTGAGTCTAATCATGAAAATGCATCTCTCTAAGGTTAAGCTTTGCGTCCACACTAAGTTACGTCCACACTTGAAAACGCATATTTTACGCTTAGGCCTCTCATCCACATTTTATTTTATCAAAGAGAACACCCTTTCAGTGATGATGGCCAAAACGGGTGAAAACGATGCCTTTTCAAATTTCTCCGGATTTTGAATCGCGTATACGTGCCAGAAAACTGACATTCTATAATCACGAGGGTCTTGTAGTAGTTCTATCAATGAGCGTTCTTTGTTCAGCGATGACGGAGTACTTTGTCTTGTATTGCTGGTAGCTAGTGTCCACTTTGCCTATCAAAGTATCTCTTACAGTATTTTTAGCTGAATGATTATTATGTTAAATGGGGAAATCAATTTTCTAAGTCTTTCTACTTCATCATGTAGTTCATCGTACGCCTGAAACGCAACAAGATCATACATGAATTCGAAACGAGAAAGTTAAAAAAAAAAAAAAACGTGTAACGCCATATCCCCACCCACCCCACCATCACAACCATTTCTTTTAGACTTATGGAGTTAAAGTAGATTTCATATGACTGTGAAAACGACACCGCACAGTTACAGTACGGTCAAGGTAGGAATTTTGAATAATCTTATAGACGACACAGTAACGACATGGTCAAGGGGGTACGTTTCACACCAATACGAAATCTGCTCTGCTACAAGGCTGGCAACATCCAACATTTCTTAACCTTTATGATTTGTCCGTGTTTCGATCTCAACATCAACGTCATAAAACAGACAGACAGACAGACGATGGACGGACAGACAGATAGACAAAAAACACACCTGCTTCCTAACCCTTAGTTGTTGATTTTGAGCCTTACAAAATAAGATCAAAAAGATCATAAGATCTACCTACAATGTGGAAAGAGTTTAAGCCAGGCCTCCTCGTAGTCAGTCGAGTGTCACGCGTCTTTGCCTAGCCATGACACGCCGTTTCAACAAAATCAGTACCATTACGGTCAATAAGCAAATAACAACAAGAGCCACTGTGACACCGATAATATATCCAGGAGCCTTTCCGTCCGAGCTTTTTGTTGTGCCTGAAGAAAAAAAGGGATGCAAACATTAAATCATTGCCGGTAAACGACTTCCAAATGGTTCCCATTGAATTAACACTCAAATTCATTTTTTATCAGTTAGGAATTGATCTACTAAAATACAATACCCGATTATATGGCAATGGAGCGAAAAAAAAGGCCTAAAACACATTTTCGATTCAAATTTTCACTTTGGATTATGAATAACACTTTGATCCAGCTTTTATTAATGAAAACCAGTAATAATTTAACTTTGTACAACAGTTATTCTTCAGCTGAATAGTTTTTGCTGCCCAATGCTGCATGGAATGTGAAAAATATCTCCTCTTAAGTCAGGAAATTATTTCATGAGTCAAAATATCTACTCTACAGCAACTGAAGAAATCATTCAAGTCCATTTGGTTATTCAATGAAATTAAAAACTTACCATGAATAATGGTTGTGGTAGGATAGACTTCAGTACTGTTCATTTCTAACTACTTGTAGTCTTAGTGCAGTAAAAGCAACGACCTTCATGGAAGGTTTTGTCATGACCTGTATACACACCACGCCCCTCTGTCAACATTGTACGTCACTATTACATAGGTATCACAGTAGGAATGCTTGTAAATCGTGTTTCAAAAATTCATTCTCACCTCACACAACACACGTGAATCAAGGACTTAAATGTATCAAATATATTCCCCGAATTTGCTTCATACCTGCTCTACGCACTGATATTTTTTCTCTTCTTTAAGATACAAACTTATAAACCCACTTCACTACTTCTCTAACTACATGTACAGACCAGCGATCCTCTATTTGAGATACGTTTTTCCTGTGTGCGGTCCTGTCCGCTAAAACAGGTCTATTCCGCCTGTACGTCACCAGATTGCGTATTTTCGATGGCGCAATCCGAATGAAAGAATCACATAAAAGAATTAACCTATTGGGTAAAAAATCATCATCAGATTTGGTAATGATTTTGTTTATATTCCACAAACGTAAAAAAGTATCCCCTAACTTGAATAACGACAGTGTTAAAGCTAAATCAAAATATCAGAAAAATGGAAAGCTCTGGAAAAGAAAATAATCACCATGACAACCCATATATTTTTTGTGCAGATTGCGAGTCCTGAAAGATTTTCGCAGTAACTATATCCTAACCCTTAACCTTGAAAGAAAAAAAGGATAATACCGTATGCTAGCTTGCTTTGGAAGATTGAGTATTTACACAATGTTTATCGATATGTCTGGGTTTTCCTTTGCTTAATGATTCCGCTACTATGACGTCATTAGGAAAAACTATTGATCAAGCACGTACAAACATATATTTACACGTCACTCAAAGAAATGAAAAATGTCGATATTTAATTCATGTGATATACTTTAGTTCTTGAAAATCGTAAGAACATAAAAATGAGTCGGATCGATGAGTCCTAATTATACCTAACCAATTTCGCTATTTTGATAATAAAAATTGTCATTGTGTTTTTTATTTGCTTTTATTATATTATCTTTGTTTTAGTCATTTAATTAATCGTTTCCGTTTTTCTTGTCGTTTGTTATTCTTGAGGCTAGGAATTTCGTTCTGTTGTCTGTAACCAATGAGCAAGAATGGCACAGTTGGTTAGTGCGCGGCCTTCGGTGCGACAGGTCCCGAGTTCGATTCCCAGTGACTTCGCACCTTCGAAAGCTTAAACAAGAGTCCCTGGCTCTGGAGGATTGGGCAACCACTCATTTGAACCTTTACCATTTTACTTTTTTACCGCGAAAATCCACATACTTGATATATTTTGACCGTTTTCACACTAGAGGACAGAGAAATCGTGGACAATTGTCGTTCAAGTCGGGTTTTAACGATATGTCAGACATCCTGCAGACTAAAAAGACGACACAGGAATTACCTGCATGCTCTAGTAAAGGTGACAGGAAAAAATCGTCTCAACAGACGATCACTGAAGACGTACAAAATCAGCCGGACGACTTTTGTACGCGTCTCCAAGTGCGTCCTTCCCATTTTCACAGTGTGACGATTTGTTCGCCGTTTTGTTCGTCTCAGGGGCGATTTTTCCTCTTCTAGTGTGAAAATGTATCGAACAACAGTTCGCTTGACAATAATAATAATTATAATCACTTTATTGTTTGCGAGGGTGACACTGTTACCTATAAAGATCATTTTGAGAGAGAAAAAATCACGTCAAGAACCCGTTTCTTTAGCAACAAATCCATATTTCGCTGTGTATCTAATCATGAAAATGCATCTCTCCAAGGTTAAGCTTTGCGTCCACACTAAGGTACGTCCACACTTGAAAACGCATATTTTACGCTTGGGCCTCTCATCCACATTTTATTTTCTCAAAGAGAACACCCTTTCAGTGATGATGGCCAAAACGGGTGAAAACAATGCCTTTTCAAATTTATCCGGATTTTGAATCGCGTATACATGCCGGCAAACTGACATTCTATAATCACGAGGTTCTTGTAGTAGTTCTATCAATGAGCGTTCTTGTGTTCAGCGATGATGGAGTACTTTGTCTTGTATTTTTAGTACTGTTCACTTTGGCTATCAAAGTATCCTTTACTGTATTTTTAGTTGAATGATTATCATTTTTGTTAAAAGGAGAAATCAATTTTCTGAGTCTTTCTACTTCATCATGTAGTTCGTCGTACGCCTGAAACGCAACAAGATCATAGGCATGAGACGAGTATATTTGAAAAACGTGTAACACCACCCCCACCCATCCCACCGTCACAACCATTTCTTTTAGACTTATGGAGTTAGAGTAGATTTCGTATGACTATTAAAACGGCGTCGCACGGTCACAGCACCGTTAAGGCAGGAATTTCGAATGATCTCATTTATAGACGACATGCTAATGACATGGTTAAGGGGGTACGTTTCTGCTCTGCTACAAGGTTGGCAACATTCAGTATTTCTCAACCTTTTTGATTTGCCTGTGTTTCGATCTCAACATCTACGCTTAAAATAGACAGACAGACAGACAGACAGACAGACAGACAGACAGACAGAGACAGACAGACAGACGACGGACGGACGGACGGACGGACAGACAAAAAGCATGCCTGCTTCCTGACCCTTAGTTGTTGATTTTCACATGAGCTTTACAAAATAAGATCAAAAAGATCATGAGATCAACATGCAATTTGGAAAGGAATTTAATCCAGGCTTTAATAAACCAAAAGAGGCTTTTGTGTAACATGCATTATTTCACGCACCTTTGAGCACGACTCCAACGTTCTAAATTTTCTTTTTTCTTTTTTCTTTCTTTCTTTGTTTGAGGATAAATCTGAGAGCTCCTTCAAAATCTCTTTACTATCTGAAGCTATTAAACCTTCACTGACAAATAACTTTTTCCTTTGTTTGCTGTAACCTTGTAAAGTTATTTCTTCCCTCCACAGGCTTTCTTCGATTTCCTCCCATCTGGCTTGACCTTTGGCACTTAGCACAGGATAAACTGGAAAATTGAAACATTGATATTTCATTGTAACCGGTTCTTTGCTGACACAAACTCAATAAATTGAGAGTAATCAGGACTTATTCACGTTTGGGGAGTTGTCAATTCTCTTGTTGTAGAGTTGGCTAAAAACTGAATGTGAGCAAATGTGCGAAATGTGAGCAAATATCTCTAGCACCTAAAGGCTCAAAAACTACATACATGCAAATAACAGATGCCAAATATCATAATGCAAAAACAGAAAACAAATGCAAATAACTGAAACCATTTTTTTTTTCTATTCAAACTCCTTGAAAATTAGAATTGGTCCTACAGTATATTCTAACGCATTTAGATTATTCAGAGAAAAGACATATTATTAATCTCCAGATATTGATTGAATGATGAGTCATTTCATTAACAAATTTAATCTTTCAGATACATCATAAGTAAATACTTCTTTGGCTTTGGGCTAAACAATGCAGTTAACATTTATTTGTACATCTGTAATCTGCTGTTTAACGGGCCCCTGGCAAATTTCACTAGATAAACATACCGAGCAGTGCATCTCGAGGACAGGCTAATGGTGTCTGAAATTCCATCTCATAAGAACATGTTGAAGGTTCATTAACAGATACCAACTTATTTGTATCACCACATTGTAAGAAAACCTAAAAAATCATTAAAAAATATTTGGGAGTAATGACTTTGAAAATAATTACAAAATGCTTCTTGTATATGTAAATGCCTCTAAAACAACAATTTAGTCTTGACTGGAACCTTGGTGGAGCCTTGGACCCTTAATTCATTTGATGAGCTGCACAAGCCACCATCTCCCCCTTGTCATGACACCCTTAACCATTGTCCAAGCTTACTGATGGGAATTTCCCTAACAAATCATTTTAGACCTTAGATGAGCATGGGGATAAAATATCATATCATATGGGATGTCACTGCAATGTCTTCCAAAGACCACACCCAGTTTCAAAGAAAAATCCAAACCCCTTTCTTTTGTAATGCACATAGCTTAAGTCACAGAAGAGTAGACAACAAGCTTGAAACATGAAATTATCAGATGGTATTCAAAAGGTAGACAGACATTTTAAGGGGTTCCCACTCTCCTAGTAAAACAAAATTCCCTGACTTATCACTGACCAAATCCCATTTTTCACTGGCTTTTTAGTGAACACAAATTTAAAACAATTTCTATTCCCCTGATATCAGTCTGCAGTGGTTCATTTGTGGAATTCCACAGCCAGGCTGCTAAAAGGGCTGTTTCACCTTTCCAAAACAAAATTCCCTGACTTTTCACTGACTTTTGTAACATTTTGACAATTTCCCTGACCAAATTCAAATTCCCTGACAATTCCCTGACCTTGAGAGTTTTAGGAATTCCCTGACTTTTCAAGGTCACTGGGAACCCTGCTGTAATTATACCTTTGTTTGTCTGGGATTGTTGCCAGGGCAGTAATCACCCTCACTCATATACATACTTGAAAACGTGTTATTGATTATTGACCAGCCTTGAAATACACTGATTAAAAACAATACCAAGAATTAAGGCCTGGAGACATGATTCAACTTTTCCAGTACTTTCACAAAGTTGCAACATGCAACAAAGTTGCACCATGTGTCTACCCTGTAATGTTGCAGAAGTAGAACTTGATCGTAATAAACCTGCAACTGTTGTGCACAACATTGCACAAAGAATTGCAGGAAATGTTGCATAATGTGTTCAGGCCTTTAATTAAGCAAAAATAACGATGATAACTGTTATATCTAAATAGATGATTGTAGTATTGAAGGAAATCACATTGAATATTTTTTTCAACAAATAATTGTCCTCTGTCAGTACGTATTCAAATGAACATATGAGTCATAAAGACAAAATGAGCACATGTACTTGTCTAAGCTTACCCGAGTGTCCCAGAGAAGGCATTCCAGCGTATAGTCTCCTCTCTTTGTGTAACATTTTGGAATGGACACAGTTCATATTTGTAACTACAAAAAATGTAAACACTCATCAATTAAATACAGTCTAATCTCTGCTATATATATCATGGGAAGATGGAATAGTGTTGCCAAACAACTGGTCAAAATGGAGACGGATTGCTGCCCACTTCTCGATGAGGGACAAGAGGAACTAACACCGACCTCTACTAACAGATAACTCCAGTAAGCAGACCTTAACACTTCTGTCAATCAAAGTTCCAATGTTAACCTATAAGGATTTGATCCTGAGTCAACTGTCAATTTCAAGAAAAACAAGAAATGGCAAGCAACAAGGAGACCAGTATGCTCTGAAACTGAAGAGCATGATTTGAAGAAGTCTATCAAAGTTGTATGAGTTGTCAGCCAGAAGTCCACCAAAATCAAACCAAAATAAAAATTATTTGTATACCAATATGAAGAACAGTCTAAGACCACTACTACATGTCAGTGATACAGTGTGTACATAATTTGCTGAGTAACTTATGATGAGCATGCTTTTGTTTAATATATGTATGTTGTAAATTTGATGACAGAAGTGTTACATGCTGTTTCAAGTAGGCATCGAGATTACAAAATTTTGAAAAATGTTGTATGCAAGTATTTTAACTAAAATTCACCTATCTTCAACAAGAGAGAAACATTTCCCATGAAGGACAGATAAATGTGGTGGTCCTACGGACAAAGAATATGAAGTCAACATTATTGAACATCTATACATTTGTAAACATAAACTGAGAAGTACAAACAATTTAAGCATGCAATACTTTGCACTATTCAGTGCTAAATGGCACTAATTAAATTACAATTAAATGATGTGAATAAAATATCATTCAGTGTTTAGTGTGTATTTTAGTTTTTAAAATAGCAAACATTTCAAATCCACAATGTATTTCAGTCTTTAAATTGCAATATGCAATATGCAACTACATGCACAGACAATCTTTATGGAAATAGATTCTGTATTATACATACCTGAAAATTCAATTGGATCAACACGAGGCTCTAATTCCTATAACAATTAAATCCATCACATTACATTTGGAGTGCACAAAATATACCCCCTCCCCCCAACTCCACTCTGCTATCCCTTACGTAGCACTTTATCTATAGACATATTGACTTTAGAAATGGAGACTAGCTAGACTAACTAGTTTGAGCTGCATTGGTATATAAAAATACAACAAGGGATGAATGGAAAACTAACACAGTTTTTTTCTCTCTTTTTACATCATGTTAAAAATTTCCATTCGTCCCTCGCAAGATCAACTTTACAATGTAGGATGTGAGTATTAATTGGTACCTTGATTTGTGTGATTTGATGCTGCTGATAGTAAGGGTTCCTGTATAACAAATCAGATAAAGAATCAGTACATATAACAAACACTTCCAGTTTCACAGAATTCTTTATCACTGATGACATATAACAGAAACAATTTATTTTGAGGTCAGGAGGCCAAAAATAAAAGAAAAAAGTGAATCTTGAATCTCAACCCCACTACTTCAAGAGAACAGCCCCCTCTAGATCAAATACTTGCCGATATAAATTGATGGAGTCACCTTAAGTTTATTTTAATAATGTATTTAAGATTAAAATTATTGAAATTGTACTTACACTCCTTTGTAAACAGCTGGTTCTTGTACAATCTTTACTTGGACATATTTGCTCTCTAAAAATATTTGTAAAATCTTGGGCTTCTTATCTTATACCAGTAATAACTCTGAATATCCCATACCCTAAAATATTTTACTATAAAAGCTAGGTCAGATCAACCAGTACCAGAATCTCTCTACTCTTCCCGAATAGCAGTGTGTGCTCTTTTCCATCCCTAATATACTTCTGATCAGTAACTCTGGACAAAGGTTCCAAATTCAAATTCAAGGTTAATGGGACAAAAGTACATGTACAAGAAATGTACAGTCTGATACCCTTGACAAGTTCAGAGTTGCTGGTCAGAGTGTAATGTCAAGTTGGCAAGAAAACGAAGTAATATGACTTCTAAGTAGTTGTACAAGGACATACATTTTCCCTGGTGGCTGAATCCTTTTTCTTTGCATATATCTGCTTTATACATATGTAGCTTCATTAAACTTGCATTTTTACTCGTGCCCAGGCCTTAAGGCCGGGAACGAGTTATAAACTGCAAATGTTTTTTTTTCTTCGGTCTGTGTTCGTCCTGAGGAACTTTTGATTGGTTAAGAACGTACAAACAATGCCCTTCATTCATCACCCTTGAGCGACCGCGAACGCAAGCCAGGAACTTGAGGAATGCAAGATGGCCGACGACAAAGAAAATAGCTTTGAGAGACGGGCTTTTCCTGCAGTGGAACAATGTAATTTGGAGCTTTTAACTCGAGAAATACCTATATACTTATAAGAGCTTCAGGATGGGCTGTTATTTTGAGCTTCATCTCCAATACTTTGACCAAATATCGATCTCTAAATGGAGTAATTGAAAGGAAGCAGCTCGCGATAAAGACTATTTCCTATGGGCCGGGAATCTACGCATTTCTCATCCTGCATGTTGCTAAACAAACATACATAGGAGCAAGTCAATTATATTCCTCATTCAAGCATTCAAGAGATCTTGAGAGGTTTTTGTAGTGAATTTTAATTTAATATCGGAATGGCATGAAACTAGATTCCATTGACCTTGTATTTCGCGTTTGCTTACCATAATATAATATACTAATAATATACATCAATAGTATGAAAAGTATACTGCAAGCAGTATACTTTTTGTATACTGTTATGATATACTAAAAGTATACTAAGAGTATACTGTTAGTAGTATGAATTTCGTCCTTTTTCATATACTTTTTCTATACTTTATAAAGTATAAAAAAAAGTATACTACACACACAAAAAAATATACTTTTAGTATAATATACTAAAAGTATACTAAGAGTATACTGTTAGTAGTACGAATTTCGTCCTTTTTCATATACTTTTTCTATACTTTATAAAGTATAAAAAAAAGTATACTACACACACAAAACAAATATACTTTTAGTATACCTTTCTTTTCCTTGGTGATTTGGAAGCATACAATATACTTTTTGTATACTAATCTAACAAACTTGCATACTTTTAGTATAAAGTATAAAAAAGTATATGGCTACACACAAAAAAGAATATATAAGCTTACTTTTAGAATACCTTTCTTTTCCTTGGTGATTTGGAAGCATACATATACTTTTTGTATACTAATCTAACAAACTTGCATACTTTTAGTATATAGTCGAGTAAGTGGAGAAGCTAGAATAGACAAACTTTTCACAATTGTTTTCAAGGAAAATGAGTTTGGCACTGCTTGTCAATGTCATAAAATAGGAAACTATTCTGCAAAACATTTTGTTTTATAAATAAATCGATATTTGAGAAAACATTTATTTATAGGCGAGAAGTGCTAGAGATCATGCAATGCTAGTACTGCCTCTATTTTGAACTCAAAATATTTTACATGATGTAAGCTTATACTCTGCAGTTGATGGTCTTAATTATTTAATGACTTCAAAATATGAAACAAATGAAAGTTAAATTCCGTTTAATGAGGTTGGAAACAGTACACTAGAATAATATAAGATTAATTTGAATAACTTGGTTAAGCTAACCTTACAAATCACAAACTTTTACCAAAACTGCACTACCTGTCAAAGCTTTTGTTTCAGAATAGAGATTTCATTTTGTTCAAAGCTTTCTTAGACACTACATTTGGTTTCCTGCAAACAAAATTATAGCTATAACTTATAATTCAAAGAAAGATAAAAGCTCGAACACTGAGTGACTTTGAATCATAAAATGTCCAAAGAGTCAAGTGACAGCTGCTCAAACAGCAGAAACAAGCCCAACAGAAATAAACACGTCAGATATATGGCAATATCACTTGTATTAAATTAAAAATCTTTTAAACTGTTTGCTTACCTTCATTTTCAAACATTTTTCTCTCATAAAGTCAGGAAAAAGAGCTAATTTAGCAGCCTCTGTTTGCTCTGCAAGTAAAATGTTGTGCAAACTCGCCACGATTTGCCGCCTTAAACGTGAAACCGCTGACCAATATGAACAGGGTGCACCCACAGGAACCCCAAAAACCTTTTCAGGTTTTCCTAGTAAACAATTGTCTTGAGAAAACTTCTATTTTGTAGGTGAGGCCATGGAAATTTTAGAAGAGGAAAATATTGAAAGTCTACTGCTCAATCAGCACTTTGCTGGTTCCAAATGTATACATAATTTTTACATCACAAAGAAGTGTAATATTTTAAGCATTGCTATTTGCCTTTCATGTTGATGTATACATCAAATATACATAATGGGGTTGATGTATATTTGATGTATGCTTTGTGTATACTAAATGTATACATTGCTATGAGTGAGGGCCCAGTTTTGGTAATGACACAAATGCTGACAAACTGAATTTTATAAAATTTATATACTACACCTTTTGATATATACTAAAAGTATACAATACATACATTTTAGAATTTTGGAAAATTTAATGCTATACTATTAGTATACATCAGATACAGACGTATACAAAAAGTATACAGCATCGATTGCACATTTCTCAAGTTTGATACGTGCAGTATACGAAAAGTATACAACAGACAGACCATTCTCACCTTTTCAGGGCTTCTAGTATACTTATCGTATACAAAAAGTATACTTTGCGTACAGTTGTTTTTGTAAGGGTATATATATATAATTGGTCACGTAACGTCTTTTATTCATATATATAACATCCGAAACATGAACGAAAAAATACATGATTTGTTATTGTGTCAAATATGCCGTTGTAGAAGTCTTAACAGCAAACAATTGAGATATATAGTGAAATAAAAAGTTGAATATAAAACTGGTATATTTTTGCATGTTGGAGATATCTAATACCTATGCATGATAATAGAAAGACAAAGGCACTAATAGCTGTTGACAGACAAACTGACTAATCAAGATATTTTTTAGTTTAAGTCAAAAAGGTCATTTGTTACGGTTAGCTATTTCCCGGAATGGTGAAGAATGCGTGAAACGGCTAGGGGAAGAGTACGAACGAAGCCGGTCATTGGAGCCTCTCTTAAAAAGGGCTCCAGGGGCACGAGTGAACGCACGTGTGCGTCTAGTTGATCATAAAATCTAGCAGCAAAGACACATTTTTCTGCAAAAACAAAAACTGCTATATAATCTGCACAAACTATACCCACCACTGTTTACAAATGTAAACATAAGCAAAATCACTAATTTCCTCAGCTCGTCCGCCATCTTTATTTTGATCACGTGAAGAACGAGCCAGCAGTATAAATAACCCGCGGTTCAACCATTCCCAGTCTCTCTCGGCTCACTAAAATCAAGATGGCGGCCGACAAGAGAAAATTTGTCATTCCAAGTGTAGAAGAACTAGAGGAGAAAGATGCCGTTAGCTCTTCGTCTAGGCCACCATTAAAGGTTTTCAAAACATCTGTTGCTTCTTTCAAGCCTATGAGGAAGGATTCAGATACAGAAACGAGGAAGAGATTGCTGAAAGCCTTGTCAAGTCATACGTCAAATTCGTCTGATCAAAACCCGGGAATTACCAAAACTGATTCGCGTACTGTTAGTGAAACCGCTGAAGCTGACTTTTCAGTGACATCGACCACGATGGATCCACGTAGTGCTTCAGCAAGCAGTAACAATGAGCCAGTGGCTGCAGGCAAATCATTTAAAGAAACGTTTGCGTTTTTAAAGAACACTAAACATTACGAAGAGGCAGATGCAAAGATGAAGGAGATAGAGTGAGTAGATTGTACTTAAATAAGGTTCTACAAGTTTGTTACTGGGCTTTTGCAATTTTTATCCGCACTGCCCCTGTTGAGGACACATGGAATTCCAAGGAAGTAAGGGTACTAAAACCACTCTGGAATTCCATTGAACCCCCTCAACTTTCATTGAAAATCCACTGGAAAATCAAGGGTAGTAGGGTCTGAAATTCATGAAAATGCATGGAAATCCAAGGGAGTAGGGTCTAAAATTCATGAAAATTAATGGAAAATCCAAGGGAGTAGGGATTATTTGGGAAAACGTCCTCAACAGGGGGAGTGCGGATATAATAAGCCATTTCACGCTTTCACCCGCCATTTTGAATTGGGGAAAACGCGCCAAAATCTATAGAAATCTGGATCACTTTGGCTTACCATAAATTGGTTCATTTTTATCGTATTTATAAAATTGTAATTTTTTGAAACGATATTGGCTTTGTTATTCATCCCTGTTTACATGATAGATATTGGAAGACTAAAAATAGAAGATGAGAATAAGAGGATTTTTGTTTTCAAAATAAAATGTTCACCACGAAAATATTAAGACCATTTGCATAAAAAAGATTGACTTGAAAAACGTAGTTGAAATATTTGTATTGGTCTTATTTTCATTCCGACATATGACATGCACATGTCTGCAAATCATTGAACTTAAAATTTTGAAAATCTAACAAAATCGAGCTGAGTTATGGTAAGCCAAAGTGATCCAGATTTCTATAAATTTTGCCACGACTTTGCCCCAATTCAAAATGGCGGACGAAAGCGTGAAGTGGCTTATTATAAAATGCAATAACCCATTATCAGTTACGTGATGTATTTTGTTGTAGATCAAGTAAACCATCACAGCCCAAAGTCAACATTCCAAGTAAACCCAAACCTAATGCAATACAAGTAAACCCTAGACAGGTAATTGAATTCTCTTTTTGTACTGCAATAAATCAAGAAAATCAAAACCTGATATTCACCCTAGTTGTTGTGTTTCTGTGTGGTTTTCAAAAAGACCTGCTACATGAATACAATTTGTGGGGTATTCTATAGTAATTCCCCCAAGTGTAGCTCCAACTGAAAATCTGATTGAATTCTGTCCATGCAAGCAAATTGCAATATGAAGTTTATGGACTTGTAAGAGTTAAGGGGCTGTTCATCTATAATCTGTAAAGGAGATCTGGCAGTCCTCTGAAATGGCAGAAAGCATTGCAAATAAATATGCTCAAAGAAATAAGAACAATCTGTTTCCCCTTACAGCCTACATAGGCTAGGATAAATAGCAGACAATAAATAGCACAACTGTACATCCTCCAGAAGTTGTCATTGATGAATAGTTGGTCAAATAATGGTTTCCTAACAAGACACAATACAGTATATAAAGTTTTAAATTCAACTTTGATTTGAGATCTACAATGAATGTATGTAAATGTATACTAGGTGTAGTGCAACAAACATCTTACATGATTGGTAAACTAATGAGAAGGGTATACTCAAAATGTAGACACCAAATTGAAATATGGCAGATTGAGTTTCATGGTTGAGTTGCATGGTGTTGAGGCTCAGGTCCATGGTCTTCCACACTTGTTTATAGTGTTTATGGAAGTTTAGTGTTGTTTTCATCTGCTACAGTGCAGGCTAGACATGAGGCAGTACGTTCCAACTATGCAAATACATGAACTTGAATGCAACAAAGAAAATTAGTATGCAATATTGAATATGAAAAAAAGAGGTACACGTAGCTTGTAAATTTAATATTGATATCTCAGTACTGATCCAGAAAAAATAGGGAAAGAGGGGGAACTTAATTATTTAACTGGAGGGGCTAATTTTCTTGTCTTCTTTTTTGTTACAATAGAAAGGAAATCCTGTGCTAAAGTTTATCCGTTGTGTTCCATGGGAATACAGTGATATAATACCTGATTATGCCATGGGAACTACAACATGTGCTCTGTTTCTCAGGTAAGGGATATTTCTCACATGCTTTAATAAATCTTTTAGATTTGTATGACACAAAATCAAATCCACTTTTCTATTGTGTCATAGTTTACGATATCATCACTTCAACCCTAATTATATTCATGAAAGACTGAAACAACTTGGAAAATCGTATGAATTAAGAATTCTTCTCATTCTTGTTGATGTGGTAAGTTCACTTCAATTTCATCCATTTATTGAACTCTAAATCCACTAGTTATTCTTATTGATTTTCATTTTTAGAAAGATCCTCACCAAACCTTAAGAGAGTTAGCTAAGATGGCTATACTTGCAGACCTTACACTGATGTTATCATGGAGGTGAGTGGTTGATAAAATGCCAGGAAATGGTTCATTGGTAAAGTGGCAGTATGTTTAGAGATTAATGCACTGGAGCAAGTGATTTATCGAGATTTACCTGCACAAGTTCGCTAATTTTAAATGCTGCATGATGTGTAGCCTTGTCAGTAAGGTGTCAGTAAGTGGTGGGGAAGTTGTCAGTGAAGAAGATGTAAGTACATGTAAGTGGTGGGGAAGGTATCAGTGAGTGGTTTGTAAGGGGATGTTCAGTAAATGTTCTATAGGGAAGGTGTCAGTAAATGGCTGATTACATCTAGATATACAACATGAGTGGTTTGTACAGTGTAAGTAATATATACAATATGGGTGGCTGTGTTGTATACAATGTTAACCTTGTTGTTCTAATAGTTCTGAAGAAGCAGGAAAATACCTAGAAACCTACAAAGTCTACGAAAACAAACCAGTTGATGCTCTTCAGGGACAAAGTGATGGAGATTATCTATCTTCAGTAAGACATACTTTTAATTAATTCTTTTTTTTCTTGGGCCACTCTAGTTATTTGTGAGGGTCCAGTTGTTCAAAAGTGGATTACCATTAACCCAGGGTTAATAACAACTATTGTTTTCTTTAAATTTAAGCCTGGGTTAGTGTTAGCCAGCTTTCAAACAACTGGGTCCTGGGAGCTTTCTTTCTTTGAAGAAAATCTTATGCTTTGTGTTTGCTTCCACAGTGTCACTCAAACAAATTAGCTACATGTTGTAATACTGGATTTTTATTGTAAAAGATTCTAAAATGGTTGTCTTGATTATCTTCACAGCTTCAAGATTGTTTGACTACTGTCAAAGGCATCAACAAAACTGATGTGCTGACTTTGAGTTCTGCTTATGGAGTAAGTAATCAGTAGTCTAATGACAGTAAATGATTGTGTGGTAATTTAACCCATCACTATATTCACCTTTGTAGACATTGGCAAATATAGCCAAAGCATCAAAAGATGACTTGACATTTCTTCCAGGATTTGGACCACTTAAGGTATAGTAATTTATACTATCATTGAATAAATAGTTGAAATTTGAAAAAATGTGCTGAATTTGGTGTATGCAAAAATTCATTTAAAGACATTTTTGGGACCATTATATTATGCGTGGAAACATGGGAAGCTCATTCTCATTACTAATCAGAAAAATGTTTCTAACGTCGCAATCATTTTATATATATATATTCCTTTAGTTGATTTGAAGAAAGAATTGGAATAGACCATTTTCTAAAGGTTGCACGCACAGCTTAATTGACAGCTTAATTGACAGGCCAAGAAAAATTATTTTCAACATTGAGTTTAAATTTTGGCACTGACCTGTAAGTTGTTTAAGTTCAGTATTGTAAATACAAGCCCTTTTAGTTCAAAGAACAAAATGTCAAATGCGGCCAAAGTTTGGTGAATGCGTCAATGAGTTTGATGTTCTGTTCTTTTGGAAATGTGACATTTTGATCATCAGAAAACCATCGTCTTCTATTTATCTCCGAGAGGCTTTACTGTAATTTGACAAGGCTTCGTCTCAAGTTTTAGCAATAGCACACCAATATATCGCTTACAATTTTGATGTATCATTGCCGGCGTATGAAAAAAGGGGTGGAAACAGTAGCTTTGCGGTTTGACGGCTATGTAATACAGTAAAAACTCTCATAAAATAAACTGCAGATTAAGAACATCCAGGCTGAAATTTAGCAAATAACACACCCAATATTCATGTTCAACAATTTACTTATTCGTCCATCATCAGAGAAGTCAACTTCTGATATGCCTTAGATGGAAGTATCAGAACTTGACTTCTCTGATGATGAACGATATGGTTTGAAATATGCCGTTATATAATACAATTTACTAATTATTACAAGTGTTAATGAAATACGCTTTATCAAGAACATTCATTTTTCCTTTTACTATATACTCGTGTACTAATGTTTTGAATGAAAATTGTAGGCCAAACGGTTGCAAAGTATATTACACGAGCCATTTCTTGCAAAGGAGAAAACCACCGACAAAGAAACAGAGACGACACTCTAAAGAACGTGCTTGTATATTGTCAACAATTTATATATAATCTTTGTACATTTTTGTAGATATTAGACACAAGACAAATAAATTGCCCATATCAAGCTCTGTAGTATATGTTTATTGTGAGGCGGGTAAACTTTGAGTTACGCGCTTCGAGTTGCGCGCTTTTCGAGTTACGCGCTGTGCCACACCCATTTTTGCCTGTGTCACACCCAGCGCGTAACTCGATGTCTTTGGGAAAGGTTAGTGACTTCGAGTTACGCGATGAGTGCACAACTCGAACTAAACCATATCATAAGTGTCGAGTTACGTAAATAAGACGTTTATATTGAATTATCAGGTTTATACTAATTAGACTTAAAGTAATTTTGAAAGTTAAGAATATCAACATGTTATGTATTCACAACCATCGTGTAACGAAAAACTACTGAAATGTAGCTTTAACATCAAGATAAGATAAGGTAGTACAAGATATGAATCCATGGCAAAGTAGTTTTTTCCTGTTATAGAAAGCATCCTGGGCCGTAACCAGCAGTTTTGCTGGGAGGTCTAAGGGAGGTCGGTGGCGTTTCATAAACTGTTCTATTTACTTTTTTTGCACGTGCTGTGAACAATTCGCGAGTGCAATATGCTAATTAGCGAGTCGAATAGTTGTCTCAATGCAAGTTTTGAGCTGGCGTTTGGGTCAACATCAGGTTTAAGTTTTAGTGCTTGTATTTGACTGAGCTGCTGCAATATTGCTGTGTATAGAACAAGTAATGCCCTATTAAAACGCCAAGCAAAAATAATCCTGCGTTTTTGAGTTTTTCAAAAACAACTTCTGATGTGCAAGTTGCGGAGAAAATTTCTCACAAGAGACTTGGAAAGAATGACATCGATGAAGAGTTGAAAGCCGGCTTCGTTATGTCCAAGAATAGAAATACAGCATCTGTGGAAACTTTGGTGATTTAAAGAAAATCAAACAGATTAAATCTCCTAAAGTCACTTTGAAATGTTGTGCATTTGTCTGAATTTTTCTATGCAGTTTACCGCTTGTCTGAAGCTCATCAATTTTGCGAGATATTAGAGGAAAACCATTTTTGACGATGTTCGATTTTCGCTATTTTAAAAACGTTGATTGATTTAATTATAACACCATTTAAAACTTCAATCTTATGCTCATATTTGGTGTAGAAACCAAGTCCATTGGTGCGCATTAAGTTGTCCATTGCGCTAAATGAAAATGTGCGGTGCGGTCTGAAAACAACTACTTCGAGTCACCTTAACATACACTTACCGCATTTCATTTTCCCAAACGACAACATACATTTGCGTCTTCTAATCTAAAGCATATTACAGCTTATCGTTTTATTGTTCAGTTTACTATTCATTAC
Source organism: Telmatactis stephensoni (assembly GCA_029948255.1). Classification (NCBI taxonomy): domain Eukaryota; kingdom Metazoa; phylum Cnidaria; class Anthozoa; order Actiniaria; family Isophelliidae; genus Telmatactis; species Telmatactis stephensoni. The sequence goes on along the minus strand of JALIZF010001721.1, from coordinate 382,820 downwards.
TGAGCATGCTAATTACAGATTTAATTCTAGATCACTGAAGATAACAACAGAATTGTACGGGCCGGAGCCCCTAAAGGGCCATATTGTTTTTTTTTTTCCGCTACTGTGTCATATGTCGACATATATCTCGACTTTTGTCTTTGCGAACGAGGTCGACTTATATGCCGACTTATATGTCGACTTTTTCGACTTATATGTCGACATATAAGTCGACTTCGTTCGCAAAGACAAAAGTCGAGATATATGCCGTCGAGATACATGTCGACATATATGTCGACATATAAGTCGACCTAGTTCAAAAGTCGACATATAAGTCGACATATAAGTCGACCTCGTTCGCAAAGACAAAAGTCGAGATCTATGTCGACATATATGTCATGTGTGTATATAGTAGCGGGAAATAAAACCAATATGGCCCTTTAGGGGCTCCGTAGAATTGCCCTGTTTCGTTATGATATCACGGTTATCTGTTATTTACGTATGAAATTTCTGGTGCTACTCTAGATCTCTCTCCTGGATTAAAGAATTCCTTTCTAACCGTACACAAACTACAACGGCGTGCAGAATAGTTGAGATACTGTGCCCTAACACTGACGTTCTTTGATATCATACCCACCATGTTAGTGTTGAAACGGCCATGATTCTGAAACCCCCCCCCCCCCCCCTCCCCCGACTCAATGTTGGTTGGGTCAAGTGTTGGACCTAGCAGCAATCTCCCAGGCCTACTCAACATTGAAAGAGGGGGGAGGGGGAAGCATAAAACAAGCGCAACTAATTTAGGCCAAAATTGGGGCAGTGTCTCAACAGGTTCTGCACGCCGATGTAGCCACAGTAGTTGATGGCCATTCTTCTCAAATTTGTAGTGTTACGTCTGGAGTTCCACAGGGATCTGTGTTAGAGCCACTCCTCCTCCTTAGCTTATTTACATAAACGACCTTCCAACGACATTACTGCCTATGTCCCTTTGCTGACGACTGTATTATATATCTTGGATTGTCATCTGTGGAATCACCTTAAGTACGCACTCCAAGCTGATCTAAATACTCTCTTCAAATTGGCAGAGGCATGGCAAGTGCGTTTTAACAGTGACAAGTGCTTCGTCATGCACCTCTCGTAGCAAGACTTCTGTAAAAACTACTTACTTCCTCTCTCATTACAGGGCCGTAGCAAGAACGAAAGAAATGCTTACCCAGGCAATCGACCGCCGAAGGCGGAAGCAGCTAGCGAGGTTCGGGAGCATGCTCTCCCGAAAAATCCCGAAGGCATTTGTGATATGTTTATTGTATTAACGCTAGTTATGAAAATTTTGCACATTTCGGCAAAAGAAAAAGAAAAAGAGAAAAAATGAAATAATAATAATAATAACAATGTCTGAAATTTTACCATGGCAACTGCTTGGCTAGCCTCAAGCCGCGGCTACACGAGCGACTTTTTGCTTGCTCAGGCGACGCGATTTTTTGAAATCACTAACGTGATAGCTAAACCAGGGATAAATGCTGGCAGCAAGTGCTGTCGATAAAGGCGGCGTGACATTAAGGACTGGTTTCATAAACAAACATGGTCCTCGAAATTGTAACGTTGGTGGTGTCAAAAAATCGCGTCGCCTGTGGAAGCAAAACATCGTCCGTGTATTCATGGTAGCTACGGCCCTGCATTATACTACCATCATAATAATAATAATGTTTAAGATTTATATACCGCAAATATAAAACAAAAAAGTCAGATGAAAACAATTATTTCAAATTAGTTACCGCAAATATCTATATGTATATAATCAAATGCGGTTGAAATGAACTGAAATGAAATGAAGTATAATGAAACATAAAGTAGCTAAGAATCCCAACTGGCAAGGAGGCAAACCAGTTGGCTATATTACAAGCATGGCCGAGAAACTGAATTTGAACTAATCGAAATCGGAACAAATTCAGTCTCAGCTAGTGGCCAGGGTGGGAATCGAACCTGGGACCGCCAGATTGCGAGACCAACGCTCTGACCACTCGGCCATGCTGCCTCCTTACTGCACCATCACTGCAAGTACCACAAGATACAAACACGAATTCCACTTTGACATATGTCATCCGCACATCGCCCATACAGATGTCGATAAACCGCACTCTTAAATTTGTCGCTCATACCATTCCAGTTTGGAATAGGATGCATCAAAGGACGTCATTGACTCTGGAAGTTTAACGATTCTTAAAAATGAATTAGGTTAATTTGCATTAGAAATCAATTTGCATTAGAAATCAAGTCATTAGACTTTCTACATATATAGCTATTTCAATTAACGTTGTCGCTGAAAAGCCTAAAGGCTAAAGCCTTTCAAATATCTTTTGTGTACTAACAAACTTCTCTGTAGGCTATCTGAGAAACTAAGTAATATGTGTCCAAGTTGTAGAATTTGCAAGCATACAGGGAGTTTTCTTATTGTAATATGTCAGGGGTGGAAAAAACGATTTCATGATTCCGCTCTCAAAGCTTTTTTTCAGCGACAACGTAAATTGAATTAGCTATATATTTAGTTGAAACTAGAATTTTCCCAATATATAAGACGGCATACTAGATACATTGTATTTCCTTGAATTACTTATTATTTGAATTTAACATATTCAATGCATCTCACTTTTCGTTTTTTGTTGTTGTTGTTGTTGTTATTTTGGACATAAATTTATTTATTTTTGTTACATCGGTGTATAAGCAATCAAGCATTACCGATTAGAAATTCAAATTCAGATTCAGATCTAGGTCAGCTGCAGTAACCATTTTTCATTTGAATGGTGTATGACGTTGTAGTAGCGGCTCAAACTTGGAATATACGTTCATTAAAAAAAAACACAAGTAAGCCACCTTCGGACTGTTCGTTAATAATCACCAAGGGAGGGGGGCGATGTTCAGAGAGGGGGTACATTTTTCAAAATCAGCTCAAATTGGAGGGGGCACATTTTTGGCTATTGAAAAGATAGGGGGTACAATTCTTAGAGTTGGCTTTTTCATATATAAAATAACTTTATTATTAAACGTTATTTTATATTCCTTAATTATAAAATAACTATATAACGCGCGCTCTGATTGGCCAAAGGACGCGTGTCCCGATCGCGCGTTCTCTATGAGAACACACAGCACGCGCGCGCACATTTTCAAACTTCTCCAACGAAAAAGGAAAATAAAACTTCAATTGTATTTTATAAAAGAAATAGAAATCTCGGCAGCAGTGCTGCTATATGTTGAGTTATAGAAGCACGCGGGAATTGTAAGAAGACTCGAGAAGTGTTGAGAAGTCTCTTCTTTCTCTGTAGTTTTATCGCATATTCTTTTTGCTTTTTCTGTTAGTCTCAAGTTTACCATATCTTCTCTAGCAAGAGCTGCTTGCTTACATTCTTCAGCGATTTTAATTACCTCTTGAATTTTCCTCCTTCCAAGGTTAGTTAAGGTTTAATGTTTGTGTTCGGGTATGTAGCAAAGCAATGATTGCTCTTAAAACACTCCTATCATATTCAGAGTCCATACTTTTCAAAAGGTGTGACAAAGTGTTCTCATCTAGTTGCCTGTTGATTTCATTCTTGGGTAAACTCATTCATAAATGACACAATGTCAGAATCATTCATCACAATGTAGCGCTTATTAAAGTGTTGATGGATGACTCACAATAAATACATGCATCTAAACCCTCTGGTCGACTAATTTATCTTTAAGAGCTTGTTCATCCGTATTTGATGGAAAGTATGAACTGTAAATGTTAAGTGCTGAACACCCCCCTTCCACACCCCCCCCCCCCCCCCTCCCTGGTGATCATTAACAGTCCCTTAAGGCGACGCTTATTTAATTCTTTGTGAGTTTATTCCATCCTCGGCCGAACTATAAACGTCAGAGACGTCCGGGGCGCCTGAGGATAAGTTATTTTTACTGTGTTTCCAAGCCACTACAAGTGGCCTATGGAGAGTTTGCACTGTCATAGTGTGGATCGGAAATAAAACCTCTCGTCCTGCCATAAATGTCTGCTGTCATATGACCGTGCAAAGCTTCTGTTGCTGGGTTTCATTCATTCTTTGCGGGGAATCAAAAGACAATGAACAAAAAATAGACGCTATAAAATGAGAAAACTTTTGAGATGGCTGCCGTGACGTCACATGTAACCCAAGAATTCGAGTCCACTGAAGCAGAGCAAAGTTGGTCTCTATCCTGTCACATGTTGCCATGTTGATGTCATCTACGTACAAATATTCGATAAGAGGCTTGTATGACATCGAAATAAATATTCTCATATGCAAATTGAAAACAGGTTTTTCCTCGTCGATTAGCGTCGAAGATCATATTTCTCGTTCTTTTTCTAAAAGAAATTTGGATCTTATCAGTAAGTACACCTATTGCTTTATACATTTACTAGTTTGTATGATATTGCCACACACATGGTCACTTTGAATAATAAATCCTATAAAAAGACATTTATAACAGGTCGATAATCCTAGTTGAAGAGTAAAATAATAGTTCCAGCTAACTAACTAAACTACTTATAGAAAACTGCCTTGAGTTCACTGTACATCCTTTGTATCATTGTGTTATAGCAATGAACCCTAGCCCTACCGAGAGACAATTATAAGGAACATGGTACTTTTAGTCTCTTAGAACCGTAGAGTGACTACTTATATAAAGAAAGAAATTTATCTGCCACTATGGCATCTGCATTCCCAAAATATATTTCATGCACGAATGAACTCACCGCTGAATTTGGGTAGAATTTGCACGTGGAATTACACATAAATCAGTATAGAGTACTTATAGCTTCTAAAAGCTATATACATTGCAACAGAAAAACAATATCGCGGGCAAATCTAGTCGGAATTGACTTTGTCCTCCGATAAAAGGAAAACACGTTAGTGTATCACTATAGAATGCACGCACTTTTAGTACTTAATCCGTGAAACAGTGCAACATATCTACTAGACCTTTTTGCTTTGCCGCTATTTTCGAAATTTGTGCGTGGAATGTGAATTTCTTTGTTTAAATCATCACGTACGTGTATCATGTAAATTTGTTTCTTTGTCTTCCAATCAAGAATAGATCGATACGAGTTTTGCAGCTTCAACAAAGTAAAGTCACATTCCGCAAAAACTTTGTTGTCACCTAATGTTTTATGGCGCTGGCGCATAAAGTTCGAAAATAGTGGTAACTAGTGAAAAGGTCTACTTAGGGGATGTTTACATGGCACTTAGCAGGTGAATCATTCTATCTGCATGCTATGCATTTACTGCATCTATTTACATGGAAATTTGTGTCTTCACTTCGGGTACTAGAGTGGTTTTCATTTGACCATGAAAGAATAGACAAACTAATAGTTGGGGGTAGACTCTAAAGCCATTGTTTTCTTTTGTTTCTTATCAACTACTACAAACTAAATAGTCATTTTTCTTTCACGGTCAAATGAAAATCACTCTAGGATCATCCTACCAAACAGAATGCAGTAAATGTAGAGCTGGTAGGATGATTCGTCTGCTAGGATGATCTTAGTGCTAGGATAATCCTAGTCTCATGTAAACTCCCCCTTATAGTTCTTATTTTGTGACTAATAGAGATCTTTCGCGTAAGCCCAGTCTATTCCACTATTAGTGGAAATCATCCACTTAATATGATGAGGTAAAACAGAACGTACGCGTGGAGCTATTGTTTTAAACAGAAAACGACTAACACCTTGAAACAACTGTAGTTTATTAGAGCCTACTGTATTTTACAGCTTTCCAGGGAGTTGTGCTTTTCGTAGCGGGTCGCGGGTAGGAGGGTGCGGGTATGAAGTCGCGGGTACGGGTATGAAATCGCGGGTACAAAAAAATGAAATTTTCAAAAATAAATCACTAAACAGTAATTACTAAATGATAACTTTAATGATGAAAATGAACAAGTGATTAAATATATGAATAAATACATTGAATTCTTTCATGGCACATGTGAGATTCGACATTTGAACTAAATCATTACAATAATAATAATTGTTTATAAAATAGTAATTTTTCCACTGTTATGAAAAAGTCGGCAAATTTGTACCTTTTTTAACAATGGTGCAACGGTAAAATGTACAATCCTGTGACATTAGCAATCATTCAACATAAAAACTATAGAATGCAAGCAATATAGAGTGATTTTCATAAACCCGTGAAATACGCTTTTAGCTTAGGCCTAGTTCAAACGTCGCATCTCACATGTGCTGAATTCAATGCAAATGAGATGATAATGAGTAGAAACAAAAGATTTGACTAATTTGCATTGAATTTAGCACATGTGAGATGCGACGTTTGAACTAGGCCTTAGTACACTTTATCATCGATTTAATTATCACACTTTACACTGTAAATTTTAGAGAGTTGTTTTTACTCTTACGGTAGAGTAAAAAGTACTCTGCCAAGGAGAGTAATTTGAAAGGAGTAAAAGTGACTCCAAAGAAGGAGTAAAATCTACTCCTCTGAACAGGAACTAGAGTTGTTTTTACTCTAGTTCTGGAGTTGTGAAAAGTGGAGTAAAATCAACTCCATTTAGAGTGGAGTAGTTGGAGGAAACAGGGGAGTTAAAATAACTCTACTTTGATTTTAGCCAATGAAAATACCGGAAAAACAATGAAATTGAATTTTCACCAATCAGCACGCAACGTTTCATCTAGCGCCAAAGCTAAGTTAGAAAATAGAGCAGTTTTGAAAAACAAAATGGTGGACAGAGGTGTTGAACAAAATCACTCTATAAGGTACTTCCTAATAATTTCTTATCTTTCATCTGATATCTCAGACTGCCAAAAAAATTCTATGATTGCTTTGGTATAATTTTTTAGACGATTGAGATCTTTTTTGTTGGATTTTTGCTCTTTGAAGTTATCGTATTGACAAGCCCTTCGTAAGCTTTCACATGAAGTGTTCTGGGACAACTTTGTCAATTAAAAACTCGCTCTTTAGAGTAGAATATAGTAAATAAATTATGTTTTGTTAAAGGTTTTGTGTTTTTTCTTTGTTACAACTGTTTTTAGGAAGAAAAATGACTCTTTATAGGTTGTGATTCAAAGTTTTCTTTTGAATCAGGCTTTGACACTGCAGAATTGGTGAGTTAACTCAACTTCGCTTTCATAAAAACTAAACAATGTCATCTATCTTCTTGACACTTAATGTATGAAACAAAAACGAAAATTTCAACCTGGAATTCATGATCATCATAAAAATTTCTTTATTTTTAAAGATTGATTTGTTTTCCGTTTAGTATTTGCCGTTGGGTTTGTGATGGCGAGCGTTCGCGTGATTGTTATTTCCATCAGTTGGAGAAAAATCCAGAAAAAGTCAGGCTTATCGATCTTTTGATTCTGATATCTAAAATTGTTCTAGATTAGACAATTTTCCTTGACCTTTTCTATCTTTTTTTCACGCAAGGGAATTCAAGTAAAGACTTTTTTAGTCTTTTGTAGAATGGGGACTTTCTATTTCAGTTTCTTTGTGTAAGAAAGCTTTTTGTTGTTTTTGAAAATGAAATTTATATTAATCGATCAATCCCCGACTCCAAATTTCGGGTAATTTTGTCACAAAACCTGGCCTATTTAACTACAAATTGAGAGAAGTTCTTATCATCCTATAATATGGGTACTGAGTTGATTTTACTCGAAATGCAGAGTAATAACCACCCCGAAAGAGTCAATTTTACTCCAAATGCAGAGTACTTTTTTTACTCCTCACATGGAGTTATTTTAACTCCCTCCACAGTGGAGTAATTTTAACTCCGAAATCGGGGGCATTCTGTCACCGTTTTGCTACTCGATTTTCGGAGTAAAAACTACTCTTTAAAATTTACAGTGTAGGTCATTTGTATTCTATTGTAATCATTCGACTATTACACTTTCTAACACTTTAAGTAGTACACCTTTGTTTCACGGGTTTATGAAAACCATTCTACTATATTATACAATTTTTCGCTTATTTTGTTGTTTTTGTTCGTTTTATCATATCACGAATTGTATTTCATAAATATACTGTTCCTGTCACCTAAAGTTACGCCTTAGTCGCCAGGAATGTTGCGAAGTGCAAGTGCATACAGATATGCACTCAGCTAAAATGTTTTGCATTATTCTAGAGCACTCGATATTTGCTAATCAATTGATAGATAGATAGTTTATTGGCTGAATAAATGGCAGCTCGTGAAAGCTGAATTACATATTCGTAAAACTAGAATAGATAAAATTACAAATTTAAATATAAATTATATTGATTATAAATCCAATTCAAATGTCAATCAATTATATGTCAATGTTCATTGTTTCTTTTAAGACTTGAGGTTGTGATAAATGTGTTCTTGTTCTACCAATACTGAGACATACTGGTTAGTATGTGGCCCCAGAGAACATTAATTACAGTACGAATTTTTTTGTAATCAGTTCAGTGCTACTAGTGAATCGAGAAAGGCACTCAGAGTTCAGTTAAGTGACTAAGCACTGAAGTTGTAACCTGTTGCATTGTTTTAAACTTCACCGAGCAGTAGAAGTTAGAAGAAACGCAAGGAAGACCATACATAGGCGAAAAGTCAAAGGAAAAGAAGTGGGACAAGATAGACTAGGCGCATTTTCGAAAAATCAGATACCTGGAGGCATTTTGGGGTAGAAGCTGGTAACATAACTATTCTAAACTGATTTTTCATGCTGAATGCGAATATGAATGTTACCAAGACGTATTTTGCAATCTTAGGCCCAGTTCAGACGTCGAACTTTTGCCGCGTCGAATCTAATAACATCAAAGAAGGCCGTCTAATTATCCATTGTTCTCAATGCATTCGACGCGGCAAAAGTTCGACGTTTGAACTGGGCCTTATACGTGTAAATGACGTATTTTGTGAATTGCTACAGTCATTTCATACTAACGGCTTTTTCGTGTAATTCCAAAAGCTCCCAAACTTAAAAACAATTACTGCTATACATTTACTGCATTCTGTTTACATGGAAATTTGTGTCTTCACTTCGGGTACTAGGATCATCCTACTAAACAGAATGCAGTAAATGTAGAGCTGGTAGGATGATTCGTCTGCTAGGATGATCTTAGTGCTAGGATAATCCTAGTCTCATGTAAACTCCCCCTTATAGTTCTTATTTTGTGACTAATAGAGATCTTTCGCGTAAGCCCGGTCTATTCCACTATTAGTGGAAAATACTCGAGGCGCTGACCAAAAAATATTAAAGGTTCCACTTATGGTTACCACTAATGCTGGTATGAGAACTTTTGCTTTCACTGGCGCCAAAGAATGGAACAGCCTACCAAAAGAATTCAGAAATGCAAACAGTATAGCTTCATTCAAAAGACTGTACTTAAACGCAAAGTTTAAGGAATTAAAGAGCGACATTGAATGACATTTTAAAATATTTCCCCCCCCCCCCCAAAAAAAAATCTTATGTTATATGTTATTTATAATGAACTGTTATTGTTATTATTTATTATTCTTGCATGTTTTTTAGGGCCTGGATGAAAATTACTTAAATGTAATTCTAGTTACCCTAATCAAATAAAGTGTTATTATTATGGAATCTTTATTTTCTCCTTTTCATATTCAGTACAAAGCGGGTTTCTCGACCTAAGACATTTGTACTTAACGTCATGTGTACATGTATAATTACTTAACAAATCCGTAAAATGTTTTCACGATTTCAGTGTTCTGTGATTGTATCCACTTTTGACATTTTTGAATCAGGTAGTCTTGCTCTTTTTCATTCGATGTAATTGTTCCAAGTGCTTTTTGTAGTTCTTTGTTGTATCCTCCTAGGAAGTCGAAGACGATGTTAATTTGCGTGACTTCTGTATCTTTATAGATGTTTTTCAATCCTTGACGCAGGTCATTGTATTTTTCTTGTTTATTTGTTGTTTTTTCTTGGATTTTGCCTACTTGACATACTGTTCCTTCTAGTAGGATCCACTTCTTGTTGTCTTTTTATTATTATTATTATTATTATTATTATTATTATTATTATTATTATTATTATTATTATTATTATTATTATTATTATTATTATTATTATTATTATTATAAGAAACAACAAAACTATATTGTAAAAAAATTATCAACATTACAATCAGATCAACGTATTACCTTTTCTGCTGTCGAAACAAAGAATGGAATAACCCAGACTTATTGAAATTTTGATATACATATATATATAATATATATTTTTTTAATCATTATCATTTGTCGTTTACATTTTTAAATGCATGTATCACTCGAGTAGTCAATTGCAAATTGCCTGTAAGTAGAGAGATTTGTAATTGTTGTATAAATATAAAATAAAGTTTCCATTATTATTATTAGTGGAAACCATCCACTATGATTCTAGTGCCATGTAAACACTGACTAAAGACTTTGTATACTTAATTCTTTGTACGCGCTAAAAACTATTTCACGGATTAAGTGTGTGCACTGTATAATATATTGTGGTATTGCTATTTCAGTTAAACCTTACGAAATTCCACATATGGGACCTTGCAAAACAAATAGGAAAATAGACGTTTTCAAGTTTGCTTTTGGTGACAATAAGCAATTATTGGATGAGTTCGAGTAGGATATGGGGAATTATTAAGGCCGAGATTTGTGTTATCTGCCGAAGCGGAAGGCTGAGGCAGATAACACAAACCGAGGCCTTGATAATTCCCCATATCCTACGAGAAACGAATTCAATAATTGTTTTATTATTTTTTGAAAATAATTCTTTCTCAGTTGTGCTTTGTTGACAAGAATACATGTTGTTGTTGTTTTCCCGCTTTTGGCATGAATCGCATAAATTAGCGTGACGTCATACCGCAAGCTAATTTTCCATATTCGAGAAAATTACGTCATAACTTCGAATAATGGTTTTCAACATTTTCATAACTCCAAATTTGGGCAGCTAGCCGGCGACTATGGTAATTTATCCGGTGGCTCTTAGCCAATCAAAATTAAACTCTTGAATTATTTTCAAAATATAATAACATCCTTTATATTTCATTTACAGTTTTCACCTCCTGTCAGTGAACGAAAACAAAAACAATGCGGAAAAAGGTAAAAGACGAAAAAGAGATGATTCTCAAAAAGGGTAACACGGATGCACACACCAAAGAAATGAATTCCAGTGATCCACCAAGCTATCCTTGGCTGTTTTATTTTCTGGGTTTATTGGTATTTACCGTGCTGTACCTGGGAATGGCCGCCGCGCAAGACATTTTGGCGGGAACGTCCATCCCAACAACCACTGTTCTTTTGTGTACGTCTCTTCCATTCTTCGCCGCTACAGCGCTTGCACCGTACTTCATTCCCGCTGTTCCAGCCATAGTCAGAATACCTTTAGTAACACTTCTATGTACATCCGGGATACTAATGGTAGCGCTAGCAGAAGCTGTAGGAGTCAAGTTAACTGGCGTTTGTTTGATATCTCTTGGTTGTGGCATCGCTGAAACGAGCTTCCTATGTCTGACGGCATTCTTTGATGACGTTGCCATAAAGATGTACTGTGGGGGAACAGGGACGGGTTTTGCTGTTGGACCATTTTATTATACAGGTTAGTAATGCTAATTCTGGAAATTGTTTTCCTTGACATTATTTCATTCCTTTTCTATCTATCTTTCAGCGTTGACAGCATGGGCTTGTACTAGCCCCATGACAGCTCTTCTAACAACGTCAGGAATCCCACTTCTCATTCTATTAATCTTTCTCTACATAAACAGACATTCAACAAGCCATAAGCCAACGACTCATCAGTCAGTGCCCTACACGGAGATAACACCCAGCCAAACGGAAAAACAACAATATAATTGGAAAGATAAACTAATGATAATGAAGCGGGCTATTCCTTTGGTACTGTCACTCATCCTGGGAGTTTTTTGTGAATATCTGACGGTACAGGCAGTCGTGACGACATTGGCTTTCGCAGATTCGCCTTTCACACCAACTCTTCACTATCAGTATTACTTCTTTTGCTTTTCAGTAGGAGAGCTATTGGGACGATCGTATTCCATGGTTGCATACTACATGTGCTCTTCTCGTTCAGTTTTAACTGAAAGAACATGGATTTTTACAATAATTATGGGAGCAAATTTACTGTTTTCTCTTTTCGCTAGCTGGCATCGATTTTTGCCATCCGTCTGGCCCGTTTTTCTTATCTTATTTGAGCATGGAGTTGCAGCAGGTGCTCTTTATTTGAATACATTTGCGATGGCGGGAAATAAGGAGAAAGACGCGCGTGGCAGAGAGTTTTCCCGCGCTTTTGTGAGCCTCGGTAGTGGACTGGGATTAACTCTTGCAGGGTTTAGTGGACTGATCATCGAACCGCAACTAAGGACACATTGCTTGGATATTTCTATCCATTCCAACGCAAAGTTTTGTTTCACAAGAGAGGTAGGTTGGAATACTACCACTCATTGCTAGAATAACAACCTAAGGAGATTGTATAAATGGAAGCTTCAGGGACAGCGGTGCATAATTTTTATTGGGGAGCTATCGACCGCAGAAGGCAGAAGGAACTAGGGCATGTCCCCGGAAATTGAAACTGTAAACTTCGAAACTGCCATTTCCAGCGTTTTGAGGGACATTTGCAACATATTAATTGCAGTTTTAGGTGTTAAAAAAGAGGCCCCATTAGAGCGGTTCATAATATCCCGTATATCCTTAATGTTTACTGTAATAATATACTGTATTTAACGATGATGACCAGTTTAGTCAAAGACTAATCTACCACTGGGCCATCAAATAACATATAAATAAAATACATAGGAAAAATATATATCTATAAATCACAGTATGACATAAATGCTGTACAGCTAGAAGTTGCGAGCGCTAAGCGCGAGCCGCTCGGCAAAAATCTTTGGCCCCGATCAAACGACAACGCATGCAAGGCGGATTTGCGACTTGCTCGTCTCGTTTGAACACCGCTCAACGCAACGCCAACGCAAGTTTTTCAAAAACTTTCAATAAAAATCAGCTACCTGAGGGACAAGGAGAAAATCAGTTTATTTTTTGTTTGAATTATTTGTGAGAAGCAATAATGTGTAGAAGTTCGGACTAAAAAAAGAAATAGAAAAAACAAAATGAAAAAACAAAAACAAAAACAAAAACAACTTGGGAACTCTAGCGTGCATACCGTTCAAACGAGCCAAACTTAGGCCCCGATCAAACGAGAGCGCAAGGAGGGGCAAGGCAACGCAAGCTTTGACTTTTCGTTCGTTTGACTGCTAACTTACGTCGACTTGCGGCTACTTGTTTCGACGTGCAAGGACTTGCACGCAGTTTGAGCGTGCTCTAATTTGATCGCAAGTTGATGCAAGTTTTGGCTCGTTTGAACAGTCACCATGCTAAACTATACAAGTTGTTTTTCTTACTTTTTAGTCCGCACTTCTCCACGTCTTCATAGTCAATTATTTTGCTGGTTTGATTCCTAAGTATCCATCTTAATTAGCTTATTCAAAACAAATTCTAATCAGAAACTACAATTTTATTACCTAGTAATATTTATTTATCGTTTTCATTTCATTCTTTCTAAATTTTCTTTATATTTAGGAATTTAACCTTTAGTTGTTTGTTTGTTAATTGTTTGTCTGCTTTTGGTTACTCGTTAAAGTTGAAACTACCCTGCGAGCAGAGTCTCCTTTTTACCTTCTCCGCAAACGAAAGAAGGAAGAGAATAGAATAGTAACTTGAAAGAAAACAATAAGCCTAAAAGTGTTCATTTCAAAACTTAGCTTTGTATAAATTTGGCAATGTTCTTCTATTGTTTCTATTAGCTATTCTTAGCAATGCATCCAAGCATGGCCTGATGATGGACGCTTAGTCCGGCCGAAAGCTTGATTTGATATTCTATCCATAATTTTAGTTTTTAATGCTGGAGAAACCCAATAAAGTTCAATATATATATTTCGTTCTTAACTCTTCCTTGTTAATTGAGTTACTGATCTCCATCCTACATTTCTGGCCACATGGCTGCTTTAAAGCTCAGCGTTTCCTCTTTGCATGCAAGATCTTACCAGCGGCAAATGACAATTTTATGCGCATTTTATTTGTATCAGGCACGCGTACTTTGATTCTTCGTCCACGTTAGTGAAACGGAGTAAAACCTGGTTCACACCAGTGTCGTAAGCGTCGTAATCTCAAGAAGGTTACTATCTCGTACGAATCAAAACAACGCAAGAGGAATAAGCCTCGCTTCGGCTAGTTTTTGTGGCGAGTTTTCAAAATGACCTGGGCCCGGTTGTTCGAAAGCCGATTAGCGCTAATCCGGGGTTAACTCTAAAGAAAACATTTGGAGTTAATCCTGGGTTAACGCTAATCCACTTTCGAACAACCGGGCCCTGGGCAAGAATCGATTCCGATTCCATCGTGATTCTGCCTCTGAGTGCGACTCCGATTTTCAGTTTATACACTGGTCATATTAACACCGAATTGTACCAACCTCGATACCGATTCCGATGCTAAGGTGAACCATACTTAAGCACGCAGAGTCAATGAAAACAGTGAAAAGCTACAAGTGCCAGGAGTCTTAGAAATGACACCATTATATGAGATTACAAGCACGATCCATTGACTGCATGCCAAAACAACAATTGCTGTTAAGTGGATCACTCTACTATATTTATGCTTGGAGTAAAAACTAGGGGGCATATGTCATAGTATGCAGAAAGGTGCTAATTGTGACATGTGTGGCATGTATACATTGTACATATATTTCTACTTTATTCATATCAACCGATTCCTTTTTTAATGAACACTTTCCTTTTTAATATTACACAAATTCTGCAGTGGGGAACATGGCAAATTTGAAGCGTTGTTTTGGCTATTATTTAAAATCAGATGAGCTCTTTTAACAAAAATGAAACTATCTCAAGTTACCGCATACGGATACGCATAGAATGCCAAATGCTGCAGAACAAAAGAGAGTCGTTTAGTCGCTTTTAAATTGTTTTAGATTGAAATTTATTTGTATTTGCAGTATATTTATATAGATAAAGTATGTACTAATAAGTTACAATACATATACAGGGCAACAGCGATTGATTTATAATTTCTGGAGAACGAGTGCAAATGCTGTAATCAGCCGATCAAAAAGCTGCAAATGCTTTCCAATGACCTTGAACAAAGGTTTTGTGAACGTCAAGCTTGTAATGCGCACGAAACGAACGTAACAGAAACCCTACCAGAATCCCGAGGGGGGCTCCACTGTAAAAGGATCCGGTATGCTCGTCAGAAATTTTAAAAAATACCCCTAAAAGATACCGGAAGTCTTTTAAGAAGGGCGTGGCTGGGACGATCTTTAACCCCTAAGAGATATCAGCGAACATTATTATGATGACCATAGAATTGAACGGTCAACACGCTTTTGTTGGGCAAATTTCTTCCATTTGAAAACAATATAATAAGCGATGGGATCTCTTGATACCCTAAGAGAGACCAGGAAATACTAAAACTCTAAACTTCAATTTTAATACCCTAAAAGATACCAAATCGCTAATTTTTACCCCTAAGAGATACGACGAGCATACCCGATCATTTTACAATAGATTACCCCCCGGAACCAGAATACCTCTACCTGAAACCGTTGTTCGAAGTCATTTGAGTGCAAATATAAAATTAGCCGTTGTGAACGCGGCTCGATAATGCAGTTTTATCGAATTATTAACTACTGCAAAGATTCGTTATGACTTTTCATCCAGTTTAGTACAATGTCTTTATATACTTCAAACTCATATATTTATATTGAAACCAATTCATTTATTGTTTAGTTGGATATTCAATAAAATTTTACCCCTTGGATATAGAGGTGTTTCTATAAACCTCTATGCTTCTACTTGTTTATATTATTTATATTAATTTTCTCGTATTTTGTATTCGTTTGACGATAAATCTTTAACTTTCTTTCAATGTATTTGGTACACTTGCTGTCCCCTTTTGGTTTATATAATACATTGTTTAAAGCTGTACAGCTATTGGACGATGAGTTCATCTCACGTGATGCGTTTTATCCAATCAACATTCTTTGAGATTTCGCAGATCCAATAGTGTTGTGAATGGAACAACCATTCACAGTTATTCGTCGAATTTGATCCAACGGCCATTCGTAATAAATAAATGATATTTATATATATTTATACATCACTAATTTTTCATGCAAAGATGTTTGAAGTATTTCCTGATCATGTGGACCAGATATTTGTCACGTGTGAAGCACGTGACCGTTGAGCCTTTGCCTGTGATTAGCAGTTGGTTGTGTTTGCCTTTCCCACCACATCCCACGGGAAACTTAAGCTGTCCCTTGTAAAAAGTTGCATCCTGGGTCGGCTTTACAAATAATCCACCCTTTTGCTGCAGCACTTGTTTTGCAATAAATTCAATATGCTTGTATTGAGTGTGAGGGACCAGGACAGATGAGTTGATGTATCCACTTGTTGCTGAAACAGTAACACAAAAAGTACGCTTGGTGAGCTTTCTGCTGACTAGTTATGATAAAAAGGGCGCATGAACTATTTACCTGCAACTACAGTTTGTCAAAGATCCCGCCTTTTTGCATATAGACCGGCGTGTCTGATACCTTCTGAATCACTTAAGAATGACGTCATTAATTTCGCATAATAATAGTCCAGTTCCGAGATGTGCTTCACCTATCTCATACAAAGGATTTAGAATGAAACTACGTGTTAAAAGTTTTGTCTTGTTACGAATGACTGAGCTTTGTATACGTAGCCTCGTCTTTATACTTTTGTATGTGGCAAGTGCAGTGTACCTCGGAAGTCGGCTATTTGAATTAACACTAATCACGATAAATTTGAAAACGCGTATTTTCCCCTCCGTTTTCACACCTAAGACAAAAACAAGCGCTGATTTAGGGCTGGTTTTAACGAGCGACGGAAGCAGAAAGGTAAGCAACATACGCAGACTCAGTACTGCATTTATCACCGAGGTGTGAGAAAAGACAAGCACCGCTAATGAGCAGTACACCTACTGAGTCTGCGTATGATCCTTCCGCTTCTGTTTGCGTCGCTTGTGAAAACCAGGCCTTAAGTGTGCACGGAAAGCCTGATTGTGGCAATTTATCTTTACTAGTGTGAACTTGCAAAATTTCATATTGTGTGTCACTAGTTGAGTGGCTGTCTTTGCGGTAATGTTTTTGAATATATCGGAGAGTACTTGTAAGATGAAGTAGGGTTCATCATTAACAGGGAGAATTACATTAAGAGAACAAATTTAGAAACAAATACTCAATATGTAATATACATGCGTTATCTTACCGAAATCAGCTTTTGCAGACCGAATCAAAGAGTTTGTCATACGGGCATGGTCTACATGCTGGAAAACAATGACACCAAAAGTTAATTCAAATCACTTCTTATCCATGAATCTAGAGTTTGGAAGCAGACAAATTGTCACTTGATCATGCTAGAAATACTTCACAGCGGTCCATTTTCATCAATATTTCATCAGTTTTGTAATCACAAACCTTTGTTTCTGTGTTGTCTGAACTTCTTCTTATGTGGCTCCATTGTGTAGTCTATGTTCATCATTTTTTCGTCTTTTTTCGCAGCTTCAATGTACAAAACAATGTGCTCCTTGGAAGAGTGAACGCAAATGCGTCCTTTAGGCTTAGTATCATGATCACTTTTCAGTAAAGTCATAGTGTTGATGCCCTCACGAAACACGGTTATACCAGGGTTTTTGCATGTAAAACAGAGTTTGAAACCTCCTTTGATGTTTGAACCAGGATGAAATGACGCTCTTAAGCCACCGTAAGGATGATGCCATACCAGTTTACCCTTTTCACATTCTGTATGGGTGCTCATTACAGCTGGAGGTTTGTCGCCTTTGTAACTACTGTTAAAACAAATGATGAAAAGACAAAATTAATTTAAATCTGCTGAATTAATCCCCGTACTTTTTAGTTTTAATGATAACCCAGATCAAAATTATCTTGTATGACCAACAATGGGAAAGAGTTCATAACAGATGCGCACATAAAACCGCAACCCAGTTAGCCTAAAAAAGTATTGTTGTAGCTAATAGTAAGTAGTGATCGGCATATATTCTACTGACGCCGCTACTAAATTGGCGCCTGTTTGTCTGGTAAGCGAGGTTTCATGCACCTTAATACTAAATTCCCGGCACAGTCTGTTTTTTGTAGATAATGTTTTACACTTCATATCTAAGGAGCATGATGGTATAATGTGTCTATCTTAAAAGCAAGTTACTCACTTTAAAGGTTTTTTTTTTCAAACTGTGAATATTTCATTTAGCCTACACGAGTATGAGCTTTCAATTTCAAATTTACAAAATGATAAATCAGCAGGTTGAGTAAAAACTACCTTGATGAATAGTTATTTGGAGAAAATGAGCGTTTGATTCAGTTTTACAATGCGGCTCACACACCAACAATACATTTATTGTGCAGTTCAAATTGTTTTGAATTGCGCATTTTAGTTTTCTCTATCGGATCAAATTCTTTCGTGGTGTCTTTTTGCTTCTCTAAGCAGCTATGAAACAGCAGATGTCGTGTAGAACCCATAGATGGACCTGCTGTTTGCATTCACAAAGAAAAACCACGTGCTGCATGTCCAACACGAGGCCAACTACTGAGTCTAACGGACAAAAAAACACAGGTACATCGAATCACGGCTTTTTCAGTCATTACAACAACAACTGTTAATTGCGAATGCCAAAAAGGCGGGAAACTCAAATCAAGTAATTCGTGCAGGCGCGGAGTAAAAGTTTTGTTCTGGCGCCATTTTTTGAATTAAGCTTTATATTGGTATGTCATTAACGCGACCAAAGCAGGAAATTCAACAGTGAAATCCAAACAGCGTTTAGAGTTTAATTAACGTTAATGACTTTTCCCTTTAATAAGCACAATTGAAGCTTAATATCAAAGCCGTTGAGGCTAACCCGCTTTGGGTTCACAAAGTGCAACGACCAAACATTAAGATTCTTATCTGTTTATTATAATCATATCCTAAAAGGTTTTGCGTCATGAAAACTTGTCAAAAATCCAACAAAACAAACGTTTTTTAATTGTTTATCGGATGGATAAAGTTCATTGGAGAGAATGTATGAATTATGTAAAAGTCAATGCAAACACAGCACTCTTTCTCTCCTTAAAACGTACTTTATAAGCAGAAAATATAGGCTTCTGACAGGTTTTAATATAAATATCACTGGACCATCTGAACTATTCTCGTTAGGTTTGAAGTCCTACATCAAAACATTCGTGACGACATAGAGCTGCTCTTTACAATAGAGACATTCTATTTTTATCAAAAGATCTATTCAACTGCGTTGTCATCTTGTTATCGAAAAATCTCTTTTAAAAAGAAAAGCCACCATAAATCAAGACAGCTTCATACTGAAATAAATATTCGTTTGTCATAGACTACTAGACTGAGCACTAACGTCAGTAAACATAGTCAAGTTCTCATTTGAGTCTTTGTTTTTGCATTTGAGTCTTTGTTTTATGTAGCTCCTTGTAATTATTGAAGAGGAAAACGATGAAGAATTGAACGACGGTGCTTTATGAACTCCTTATAATGAAACTAACCGATAAAACTTATGAATACAACTAAGAAGACATGTTGACCGACATGTTTAAACAAGAAAGAACATCGAGAAGGCAAACGAAGCACCAGTCAACAATGAATGATTTGATTTCTATTGTCTCGCTTGTTTCAACCATGGAAAAAGGACAACTTTTCACTGACCAAATTTCAGTTTCAAAGCAGAAAAAGAACAACTTGATCTCATTCGTTTGTCTGCCAATATTCAAGGGTCGAAAAGCGTGGTAGACACGTTGCACACTTGAAAAGGCATTTCAATATGGTGTTGTTTAGTTATTGTGGTGGGGTAAAACAATACATTGGACTTAGACAAAGACAGCCACACGTGCCTCGATGAAAACCCACATATAGAATGTCAGCGTAGCAACACGTGTGGCCTTCATGGCTTCCTAATCAGGTGTATCTGTTGAGCAATTTCGTACTGGAAAACTCTTTTCTATTGCTTTAACTTTGCAATGTTATTTAAGTTGTCTTTTTGAAAAACATCGTCGAAGAACTAAAATGACGTTCCTTTTAAGATCTTTGTACCAGATAACGAAAAAATTAATTAAGTTAACTAAAGGAAAGATTGCTTTTTGTACATTAGATTCATGACAAACATCGCAGTCATTAAATCTACTGAAGCTCAACGAATAAACAACATCAAAAAGTGTGCAGTTCTACTCCATTAAATATCATGTACACAGCCTGACATTACAAGAGGTTTTTGTACATGAAAGAAATAGGCCATTGCTTTCAATCAACTTGAGCAGAATAAAACTAGTAAGACTTACCTGTCTTCCCAAATGCACTCATCTTCGACTTCATTATCTTGATGTCCGCATAGAATCCCACTCACCACAAAACTCAACACAATCGTTAATGCTAAGTGACTGTCTTTCATGGTGAACCACATCCACAGACTGGAAATCACTACAGCAGTATGTTGATGCTTGGCACGCGGCACGAAAAACCCTTAAGGCTCGTCCACCAATCACAGTGAAATAATTGATTCCCTTGAGAGTATGGCCGGACCTAACATTTGTTTGAACAACAAAAAGGTTCGAATTGCATACGTTATGATGGACTTTATAAAGTTCATTGCCTACTTAGCATACGAGGGGCTCGACACTGTTGACAAAATAAAGGGCCTCGAATCTAGCGGCTAAATTTGGCAACATATCTTGTGCGAGAGTTTTTTCTTTAATTTACAAAACTTCTTTTAATGAGACATGATAAAGCAGCTCAAGAAAGGGATGAAGTTTTTTTTCGAGGGTCAACACCATACGTTTGCAAATATCATTTGTTTCTTTTAGGAATTCAACAAAAAAAGAAATAGAATGTAGAGGAGAAAAGCATCTGCTGCTTTACTTACCACAGTTGAAGATGCGATTGATTCCAAGTAGTTCTTTACGAACACAGACGATTTTATCGTTCTTCGGCAGATATCTTGATGTTTTTGATGTGCAAGCCTTGAGCACATCTTTTGTTAGCTCATCATGATTAATTCATGAATGATGAGAGGATTTGTCATTGTGTGTTTGCACTGGCTGGTGCTCTATTCGTCAATGTAATTTGTTAACAATTTTGGTTGCTGGGTAAAACGAAAATCTTGTCAAAAGAATGTCCCCTGGAAAACACATCAAATAAATATAAATCAATCACATTTTTTTCTCTTGCTTTTGTTTTTCATTGATATAGCGTTCTATAGCTACAAGTCCTAGTGAAAACAGGCATCAATTATTGAAACGGATTTTTAAGACTGAATTGAATAAATAAGTTGTTTTTCTTCTATGCAATCAAAGTTAAGTCCCGTCGTCTTTGACCAAGTAAATTATTGAAATGGTTTTTGTTAAAAAAACGACCTACAAATTATTAAGTTCCAAGCAATTTCCTTACTACTCTAGCGCTGTTCTTTACAACCTAAACATACCCAAAAAGTACTGCCAACATTTTATTAAATTGAAGGTCTTATTTAAAAAACAAGACACCTTACTACCGGTCGATAATTAGCTTGGAGAAGAAATATTTTGGATGGCGATTGAAAGAAAGCTATTACTAATTGAAAATCCTTCCAGTAGGAGACTTTTATTTTCTCCTGGTTTGAAAGGCACTATTTCAGTTTATTTGTTGTTTACTATAATAACTATACAGAGATGTTAATTAGAAGGATATAATACAGCAAACTATTAACAAACAGAATTTAGACCCGCTTCAAGCAGAGTATGCAGGAGTTCAAAGTTACCGAAAATCGTTTTTCCAAAACACGCTTAATTAGAGCAATATACACAATCAGCTGTCAAACAGGATGCTTTTGACTGTCTCCGAGAGTTCTTCCATGCACCCTAACCCAGCTAGATAAATAAAAAAAATGCGTCTTTTTTTCTGTGGATAGGCCTTTTGTCCACTAAAACGGCGCTTTTCTTTTGTTCGATAAAACGCTAGCTGTTTCAGTTGGAACCGTGACGTGAAAACGGAGAAAAAGGATTGGTTTGAAATTTGCTTTCACTGATTAGTGTGAAAGTAGCCTGACTCAACACTGAAGACGCCAATTGCAAAACTTGTTTTAGGAAAACATGCTTAGTTGTTTGCCATTAAGACAAATTAATTTGAGATGTCAGTGCAAAGTGCTATGCCACATGAAATAAATCTTTGTATTTTATTAGAGAAAGTAAAGTATGCATCAAAAGGTCACTGCTAAAGTGTGAGTGATACAGTAACAAATTATCAATATGGATAGTCGCGTGGTTAAAGAAATGCATGAATAACTTCAAACAAAGAAATAACAACCAATACCATGAAGCATGGAACTGAATTTCGATGTCTGTGGATAGTCGTAAACCGACAGGAAAAATGTCAAAAAAGCTATTTACAAGCAGTAAATAATTTTGTTTGAATTTGTGAGTGATTCTTCATGAATAGATTACGTCGATGCGGTGGTCAGTGTAGATCTTGAAATTCCAAATACTGATAGGATAACTTTATCAATTCAAACTACTCAACATCCGTTTTAAAAACGTACAGGGAAAAGTAGTGTCAGACAAATATGCAGAGTGAAAAGAAAATCTGGGAAACAATGAAACTATCAGTTACTTCACCGCACTGGTCCTCTACGCGGCGCAGCAAATATTCACTAACTCTTGCCTCACTAAAATCAACTGCTTTAATATTTGGACGACAGGCAAAGAAGGTGCAATCATGCTTTAGACAAGATACTAGATCACATGACAATATTCACTGGAAGAAGCCTTATTTTTGAAAATTTGTTTTTAGTCCTTACCACTCTCCTAGCCCCACAATACCTTGCAGTCGTTAAGATATGAAAAGCCCGCTAAATGTATAATTAATTCGTATATTATATTATATATCAACATTGTAGGAAAGCTTGAGAAATGCTAATATGATTTTGATATGCGACTGATGTGTATGTGTGTTTTAAATCTGTTGGTTACCGTAACTGTTAGTAAAATTCCAGAAATGTTACAAATGAAAATCACTTACTAAGTTCATTTAAAATCACTTATTAGAATCACTTATTAACTGAAATCACTTATACTATTAAATTTACCAGAGCAGTTTATACATGGCAAAAACGATATACACAGACTGGGTCCACAGTTGGTTAGTATCACGTATACAAACTCTTGTACCTCGATATAGTATAGTACAGTATGCCTACACAGTTTGTTCACAACTGAGGGTGATATATGATTTGAATACACTATATGAAAGACACTATGTAAAATATGATGTTACCTTTGTAATGCCACGTGTTTCAGTATAAATTGCCCCACTGCTGTATTTTTTAGACAGAGATCGAAGCTGACCAAGAGGTGATCATGTACTGCCGAGTTATGTTTTTAATTAATCATACAAGTTTTAGATGCTAGTCATTGTTAAGCCTTTGTTTTAGTTTTTCTGGTTGAGTAGTGTGGTTGTTTGGATACGTATCCTAGTGATTATACGATGTCTTCAGGCGTAGAAACAGATAATGGAGTTTTCAACTCAAATCCTTTATCCATATCAAACGGATTGTTTGTGTTCTGCAATGATTAGGCCTGTTTTGGGTTAAAATGCAGTGAGACATGATGCTAATTACATTTGGCATGCTCCTGATTCGCACGTGTAATTCAAATGTAGATGTGAAGTCATTGACAGCGGGTTGTATAGTATTGAAGAATTAGCGGAATTCGAAGAAAGTAATTATAAACCGAAGTGGCAAATTGGTTTGATTTTCTTGCGTGAATGGCTACATTGTCTAAGTTAGCTGCTTTTCTAACATAAAAAAATAGTTTGAATTACTTTTATGTACTGCTCAAGCCTGTTTATGTACGTATCTCATAAAAGTAGATATAGCTGCAATGGATACTCAAATACCGCGTGAGAAAGCCTCGCATTTTAGTAACGGAGAAGGCAGTGTGTTAGAATTGTGTGCTTTCGTATTATCAGAAAAAAATTAGTTTAGTTTCCGGATGGCCCGTTTCAGGTTAGTCGGCAATGGATCGCGCTCGGGGGAATTGGAGCGAGACTAATAAACTAGTTTCAGGTTGTCTCCTTCCAATGGTTTTTGGAAAGAGCTGCACAGGTCTTGTGTTGAAAATGATGGTGTTCAAGTAAAGGAGAGTTGCAGAGTGTTAATTGAGGGCAGCCTTTGTCGGGAGGTGCGACAAGAATGACAAGAACAATAAACAAGAAAGAGAACAAGAACAAGAACAGGAAAGGCAAAAAGGAAATGTCAGTCCCATCTCTCAAACCACTCCACGCTTTTGAGCGTGTTAACTAACCCCGCCTTATTACTTCCCTCCCTAGCTATATATTCGAGATGTTTCTCACAATCCGCTCCTTATATACAGTTCGTATGATATTTATCTTATACAGAAAAATTGACGGTGGCTTACGAACTCAGGTACTTGTAAGACCTGGGACCAGTTGCATAAAACTTCATGCACGTTGGACGTTACTGTTAACGTCGAACTTTCACCAACTGTACCGATGGTAAACCAGGTTTTACCATCCGTATCAGTTCGTCTATATTGGACAACCCTCCTCAAACAACAAAATCAATCATCGACCTCGTCATTGTCAATGATCCATCCAAAGTAATGACTTCAGGTGTCTTGAAACTATGTATTGCCGATCACAAAGTCATCTATATGACATTAAAACTAAAGGCTAAAAATCCTGGTTTCTAATTGATCAACAAGGTGAAAAATTACAAGAACTTTGATAAACAGTCGTTCCAAAGGGAATTACAAGAATCGCCTTGGTGGATTACCTCCACCTTCGATGACCTGGACGACGTCACCAGGTCATTGGGATTTGCTCTTCAAAGACATTCTCAACGCTCACATACCCACTCGTATGGCTAAAATCAGGAAAGAAAGCCATTAATGGATGACTAGTGAAATTAGAAAGGAGATGAACAGAAGATATAAGCTTCTCAAAAAATGTGATGGGACATCCAAAACCTCAAACATCTGGGAGGAGTATAAAAAGTCAAGAAACAAAGTAACCAAGATGCTACGTGAGGCAGAAACAGCATATTGGCATAAACAGTTTAAAAGCGCCAAAATTCCAAGTGATTTCTGGAATTTAGTGAACAAGATACAGAATAAGAATTCTAATAAACACAAAAGAATTGGGCTACTGCAACAGCAGCACTCTTCACAGGAAATCTCTACAAGTAATATTGAAAAAGCTAAATTGATTAATGACTATTTTGTCAACATCGGAAGCGTTCTGGCTGAAAATGTCTATTCTGATAATGAAGACAACCCAGTAATGCTCTTCCATAGAGTCACACCAACAATTATTAATCCTGATTATTGAGCTTGACATAGTTTTTCGTAAAAGCTTTGAATCCTCAAGGTTCCCAACAATGTGGAAACTAGCTCGTGTCTCAGCCATCTTCAAGCAAGGAAACTCATTGGATCCTGCCAATTATCGTCCACTCTCCATGCTCAATCTCCTGGAAAATTATTAGAGAGCCAATTCTGCTCCATACTTGACAACCACCTTCAAACGCACAATATATAGAGTGACAATCAATGGGGATTCAGAAAGGGTAGATCAACGGAGACCCTTCTGCTCTCTATGACTGAAAGATAGAGGGCGGCTTTGGATAATAATAAAGTCATTGGAGTAATCTTCACCGATTACAGGAAAGCATTTGATACAGTTTCACACGAACTTCTTCCACATAAGCTCCAAGCAGCAGGAATAATGGGTAACTCCTACAGCTGGCTACGGGATTACCTCAATAATAGATCACAATGCACTGTAGTTAATGGCTCAAAATCAACAATCAAAAATATTCGTTACGGCGTTCCTCAAGGCTCATTATTGGGGCTGTATTCCATCTATGTGAATGATTTGCCTGATGCAGTATCAGCTGACGGTGTAGTGGAAATGTACGCAGACGACACAACTGCCTATTGCATTGGTGATAACGTGGACACAGTCATCTTATTGTTGAACTCAGTTCTTAAACAAATTTGTAAGTGTTCGAAAAGAAACAGGCTCTCGATCCACTTAGGTAATAGTGAAGCCATGTTAACTTCAACATCATCCTTTATTGGCCCACTGCAAGAACTTAGTTACAACTCCAATAGTATGAAATTTGTCACGTCAACGCGTTGCCTTGGTGTCGAGATTGATAGTTAACTGTCTTGGTCGTGCCACATTGATAACTTATGTAAGAGTTATTCAAAGAAACTTGGAACTCTGAAAAGAATGTCTCGCCTTCCATCTAGAACACTTGAAGAGATTTAATTTAAAACAATTTTACCAGGAATTACGTACTGTATCTCTGTCTGGGGTGGTTGTTCTACAGCAGCCAGATATATTCACAGAATACTAACTGATAACATCAAACTGATAACATCATGTTTAAACGGGCAAATTGGCATCCACTTTCGTATATCTATAAAAAATCACTCCTGAAACACGTTCACCAAGTGTATTATCAGACAGCTCCAGCACAGATCCAAGACTTGTTTACAATAAAAAAGACGAAGTATGAGACCAGAAGAAGTAAGCAGTTTGAGATTGAAAGACCCAATAAAGAAATTCCAAGACTTTCCTTTAAGCATAGAGGAACATTGTCATGGAATGCTATGCCAAATCGAGTAAAAAACTATGAGAACATCAACACATTTAAAGGCCAATTAAAACATATTCATTAGGACATTAATAACTTTACCTTTGAGAAAGAAAGCTCATCTATTTTGAATAAGGATGAATGCTTTCAATATTATTGAAGATAATGATTTGATATAGTAAATGATATTTTAGCATAATATCTGATATTTATTTCTTTACTATATTTTTGGGATTAGATATTAGAGCATTGGGATATTTAGCGACATTAAGGTATGTCCGTAGTTTGAAATCGCTGAATCTCTTAATCCTCTGTGTATACATGATATGTGTTTGGTTTGTACCTAGCTAAAGAAACAGGTGGTAATCAATTCGAACACATCCCATTTTCTCAGCACACTAATCTATAAGATTTTATGATTGTTTATATTTGAATTTAACTATATATATGTACTATAGAGCTATGTATTATTTCTACCGGAGAAATTTAGTGATTGTAAATTGATATATAGATATTTTAATTGACATTGTAAAAGTTTCTCAATTATTGTAATTAACTTTTTTAATTTAGTAATAGGCAGGTCCACATCAGCTACGGCTGCCTGACTTTTAACCTGCATTAACAAATTATGTATGTATGTATGTATGTATGTATGTATGTATGTATGTATGTATGTATGTATGTATGCATGCCCCCGGTTCTCACGAGAGGCGGAAACAGAAACAGAAGCAACATACTTAGGGTCATGCAGTCGGTAACGGACCGTTCATGCATTTTCTTTTCTCGATATACAGTCATTCTCAAAAAGGTTGTCCAGATGAAAAGACGTTTAGTCGTTAATAAACTTATTTGCATATATCATATTTTCAATTTTCTCGCAGGAATTTCAATTCAAAATACCAAAGTACATTGCATATTATATATTGTGCATAACGGATTGCAGTTTTGCAGCTAAAGTTGAAATTCTTATCAGAAAATTGAAAATGTGATATATGCAAATGTCTTTATTAATCGGACTAAATGTCTTTTCATCTGGACAACCTTTTTGAGAATGACTGTATGAGAATTACGAACTGAGCCCGCTTCTGCTTCCGGCCGTCGCCCACAGTAATCATTCCCATTAATCAAAATCGAAAACGCGTTTTTCCTCATCCGTTTTCAATGTATATCTACACTGATAATGAGACGGCTTTAGATAAAAGAAGAACGCTGTTAATACTCCATTTTCGAGTTCCTCTTTGCTCAGGCTAAGCCTCGATTACGCGAAATTTATTCCATAGAATTTTAGCAACAGTCCGATGGAATGCAATGAACAAACAGAGAGAAACTTTAGAATTCCACGGGGTTTTTGCTAAAATTCATGAATATTTTACTTGGATTCGAGGCTTAGCCTGAGCAAAGAGGAACTCGAAACTGGTCTATTCTAGTGTTGACGGAAGGCCTGACCGTAGAAAAAGATATGTTTTCAAATCCATCCGGATTTTTGGACGTTAAAAGATCCTATAATTAACATGCAGACACGTTCTCATAAGATTATCACTTTTTTAAGTGACGATGCGCGTAAGAACTATAGGGAACCTAGCGGCATAAAAAACCGTTAGGCCCTCATATCGGTATTGTTTAAAGCACTTATCTCATTGGTTAAAACATGAAAATCTCCCGTAACTTTTCAATTTTGGACATTTAATTCAATTTTATTTATTTATTAGCTGCTTCTGAATTTAACAAAAACGTTCGCTAGTCTTATTATCACAAAACTTCACCGTGGGGAACATGGCAAATTCGAAGTGTAGTTTGGGTATTGTTTTGAAAGCTTATGATAGGATGAAATCTTTTAACACAAAAGAAACTAGGCTTCAAAAGGGAGTTTTTGTACTTTTTATTTTGAAAACATGTTATCCATAGAATGATATATTTTCGATCTTGAAACCAAGAAATTCTGCCGTGGGAAAAGCGATATTCCGCAGAACAATAGATTTCAAGTCCCCTAGCTAGTTCTTACTCGCATTGTAACTTAAAAGTATTTAGTGAGAAAGATGTTGTTGGACGGTGCGAAGGCAACGAAAACCCATATTAACTAAAGAACCGCCGTTCACTAATTTAAGTAAATAATATTGTAAATAAATCGCCCAGCATCTATAGCTATTGCACAAACGTTGCCTTTCAAAATTATCGAATCTATAGAAGCTGAGACCGAAATGGTTGATGGGACCACTATAGTAATAATTGGATTTTCATATATTCATCTCATAAATGTGTTGCATAATCACTTCTGGAATTAATACCAAAATATGTCTCAGTCGCTGTATGAAACGTTCACGTGCATGGGCTTCTTAAAACCATGTAATCAACAGATTTGACAATTTGGTTCAGCTTCTACGCTTTGAAAGAGGTCAATGTTTGTCAATGTTTGGGAGAGTTCGCGAATTATTTGGAAAGATTAACCTACACTTAACAAAATTCCATCCAACATCAAGGTACTGAGCCAAGGCATGATCCTTGTCAGTTTTTGGTGATTTTTATCCTTATTCGGGAAATCCTCACTTAAGATATACAAATCCATATTATTATATCAGTTGTTATATCAAGGATAAGGGGTGATATTGTGCTGATTATGACTTCACCATAGGGATCTTATGGAAAAATTCCAAAATCAATCTTTGCATGCAGGCAAGCTTGCACAGAAAACATAAACGGTACCTATGCTTTGGAAAAACGCTCAGCGTCAGAAAATACGGAAAGAAAAATTTAAGTCAGAAGGATGTAACTAGTAGGCATAGTGGTTTATGTAATCAGTGGTGTGCATTGGACATTATGATCAACACCAAATATCAAATAAAACGCAATGCCGGGAATCAGAAAATTGTTGGGTACCCAAGGCGAAAGGGGAGGGGTATCATCAGTTTTCCCCTTTTCCCTTCCTGCGACCAACCCCTCTCCCAACCCCCTTCAACCTTGATCCCCGAGGATAGGCTGTGTTGGCTGTGTGATACTGGTCCAGCACCCAGATATACCAAAAAAGCATGCTCTGAAATCTAGACTTACTCTAATCCTCTAAGTTATAGTTATAGTTGATACTTTGATTTTTACATTTCCTTTTTTCTGACTAAGAACCGGATTTAGTTATATTCGTCATCCGTTAAAAACCGGAATCTGTTTTGGAGCTTATTTCAGTCATACCATTGCTAATGCAACAACCAATTAATTTCTGGAGTAGACGTTGTACATTTAACACTTATTGACTGGGACCGAGGGAAACAGTATGTTTTGTGATCCCGAGACCGGCCGAGGGAAACATTGCCGGTCGAGGGACCACAAAACATACTGCTTTCCCGAGGTCCCAGTCAATAAGTGTTTTGTTATATACCAACTGTCAAAGAACAAAATAAAAAGCAAAACGTCGCTGCCTACAGTTAAAGTTTTTAATCAAAATTCACACAAAACTGACCTTTTTTCACACACAGTTTTTCGGAGAATTGTTGCAGCTCTTTTGGTGACATTCCTGGTTGGTTATCATCTTTTTTTGGAATAAATGTTGTATATTGGTCTTAAAAGTTTGACAATAAACACGAGTTTTGCCTCATGCATGTCCGAATGAATGAATTTGTAAACGCGCGCTGCCAAAAACGCGCCTTCAAAGCTCAATCAACTTCCGGTTTTGTTATTACCGGTCAATAAAACTCACTGTTGCCCGCTGAGAGTTGTTGCTGGGGAAACAGCAAAATTTGTTGACGTTCACGTGATGCGCTCTCGCCCAATCAGAGCACGGAAAAAATTGACTTTGACAGTTGGTATAATAATATAACAACTGTACTTTCTACAGTCAGGGCGATGTATTCACATGACTGTCAGCAGTTAAGGCACCTTTCGTATGACATGCACATCAGCTTTCGCATGAAAACGTCACGGTCACGGAACGACACGGTGACGGCAGGAATTTTGAATGTTTTACAGACACAGAGCAGCCTTCGTATAAGTGTGAAACGGAACGCACCGTCACGTGGCCGAGTCAGTGCCGTGATGTCTATTGTTGTCTATAAAAACATTCGAAATTCCTGCTGTAACCGTGTCGTGACCGTGCGGTGTCGTTTTCACAGTCATACGAAATCTACTGTATCGACACTGGCATGGTCACAGCAAGGTGCGCTCCGTTTCACACTCATACAAAAACTGTTACATGTAGTCACGCCGCATATAATGCATGGGACAACATTTTGAGAATGGCTACAAGACGATACATGGCAGGCAATGGAAGGGGGCAGACAATATCATCCGGAAAATTTTGGTGAAGCCGTACTTTTTTAGAATGGCAAATCACGTACCTCGCTTGAGTTCGATCATGCATCGCACAGATGATTTTGCAGCCATAACAACGCGTCACCTGGAAGTCTTGAAGTGATACATGACTTTAGATTTGGAATACCTTTGGATTCTTGGTAGTACCCAGTCTTCGATTTGTGTCACGGTAAATATGGTGGACGAGTCGGCAAACTTTCATGGGACTCTTCTACGACTTTTAATTTGCTTTTTCCTTTGTGTTGTGGATTGGACTGACTTTGCTCATGCTTCAGATACATGTTCACAACCCCTCCATGACATCCGTATCAATAGATCGATCTCTAAGGAAGGATTTCATAGGTAAGAATGATTCACTACGCGAACTGAGTTAAAAGTATGCAAGTTTGTTAGATTAGTATACAAAAAGTATATTGTATGCTTCCAAATCACCAAGGAAAAGAAAGGTATACTAAAAGTATATTTTTTGTGTGTGTGTAGTATACTTTTTTTTATACTTTATAAAGTATAGAAAAAGTATATGAAAAAGGACGAAATTCATACTACTAACAGTATACTCTTAGTATACTTTTAGTATATTATACTAAAAGTATATTTTTTTGTGTGTGTAGTATACTTTTTTTATACTTTATAAAGTATAGAAAAAGTATATGAAAAAGGACGAAATTCATACTACTAACAGTATACTCTTAGTATACTTTTAGTATATCATAACAGTATACAAAAAGTATACTGCTTGCAGTATACTTTTCATACTATTGATGTATATTATTAGTATATGATATTATGGTAAGGGTAAGCTTAACTCAGAAAACCTGTCTTCTTCTTTTGATTGAGGGATAATCATTTTTAAGTTCAAGTGGAACAGGATATTGAATCAAATCAGATCACAAATATCGAACAATTATGAAGTTTTTAGTTCAAGATGTTGACAATGTCAAATTCCCAACCAGGCATGGTAGCCCCACCCCCCTCCCTCCACCTCCGGGCTAAACAATGACAAGTGCATAATAAGGATTAAACAAATAAACAAACAACAAATGAATGAATAAAATAAATGATAATGACGATAAATAATACAAATTCTATATATACACGATATGTAAAAGATTGTGCACTTATTTCTAGTGGTTCTAGTTGTGTAAGGCAAAACAGTGACTAAAAAGGGGAAATGCACAATAATTTGGACTCACTTCCCCAGCATGTTGTTGTTCCCCCTCCACAAAACTTATGAATTTTGAAACAGATTATCTTTACCACCACACCACTAGAGAGAGACTTTTGTCTGGTAGGACACATAAATTATGATTTATGCAAAATACAGTATAGTTCATAAAATATATCATTATAAATTAAATGGTTTCTTTGTATGGATGAGGGTAAAGAGTACTCCATTTTTGAGTTCCTTTTTTGCTCAGGCTAAGCCTTGATTACGCGAAATATATTCCATAGAATTTTAGCAACAGTCTGATGGAATGCAGTGAACAAACAAAGAGAATACTTTAGAATTCCATGGGTTTTTTTTTGCTAAAATTAATGAATATTTTTCTTGGATTTGAGGCTTATAAGCCTGCATGAGCAAAATGGAATTTGAAACTCGTCTATTGAAAATTATGGCTATAAAATGTTAGCTTAATGGACATTTATTTGTAAATGACACAAAACATTTAAATATGGTTTCATGTTCTAATTCAGAGAGCTGACAACTACTGTTGAATGGCAAGATGGGGAAGATTGCCAAGTAATGTTAATGGAATCTATACCTTCTGGAATGTATATAGATATAGATCAAGTGAAAAGCCAGAACAAATATAATGGAACACAGGTACATGTATATACATGTACAGTATATACAGGATGGGTGGTCTTTCATATTATGCCTGCCTGCCTGCATGCCTGCCTGCCTGCCTGCCTGATGCCATTTGATGCTCTTGAATTCCTCCCATTCTGGACAATGGCCAATCTTGGTGGCATGTTTTGCTACTGCTCAGGCCTGGGAATGATCCAGGTTTATTAAATTATATAATATGTAAATAAATAAATAAAATAATGCATGAATTTGATATTCAGGTGAGAAGCAGTGTAAAAGTTGATGTGGAACTTATTGCTCACAAAGCGTTGCCACACACACTATGGATTTACACTAATCAGATGCATTATTCATCAATGAGGTAATTTGCATTAGTGAGATCTAATGTAGTACATAGCCTATATGTTGCCATGTCGTAATAATACCATTGTCCGGTGCAGAGTGCTAGCATGTCTGTGCACATTCTCATTTGTTTAAATCTGCATTTAATCTGTAATTTTAGTTTTATATATTTTATCATTTTGTGTTAAAGCGCTTAGAACTTTTGTATAAGCGCTATACAAGCAATTTATTATTATTATTATTATTATTATTATTACTATTATTATTATTCTAACAAGTCAAAACTCATACAGTACACTGTATAGCGAAATGACCATTCTTATTGAAGAATAATCAATAAATCCTTATTTGCCAATCCATTCTGACTCTGTTTTTCATAAAAAACTCGGTTAAATTATATTAATTTAAATATCAATTTTTCACCATCCATTCATTTCTTTTAACTATTCACTAAATAAATGATCTTGCTTATATTTCAGAAAGAATTTCCATAATCTGTTAGTAACATTACCCATCCACTTGAGGTACCATAGACCATTACCTGGTAAAACATCTCAAATAGTGACAATAGAACAACCCAGACTGCTGGTCAACTGTAGTAAGTACGACGAAATTTTTACAGTTGGGTAATTCACATTTAGTAAAGATATTGTTTAACTTTTTGTAGATAACTTATAATAAATATTACATTCAAGGTGTCTTAAATGTTTTGATTTTTCATTATCTTATTTTGGTTTATAGAAACTGTTTTCTGGACATTTCACATGACTTTTTCTGGACATTTCATGAAAAATCTTGTAGTCTGTTCTTAGTTTTAATGGCTTTAAAAGTTACACATTATTCATTTGCATTTTAATCTCAAATCTGTAGGCTCTTTTCAGTTATTTCATGTTCCACCATTTTGTTCACAATAGACCATTTTACAGTTACATCTTGGTCAAACAGAGCCTCGACTGCATGTAAGCTATATATTGTTTTCAGTTTGGTAACAGCTCGTGAAAAGGCAAGAAATGCACACAAATGAGCCAGGGAGGCGTAAATGAACAAAGAACAAACCTGTCGAAATCGAAAGTATTTGCTTTGTTCATTTACTTCTTCCAGACCTGTACATTCACTGCCTTTTCACAGGCTGTTACTGAACTCCAAAGAATATATTACACACAGTCAAGGCTGTGGTTGACCAAGATGTAACTGTAACATGGTCTATTAGCAGATTTACTTATTTCTTGAACTTCCTGTTTATTCATTTTCAAAATATAATGTAAACAAACCACATGAATTACAAGCTCAAAGATCTACAGAGAAACTTTGTAGATTGTCAGCCAATGAAACTCAAAAATACTTGAATGAAGAAACTGAATGTTTTATTAAGCAATCATGCAAAAATTTGCCATTTTTTATCCACTCCAAGAGTTATCACATTTGATACCATGGTTGTTTAATGTACTAGGCTGTTGAAATTCCTCATATACTGTAAATATAGGGGCCATATACATAGAAGAAAACCCTAGAATTAGGGTTATTAAGGGCCAGTAATAAAAAGCTATTAATAATTGCAGTTTAAAAAAGGGCAGGACACCCTGTATATAGCAGCACTCGTTTATTGAACTGTATAATTTATTTACCAAGTATATTGATCTGAAATAGAAAAACAAGGTCAAAACCACTGTAAAGAGAAAAATGTCAAAGCACCTTGTCAAGAAAATGGACATAAAATATGTGAATGGACAGATGTGACTCTGGTTAGTATCATTATATTAATAGATATAATTATATTTCAAAAAACGTTAAATTATGCAGCAAGTCCACTGAGTGCACACTCCAAGACTGCAAAGGATTTTGGTAGTTTTCAAGTAATTGATGTATTCATAGCATGTTTTGATTGCATGCAACATGAATACAAATTAAAGGATTAATTGCTTTAAGTGCTTGCTGGAAATGCTTAAAATGCTCACCTAGGAACCATCACACAAGGAAAGACAATTTAGTGACTTGACGATTCAAAAGAATGTCAACCGTAGGTTTGTTGGTAGGTTTTCAGTAGGTTGTTGGTAGGGTGTCAGTTGTTGTTAGGTTGTCCGAGTGGGTTGTTAGTGTACTGTAGTATCATAAATTTTGTTGGTAGGGTACAGTCCTTTTTTGTAGGGTATCAGTAAGGCGTCAGTGTATTGTTGGTACCGGTAGGAGGTCAATAGGTTGTTGGTCATCAGGTGTCAGTAGGTTATTCAGGGTCCGTGCAGGTCCTTAAATCCTTGAAAAGTGCTTGAATTGAAAACTCATTTTCAAGGGCACTTGAAACTCCTTGAAAATTTGAAAATTTCGAAAAAGTCCTTGAAAACGCCTTGAAAAAGATCTATCACCAAGCAATCTCTGAATTATTCCGTTCGGCTGAAGTTTGATTCGGATTTGCCAGTAAAAAAAAAAAAAGACAATTCACATGTGATTCCGCTGAAATATGAAGTTATTTTTCATTACATTGGAAGTAAGACGTTTGTGAGATGAGAATGTACAATTAACATGATCTTGATGTTCCTTGAAAATACAATTTTGATCCTTGAAAAGTCCTTGAAAAGTCCTTAAATTTCGTTTTTGATACCCTGCACGGACCCTGGTTATTGGTAGGGTGTCATTAGGTTGTTGGTAGGATGTCAGTAGGTTGTTTGTAGGGGTGTCAGTGGGTTGTGGTAGGGCGTCAGTGTATTGTTGGTAGGATGTCAATAGGTTGTTGGTAGGATGTCACTAGGTTGTTGGTAGGATATTAGTAGGTTGTTCGTAGGGGTGTCAGCAGGTTGTTCGTAGGGGTGTCAGAAAGTTGTTGGTAGGATGTCACTAGGTTGTTGACAAGGTGTCAGTTGTTGGCAGGGTGTGAGTTGATAGCTTGTCACTAGATGGTGGTAGGGTGCCAGTAGATTGTTGTTAGAGTGGCATGGCTGTAGTTACACCGTAGGTAGAATGTTTACATAAAGACAAGTTAACATTTTTGATACCAGCAACCCTTAATGTAGTTAAAGGTAAAACAGGGCTTTATTCAAACTAGCCATGCTAAATTAGATGTCCTGTCTAAATATTGATTTTAAAAAAATGTGCAGTACTAGGTAAATTTGCATCTAAGACTTTATGGTGTGGATTTATTCCAGGATGCAAATCTGTCTGCAGAGGTTCTTAGTTTAAATGTTCCAGTTGGTATGGAACACCACAGACCTGTTGTTACCATAGCAACATTAGTGAGTGCTCTAATAGGTACAATATGGATAATCTCAATCATCATTAAATGACATTTACTTTTGTGATGAGATTTTTTTATAGAGTAAACCAAGGCAATAATTCAAGTACATGTACGTGTAGATGTGTTGTGTATCACAACTGATAAATCCACTTTAAAAAGCCAAATTGAGACCTTTCTTTTGTAGTTACATCAATTCTCACCTACAGTAAAGAGCTGCTTATTGTAGATGAGAAGTGCAGCTTCTGAACCAAATAAATTTTACAATTTGATTCAAACTGAATTTTTCAATCAAACCTATTAATCAATCTGTCAAATACAATAGGTACAGACACCACACAAGTTTCTTATCTACAAAATGCAACTATAAATTTGATACTGTCAGCAAAAGTTTGACGTCTGAGCTTGGCCTTAATTAAAAAAGAGAGACATACAAGATTTTCTCCTACATGTATTTTTATTTTAACATGTTTTCTCGGTGTATGCTTAGTTCTGTGGGAATATTTGGTTGCAATTCTCATATAGCTTTCTATCTCAGTTACACTTAAAATTCAGTACTCTGAATAACTTATAGTTACATGTAGTTTAAAAGGAACTTTGAGCAATCTTAATGTTTTACATGTAAGAGTGTATTAAAATAGTCAAGTAACTGTTTTAGAATCACATTAAGTCAGTTATTTAATGTCCTTCTGCTTTGAGATCCCTTAATTCAACCATTCTGTTCACTCGTCTCCCCATATGAATGGTACTTCATGGCCTTTCTCTTGTCTTTTCTTGAGCAGGTTTTCAATGGCTTGTTGAGTGTAGTCTTTCTGCACTCTGGCTATGAAATCTCTGATATCATCCTCTCTTGATGCTTGTAGTTTTTCAATGTTCTTTTGGCGCATTATAGATTTTGCTTTACCACGTACATTGTCTAAAACATGATTACAAATTATGTTAGAAATGTAAACCTGCCAATTCAGTGAATCAGATGTACTGTAAGTTTGTGAGATTTTTTTTCTTTTCTGATAACAGGCAATGATGCCTCAAACACATGCCTTTATTGAACCACAGCCTACTTATAATTATTTAATTATTAATAATTATAAGAACTCTGGTTGTAAGATCCCTCCTGTTGACCATATACCCGCATACCCTACTTGCAATGAATACTAAGAGCCAATTGCAGTTACAAGCATTTCGTTTCGAAGATATGGTGTATGTTCTCGAGGTGTTGATTGGGCAAGCAATAAATTTAAAGTACCAGCAAAGGGTGGAGCAAGAGATCTTTTAATTTTTTTTCCTCATCCTGATTTAATAGCTAATAATTATTGTTGGAATGAAATAAATGTATGATATGACACATGTTGTGTTGCAAAAAATGCCTACCTGGGACAGACAGCCAAAAGTTCATGACTTCATGGGCTGCAGCATTAATCTCTTCTGCAGGCACAACTTGGTCCACCATCCCTGCTTTCAGGGCATCTTCTGAGCCAAACATGAGACCAACTTGCACTGACCTCTCTGTTATTTGTGGACCAACAACTGCATTCATAGTGTCTATAAACCTGTGATATAGTAATGTACACACTTAAAATAATGCAAATATAATCAGTAAAATGATGAATATTCATGAAGTAATGGATTATTATAAACATCAATGGAAGTGTTGATGATTAAATTTATGTTCAGTTTTTGACTTACCAACTTGGTGCCAGCAGACCCTGAAATCAGAGTTGTGAAATTAAGCTATTTCTAGTGAATTAAATGCACAATGTTACCTACTTGAGGGGAGGGGATGGGGGTACTCAACAACATCTTACATGGGGAGGCTCCATCTAAATTTGAAACTCTAACTCTTTTATATACCATTTATATACCAGGAGAAAATTTACTCCTTTTGTATACCAGTTTTCAAAGATGAATGATGGCACCCTTTGTGAAAGACTGAGTTTGATACTCAACTTGTGGAGCTCCACTGAAGATTTCACAAGTTGAGTAACAGACTCCATCTTTAGGTCTGTACTAAATTTTGTGAAATCTCAACCCTTTTATATACCTCCAAAGTAAAAAAAGGTATTCCTACCTGTCTATATTTCCACTGCAAAAAAGGTATCCCTTCAGGGGTGAGCCTATAACCACATAAATATCCTGAGTAAACCCAACTTACCCCTTTAACTTCATTGTATCCAATCTTGTATCCTGGGGCCATAATGCGATAGTCACATGACAAGGCTATCATACATCCACCCCCTGGACTGTCTCCCTGAGATGTAACAAAATAGTGGAGTTACACTGTGAGAGCATTACATAACTTTAAACTCAGCTACTCATACTGAAGAGTTTGTAGAAGTGGACAATGATACAGTGTGATAGAGTCGTTTTCGTATGAGTGGGAAACTTACTGTAGTGTATCGTAACTGTATCAGTATCATAGTTTCTGTAAAAACATTCGAAATTCCTACTGCCGGTAACTGTATCGTATCATAACAGTACAGTGTTCCCACTCATACAGAAATGACTCTATGATTGTTCTCTGTCATCTGTAATGATATCTTTTTGTTGTCATTTGGTGAGTAGACAATCAAAGCCACCTATTATATGTATATTATGTACTTTGTATTAAGGAATCAAAGGCATTGAACCTGATTGGATGTATATGGATTACAGTGGGAGGCTACCATAGTCACTTGGAAACATTTTTGATGAATTTTTGATAGTATTAGTTATCAAAGCAAATACATCAAAGCAAGCTCTTTCTGAATGTATTAGGGGGTGTTTACATGGCACTAGGATCATCCTAGCAGGCAAATCATTCTACCTGCTATACATTTACTGCATATTTCTGTTTACATGGAAATGTGTGTCTTCACTTCGGGTACTAGGATCGTCCTACCAAACAGAATGCAGTAAATGTATAGCAGGTAGGATGATCCTAGTGACATGTAAACACCCCGTAAGAATAGTGAATAATTCAAAATTATGAGACATGATATTTGTAATAGTCTAACGTTGTACAGTGCATATCGAAAAACCATGCACACCTAGAAATATTTCAGGAATGTTTTTGTTGTTTTTTGGCCAATCAGAAATGGTTCTCTAACCACAAAAATTACAATCAAGTTTCTGATTGGTCAAGTGATATTTCTGATCAGAAATATTTCTAGGTGCCCACAGTTTTTCAATTTGCACTGTAATGGTTGCATGGCTGTATGTTTGTCTTGGCTAACCAAAGGGCTCTTACAGAAATTGCTGCAACAGTAGCAAGGCGTGAACCATAGAGACGGAACCAGAATTCTTGATATTTGCGCCGAAATACCCTTAGTCTCTCTGTTTTAGCTTGATAGTATTCATTGATATCCAAACCATATGAGAATACCCTGGGTATACTCTGAAATGAATTAAAAGTAACACATATCTTTTTAAGTGGTATAAAATGCCTCCTAGAATGTAAATTGTACATAATGGCTAAAGATTGACTAGTTCTGTTAAATAATGTATAAAATCATATTAGAGGAAGCAAATAAATGATTCATCAAGGTATGATGTACAAATCAATTCTAATCAGCATCATTTGACTGTCAACTGTTTTTAAAAATGCACATGGGAAAACAAAGAATCGAAACTGTTAATAATAGTAGCAATATTTACAGAGCCAATGATGACTCCACGACAATCACGACTGTGTTCCAGGTCTTCAAGTGCGAGGCAGAATTCCGCCAGAAACTCGAGGTTCCAAGAATTTGAAGGCTCCCTGTGCATATTCAATTCTACGATTCCATTGTCTTTTCGTTCAACTGAAATACTGCTATGCCTGACTTGGTTAACTGTAGCACATACAAGAGGTGCTGGGGCTTTGACTATTGGGCGAAACACAGAAAACAGTCGAGCTGAAAAAGTAATTAATATAATTAACTGTGATTGCTTTATACAAAGAAGTAGGTAAGCGTTTCGATCAGTCACGCTAAGTACTCTATCACCTATCGTAATTGAATTAACACCTCACAACCATACATTAGCACCAGTAAGTCTTAAAAAAGAATCTTATGAAATAAAAAGCCAAGAAGTTAATTTATTCTGACCTGTTCCTTTCCTTGCAAGTCGTGCATACAGGGACGCCATTTTGAAACCACGAGAAGCCAGTTGTATGCTGACGATGGAACGTTTCCTCAATCTACTCGAGTATATATAAAGCAATTAGTAAGAATTCATAGTGTGTTAATAAATGGCAGGATTTGTATGTCAGAATGTGTGCAGTGTTCTTTTTCCCTTACCTCGAGCTGGTCGACAACTTTGTGCATAAAAAGCCGCCCAGACGCCAAATCACGCAACTTCGTTAGTACCCCGCCGGAACGTCACACAACACCAATTATTGACGAATTGTTTTTCTTGTCCAAACTGAAGCGGCGTTTCAACAGAAGGAAAACGCCGTTTTAGTGTGAACGAGAGGCCATCCGTAGCAAAATACTAATATAGAGGACTTATTCGACCATTTAGGCCGGAACAGTTTTTCGATCTCTTGCCAGACAGCCTATAGTATCCCGTGATTGCTCTCCCCTTGAGGATCATCTACCCCATTCATATCAGCTAAACTAGTTTAACCAAACCAGGTTTCAAGGCCAGGTTTGTAGCTTTTTAGTTTTTCCATTTGTCTCCAGGCCCTATTATGCTGACCAGTCACTGATAAGATAAAGTTCAACCAAGTAAAAACGTTCGTGCCCCTTTAACTTTTAGGATTTCTTCTATGCTATCCACTAGTTATCTGAGGAATTTCA
The DNA here is from genome assembly GCA_029948255.1 of Telmatactis stephensoni. Taxonomy (NCBI): domain Eukaryota; kingdom Metazoa; phylum Cnidaria; class Anthozoa; order Actiniaria; family Isophelliidae; genus Telmatactis; species Telmatactis stephensoni. Next base: position 341,764 of record JALIZF010001721.1, on the reverse strand, counting down.
GTAGCGTACGTACGTGGCCTCCTTTGAGGTTCCCATTCTCGCCAGAACGTCAGTTAGGGCTTTCTCACGTTCGAGATTTCATCGATGACGGCGCGCGCACTAACAAAAACATCAGAACGCGTGAGTTCGTGTTGAGAAAAACGTCTCGTGCTCAAGCTTCTATTACCAGCAACTGCGGCATCAACAACTATGATGACTCTTGGAGTCGGTGAAAAATGGCACATTTTGACATGCCTGAAACTTTTTTAAAATAATTTTTCTTTAGCAGCAATTTCAGAAAGTCCATATATCTTTGTAAATTGACTTCGTTATATTTTGAAAATAAATAACTAGACAAAAAGGTGGAGAAACTCAGGACAGCTAATTGTGAACAAAATGGGAGCACACGACAATGGGCATATTTGAAAAGAGCTCGTTTTTAGATTAAAATGCAAATGAAAAACGTTTTTTTAAAACTTCTGCTTTTTTTAAAACTTCTTTGTAAGACCATTAAAAGTGCCCCTGAACCCGGATTTGACTGTACGTTTGTACTCCGTGTAAACAGTTGACTGGTGCAATATTTCTTCATTTGAGCTTTATACTCGTGAGCTATCAAGGAGTCTACGCTAATTAATGACAGCTACCCATGAATTGACAATATTTGTTTTGCGCTTTAGAAGCCGTGCGCTTCATGATACTGATACCCAAAATAAAACATACTAGACGTCCTGTATATACAAACAAAATAAAACATTGATATGTCAAAAGAGCTTTCATTTACACCAAAGGCTTTTTGTATATTAAGAGGAGATTTTTTTCAATGACGAGCAATAATGGCGAAAAGCGCCAAAAACTAGACTTTCGTGCGAGTTTTAATCCAAATTTTCGTTCTGGATTAACACTCAAATCCTTTTTCTACCGATTAAAAACTGATGTACCAAGATGAAATACCTGTTTAAAACAAATTTTTGAACTGTACAAAGACTTTTTCTTCAATTTAAGTTGTTAGGATTAAGCTTTTTCAAGCTGAATATAAAGAATACGTATAGCAAATGAGCAAATGAAGGCCTAAACCTCATTTTCGATCCAAATTTTCGCTTTGGATTAACACTTTGATTCAACTTTCATCGGCCAAAACTACTTACGAACAACTTCAACTTTCTGACAGAAATGATTTTAGTTTTGTACAACAGCTATTCTTCAACTCAGGAGTTTTTGTCATTCACTGCTCGAACTTGAAAAAAATCCCCTCTTAAATAATTCCTTGGTAGACGTCATCTATTTAGGATATGACAAATTTAAACCGACGCAGCTTACCATCGCCATACTCAAATCAAGAAATGTTGTTCCAGTCATATGTATACATAGTGTAGAACGCGTGTTATTTGAAGTGTTCAAGGGGTAAGGGGCACTTTAAAACTAAGAACAAACTACTAGATTTTTCATGAAATGTCCAGAAAATGCTTTTCCATTATCAAGATATGATAATGAAAAGAAAACGACACGAACTTCGAAGACACCTTGTAGTTGAATTTCTTGGTGTGGATGGTCTTTTTGAGTCCCCAGTAGTACTTGCCTGTGTGTGTTGCACCTCCGGGGGGAACTCCTATGATGGGTCGGAAATTTTGAAAAGATCTACCTCGTATGTTTATAATATGCCACGCTTTTCTGCACATTTAAGTTAGCAAGTTCATCCTTGCCGAATATCATTCTTGCCTTGCCGTTTTATGGTGTCGTGTAAATGAGACTTTAGTTACATTTTTGTAAACATATCTCTAGCTGTTTTTAAAGTAGGGGAATTCCCCAAATCAACCTTGACATTGATAAACACGTTTTGTTACAGTTCTCAGTAAGTGGTAATTGTATCTAATGATGTAAGTAGTAGGAAAAGGACAGTTCACCGCCCGGTACACCCGGTACACCCCCCCCCCCCCCATACCCCAAGCCCGACAGGGCGACACCGGTAGGTGAGGTACGATAAGGGGTATGAGGTACGACCCCTCCCCCTTTAGCCCGGTAGGGCTACTCCTCCCCCCTCGAGCCCGACAGGGCGACACCGGTAGATGAGGTACGATAAGGGGTATGAGGTACGACCCCTTCCCCTCGAGCCCGAAAGGGCTACCCCTCTAGCCCGGTACGGCTACCCCTCTCCCTTTCTGAGGTATATTACGACACATTGGGGTATCATGGGGTACGAGCGCAGCGAGTTTCCGGTGCAGAGATTACGAGGTACGATGACGTCATTGGTGATGCAATAATCACCAGCCGGGCAAGCAATTTTTCCCTCTTTTGAATCCTCCTAAATCGTAAATCGTATCATATTAATATATTCTTCTAATTCTTAAATGGTATAGAATTAAAGAAGTAGCAAAAGTGGCCACAAAGAATCAAAATTTTAGATTTTCTAAACATGAGTGACGCGTACGGTGCGTGACGGCTATTATTTTGGAAACGGCCATCTGCAAATCTATTGTTTTTGAAACTCGAATCGACCATAAAGTTCAGCTCTTCACGAAAAGAGGAGAGTGCAAGTAACTTATACATCGAGTAGAACAAAACAGTTAAACTCGGATCATGAGTGTACATGAAAAAAAGTAAGATTACGAATGTACTAAAAACATTTGAAAAAGTGTAATAAATTAAACAACAAGACACCAGTAAATGTTTGAATATTATTTCATTTAATTTCTTTTTTTTTTTAGTTACAATTAATACATGAGTTAAATACTACTTAATATTTTTCCCAACCGGGTATGGACTGAATCATGGCTCTTATTCGTTGTGAGCGTCTCGGAGGTTGGAACACCTGTCCTCTATACTTATGTTCATCTTGATAACGTATCCACCTGGGATCAGCTTGGGGTTTTTCTTTAGTGGATGGGGGTGTGAGAGGGAACTCTACACTCGACAGAGTGATGGGAGTGGAAGTAGAGGGTTGGTCTACTTTTAATGGAGTCGATGGTATCTCCTCTCTACCCTGTGGAACACTAGATTTAAAAGGTGTTCTGACTTTGGATGTCAGGCGTTCTAGGAATGAGGGTGTTTTAGGTGTTGCCATGCCAACACCACTGTCACTGGTCACACTTGTAGGAGACACGTTTTTCGGAGTCGTCACGTTAGCTGGGGGCTGACTCTGGTCGACCAATGTTGATACGGTTGAGATGGGTTCCAGTCTCGGTATCGCTGGACCGGTATTGGAGAGTTGTTGTTGTAGAGCAAGGTAATGATTAAACAGTGGACCATATTCTTTGATTTTCACCTCTGGAGGTAGGGTGGGGTCTTTCAAAATGGCGTCCATCTGTTCTTCTAGTTCCTGCATGGCTTTCAGTTGGGGTGGTTGTAAGTACCCTTGACGCTCAAAAAAGCTAGCGATGGTCTTTACGGCATCCGATTGACCTCCAGTCTGCGATGGACGAGCATCATTTGGAAGAACGTTGGTACGCAGTCGACACCCCTCGGGGGTGTTGGGTTTGAGATCGACGAACAGGTAGCCGTAAGGCCGCTGAACAGCAGCCTCGTACTTTTGAAGAAACTGGTCTGTTTTTCCTGGATACATTTGTTTTCCCAACGTCATCATTTGTAGTTTGTCTCTGGGATTTTTAAACAGGACGAGGTAGGCTGCATTGAGACTCAAGGTGCGCATGATTTTGCCTTGGAAATAGACATTTTGCAAGAGGAAGACGACACTGAGATTTCGGTGATGGGATCCCTTGGTAAATAAATTCAAGATACGTTTGTCGTTGGAGGTCTCAGTCATTTGATCGTCAATGACCATCAGATTGTTGATCTCGGGGTTAAAATACCAATCCTCATCCAGGTCGTGGGGTATACCTTTGACAAACTCGATCCCAGGGACCGTTTTGAGCATCCGGTCGTAGGCCGGTTGCCATTGAGAGTAACTCCATACAATACGTTGAGGTGGAGGTTGGATGACTTGTTTGGCATGTTCCAGTAGGTTTTGAACCCAGACCGTTTTCCCAGAGCCGGTCATTCCAGCCACTAAGGCTGTGAATGGGTGGAGTAATTGAAACCGGTCACATTTGGTTTCCACTTGAGGTTTTGTCTGAGGGTAGGGAGTAAACCGCTGAACACCTTTCTGTGATTTGCCTTCCCGTAGTATTCGTGTCCGATCTGGGCCATCAATTTTGTGAACACGACTTAAGTGACATGATACATTTTGCACAAACTTGCTGCACATAGGACACGTCCGACCCATCCTGTGTCTATTAAAAGAATGAAACATCAACGTAAAACAATCCTATTTATTGCTATTTCACTGTCCAATCCTATCCTATCCTATATCCTATCCTATCCTATTCTATATCCCATCCTATCCTATTCTATCCCTATCCTATCCTATCCTATCCTATCCCTATCCTATCCTCCTATCCTATCCCATCCTATCCATCCTATCCTATCCTATCCTATCCTATCCTATCCCATCCTATCCTATCCCTATCCTATCCTATCCCTATCCCATCCTATCCTATCCTATCCCTCTATCCATATTCTATCCTATCCTATCCTATCCTATTCTATATCCTATCCTATCCTATCCTATCATATCCTATTCTATATCCTATCCTATCCTATTCTATATCCTATCCTATCCTATTCTATATCCTATCCTATCCTATTCTATATCCTATCCTATCCTATCCTATCCTATCCTATCCTATCCTATCCTATCCTATTCTATATCCTATCCTATCTAAGTCATATGCAATTATTTTAAAATGAGAATAAAAAGTATTGACTTAACTTATACATCTCATTTTAAGGTGTCTTCCGTACTGACAACATGAGTCGTTTGATCCGTGACCATTTTGGGTATTTGTATCATTTAACCAATTGTCCTCCTCATCAGAGAACGCTTTTACTGGCCACCGCTAGTCCAGAACAGGTTCATGCCATTTGTGAAGTTTGCTCGAATTTATCCAAAGGCACTATACCAGTGTCACAAGTGCAAAAAGAAAGACTGAGAAAGCATGTGGACGACATACGGGAATTGGCCGACCCATCCGTTCCTTTCAAAACCAAGAAACAAACTCTAGCGCAACGCGGTGGTGGTTTTGTGTCCGATATCATGTCACCCCTGGTGTCGGCTCTGAAGTTGTTTTTGTTTTAAATATTCCTGTCCATAAAGAAGAAGCTCATTTCGACGTTGATCATTTGAGGAAGCAACATGAAAAGAGCACGGAGCGAGTCCACTGATTCTGTAGACAGTATTGCTTCTTACACCGAAGAGGCCACTTTTGACGATAACGATATTGAAAAGGTTTTGCAGAAACTCTCCCAGAGTATCCCCGAAGAAAAGGCGCTCGCATTTCTTCACACCCTGTCAGCTTCGAAAAGTATTTTATACTGGAACTCCCATGGGGAGATGATGTATCATGAGCGAAGAATTCCTGTCACCAGCATTGCAGAGCTCATTGAGTATGTCATGTTACCTTACAATTTGGATGTTAAAGTACCTCGTGGGTTGAAAACGTTCACTCAAGGATTATCAGAGATTGGTATTGACAAGAAACTGATCCGTAACAAAAGGGTTCTGGCAGATTTGGTTGCCAGGCAACCGGAAGAGGACGAGACAGATAGCGAAACTAGTGACCAAACCTCTGAAAGAGAAACTTCAGAGTCGGACAGGGAGAGTGTTGGTGAAAGCTTAGAGTCACAGGAACATTCAGAACCGGAAAGTTCAGAATCAGACGATGAACCCCTAGAGTGTCACGTCTGCCGTGACTTCAAATCGTTCTATTCCATACCTGTAGTGCAATGCCCCAGATGCCTGTGGCGCGAAGGTTACTATTGTCGTGACGACCAACTGGTTGAATGCGATATTTGCTCACACGTCTTTGCCGTAGATGATCATACCACGAAAGTCAAGTTTTGTCGTTGTCGAGACTGTGATGCAGTCCATCAATTGTCGTTGAAATTCAAGAAATTAAAACTCATGGATGATCACGATGACAATCAAGAAGAATCCGAAAGCGAATTGTAACATCCCAAACGTTAATAAATGAGGACGTTTGACACTAAATTTGTGTGTGGTTTCTCTGACTACCTTTCAAGATCTGAATTTACATTGTTGAAACCGTTCAGAGTGATTTATTTATCTCTTTATGATCTCATGTATAAACTGTTCTCTCACTGACTTTACGAGTCACAAACCCAAAGGCGATCGTACGGAAAGGTTACGTTAAAACTGAGTGGCTGAAGAACTAAAATAATCATGGGTGATGTTAGGATCAACTTTTCATGCAAGTCACCTCATCCTGACTGGTTCAAAGAACTCACATTTAAAGTGGGACCACAAAACGGGGTTTCGTCAGGTCGTGGGCAGTTCGGTGGTGTACCCTTAAAAGAGCAAATGCGCCGAAGGAAATTGACGGGACTACAGCAACAAGAAGAAGAAATCAACAAAATTTAATCATGTATACCTCTTGAGACAATTGTGTAAACAATGAACGAGCCTTAAATAAACCAATGAGGCAGAACGTTTTGGTAAAATTTGCATAAGTTCTAGACATAACGAACTAGTGACTCAAAATACAGTGTCAACGATACGAGATCCTGACACTTATGTCTTTTAAATCTATAATTTTGATTGTAATATTTACCCTTGTAATGAATTGAATAAATGACTCTGGAACTTCCAATTCTAGTTTCAAATTCTTGTACGAACTATCAACACGAGTTTAAAACAACAGATTTGCAGATGGCCGTTTCCAAAATAATAGCCGTCACGCACCGTACGCGTCACGCATGTTTAGAAAATCTAAAATTTTGATTCTTTGTGGCCACTTTTGCTACTTCTTTAATTCTATACCATTTAAGAATTAGAAGAATATATTAATATGATACGATTTACGATTTAGGAGGATTCAAAAGAGGGAAAAATTGCTCGACCGGCTGGTGATTATTGCACCACCAATGACGTCATCGACCCCGTAATCGCTGTACCGGAAACTCGCTGCGCTCGTACCCCATTCATGTCTCGTTGTACCACCCTCGTACCCCACCGTACCTCAGAAAGGGGTAGCCCTAGCGGGCTCGAAGGGGAGGGGGGGGGGTCGTACCTCATCATACCTCAGAAAGGGGTAGCCCTACCGGGCTAGCAGGGGAGGGGTCGTACCCCATACCCCAGGAGGGGAGGTACCGCCCTGCCGGGCTAGGGGTGTGGGGTGGGTTGGGGGGGGGGGGGGGGTGTACCGGGTGTACCTCGTACCTCTGTTCCAGAACCGGCACTTTCCTACTACTCCCACCAAGGAGGGTCTTCCTATTACCATGTCAACAGGCCCTCAGTAAGTTTGGGCCCGTTCACGGGGGCCCATGGCGTCTCGGACATTGGGTCTACAATATACTGGCATCAAAAATATCAACTCTAGTCTGAAACAAAGTGAACCCAAGCAAAGAGAGAAATTTACAATTTCATGGAGGTGTAGTACTGTTCAATGAAGTCTTCGGCGTGTTGTGCTACTTCCTCTTTTGGCCGTGGTATCCCATAAGGCCTTGGTGGAGTGTCAAAGTTTGGTCTCATGAAAGCGCCTTTGCACTTCAATGGTGAACAATGTATGGACTGAAAAAAAAAGAAACTGCAAAATCAGTTTAAAACTCAGCGGCCTTTTCCAATATATAGGAGTCCCCCAGGGGTGTAGATGCGGCAACCTTGTTCCCAGGCCCTTTTAAGGGAAAAGAACCTGGGAACGAGGTTGTAGATGCGGCTCATTTACAGGTTCAGTTGTTTCACGGGTGAAATAAATAACTCTAAGTGGTTTTAGGGTTCAATATTCTACATACCGTATAAGCCTTTTGATGTAATGTATCCATTACTACCTTCCCAGTTTCCCAGTTTTTTAGCTTGACAATTTTTGGAGGCTTGGTTCCAGCTTTTGCACCCGAGAAAGGACATTCATGAACACTAGTCACATGTCTAGGTGATTGGGTTTCCGTTTTATCACTAATATCATTTGTATCTAATGATAAAACGTCTTTAAATGCATTGATAATCGGTTCGACAATTAGTGAAGCCGAGCCGTTCATAGGTTCAGTTCTCTGCTCTACAAGCTTGGTTAACATCACTTGGTCTTTTTGGGGGTCCATATTGGAGCAATTTCCGGAACTGCAAGATGAAATAAACTTCAATAGTGTTGATGAGCTTTAATTGCCTTTTGATCCTAAAAGAAAAAAGAAAAATGGCGCATTTCAACTTGAGGCCTTCTGTTTGCTATGATTCCATTCTACTTCCGGTGAAATTAAAGCTTCCGGCCACTTGAGAATTTCGCCTGATCCCAAGGTCAAATCATATTTCCACCATACACATAGTTTTACTAGAGCGGTTTTCTTATGAGTGGGAGACTTACTGCGCCGGACCGTCACCGTGTCAGTGCCGTAATGTGGTGGTGGTGGTGGTGAAACGTTATTTAGGCACGCTAGCCCTACCCTGGGTGCCAGGATTTTTTGTGGCTGCTGCCTCGAAGCGAAGCCGAGGCGAAGCTACTATGTCATCGTCTTGAATGTCCATAAATAAGTTAGCTCGACATTTCCATGGAGGGGAGGGGAGGGTGGGGAGGAGAAGAAGGAGAGGTGAACCAATCTGGCTGATACTGATCAATCGACATGGAGCGACTCGCGGTCAGCGCTATTTCAGAGCTGGACATCAGTTCGAATTCTACTAGAAACTGCCCTCGGATGACTTCAAATTTATAAAAGTCAAGACTATTTTGTTAGCTCAACATGTCCATGGAGGGGAGGGGAGGGTGGGGACGAGAAGAAGAGAGGTGAACCAATCTGGCTGATATCAAGCGACATGGAGCGACTCGCGGTCAGCGCTATTTCAGAGCTGGACATCAGTTCGAATTCTACCAGAAACTGCCCTTGGATGACTTCAGATTTATAAAAGTCAAGACTTTTTTGGGTAGAAATTAGTTGTGGCTGTAGGCAAGAGATTCGCGTCACCGAAATTAGAAAAATTCATGTCGCCTCAGCCGGTTCTGATTAACTGGGCAAGAAATCAGTGCGTCTACGGCTTGGCTTTTTATTAAATTTCAAATCTTGTAATCGACTGACTGTATACTTTGAGACATCATATATTAAGGCATTAACTAAAACTTCAGATAGAATAAAATGAGAGATTTAAAGTTAGAATTTTATTTATCATTTTAATCTGAAGCAATAGCCAGTCCGAGCACGGCTGTAGTACAAGTCTGACCCGCTAGTTATGTCTATGACAAGTGACCGTCAGTACCGTCAGATTGCGTTATGCTACATAATGTCTAGTATGACTGAGATTTTATATTCATAGCGATATTTTCCTGCACACACCCCGTTCGGATAGCTTCTCCTTGCTGTTTGTGGGGCTACAACAATAAAAACAAATGCCCTGAAAACGTAGCTTGTTTATGTAATTCGAGCTAAAGTGATCGTGGCCTAACCAAGAATGCCCTGAAGCACTGAGACAAGCAATTAAAATTGCGATAAGAGAAAGCAAGCTATCGTTCATCTAATGAAGGGTCTCTGGTTGATGTAGTAGGTGATTTATATTTTCGCCTTCAAATGAAAACTCGTCATTTCACTAAAATTTATTGTTTAAATATCATCGTCTTGAATGTCCATAAATAAGGTAGCTCGGCACAGGAATCCCATCAAATTGCTTTACTAATGGAAACTGCAGATTACGCCGGTTTACGTCGGTTTACGAAGTTCTTCGGTTCTTTCGAGTAACAATTGAATGTGAGATGATTAGTTCTTGATTAGTTCATATTTTTGGTCGGAGTGTCAACGTCATGCAACGCAGGCAACCAGTATACCCTTCATATAAAAGCATGCGTGTTATTCATAGTGTGTTATTCATTGCACCATAGACCAAAGCAGCAGCCACATGCAGTCATAGACTGCGTATTTTTTATAATGGGCCTATGGGTCTACTATACGTACCTGTTTTTAGGGACTTAGGCACGATCGGAATTTTTTGGGATAGGGTGAATTGCTAAATTGCAATTAGATTGAGTACCCTTCTAGGCCTAGACTAAATCAACGGAATAGGCCATATGCACTAACAGGTCACGTGACCCTATCTCCCCTAAATCAAGCAGTACCATCAAAATGAACTCCAAAAATAGAAAGAGCACCTCGATATTAGTAAAAGTGCAAATTTTCAGCTCATAAGATGTAATACAGGAGAAATGACAGTAAATTTAAGATTGGAGATTGTGCAATTTATTTTCCCTAGCAACTTGCAATATTTTTGGCCAGTTGCTGGGGGAAATTGCACAGTGTAACAGCGCCATAATTTTCTCTGCAACTTATTTTGAAACGCCGTTGCGAGACAAGTTGCTGGAAAAATTGCACAGTGTAACAGCGCCTTTAGAAGTAAACACACATTTGGCTTGTCCCATAAATAAAACCATTGTTTATTGGGTGTCTGTAACAAAATACATGATTAAGTTGTTATTTTTTAATGATTTTGCCAATCATATTTATTGTCCGCCATGTTGGTGTACCAAAGTGCTACACCAATATGGCGGCTCCATACATTTCTTTGTAATGACTGAGTTTGTGAAACAGTTGATATCTTTGCATCACAACATCTTGTGGGCTAAAAATTCCCTGGAGTTATAAAGTTTTTTCTCCTCATTAAGAGGATGTGCTCTGATTTTACTCAGGGATGTAAGATCCGCTTGTGGCTGCCATCAGAGTTTCGGTCGCAACTGCTTGTCAGATTCAGACTTTAATCGCCTTAGATAACAATTTTTACATAAAATCTCTACTAAAAACTCAACTAAAATCAGATAACAAGACAGTGCTTCACTGCACACTCGCTCGCTCAGACCAATCTCGAGCCCAGAGTTTTGCCGGTCAGCGGAAGCGATCCCGGCCAAAGCTCTGGGGGAATCGATTTGTTTTCCCCAGATTTCTGGGGTTCTGGTTTGCGAGTCAAATGCGCATGCTCCAAAATAATTGAAAAGTTTACTGACTAAGAGCTAGAAATTACAAAGGTGTTTCGTGGATATTTAGTGACTTTTGCGAAGAAATATCACTTCTTAAGCACTGTCGATGAAGAAAGTGCCAATGGTTTATCAATATCAAATTCAAAGCTGAAAAAGACGAAAAACGGGCGAGCGGAGTAGACGAAAAGACAGCAAAGCCGACTCAGCTCATTGACCCAGCTGGATCACTACACTGTTTGTTAAGTACACGTTTATCGATTTACTTTGCCATTTTCAATGTCTAAAATATCTTGTTGTTTTTCTCAAGAGTGTCAAGGGAACCGGCTTTTGTATTTTTGATGTCAATTTGCCACTTTTCATTTCAGATGTCAGCGAGTGTCGGCTTCAGTGGAGACGAAGAACGCCTCTCTTTGCTTTTTTTGCTTTCTTCTCCTGGCTATTTGGTTAATAGTCTGAGTCTGCAAAGAAGGCTACGGTTTAGTCCGTTGACATAGCATTGAGCATTTTTTCATCCTTTTCCAACCTAAAGCATGTAGCAGCGGTAAGTTTTTGCTGTTGATAAAACACTTCTTTCCTCTTTCTTCTGCATTTTTCATTATCAAAGCCGTTTGCGCTGCTTGGCAAATTCTATCGACTCCAAAAGTCAGTATTGAGATGACTTTTTCTCTATTTTTACAGCATTGCTAACAGTCTAAGGTTGCCATGAAAACTAGTAACAAATACCAAGAGAAGATGCAAATACAGACGAAAAGGTATCCATCGATTCCACTTCAGTGCTTCGCTGTTTTTAAGTTAATTACGCCAAAAATAAATTGACTGCACTCTTTTCAAACTCGGACATAAATTCTTTCTGTTTACAGAATTAGCCAAAAAACTCAGTGGACAATTCAAGCTGAGCAGCAATATAATTCTATTGTTAGAAATAGTCATCACTATAAAAGAGGAAGAAAATTATATGTGGAATTTCTACAGCGGAACCGAAACTAAAGCATAACTATACCAACTAGGCAGAAATATCCAGTTATTTTTTGTATGGAACTAGTTCACAATATCTTCATTATATTTTGTTCCATTGAATACTGCTGTTGTGCCATGTTTAGTTTTATTGTTTATAATTTAAAAATGAAGTAAAATGAAGTGAAATAAAATCAAATAAAATTAAATTAAATGTTGTGGGTGTCCTGTGTTACCGACCGCAAAAAAATCGATTCCCCCAGAGTCTTTCGTTCCTCGGTACTGACCAAGAGGAACGCAGGCGCTGGGTTCGAGATTGGCTCAGACGTACTCAAAACGTGCTCTACAATGTTCAACCGCTGGCCAGTCGCCACAGGAAACCCAAACTTGACACAGTAAGACCAATTGTGGCAACACCGTTGTTATTTTGATGACCTGTGGGGTGACACCAACTGCGAAGTGCCATACATTTCTTACTAAATATTAAGTACTTCAAAGGTTAATATCTTCACAACAAAAGCTCATTTTAATTTGAAAATTTGTTAAGTTACATAGTTTTACTTGCTCTTTACAGTGATATCATTTTTATTTCACAAAGGGCTCTGGAAATTTTTCGATGTCATAAGCATCCAAATCAATAGCCGGAAGAAGCTTCAAATTTCCTACGTTTCCCACATAGAATTTTCATTATATTAGAACTCAGAAAGTTTTCAAGGAATCAGACATGAAATACAGTAAAAAGCTACCACCATACAGCCCGTTTCTTAACATCGTGGAGCAAGCCATAAGTGTCTTAAAAGCAACCATAAAAGCGGACATAAGTCGTCCAGAGCAGCAAAAAAAACAAAAGAAAAATGAACAACAGAGCTAGAGGCAAGACGACAAGGAATCGAGTTAGGCAATTTACGCACTCAGTTGCTACTTGAGGCCCTGCAGAGAAACATTGGTACTACACCTTTTGCTGTTCATTACGAGAAAATACGCAATCATTTGTGCCAAACGCCAGTCAATAATGCATAGATACATTCATTGGGGCCAAATGAACACCCAACTGCGTGGAACTAATGTTCAAGAACAAAATTTGCATAATCATAAGCATTCATTAACGTTTGTAGACATTCATTTGCGTCCTGAGACAATCAATTTGGAAAAAGAAACTTTCAAGAGCATGAATATCACTACAATTAAGAGTTAGAGAATATTCATTTGAGACAAATAAACATTTATGTGAATGAATATCATGTTCATTAACATTGATGTACACTAATTGTCAGCCAATAAGATGAATAGACAGTCTTCCCAGTGATCCACACTACCATTAGCGTTCTTGTACTAACAAGAGAATCGTTAAAGGGTTCATTAAACAAACATCTTTTTTCAACTGAACATGACATTAATTCGCACGATTTTGGTCAAATACTCTTATGTAACTTCTTTTATGGAATCGACAAAAGGGTTATACAACTTTTATTTGTCAAAATACAAACAAAAAATACATACAAAAAGTAGCAAGATTTTGTTTGTGCTATTCTTAAATGATTCAAACTCAATGCATATACAGTACAATGTCCTTTAGCCCTCTATGACTTCGCCGTTTAAGCAGCGTGGCAGATACGTCTGCATGAATCGGTACCATTGGCCGCTCTTAGCTGCAGTGATAGTGCCGAGTGAGCGCTGCAGAGCCTCTAGGAGTAGATGTGTTCGGAACTGCCCTAAAGGTAGTCCGCGATCTCTGGCAGCTTCTCTGTTTCCCATCAGTGTTTGGATCTCCGGTCTTGAAATGTCTCCTTTTATGGCCGCTTTGAGGGCGCTTATCGCTTGTTCAACGATATTTAGAAATGGACTATATGGAGGAAGCCTTTGCATTTCGGTGTTAGGACCAGGGTTGGGTGGGTTGTTGTGTGCTCTGGCACCGTCATATATGAATATGACATCTTCATCAGGATTAAGGTTGAGTCTCGTCTGTGTCAGGAAATCACCAAATCTATCAGCAGTCATTGCTCCAAGAAAAGCAGTGTGGAACACTAAGCCAACGACTGGGGATACTGCTAAACAGACTGTCATGTTTCGTCCTCTCTGTCCACATACTTGTCTATACGCTCTCTCGCCCAGTCTGGCTCTTCCGTGGCTCCGGGCCGTCCAAACGTTGTATCCGCACTCATCGACAAAGACACAGTGACGCAGTATGGCATGGTTCATAAACCAAGTTGCGTACTCTCTTCTATTCTGTATCACATCGGGTCTGTTTCTATCCGCGGGAAGGGGTCGCACCAGTTTTACTCTAAACAACATTCCGTCGAGCGTTCTGGCAACTGTGCGGTCATCAGGCTTGGCAGGGAGACGTCGCCGTAATTCTCATATGGATCATATGTGAATTGAGTTTGTTTGATGTTTTGTTCTCTACCATGCCACGAGGGTTTTTTCTCCGGGTTCTTCAGTTTTTCCTCCCTCCGCAGCAAAAATCAACATGTGAGTCGAGTGATTATTTGCAAAATACTTAATGTAGAGGTAGTGTGTGTGAGAGTACAGTGGGTAACCGGTCGTTCCGCCCGAGAGTCGTTCCGCCCGAAGTCACTCCGCCCGAAGTTTAGGTCACTCCGCCCGATATCTAAGTCGATACGCGCGATGATAGTTTATTTGTAAATACTGTGTTACTATGGAGAAGTCAGTGAAAGTGACATTGTTGTATATGATCTTTATATAATTCAAATAAAAAGAAGTGACCAGAAACGATCGAGTCTTATATTGAGTTTATCCATAGTTAACTATGGTTTATCTTGTCAATCAGAATTGGCACTTAAATAAACAGTTATTATTATTACGTACTACCTTGTGACCGTATGGTAGATTATGGTAACACTTTTTGGCGTTCCGTCAGTCAGGCCTTCTTCAGTCTAGCCTGCGTCACATCCGGACTTTTCCTCCGTTAAGTCCGTCTGCGAAATAACGAACAAAACCGTGTTCTGAGACCCCCAGCAAATAGCAGGATTATAGATAATAGATCCTGATTGGCTGATGCATTTTTCAATTCTAACGAGACTCGTGATTGGCTCGCTTAATGTTCGTTGTGTCGATGTTTTGACACCTAGCTTGATGGACTCCAGTTATTAACAGACTTTATTGCTAGCATGACCCGGGGTCAATCTCGTAATTTCTCTTTGAGAGAATGTTTTGTTAACTAAGGCTATTATTTAACAATATGTTCAATTGGAATGTTTCGAAAGTTTCCTTTTATAGCAGGCAAATCGATGTATGTAACTGGTAGGTTGTTTTGATTGAAAAATCTGTCTGTGTTTTCATAATCACTGTAAATCTAACGGAAGTGTTGTCATGGCGAAGACAAACACACCAGTGATCATAGAGCCAATCACGAGTCTCGTTAGAATTGAAAAATGCATCAGCCAATCAGGATCTATTATCTATAATCCTGCTATTTGCTGGGGGTCTCAGAACACGGTTTTGTTCGTTATTTCGCAGACGGACTTAACGGAGGAAAAGTCCGGATGTGACGCAGGCTATCTTCAGTCATGAGTACCATCAATTGACATAGCGGTCTGGATACAAAAGTCTATGTTTACACTTGATGTCAAAGTAATACTAAACCGTCAAGTCCCTTTGTTTTCCATAAACGGCTTAGGAAGTAAACTTTGAATTGATTTTTCACATATCAAGCTTATTCTATTGTTCTGGTTGCCTTAAGGAAAACAATAGGGTTTTCCGATTTAGCGGAATTTTCGCTTAAATGGAAGACTTTTTCCGTCTATTGGACTTAGTAAATGTTTGACTCGTCGAAGTTGGCAGTTAAAGAATAAAATCATCAGCAGACTTGTCTAATGGATGTTGCGTCCAATCACAAAAGTTTTCGGTTTCAACCTTCAACGTGATTTTAGTTTGTTTATTTCAAGACAAATCTGGAGCGCTTGCTTGCCGTGTCAAAGCTTTTTACCACGTTTTGAACTTCTTTCTGAAAATAATTCATGAAGCTGTGGCTTTAACAATCAATAAATCTGATTTCATTCACAGATCTATAACTCAAGGGGCTTGTTTAAAATATCTTGTGATGCCGGAAACTCTCTAAACAACAAGTTTGTGATGCCGGAAACTCTAAACAACAAGTTCGTCACGCTGATTTTTGATCTTTTACCCCATCTTCTTAAATGTTCGTTAAGAGAATGTGTATACTTGAATTTCAAATCATATGCATTTCAGTTTGATTAAAGATTTCATTTGAGATTTACTTTAGATGCCGACTTGGCTAATGAGCCGTGAATGCAACTTCACAATCGTTTAAAAAACCTTTTATGATGCTTTCCAACGTAACAACGTGCAGTTGGAAAGCGTTTTCATTACGGTTCTGAGTTGATTCTGTATTTTCTCATGAAAATTCTATTATTCTTAGTTAACGCATCATTTAATATGCTAATACATTAGTATTTAAGAAGTCGAGTTGTTAAGAACTTTCTCTCGCTTGTTGGACAGCCTCCACAAAGATAGTGACCAAACTGAGTTAGAAGTATCGTCATGATGGAACCAGTCTCGGATTTAACTTTTGCTGGGACCTCTACTGCTATTCCTATTACTTCTTTTGGTCCTGTCAGTACTCCTTCTGTTTCTGGTACAACAACTACTACGAGTGGAACTAGTACCTCCACTGTTCCTCCAGATTTTGTTACTTTTCAACGCTTCCTGTCGTCTGAACTTCAGACTTTCAAAGAGGATCTTAAACGTCAAAATGATGAGTCAATTAACGATGCTGTTAAGAGAATGCGCTTCGAACAATCTTCTAGACATCAATTTAAGTCAAAGGGCAACGAAGAACAGTTTCGCCACTCAGAAAAGGTCGCCGCACACGTGGACACCGCCATTCGTGGTTTAGAAACGGGAAAACTATTTCAGGTTAGAGAAGCCTTAGAAGAAGGTAAGAACTTAATTTCTACAAGAATGAAGCATATCGTCTTAGCTGATATGCATGGCTGGGATTTTGTCACCGAGTATAAACTTGATCCCATTGCCGACGACGACTCGGATGAAAAACGAATTCGTAAAGTTTTGAAATCTGTCGAATCTCAAAGAGAGAAGAAGAAAGCGGAAAAAGCGAAGAAGGCGAACAAGTTCAAATTTGAGAACTCTAGGCGCAATGTCACTATGCGTAATGAATTTAGTTCTAATTATCCCGTGAATTTTAATTGTTATATTTGTGGTAAACCCGGCCATTTTTGGCGTTCTTGTATCTATCGTTCAAGGGTCTCTCCTACAACAGGAGCCATCCCAACTTTGCCCACAAGACCTATGCAGTTCCAGCCAGCCGCACTTCCTTCACTACCTACCATCGTTCCTCCAGCACTACCCTCAAAATGATTGTATCCTTGTTGAAGATCCAATTTCTCAAGTTGTAGATGTTTGCAATTCTGATGTGTTTGAGTGTCTTCAATACAAGCTTGCTTATGATGTTAATGATTCACGTTCTCAGTCAGTTCAAGGGCGTATAGCTGCTAACAAGGATTGGTGGTTTAAGAACTTGCAGTTATCATCCTTAGTGTTAGGTGTTTTAAATAATGAGTATTATCTTCCTTTTGTTTTCGTTCCGCCTAGTTGTTTCATTCAAAACAATCAAAGCGCTTTGGCGATGAATTACTAACTAATAGATGTATTGTGGAGGTTATGTCTCCTCCTTATTGTTGTAATCCTTTGTCTGTTGTTGCAGGACGCAAACTGCGCTTAGTTTTAGATTTAAGTAGATCAGTAAATCCTTATATTAAGCCCTTTAAGTTTAAATACGAAGGTTTACCTACTTTGTCTGTTATGTTTAGAGATAACTTTTGGTTCTTTACTTTCGACATAGAGTCTGGATATCATCATTTAGATATTAATATTAATTATTGGAAATATTTAGGTTTCTCTTGGTGTTTTTCAGGTATTGCAAGATATTTTATCTTTAGAGTTTTGCCATTTGGTCTGTCTTCCGCCTGCTATTTGTTCACCAGAATGTTTAGGCCATTTGTGGCAAGATGGAGATCATTTGGTATTTTTGCCATTCTTTATATTGACGATGGTATTTTTGGTTGCAGGTCGTTAGCCGATGCGAAGTCTGCCAGTTCATTGGTTAGACGTGACTTAGAGAATTCCGGTTGGAAGTGTAATGAACAGAAGTCCGATTGGGAGCCTCGTCAGATTGGCGAATGGTTGGGTATTACCATCGATACTATTAGAATGTTATTTGTCATGCCCGACAAGAAGGTTTTAAAGTTAAAATCTAGATTGGCTAGATTAATCAACGATTATCCTAACCTTTGCGTTAGAGATGTTGCCAGTTTATGTGGATTTGTAATTTCCCTCGGTTTTGCTTTAGGACCCGTTGCCAGATTGTTCACCAGACAAATGTATTTTTTTATTCGGTCTCGACAGTCTTGGAACGACATCCTTCCCGCTTCCGAAGGTGTTTTGCAAGAATTCCAGTTTTGGTTCAATCACGTAGAAGCCTTTAATGGCTATCCCATTAATAGACCTTTGTGTTTCAGTGCCATTTTAACATGTGATGCCAGTGAATCTGGTTATGGAGCACACCTTTGCGTGTGTAACGATCGGAAATTTTGTTCCGGTATGTGGAGTGTATGTGAGCGTGGGAAGAGTTCAACTTATAGAGAGTTGAAGGCTATTTTATTGGCCTTGAAAAGCTTTTCAAGCTTTCTTACCGATGGTGGTAAGGTGAAAGTGTTTTGTGACAACCAGAATGTTGTTCGTATTGTCCATTGTGGCAGTTCAGTTGTGGAACTACAGCAGTTGGCTGTAGACATTTTTAGTTTTTGCATGACTAATTGCATTTCTTTTCAGGCGCAGTGGATTCCCAGAGACGAAAACCTCCTAGCCGACTACCTGAGCCGTATCGTGGATCCCGACGACTGGATGTTGAATCCTAGTCTTTTTCATTTTCTTTCTCACATGTGGGGTCCCTTCGACATCGACAGAATGGCTTGTCATCTGAATTGTCAGTTGCCTCGATTTAACTGGAAATTTTGGTGTCCCGGCACCGAAGCTGTCGATTGTTTTTCCCAGGATTGGGGTGGGAATTGTTGTAATTATGTTTGTCCCCCTCCTTACTTGATTAGTAACGTACTGTATCACATGGAGTTTTGTCGTGCCAAGGGAGTTGTTGTTGTTCCCGAGTGGAAGTCTGCGCCATTTTGGCCTTTGTTACGTTCCTATGGATCTTGTTTTTCTTTTGCAGATTTTATTCAAGAAGTCACGTACTTACCGACAATTCCTTGCACGTTTTTGCCTGGCAGGGGCTCTTCACGTATTTATTCCCCTAACAAGTCTGTGTTTTCGGGCCTCCCGAAATTCAGAGTTCTCGCCTTAAAGCTGGATTTTTCCCATGTTTCTTAATTTGATCTAGACCCGCGCTCTATGTATTTCTTTTCGTTTCTTTTCTTTCATTTTAGATGTATTTCAAGCTGGATTTTGGAAACAAAGAGAAACTCTGGAATCCGATAAGTTAAAGCAGCTTGCTAATTCTCTTCCGTCTTTCGTCCTTCATTCCAAAGCAGAATCCACTTCCGTCAAGTATAAGAACGCTTGGTTGAGCTGGAAAAAATGGGAAAAAGAGAACTTTGGCTTGAATCAGTTTCCAGTATCTTCTTTTCACGTGTGTTTCTATTTAAGGGAGAAATTTGAGATGTGTTATTCCCCTTCCCCAATCGAGAGTGCCATTTATGGCATTCGATGGGCTCATCAAATGAGTGGAGTGCCTTCCCCTACAGAACACATAATGGTTAAGCAAGTAGTTGAATCTTGTAAAAGATTATTGGGAAAGCCCGTTGTTGGCAAAGAGTCTTTGAATGTGGATATCATAGTTCAAGTTGTGGAGAAGTTTAATACTTGTTTTGCTTCTCTGTTCAATCTGAGAATGTGCTTTATTTTTGTTATAGCTTTCGCAGGATTGATGCGTTGTAATGAAATCCTCCAAGTTCAGCGTAAGCACGTCAACGTTTTTCCCGATCACATGACGATTTTTTGCCCTCGACGTAAGAATGATCAGCATTCACGAGGTCATACTATTTATTTTGCTCGATCTGGTAAAGTGACTTGTCCCGTTTCCATCCAGAGAAACTCTTCTCTAAATTGCCTTGTGATTGTGAACAACATTTAGTTTGCAGGTTATCTTCTCGTGGTACGCCATCGCCAAACCCTATCAGTTATTCTCGTGTTCGCGAACTTTTTCGCGAAACTCTTTGTCATTTTGTTCCCGATTCAGATCGATTTGGTACTCATAGCCTTAAGAAGGGTGGTGCCACGGCTTCATGCGCTGCCGGCATATCTGGTGATCTGCTCGATAAACATGCAGGTTGGAAGTCGTCCAAATCTAAAGATAGTTCTGTATATGTATATGGATTGATCCGCGGTAATGGATAGTTCTATCAAGTATTCTACGAAGGATAAGCTTACGGTGTCCCGCGCCATTAATTTGTAAGCGTATTATTGACTGAATTCATTTGATATTTTGTTTAGTTCTAGGGTGGCAGTTGTTCGGCGCGGTTCGTTTCTCGTCTTTGTTGTCTCGCGTGCTTGTTGTGCTGTCCACCAGGCACAAGGCACAGTCACACTCCACACATTGTGTACTAATTAATAGTTGCGGTTTGCGCAGTACGAAGTGTAGGAATGAAATGATGCTTTCCAACGTAACAACGTGCAGTTGGAAAGCGTTTTCATTCCGGTTCTGAGTTGATTGTGTATTTTCTCATGAAAATTCTATTATTCTTAGTTAACGCATCATTTAATATGCTAATCCATTAGTATTTAAGAAGTCGAGTTGTTAAGAACTTTCTCTCGCTTGTTGGACAGCCTCCACAAAGATAGTGACCAAACTTGAGTCAGCCAATTTCTTATGAATAGTTTCGACCATCTTGAGTCATTTTTCTATTGATAATAATTTGCTTTGAATGGAAGTTTAGTCATTGAAAATTGAATTAGAATTTGTGGTTCTAGCCCTCGGAACTATACGTTGCATTCGGTCGAGGACTACGTTTCCAGAGGATTTTTTCCCACGAGGTTTTATCCTGCTGGTTTTTCGTAGCGGGCAGCGTAATATACAATGTAATTTCTTGTTAGGATACATATATTTTTCTTTCAAAATACTTTACAATTATCTCATATATTTATACATATTGCCTTAAGAATCAATCAATTAATAATAAATGTAATATTACTATCAAGGTATTTAATAAACTGCTTGTTGTGCTGTCCACCAGGCACAAGGCACAGTCACACTCCACACATTGTGTACTAATTAATAGTTGCGGTTTGCGCAGTACGAAGTGTAGGAATGAATAGGTTGATTTCTTATCTTTCACCTCGACTCAAATAAAACACGCTTTGTAAAAGAATGTTAATGTTTGAATCTTTACGGCGCCTTTCTTAATTATGCGACCTCGAAAACTTTGCGCAAGCCTAAACCATGCTTTTTGAATTTCGTCAAGCAAATATGTAAAGGCCGGAATTTGTAAAATCTCAGCTTTCTACACTCAGAAACAAAACAAACTTGAATTTATTTACATGGTATTCAAATTGTGAGACGACATAAATTTGGGTTTACAAAATTGAAAAGCCTTTGGAGTGCTGTTTTCAAATAAAGGCGCTATAACATGATAAGTTTTCAGTTAATTCAGGCTTTTATAAGTGATCTTTAATTGAATTTTGATTATATCCTTCAAAATGCTCATTTTTTTGTATAAGACCACCTTAATTACAGGAATCATTCCACCAAATAACCTAGCTGAGTTCTATACATAATCTAACAAAAGATTAAAATAAGTTCAGTTACTAATGTCAATAACTCAATTGTAATACTGAATTCTGATATATTGGCTCACTCACTTTGCTAATTCGCCTGATCTTAGTACTTTTTCAAAAGGGGAATTAAGACGGAGAAAAGCTAGAGAAAAGCCTTTCATTTACACAGTACTAAGTAACAACGCACGGTCATAAAACTACTCTAGATATTTATTCATCTCGGCGGTCGATATTCGTCTAACAAATGTGCACGATTCGACTAGAGTGATTTTCATAAACCCGTGAAATACATTTTAGTGTATTTAGTACTATTAGTCTCTAATTCCTTTGTTTTCTATTGTTTGAATCTGGCTATTACTAGCTAATAATTAACTTTTGTTTCACAGGTTTATGAAAACCACTCTAACACAAAAAACAAGTTTAGATCATAGTTAATAGAGGGGACCCTCCCCTCTATTAACTATGTTTAGATTAAACAAGACAAGTAGCTGCTCCGTGCACACTCTCAGGCGCTCGTTATGATAGTAAAACATTTTTACTACTAAATTCATCCGCTCATTGTCTCGGCGTGATTAAGTTATGGGAGAACGAGATTTGACGGAGGCAATGAGCGAAACGTGGAGCGACGTAGCTTATTTCATGAAATTTTCGCGACACGTTTTTTTCGCGATTTTGGAGGTCGAATGACTGACTGACTGACTGACTGCAGATTGATTGATTTTGGTAGTGGAATAATTAGCAAAACAGGTCACCTGACCAGGACAAGCATTTGAAGGTTAAAGAACCTAGCAGCTGAATTCTCCACACAGGATCACTTTTTTTTTGACATAAATTCTGAAGGGTTTATTATTTTCTCAAATGAATCGTGACAGAATTCAGTTGGTCAGGATCTTGTATAACAAAGTTTTTGGAGGTGAAGTTTGTTGAGACACAGGGTCCGTCGGATTTCCGGACGGCTATAAAAAACCAAGGTAGGGTGTCGACAAGCTACGGAACACACAGAGACATGTTTTGTTTGATACACTGATGATGTAGCGAATATTTAAGGAGGCTTCCTACAATTTCTCTAGTGCTCGACCGGTCAACTTGAAACGGCTGTAGTTTTTACATGAAAGTACCCACAGTTATGAACTTTTGTCCACTTACTACATAAAGACTGAAGTTTTTAATGGTAAATGTTTGGTTTTCATCGGGGTTACCATAGCGACGAAACGATGACGTCACCGTTTTAGATTCCAAGCAATTTTACGCGTTTTTGACCTAAACTTTTAAAACGACACACAAGGCATTGATAATTAGGGCTTTGCCTAGCAGCATACGAATTTTGGAGAAATTCGTATATTCGGATTTTGAATTATTCGAGGCGTAATTTTTGAACCCCTTAAATAACAATATCTTGTCAGTTTCGATTCAGTAATTTTAAAAGCAAAGCAACATGACAACTCATGTACTGTCCAAATGTTGTTCATATATCATACTACTTCTCAACGAAGTTGCACGTCAGAAAGTGCTTTGGATTTCCGTCAGCGTACGTTAGGCATGAAATTGGGCTAAATAGTCCCCTTCACAGTTCTCTGCGCCATCTTGAAAGGTAGCCATGCCTTTACATCGAAACGAGACGAACGATGAGCGTGCAATGATAGAGACCTGTGAATAATTGTCCTAGGTGTTAAAAAAGGTATCTATCATTGCACGCTCACCGTTAATTCGTCTCGCTTCGATGCAAAGGCACGGCTACTTTTCAAGATGGCGCAGGGAACTGTGAAGGGGACTATTTTATCAAAATTCATACAAAAACGTTTAGTGCTCCTAAAGAAAACTCTTTTCGTCAACTGTTTTCTCCCTTTGGTGGGCATGAGAAGTAGTCTGATATATGAGCAACATTTATTGACTAAATGAATGGAATTGTCATTCGGAATAATGTTAGAAATGTGTTTGCTTCATCGATGAAGCAAACACATTTCTAACATTTGGACTGTCCAAGAGTTGTCATGCTGCTTTGTTTTTAAAATTATTGAATCGAAACTGACAAGAAATTGTGATTTGGGGGTTCAAAAATTACGCCTCGAATAACTCAAAAATCCGTTTATACGAAATTAATTGTCCGAAATTCGTATGCTGCTAGGCAAAGTCCTAATCATCAACGCCTTGTGTGTCGTTTTAAATGTTTAGGTCAAAAAACGCGTATAATTGCTTGGAATCTAAAACAGTGACGTCATCGTGTCGTCGCTATAGTAACCCCGATGTAAACCGAAGATTTACCATTAAAAACTTCAGTCTTTATGTAGTAAGTGGACAAAAGTTCATAACTGTGGGTGCTTTCATGTAAAAACTACAGCCGTTTCAAGTTGACCGGTCGAGCACTAGAGAAATTGTAGGAAGCCTCCTTAAATATTCGCTACATCATCAGTGTATCAAACAAAACATGTCTCTGTGTGTTCTAGCTTGTCGACACCCTACCTTGGTTTTTATAGCCGTCCGGAAATCCGACGAACCCTGTGTCTCAACAAACTTCACCTCCCAAAACTTTATTATACAAGATCCTGACCAAATTCTGTCACGATTCATTTGAGAAAATAATAAACCCTTCAGAATTTATGTCAAAAAAAAAAAGATCCGGTCCTGTGTGAAGAATTCAGCTGCTAGGTTCTTTAACCTTCAAATGCTTGTCCTGGTCACGTGACCTGTTTTGCTAATTATTCCACTAACAAAATCAATCAATCAATCAGTCAGTCAGTCAGTCAGTCAGTCAGTCAGTCAGTCAGTCAGTCAGTCAGTCAATCAGTCAGTCAGTCAGTCAGTCAGTCAGTCAGTCAGTCAGTCAATAAATAAATACATGGCTAGATAGCTATGAATTTTCTAAGTGGATTTTTGAGAAGGGAGCTATGAAATTACCAATGCAAGATAATATCCTTGTGAAAAATTCAGTTAGTGTTTTGCAAGCTTCAAGCCCAGTGCATGTCATCATTTGAAATCATTTTGTCGTCAACAGAGGACTTATCAACATCAACAAATCAGTTTGGAACCAGATAGCGGTTGATCCAGAATATTTTGGTTGCTTACAAGAGAAACGCCAACTGAAGAAGTCTTTTACACATAGTTGACCGAATCGGTAATAGGCCATTTGCACGATGGCGTCATTTTACTACAACTACTAGAATGCTCTACGAATTTTCTTTCTTATTTAGATTTTTATTCCCTTATGAGAATAGTCGAACAATTGGCACTAATTATTTTACAAAAGAAAGTGGGCAAAGCATTCTGGTAGTTGTAGTATATGATGCCATCATGCAAATGGCCTATTGTATCGAATCAAGAGTTCGAAACCCTTGGCGACCTCGTGCAACGAATTCAGAGAACTCGCCGGCCTAATGCACTATGTGTTCAAAGGATATTAAGTATAAATATTACACAAACAAGACGACGTTTCGGATAACCGCTATAAGAGATTTCTTCTCAATACCATGTTCAATCGTGCATATCGACTATCGTCAACCATGAGCTATTCTTAGCAGAATGCCACGACTAAAACACGTCTTTCACAAATTGAAGTACCCTTCTAACCTAGTGAATTCTGCACTCGAGACCTTCCTCAGACAAGCAACAGAAGAAAGAATCGATAGTACAGATGACGAAGTGGGACGCATTATTCTCCCCCTTTAGAAGATCATCAATCCGCTGATGTGTTGAAAAAGCAACTTAACGCCCTCTCCAAGAAAATTAATCTAACCATTCAACCTGTGTTCAAAAGTCGAAAAATATCGATGACCTCCATTTTAGTGAGCCCAAACCTAACGTCGTCAATCAGCAATGCGTAGTGTATAACTATCAATGTCACTGTATGATACAGGGTACGTGGGAGATACCGTCCGCCACTTATTTCAACGCATTGACGAGCATTGACTCCCTGGCTCGACCATTGTTAACTGATTTACAAACTTGCCATCACTCTGGACCACAAGAAATCTATAAGAACTTCACAGTGCTGATCGAGAAAATGCCGTGGGAAGTTGGATTGCTTGATATATGAAATGATGTACATCAGGGATTTAAAACCTTCCCTAAACAATCTGACTCAATCAAGGCCAAAGTATTTATCTAGACTTTTGTTCCATTGCTTGACTTGGCGTGGTCCATTGCTTCTTATAAGTTTCTTTAGAGTTATTTGCATAACTTTTCTAGAACTGATGATGTTGTCGAGATGACAACGAAACGTCGTCGTTTGTGCACAGGGAGCAGAGGAGAGCCGCTTTGGTTTATACTTCATGGCTGAATGTCCATATAGTCGCTCTTGGTTAGGTTTAGGGTGAATATTAGGAAGATGACTATAGGAAGACGACTATATGGCATTCAACCATGAAGTACTTACCCCCGCTTTTCTTGTTTTCGTGCGCGACAGGGCGGAAAAACGTTTAATTCCCTCTCATTATAAGGACATCTATCTGTATTTAAGCTCAATATTTTGTAAACATGCTCTTTTGGGCCAAAGAACAAAATATCAAATGTGACCAAAAATTCAGTGAATACGATTTGAGATAATAACGCCTTGTATTTGGAGCACAGTGATATTTTGATCAGCCAGAAAAATCATTGTTTTGATAGATATCCCCGCGAAGCTTTACTGTAACGTCACAAGGTTTTGTAAAAAAGCTTTTAGTAAAGCCAGTAAAAGTGTAGCAGTTACTGTTTTTCATGCTTCATTATTAATTCATGAAAAAACTATGAAAACAGCCGCTTAGCTGTTTTTCCGCTCTGTCTTCGTACGCACGTATTTTATCTTCATCCGCGCGCCATCTTGTTTTTTTTTATTTACCGCTGTACGAATATGCTTGAGCCCGTTCCCAACGGTCGCACTGAGCCACACGTATAGCCAGAGCTTATATAATTTATAAGAGAATGTATGGAGAAAATGAATTTTTACTAAATAAAACTATGAAAAATGACAAATCAGTCAGAAACTTAGTCTGAATGTAATGATAACTAAATAGTAACACAGGGTGAAAGAGGAAGTATTATTTAAGCATTCAGACTAAGTTTCTGACTGATTTGTCATTTTTCATATATTCATTTAGTAAAAATTCTTTTTCTCCATACATTCTCTTATAAATTATATAAGCTTGGGCTACCTATCCATATTTTATCACATTGATCAAAATTCATCCTCTCTCAGTGTCAGCAAGTTATGTTTGCGAAAATTTCTATATTATACACCGAATCGAAATATGGCGAGTAATTTGAATAACCATTGTTTTTGTCTGACTAGCCTCTCACTCGTGTGTTTTTTCAGTAATACACTACGGTCGGAAGGAAACAATGCCACAGGCGACAAGTAGAACAAAAAGACATTGTTCAGAGTAATCCACATATTCTTTGCTTTTGTCGTTTTAACAAATCGCGAGCTTCGTTCTAACAGTAGTGGATGACCCGGGTTTTTTTTCACTTGACTACGATGTAGTCAGTCAAGAATAGCTGTTATTCAAATTGGGTCGCCACATTTCGATTCGGTGTATAATACCTATATTGTATGAACACTATATCCACCGGTATATATCTTGGAACAACGAAAATGAATGGAATGCCCAGAGAAACGTTTTTGCTCAACTACCAAACTGTGTTTCTGCCATTGATGCTGTTGCCATTCAGATAAACAGATCACATGGCAAGGTCCTCTATACCCATCACGCAAAAATATTTGTGGTCTTCTCACGTGTCACGGAGCCAGAATTAAAACAATCTCTTTTACGTTCACAAGCGAAAACAAAAGTGGCTTTCACGTGGACGCAAAAAGATTTTAGACCTTAAGGTAGCTCCGGACCCATTTCCGGACCCATTTCACTTTTATTGGAGAGCATTGGTATTACCGTGGGGAGTCTGGGCACTAGTAAGCGAGCGATTGAAAACGTAGAAACTCAAACTTTAGTAGAGAAAAATAATGTTTTGTAATACAAATATCGGAAAAATTTTAATCAAGAAACCTTGTAGACTATGTAATGTAGGTATTTAACCTCGAACTTTTAAATTTAGTTAATCTTCTCCATCGAAAAAGCCGGCGAGAAACTCGCTAAAATGGGTGATATTGGATGTTTTGTTTTCGGTGTTTTTTCTCTTTTGTGCTTTTATAACTCTTGAACTAATACGGTGACCCCCTTTTAATTCAAGACAGTACTCACCTTTTTGATTTAAAAAAATAAATAATACAACAAACAATTCATCAAACAATACATATGATTAAAACTGCTAAATAAACCTTAGATCTATCTCATTTTTTGAGACGGTCCAGGCCTTTTCTCGGAAAAAAAATTGTTCGCATTTTTCAGACCATATGGATTACGTACATTTTGAGAAAAATGAAAATCATTGTAAATACCACCTATTACGACATCTTACAGCTCAGAAACCAGCGGTGACCCCCTCTTTTTTTTTCTCGGGTTTTTACTTGCCAAACAATTATCTTTAAATGACAGGATTTGAAAGGAAATTCACTGATGAAATCTGAGGCTCCGGAACTACCTTAAGTCACGTTTCACGTCAAATATTTAAGCCACGCATTTACGTTTCACGCAAAAGGTATAGGAGACTCTGACAATGTGCAGCTCAACATTTATACTATAGACGCGATCGGGGTTTTCATTTTCTGAAGTTCCATGTCATAATCGATAATGATAGTTATTTTCAGCGATTTTATTGTATTTTTAAAATATTTTATATCTTAATAATTAGTAATAATAAAGGATTACCCTGTTGAAATAAAGGTTTACTACTACTAGAAGGTGGATTTTTGGGTCATTCTACTGAGGTTCTTTTGCATGACCGTTTACCATTTATTGGATTTCGACAGCGGTTACAAATCTCACGCCATGCCTACTTGCTGGCAGATGGTGGTTATCCCTCCCTTTATCCTCTTGTTACTCTACTCCTTTCAGAAGACATAGACCATTGAATCGGGATCAACAACAAGCAAACTTTGAGATTTCTCGAGCAAGAGTCAGAGTGGAGCATCGACGACCTTAGAGTATACCGAAGTATCCCAGGAAGGTCAGGCAGATTCAGGAATCGCAGGTACTTTTTACCTCTTGTTGCAAGAGTGAGTAGCTGTTTGACCTGTCTATCTAAAACGCGAAAAGGTGAAAGTGTAAACAAGTGAATGATTGTTTATCAAAGAATTTTCAATTTTTTACCTGGGAACGAGGAGACCTACATCAGTTTTCAATGAAATCTGCTTGCGAACTTAACGTATTTTCAATATTCAAATTTACCGCCTATCACACTTTAGCTTTCGCTTACCCTAATATAATGAGTGCTATTGTTTGTACTATTATAGAGGTGATAATTGAATCGAACTTCACATTTTCACGTTTGCTTGTGAAATACAGAGGATACAGAAAAAACTCTCATAATAACTAAAGTTCTGGTGATGATTTGAATAACTATTGTTCTGGACTGAACCTATCAATAATGTGAAAACGCTCTAGTGAGGGAAACAGAAGCGGAAGCAATTACACAGACTCAGTGTTGCGCTTTTAATTCACTTAGGTGTGAAAAAATATAATGGACAGTACATCACCGAGTATGCGTTTGTTGCTTCGATCCGGTTCTGCTTGCATCACTTTTCAGTTTTCAAATGTATTCCTGGTGGAATGGAAATGTATTCCATTTTCATACAATCATTTAAATTGTAATTTTTTGAAACGTATTTTGGAGCTGATAATTTCAATATTACAACCCCCAGTCGGACTAGACGACCGACTTTCTCTCACCTTTATCAACAAACAGTGTATATCCTCTGTCTATCTCTCTTTATTGGTCAATTGCATGTAACAGTTACACTTGTTAGCCGATTAAATTCTAATCTTATAGAAATTAAATAAAAAGAAGTTACTTGAAGAAATTCTTCTTTCACGTATCCCTCATTTTTCTGCCTTCCCATCATGCAATGCTATCACTATACACACCGTTCCTATGGACACCGTTACTATGGACACCATTGGACGCGTTTGCAGGTGTTGTAATTTTCACCGTCAATAATTATCAATTAATATTATTATCGTCATGTATTGCTTTGGACGAAGTGTCCGTTTGTCCGGTGTGTTACAGGGTATGCTTGGAGTTAAAAAAAGGAGAATTGTAGACATCTAGTAGGAGGTTGCTTCAGAATGATTATTAACATAGTCTACGTTGGCTTTACTGTGTTATCATGCCAGTGAGATTTCATTACAGAGAATTGAGCACCCTAATTCAGACATCTCCTCGCTCAGAAGTCTACCCGAGGAGGCCTAATTATGTTACGTACAGCACTGTCGATTCCAGCATCCATCCACGAGTAGAACGTACATCTAACGTAATCTCTGGAAACGGCCGACAACCCGCTTTCCCTGCATACATGATCTTTACGGCACATCTGGGTGCTTTCGACCTGTTTTTTATTCAGGTTCTGGGTTCTGTTGCAAAGCTGAACAATGCTGTGGTCGAGAAGAAATTAATTTTCGCAATAAAGTTTCAACATATTGTGTATTGCAAATTCATAATGAAACTGTATACAATCATTTTTTTTTATTTTCTAGGCGTACAGTTTACACCACTTAAACGATCGCATATTTCCAATGCGATTAACTTATTACACGAAGAGTCGGGCGTTAGACTCGACCTGACTAAACTAGAAATACCACAGCAAATTCCATATCTATATATATTTTTTCTTGTTACCGTTAGCAGCAACTGCACGTGAGACGCCGCCCCGAGACGCCCTCCGAATTAGAAATTAGCTAAATTTGAAATAACTGGGGATGACGGACAATTCTTACACCGATCAAGGTCGTGATCGCCATTTTAAATTTCATCACTCAATTTTTCAATTTGAATTAAATAAGATGAATCCGCGTTTATTTAGTGGTCCAACGGACCGAGTAATTAATGGTGGAATTTATAAAGACTCGTGAGTGAGCTTTTCGTGATAATCATCAGTTTGGGCTCCCTGTGTTCGTGGGTGAAGCATCTGGTAGAGAAGTACGACGTTGGTTCTTGATCTCGTTCCTAGGAAAAAAATACATCAGAGGTAAAAATCGTATAAACTGTGACGCAAAACTCGTTTAGTTAGTGCGTAGTTTTCTAAGCCAGATCGAAGTTTGATCCCTAGTGCCTGAGGCTAACATTCTGTTTCCGTTCTCTCTCGTCGAGCTTTAGCTTTCAATAACAGTACGTAAAACGGAACACTTATGGAGAGAGTGTGTAAAGTTCGCAGTTGCAGTATTTTTAATTGATAGCTTTACGGAAACGCAGTAGATAGCTACGTTTACGTCATAATACGTATGCATTTTCCTTCTTTACTGCTAAATGCGTTCGCATCAAACTGCAATTGTGCATTTGAGAGGTTCACGCAAACGCAATACATAGATAGATTTACGTTGTAATACGCACGTGACATTTCCCTCGTTTACATTCGACTCGAATCGCAAATTGCAATTGCGCTAT
This sequence comes from Telmatactis stephensoni, assembly GCA_029948255.1. Taxonomy (NCBI): domain Eukaryota; kingdom Metazoa; phylum Cnidaria; class Anthozoa; order Actiniaria; family Isophelliidae; genus Telmatactis; species Telmatactis stephensoni. Next base: position 310,628 of record JALIZF010001721.1, on the reverse strand, counting down.
TTGTAATGAGTTTTACGGAAACGCAATAGACAGTTACGTTAATGTCATAATACATACGTGACATTCTCCTCCTTTACTTCCGAATCTGATCGCATCAAAACTGTTACGGTAGGACCACGGTCCAGTGGAAATTTCTTTGCTTTGCTTTTACCCTTGAAAATAAAACATTTTGATGTGTTTAGAAATTCTGTACATGAAGGTGAGATATTTACTAGTAGCTCATCAACTTAAGAAAAACAGCCCGAGTAATATGGTAGTTCAAGTTTTGTTCTGAAGCCCGAGTACACTCCATATTGCGCCAAATGGAGCTAAGATATACAGTTTACAAGAGACTTGGTATCTTGGTATCTTGGAAACTGAGCACTCACTTTGTTTCTATAGGGTTTGGTTGGTATCATTTTATATATATTCCCTTTACTACTGAAAGCTAAAGGACCTATGAGGCTCCGATACGGTGTCATTCCAGTACAACTTCGTATGCTGCGTTACTGAACCGAACGCATATGCCCACCATGACGCCATTACTTCGATCTCCTTTACACGTGCTTCGAGAAGTTCATTGAAGGCTATTGCTATTTCACCTTGTTTTGGCCTTCGATTCCTTCGTGGTGTTACGAGAAGTAAGCTGCACGAAGAGTGGAAGTGTTTATGTGTCAAGAGTTAGATGAGTTAAAACAAGTGAAAAGAATCTTACAACAGCGTCTTCATTATCTGTTCCTACCATAGACGACTGACAGCTAACCTTCTGTAATAAAGAGTTACGTGAGGAATTACGTAAAGAGTTACGTGTTTTTATGTACGTCACTGAGTTGAGAGGAATGTGAGAGGGAGATGTAAACAATTGATTATAAACATGAATGTTAAATGCTACAGACACTGTTAGTCGTACGGCAGCCATCTTGGAATGCCTTTCATCCGAGATCATGGCTGGAATCTCTCCGCTTACTTTTTACGGAAATTTAACAAATTCTCATAAATTTCACGCTATTGAAGTCATCAGCTATCAGCACGCCGGTAAATAAGGCAATCATGAAAATCAGCAGGAATAACCATTATTTGTCATACCTTGACTGACTTTGCAGTAGCGATGTAAGCCCACGCCCTGTAAGTAGTTGGAAAATATTTCTTTCATGAGTAAAGCCTGATTTCCACTAGAGACGCAAGCACAAACACAAGCAGCATAATGCTCCGTTGTCATTGAGATAACATGGACGCAAGCACAAGCACAAACAGCATGATGTTCCGCTGTCATTGAGATAACATGGACGCAAGCACAAGCACAAACAGCATGATGTTCCGCTGTCATTGAGATAACATGGACGCAAGCACAAGCACAAACAGCAATGTTCCGTTGTCATTGAGATAACATGGACGCAAACACAAGCACAAACAGCATATTGCTCCGTTTTCATTGAGATAACATGGACGAAGGACAAGCGCAAGCACAAGAAAAAGGAACATAAACTACTGTATACAATCTTTGGGCTTTGTACTTACTTTCTTGCTGCATGTCTCACACGGTTTGTGACTTCACGCGTTCGTAACGTTACACCAAATATGTCCTCGTGGTAACGACCAGAGCTCTGCAATGACCATAAAAGTCATTTGTTGTAATGCTTCTTATTAAGCTAACATGCTAACAAAATATAGCTACTTATTATATGATTGAGTCGGGTTTCTTTGTTATTTATAGCACTTTATATCGCTTATTTCACGATCATTATGAATTCAAGGGTTTTATATGGATCTTTCCCGGGATGTATCTGTATACATCCCTTGAATTTATAATTCCCGGGTTTTATACAGATACATCCCTTGAATTTATAATTTCGTCCCATACTTTCTTAGACCATCTATGTGTTGATCGAGACTTACAAATTTTCTTAGAAAGATACTAAGTAGCGATTACTGGTGAAAAAAAAGTCTTTGATTAACGACTGGGATTCGAACCCGAGACCTTCTGCACTCCTTTACCCTCCTTTAACCACTATACTACTGAGCTAACTGATGAAATTTCTTCAACAAAAAAACGTTTTGTGTATTATCATGAAGTTCGTTAGTATTGCCCTGAATAGAATTGAAAAGCAATTCTTTAGGGTTTCCTTCTGTAAATTCAGTAACAATGATCTAATCAGTGATTGTATTTTTGAATGGTTTTTGTGTGAAACCCTCCTCAATCACATAATAAGGCAGATAAATACCTCGAAGCTCGGCTTTTATCCATATACATCCCTCGGGCCTACGGCCCTCGGGATGTATATGGCTAAAAGCCTCGCTTCTCGGTATTTATCCCTTCCATATCGTCCTACTATACTACTTATGTACAAGTTGAAAACACACCTTGAGTTTATCGATGAAGTCCTGGGCTTCATTTTGCGACATTGCAGCGTAAGATTCAAGTAGTGTCTGTAAAAGAAAAGATACACAACCTTTAAGATGGTGAAAAATTATATTACTAAGTCATAAAAGATATGTTGACCTGTAGTGTTCTGCATACGTCTGATGCCATGGAAACGTCCCCACAAGTGTAAAAGTGACCGTTTTGAGAAATGAGTGTTTCAACAATGTCGGTGGCATCTTCTCTGAGAAGATCCTGAACGTAGCACTATGGAGAAAATATCGAAATTAGAAGCTAATCCACTAATGGTTTTGCCTTGATAAGCAGTCTCCTTTCATATCTGTGGGTGAGAAGGAATGAGTTACAGAGTCTAGAATAATACTTGCACTTCGTACTTACTGTAAGCTTATGTGATCCAGGCACCCGATTCTCAAGGGGCCCGAGCTAGAACTTTACCGTACCATTAACGTACCCGAAAGCTTTTACAGGTGTTTCCCGTAGCGCACATCATTCTAAATCTATGTAATTTTAGAGGCTTAAAGCTGACGAGTAAATTATTAATGGACCCGATAAATACCAATGACCAAGGTTTCATTTACTGCATTAAGCTACTAACCTTTGGCTGGCCGGGTTCTCGTGATAAAGCAGTTCGAACCCTTGCCAAGGCGTTGGCTTTCACAGCATTTGCTGTTTCGTCTTGATAAATGTCATCTTGTTTAGAACTACGACATCCAAAGTATAAAAACATACCGCCCCAGTTTCCAGAAGGCGGTGATTTGTTAGTGACATCATGCTGTCTTTGCTGCCAAAAACTTCTAAAGGGCGCGATACCAGTTCCTGGGCCGACCATGATAATTGGGGCTGAGCTGTCTTCAGGGAGGTGAAACGATGGTGCACTGGTGAAAAAGAAGTATTTCTATGTATTCAGTTTTTTTTCTAGACAGCGAAGTGCACGGTACGTCCACGGAATGGCGCACGGTTAAAAACAGAACATACACTCTTCTAGCGTTCCCGCTGCGGGCTATAACCAGAGGGCACGCAATGATGTCTATGAGGCCTCGATGCTGAGCATGCACTGTTGAGACCTGTGTGTATTTTATGATGGACGACAAAGAACAAAACCATATTTTATATCTCAAACCCTACCACCGAGTAAAGTGAAAAGTGCATTTGCGAAATCGTTTTCATGACGGTAGTGTGCGCGCTTAATCAAATATTAGGGAGCTTAAGCACGATATGTTTTTGTCAACACGGACGTCACGCGTACGTTATTGTTTGTGAGCGCGCCGTCATATATGAGTTCCCGTTATTGCTAGAATGTCCGTTGAGGCTTTCTCACGTTCTAGATGTCATCTATGACGGTGCGCGCATGAACGAACACGTACGCGTAACGTCCGTACGTGTTGACAAAAGGTCTCGTACTTAAGCTCCCTAATATCTCACTGTTATCTCCCCATGAGCAGATTTCGTATGAGTGTGAAACGGACCGCGCCGTGCCGTAACCGTGTCAGTGCCGTGATGTCTATAAAAACATTCGAAATTCCTGCCGTAACCGTGTCGTGACCGTGCGGTGCCGTTTTCACAGTCATACGAAATCTACTCTATGAGCTAAAAAAACCATCATCTACTGAATTTAAGACATAGTAAACATCTATAGAGAGATTCTATTCTGCCTTTATGTAATTATGGAAATTGAGAGGAACATCTTCAACCAATAAAAAGATTATTTGTGCTTACTGTCTCACAAAACATGGAACTATATCACCGGGTACCAGGCTTTCCAGCCACGTTGAACATACACCGTGATGGACTGGACCTCGACCATCTGGAATAAAAATTGACCAATCATATATCATTACAATGAATTGCTGGATTTCCAAGAGAATCTAAAGATAAAGATGCAAAACAACAACAACAACAACAGACGCCAATTGCAATGAGAGGTCTTTTGCTGTAATTCATCCAAGATGTCCGCCGTAACATCCCTTGCAACCCAGCTGTAATCTACGAGACTACGCATAAGTTTCAAAATCCCTTTAGGAGTCTTAGGTCGAACTTCAGTCATTTTCCACAGGGAACCCAACATCGTACCTCGTTTTGTGAACTTGACTACAGCAACTGTCACGTGAACTTCTCCAGGGTGCATGGCTTGCGATGAAGAGATTGAATAAAACCTCTGAATTGAAACAAAGTTTGTAACAATGATAAAAAGGTTTATACTTAAATTCTTGTAGTCTTTCATGTTATAAAAGGAAAATGTTCAGTTTAAAAATATTGTTTTTACCAAGTTACGGGTACACACTCTAGCCCTAAAGGCCGGTACACAAGAAGGATTTTGCTTCTGGGGAATATTCCAGGGAATACTCCTAGCGCAAAGCTCCTTCGTGTGTATCAAAGATTTCATTGTTACCATCCTCCCTCGCGAGCAGAAATTTGACCCCGCGAAATACTCCATGAAAAATGGTTAAATATACGAGAGCATGATCGAGGAGAGAACTACTCAAAAGTGATAAAAGTTCATATGAGAAGCCAAAAGTGGTATGTACGTACCAGTTTTGCAAAATGACCCTGAACACGCCTTGGGAGCAAACCCCTTCGTGTCTACCGGCCTCAAAAGCTTGGTTGGAAGTTCAAAACAAAGCGTCTTTTTAAGTACCGGTAGATGAACTACTACTATCCTACTTACAGGTTGTAATAGAGGAAGCTGAGTCAGTAACAAAGCCGCGTTGACTTTCAACGAAGGGAATTCCTGTAGCACTTCCACAATGTTGGACTGTTTGTCGTATCTCCAGTTTTCATAACTACTATCACCCTAAGCAAGTAAGTTAAAACGTTAACAAGACGGCCGTTTGAACGTTCACTCGGCGGGCTGTGAAACCTCCTCGGCCGAGCATGCGCTGTAGTGACGTGTCTGAGTGTGTGACGGACGGCAAAAGCCTGCATATTATTAATTTTGACTCGACAGGCTAAGTGCATATTGATTAATTTTGACTCGGCTGGCTACCTGCATATTATTAAACTTTAACTCGGCTGGCTACGTACATGTTATTAATTTTGACGTGGCTGGCTACGTCCCTTGGGTAAATATAGCCAGACATCGCAGCGTATAAACTACTCTATAGTTCTAGTGAACTTACTTTCCCTAGTTCTTCTAGATACTCCTTCTCTATTGCATCAGTGGCCTGAAATTGAAAATTCGCCTCATTAGTTATAAGATGTAACTCTCGCCCATTTTTCGTCTTCTCGCATTGTTTTTCAGTTTGGAGAATCTGTCTAAGTTTACCTGTGTTGAGAGGTAGTTGAGAATTTGTGGTGACGGAGTCCCTGTGATGTCAATATGGCGGGAAAACGCTTCTCTTAGAGTAAATGGAACTGGAAATCGCTGGATTTTCTCCCATTTCTTTGTTACCCCAAATGGTCCTATAAAAGTAAAGTGCTCAGTTTAACATTATTAATTTTCATGTGAATGTTCAAAGCTCACAGCACGCGATGCAATGGAAGTCTCATTAAGATGCCATCTATAAAAACATATTTAAAACGTAAAGACGACTAGTTCCGGAAAACCCGATTACTGATTAAACTATTACCGAAGATTTCCCGACGTCTTCCGGACATAAATATGTACATAGTGACGTCATACCTGATAATTCACGACTGGCTTCCACTACGATTGGTTGATCGGGGTCAGGTGCTTCACTCAAATTATCCAATAGCGATTGAACAAGTTCCTTCTTGTTGGCGGGAAAGATTGAAAGATGGTCACCTGGTTCGTATGCGAAGTCATTGTTGCTACTTGTGTCTAGTCGTACAAGCAGAGTTGCTCGACTGAAATGATTGTGAAAAATCTCTTGTAATAAATTTTAAATTTTGTGTTGAGTATATTGCGTGACGTGGTAAGCGTGAGTGAAGTTCGTGTGACATGTAACGTAATACTGTGCGGACAACCGAGAACTCATACATTTTGCTCTATAAGGAGGCTTCCAGGAGTAAAATAAAAGGAAGGACGTCATTTTTCAACAAAAGAGGAAGGCAAATTATTTTTTTTACAAGCAAGCAGAATATTTGAGATCTCGAAAGTGGTATTTGATACTATGCGTGCCTTAAAATTTTTGTCAATATTTTGTATTTTGTGTAAAAAGTTACCTCGAATCAGCAGACTGCAAGTTCTTAACAGAGATGACTTTGGTTGGAACGATGGTCTTGTTATGTGACACGGACAAATCTACGTTTACAAACGACGCGTCAGTAAAACAAATGCTGTATTTATTCAGCCATTTAACGCCCATCAATCCATCCATCCATTCCTCCCTCCCTCCCCTAGCTCCATCCCTTCATCCATCCATCCATTCATTCATTTCGATTCACCGTTAGCTTACTCGAACACGCATCCTTGAGTTTCCCGTCATCCTGTGTAAACCTGTACTTATCAGGGGACCAACCGCTGGATATAGTGTCTAAGGACGCATCAGCCTCAGCTGTGTTCACATCTTCTCCAATACAGAACGTTTCACATGCAGCCTGTAAAAGTAAAGTACAACTAAGCCTTTACAGGGTGTGGACAGTATACGTGGTCAGGTGGTGCACTGTTCGGACAATATGGTTAGCGTTCCGATAGTATTAAAGGAGTTTCGTCTGAGTATGAAACGGACGGCGCCATGACGGTGACCGTGTCAGTACCGTATTAACGTACATCTAGGGCAGTTTTAGCATGACGGTGAAAACACGATAAAGTTACGACAGGAATTTCGAACGTAGTTTATAGAAAACACGTTACACACTGACACGTACAGTCACGGTACGGCGCGGTACGTTTCATGCATACTCATACGAAAACGGTACTATAAAAACATTCAAAATTCCTCTCACATGAAAATTTCTGTGATCTAAAAAAAAATCTATGAAGGGATCCGGAGGAAAATCGCTGCTTATTACCATACGCTCCCCCTCCCCCCTCCTCATTCCGTTATCATTTCTCCTCCCTCACCCTTAATGTGCTTGTTAGAAAGATAGTGTTTTCCCCAGCTCCACTGGACCTCCCAAAAGAAACTTCTACATCATTATTCTACCTTGAAAACATTCTTTGCCCAAGTCTTGAAAGACTCTTCTTGTCCACACAACTCGTCACCTTCTCCCATCCTGTAAATCTGCTCTCCACCGAGTTCCTGAATGATCTTGTCAACAGATTTTGCGAAGGCACAAAAGTTGGGGTAGGCACGTGAACCAAGACCAAAAACTGAATACCTATCACGTGATTACAAGAGTATTACGTCAGTGAGATGACTCTATAGGCGACTGTGAACCAACGCATGCGCTGTAGAAAGGGTCTAATAGGGTGCACGCATTATATATATAGGTGAAAAAGCAGAAAAGTATTTAGTTATCATCTAGATAAGGAAGTAACATTGCAATCAATCAATTATATCATAGTTGGACTGTTTGTACAGCTTTGCACTATTTAGTGCCAAATCAATTAATCAAAGCAATTAATCAATAGTATTTTTAAGGATATAATTCATACACTCTATTTTTTCCAAAAAGATGTTGAGCTTTGTATTTTCAATGCTTTTGAATTTTTAAACAATGTTTCATCTTCGCGCCCTTCACAAATACATACCTTACTCACCATCAAGAGAACCCTTCACATCTGCACTGAGAAAGATTTTCAGCAGCGGTAAAATTAGAACTCTAACATATACGTACCTCAAGCTACCTAGAGGCTGCTCATCGTCTTTCATTTTTAATCCTTTTTCCTTTTCCTTTTGCATAAGAAGGCTGCTTATAACAGCCATTTTCTTTTCGTTAGCTTTCCTGAAATTAAAATAAAAGTTCTGGCCCCGGTTGTTCGAAAGGCGATTAACGCTAATCCTGGGTTAAAACGAATGGTTTTCTTTAGAGTTAATCCTGGGTTAAAACGAATGGTTTTCTTTAGAGTTAATCCTGGGTTAACACCAATGGTTTTCTTTAGATTTAATCCTGGGTTAAAACGAATGGTTTTCTTAAGATTTAACCCTGCATGGATTAGCGCTAATCGTCTTTCGAAAGCAACTGGGCCCAGCTTTCTTTGATAGCGCTAGCAAGCTTGAGAACACTGCACTAATACACCGATTCCGCCACCCATAGATAGTGTTAATTACTACGTCAAACAAGTCAAAACGTTTTATCGATATAGAGCTTTGAAATAAATGTTGATTACTAAAAACTGTGTATAGTTTAGTTTGATATTGTATATCCTAGGAAGACATTGCAAAAATAGCTTATTTTATAAAACTCTCTGAAATCCCGAAATCCCGAGAGTTTTGTGATTTTGTTCGTCCAACCCTCCGTATTCCTTTAGATAAAACGTTACGCTGTCATTGGTGGAGCTACCGGTTGGCGGGACCGGTGACTCAGTAAGACATACAATAGGTTAGTAATTTAAATCAAGGTCATTTTTGTTATATCAAGAACACTCAGATAGAGCGGACATCAATTCATGAATGAGTTACAGTCAAACACACTTATATACCGTATTGTCGTTTTCAAAGAAAAGACAGGGATTCATTTGGCGTGATCGTATCACTATTGCTAACCGATAAGGCGCAGCTGGGATCCCTGTTGTATATTCAAGTTACGTTAAAATAAACGTCCAGTAAAACTTACTCAGTGGTTGGATGACGTAACTCGTAGAGATAACGAGCAAAAGACTGGGGAGAGAAAATCACAACAATTTAAAATTCGGCAATATAAAGTTTATGAGAATGGCTGTTTAACAAATGTATGTATGTTTTAGCTACCAAGAATTAACAATAGCTGCACTTGTAAATTACAAAGTTTTGTGTAAAATCGAGAGGTTCGTGATGTTGTTTGTCTACTTTGTTTTATTGTAACCACTGAGACTATAAACAATTTTGTGATCGCATCATTCAAGAAGTACGTACGTACCTCTCCATTTTCTGGTGGGTCGCCATTACCAAACGTACTCGTTACAATTAAAACAAGTTGTTCATTTTCTAGTTCTGGGTGAGGATATTCCTCCATGCATACTACCTTTAAACAGAAAAAATCGTTGTTGATTGTCAGATGAGTATAACGGAAACTAACATTCGGCGCGCGCACATTTATACTGATATTTATCCCACACCATAGAAAATACAGCCAATCAGAAAGCAGGAAAGCCGTTGTATATTCGGCGGTATTCCACTGATCCTTTCCACGACACATTGCGCCAATTGCTGTATTTTCTCTGGCGTGGGATAAAATTAGTTTATACAATGCTTTCTTGTGGCATACCATCTGGAATATCCCACTTTGTCACTTGTATTTTCTTTGTATACACAATCGCCTAAAGGCTCGTGTGCATACTAGAAAATACAAGCGACTCGTGGGATATTCATACATACTAGTACATACAATTATCGAGAAATAGCTTGACTCACCTTTGGATCAAAAGCATGTAAAAACATTTCACTCAGCATCTTGGCGTAACTCTCAGACTTGCCAGTTTCAGTGGCATACAGAATAATGGCTTTGGTTCTCTTGGCCATCGCTTTACCCATCAACTTGGCAGAAAACTTTACAGCTCTGAATAATGACAAAAATAAAGAATCCATCGATCCCGTCATCCATAGATACTGTTTCTACGTCAGACAAGCCAAAACGTTTTATCGACACAACCTTCTAAGTAAATGTTGATTACCAAAAATACGGTTTAGTGTTACATTATTTATCCTGGAAAAGCATTGAAGAATATCCAATAGATGTTGAACAAATAATCGAAATCGAGATGTTTGTGATATTGTTTGTACGACGCTCCATATTTCTTGATCGCTGAAACCCCGCCCTATTGCACACTGGAATATTATGAGAAAAGGAACTTTTTTGAGTTGCATCTTCCACTGAGATAAAACACAGGTTCCATGACATGTTTAGTGTGACTATTCCCCCTCCTCTCACCCTCCCCTCACGTACCGCCTCCCCTCCCTCGGTACTTACTTAGCAACCTCTTTGAACAGGAGTTTTTTCCTTGGCGACGAGTCCTTTTTACGAATAGAATAATGCTTCCAAGGATCGTCCTGTCATGGAAAGTCAACATGTAACAACCCGAATCAAATTACTCGCAAAATATTTTTTTTATCATGCAAGTTTAGGAGCGCACAATCCGCTGTGAAACGTAATCTATTAGATTTGTAAGATGCTTGTAACATTGAGGAGCAATGCGCTGCTAAGGTACAGTGAATTACTGGGACCAGGTTGTTTGTTTGTTTGTTTGTTTGTTTGTTTGTTTGTTTGTTTTTACTTGCAAGTGTAAATAAGGCTTGCATTGATTGTTAAGAATGACGGTGTTTTTTACCTGATATTCATAGCTCGGTTTAAGATTGTAGTTAAGCATTTCCTAAGGAATGAAAAAGACATACATCAGGTGTTAATACAAAAAACAACGAACGCACGAACGATAGAAGGAAGGAAGGAATTAAAGGAACAAGTCTACAGTGCGGACAATCTAGAAGACATGACGAATATATACGAAACTGGCTCAGTGGTTAATTTAAGAAGCGCTATGATGAAGAGATGATTTAGTCTTGTTACCTGGTGGAATACAGGAGTAGATGAACCCGATATGGGTGGGACAATCCATACCCAGTCACCAGGGCAACCACCACGAAGTTTTGTCTACAATCAAAGTAAGTTAAGAATTATTTTTGGAAGCATTATATACTGATGATTCTCTCAATCTTAGAAAAATAGTCTCTTGTCTTTGGACACCTACTTCGTTTAATGACTGACGTATGTAAAGAGGTCGTAAAGAGTGACTTACAGTACAACATCTAGTAGCATTTAACAGACAGGGTTCAATGTAACAGGGTAGTAATGGGGTTAATTGACAACTGATAAATGGCCAAAAATGCCACTGACAACTGACAAACAAGGCTTTTTTGTACTGATAACTGACAACAAAAATGATAACTGACAATTGACATTTTTTGTTGCTTATCTAAAATGTACAGATAAAATCTTAAAATCTCGTATAAAAGCCGCTGAAAGGACCACAAAATGGCACTTTAATATTTGCTTTTGGGTTCCCTGTGTCGACTTTGAACATGTCTGCTAAGTGAAGGTTTAGATATGGACTCTAGTTCTGGTAAATATTAAACTGGCCACGTGTAGCAAGTATATACCGGCTCGGATTACTAGCCAGTTTCACAATAGCTACGTACTCTAGACACGCCCATATAACTAGTGAAAAAGCAGAGTATTTTGTTTATAGGGGTATCAGAAAATGAAATATTCAAATAATATCTGTACGTAATATATTTGTGCCTTAACATGTTCATGCACGATGGTCCTTGTTGGTAGATCCTCTTGAGCATCACAAAAGCAAAACAAAACATGAAAAAAAAGTTTTAAAAGCATCTTTTAAACTACGTATGAAGTAAAAATAGTGTTCTATTGCTAAAAACATGCGCAATGTGAAAAAAAAGCTGTTGAAAATTAATGTTTAACTAATATTTTACCAACAAACTAAGAATTGTACTGACAACTGACAAATGACTTAATTTTTAGCTGACAACTGACAAACGAGCTAAATTCTGACTGACAACTGACATCAGACCACCCCCATTACTACCCTGATGTAAGGTGTCCTTCGTTGGTGTTGTCCTAATATAGGTGTCCTATAGGTATTGGGAATGGGGTTTTTGTATCTTTTGTTTGGTTAGACGAAATTACAAATAAACGAAATACCAAATACAAACATATTTCAAAGTTATTAGGAGTATAAAATTTACTGAATTTCCTGCAGGCATCACTTCCATACCACTCACCTCGTTTTCGAAATGTTTCATGAATGTTTCAGCTGCTGAATGATGATCAATGATAGTGACACCAGCTTCCTGAAAGAGATCAGCTTAGTAGATCAACTCACGAGATCAACTCGAGATCAACACAAGAAATCATGCAACACAAGAAATGAACTCAAGAGATCAACTGAAGAGATACCCGCGAATTCTAGAGTAAAATTTCATAAATATTCCTTTGTTGTTACATGTTAAATACCTGGAAACTTTGTAGAACAGCAAGATTAAGCTCTACACAAGCTGCATCTCTCCAAAGTGAGCTGTTACTTCTGGTATCAAGACCCATCTTCTTGGCAATAGGCTGAGATTCAAAAATCGATCATGTAAAGTTAAGAGCCATGTTCAAAACCTTTTAATGGCATCGGCAGAGTTGAACAATTGCTATAATGGCACAAGCAGTACAAACAGAGACTCACTGGGCCTCATTCGATCACATCACACATATTAACGCAGAAAATGTCCCTGCGTTGCATCGTGATTTGTTATAACGTTGATGTCTACGGCAATCAATCTCCAAGTTCTACGACTTTCCTCCCTCAGCAAAAATCAAGATCTGAGTTGAATGTTGTAAGGGGAGTGCCAGATAGATATTCAATATTTATTTAATATTTGATAATAAATATCTAGCCACCTGTAATGTGGTATACGTACCTCCAGCATGTTGTACCGTGCAGGGTCCCCTAAGTCACGAGCGGCTATCTCCGTTACCATGTACCTATCAACATATAGAACGAAGCTGGAGTTTGTGTTCAAAAACGTAGAATAATTAGAACAATGGCTTACCATCCATTGAAGGGACATCCAGGAAACTCAACGCCACCAACGTCAAGGCAAAGACAGGACACTGCTGGCAATGCGTACCACTTTAGACCCATTTCCTCAAACCAAGGATACCTTCAATGAATAAACAATAACTAAGAGTATTTCATGCCCTCTAGGTTGATAGTTCTTCCATCCCAGGGGGAGTGTTCTTCCATCCCAGGGGGGTGGGGAGAGTGGATATATATTGAGAACAACAGTGAAATATTTCATGCCCCGCCGGAAATCCTAAACACGGCCCAAGTCTGGATGATATCGATATAACGAAGATTCCCCTGTAACGAAACTGCTTTTTTGCGCACCATTAAATAGAAACGTTGTGAGTAAATTTGTTTCCGTTATACCGAACCAATATTTGTACATTCCCAAGGTCCTTTATTGACGCCACGGTGTATACTAATATGAGGATAATTCATCTATAAAAACTACTGTACCTGGGGTGTTTAATGTTGACTTGTAAGATAAGTTCTGGTGGGATTTCGAAAAATTCTGGTTCTTCTCCGCCAGCTTGTAAAACTAGCGGCAAAACATCAAAGCGTCCGCCTTTAGGCTCCCATCCGAGTGATACACAGATCTACGAAAGTGTAGACACGCTTTTTGTAAACTGTCACATTTTTTTATTAAGCAAATAATGCCGGAACGTTGCAAAATTGTAGCAGAGCAGAGCAGAGCAGAGCAGAGCAGAGCAGAGCAGAGCAGAGCAGACACAGCAGAGTAGAGTAAAGCCTAACATGAGTATGCACGATAGTAATAAGGGATGAACTCAAAACAATGGTCATCTGTAGGTACCCAATTTAGAGGTATGGGGTGGTATCAACTGGCACCCACCACCCTTAGGAGTAAAATGCTGAACTTTCTCATCAACTGATCTCGAAAAGTAAATTTTTTAAAAGCTGCAGTAATTAATGAACTGTATGTTCCAAGGCATGCTAAACAACGTATTTCTAAATAGAAACTGTAACTACGTACATGAAGTGAGTATCGAGATTTTCAAGGCCCATTAGGGGAGAGAGGGGTATGTCCCGGTACCCACCACCAAATCTAGAAAAACAACACGTCCCTACTTTGGACTGTTGTTTTGATTGCTCTTCCCTAAATGCAGCATACATAAATATACTGCCTGCAGGACAAATATACTTACGTTAGTAAATTCTACGTTTGCAGGATCACCGATTATAGAACCGTCTGGTTGTCGATAACCAGCATAAACGATAAGCTGTCCATTCCATACACGAAAATCTTTCTTGGGCTCCCTGCGTTGTGGGAATATTGTAATAGTCGACCTGAAATAACAGAGGCCGACGATTTACAAAAACACTTTTTGGCATTTGTATCTTGCATCCCATTTCTGGGATCACTGTGCATGAATAGGGATCCCATATAATTGTTTAAGTAGAGATCCACTTTCTCTGGATGGTCTTGGACTTATTACTTCATAAGATGCAAACGTAAGATTTTGAATATTTTTTCAGCGAAACACCACTGATTTATCCGAAACCCCGAACAATTCTCGCTTCTATGGGGAGTTCAATTAGAAGATATTACGCAATTGTATGGTGGTTGTTACAAACCTAATATTTCCTTTGTTGGTACCATAGATAATATGCTTGATTATAACATCGAACATTCCTCGATTAGTAAAGACATCCCGAGCATCGAATACCTATATGAAACCAATTTATTGTTAGAGAAAATACTTGCGTATCCTAAGAGGAGTCAACAGAATAATGATAATAAAGCGACGCGACGTGAAAGAGTAAGTCGTGTGCGCTGATGAATAATGTTCCAAATTCCCGTTGGCGTCGCTGGCGATCTGAAGAGAACACGAAAACAAGTAAAATGGCGTCCTGAACGTGGCGTCGTGATGTTGTCACGGTAGTCACGCATATGTGATATATTCGTCATCCGACGTCTTGTTCTCGCGTCGCATCGCGTTTGCTTTATCTACCTAATATGGAAATAAGAAATTCTCCACTCCCACTACCAAAGCTGGCCTCCTCCGCAGGCCACTCCTTTTTAACTCTCGGGATTCCTGTGGCAAAGAATTGAGACTGGGATCGAGCTTGATGCCACAGGAAACCCAAAGAAGGACAGGAAACCCAAGGAAGGAGAAATAAAGGAGTAGCCTTCGAAGGAAGCTATACCAAAGCCACCGCTCAGAATCATATCTGTACGTAGTAGTTAGTAGGCACATCAATCAAAAATCAGATTCTAACCTGAAGCCTATTCCATTGTATTCTTCCAATGCATCTTGGGGCATTCCTCCAGGCCATTCGTGCTCCAAACATGAGTTCTTTCTCAGTAAGGTCATAGGTACCAGTCTCTTCGATTTCCTGGAGTACATCGGCCAGACGTTTCTTGTGTGCTGGACTATCAGTCCTAACAAAACAATATACATGGTAACACTTGCGCAAGTGAAAAAATTATATTAGAAATATTTTAGACCAAAATAGCTATATCAGTGTTCATTATGAATTAGCAAAGAAAACCTTAAGGGCGTTCGCGGCAAATGAAGCTGCTATGAGACTTTCCTAAAAAAGTATGGAAATATTTTATGATATTCAGATTTAAATACCAGGAAAAAAGTAGGGTTACCGTATTCGCTTCCGTTTCGGAAACGTCCTCAGCTAAAGCTCGATAGTAATATCGATATATCGAATACAATATGAATGGAAGTACCGGGCAAAGTCGCAACTTTTTTGCAACGTTGTGCACAAAAGTATAGAATTGCAACAAATTGCGCGCTATAGCAACGAAATTAGCCACTTTCATACCGTGAAGACTGGGTACGAGTCCCTCAAATTTTGACGATGATAACACAAAGCTCATATAGTCAGAAAGAGCACATCAAGCTATATAAAATCCCGAAGTTTGGTGTTAATCGGGAATCGGGTTAATATTGAATGACTAACAGCCGTGCAAAAATGCTAGAATTTACAAAGCAATGTCGCACGTCCTTGTGTCCAGACATTTAGTCACCAAACATTATCACTGATTCGGAGGTGATCATCCAGAGATCAAAACTAAAGGACTCGTAGTGGAAAGTGAGACCCTTAGGAGCTCTAAGTGAAACAAATTGAATCCCAGCAAAGAAACACTTACAACTTCATGGAGGTGTAATACTGCTCAATGAAGTCTTCTGCTTGTTGAGCTACTTCCTCTTTAGGCCGTGGTATCCCATAAGGCCTTGGTGGACTTTCAAAGTTTGGTCTCATGAAGGAACCTTTACATCTCGATGATGAACAATGCAGGGGCTGAAAGCAAAACAATATTAAAACACATTCTTTCTCTACATATTCACTTAATTTAAGATCCCTGTATCAGTAAAGAGAAAATGAGGTGAGAGGATCAGGATTCCCCCAATTAGGTTTTGTAACAACCATAGGCACTGTGTTATGCTATTTTTAGTTTGACTTATTTCGGGTGAAGAACCCACTGGTCAAACAATTTCAAGGGAGCTGACATATTCCCTTTAGCGATGGATCATAATAATTTAAAAGAAGTCTACCATTAACGCAAAGGCGCCAATTAAGGTATTCACGTGAGCATGGTAACGCGAATCCATAAACAGCATAAAGAAGTACTCTATGTCTACAAGCTCTCTATAGGGATCAAAGGGGGAGGGGTAAAGGAGAGGAGTAAGAGGTAAGAAGGGTAATTTCTTCTCTATTGGGAGGCAGAACAAGGGGGTAGGAGACCCTTCCCTCTCCCTCCCCACCCTTCCCCTCTTCCCAGAGAAGGTTTGTAAATGGGGATCCCTCCTCTTAACTCATTTTCTGCGAAGGGTTCCCAGAAGGTCTTCACTTTGGAAAATGTTATTATATAGTTTTCCCGATACGCGCGTTCTGATTGACCGAAACGTTTGCTCCATCAGAGATTGGAGCACATGAAGTTCTGATGTCAGCAGCGCGAGTTCGAGCGTGCGAGTGCCTTTTCAATTTCCGTATGGCGGGAATCGAACTTTTTTGCCCTTGAATATTTACTGTACAATTTAGTAAGTATATAATAAAACAAATAGAACAGCTTTTTTTCGTGCTCCGTTCAGAAATACAGCACTTAGGAAGTACCGAGAGCACTCCCGAAGTGTGGAGAGCATGTGAAGAGCCAGGGCTCCTGCCCTCTTTACACTTCTTTCTTCTCTTTACACTTTTTTCTTTCGTGCTCTCGTCACTTCCTAAGTGCTGTATTACTGAACGGAGCACGGAAAAAGCTGTTCTACTTGTTAATTATCATTATTAAAGCCAAAAGTGATAATAAGTCATTTGGGGAGTTAAATATTCTACTCACTATATAAGCCTTTTGATGTAATGTATCTATTGCCTCCTTCCCAGTTTCCCAGTTTTTGAGCTTGACAACTTTTGGAGGCTTGGTTGTAGGTTCCTTATGAACGCTTGCCACATGTCTAGGTGATTCGTTTCCCGTTTTAACATGAATATTTACATCTACAACTTTCCCTGTGTGACCCTTTATATCTTTAAATCCATTGCTACTCGGTTCCACAACTGAAGCCGGGCCGTTCACAGGCTCAGCTTTCTGGTCGGCTTTCTCTATCGCCTCTTTTCCGATTTGTTCACTTATATGAGATGTACCATTTTTAACTTTTCCTGCACTAACTGGTGTTTTGTTATCACGGTTGATTTCTTCAAGTTTGGCTTGAAGTTTCAGTGAGACAGTAGACCCAATGGAAACGTCATTCAAGATTTTCAAGGCCTTTTCAAACTCGGTTTCCCTCAACGATTTGCCATTGACTTCAAGCAGAACATCTCCGACCCGCATCATGCCATTTGCTTCGGCTGTGCTGCCTTTAACGATGCTAGAAATTGTAACACAGGGTTTGGTTGGACGCTCCTTGACCAGGAAACCTAGACCACCTATTTTGTGTTTGACAAGCTTGGTTAATGTCACTTGGTCTTTTTTTGAGTCCATATTAAAGCACTATCCAGCACTGTAAGATAAAGTGGAGTTCAGTAGTGTTGATTAGCGATAATTGTATTTTCTTGAGAAAAAAGGAATTAAAACAGTATCTTTTGCAATGGTCTATTGAACAATTAGAGGCAGGGCTATTTGACCTGTGACCCATGAGGGCGAGAGGTCTAATTGTTTTACTATCCACCATCTTGTAGGTCAAACTTAAAATCAGAAACTATCTGCAAATCATTAATCATGATTCAGCCGCCATTGTTTTTCTTTTCAAAACTGGCGTTTTACTCAACCATGGGCTATCACGAAGGGCCCCCTAGTAGAATAGCCCCCTAGTAGAGTAGTTCCCTAGTGGAGTAGCCAATCGGAATGCAGGATTTGTGATAGGCCACAAGTTGGTGGATTGTTTAGATAATTTCAGTGGTTTCAAAAATAGACTGCGAGCAGTCCCACTTTTCCCTCCTGATTCAGTAGTAAAGACGAGTTTTTAGAATATGCGGACGAGCGTACTAAAACTCGTCTTTACTGAAACTGGAGGAAAAGTGGGACTGCTTGCAGTCTACGGCAAAAAAGGTTTATAATAACAATTATATGACAATATAATGGCATTTTTATGCAGCGTATCTGCTGGTGAATATCGATTATGTATATGTCAACGACACCTCACAGGCTAGGGGCCTGGGGCCTAGTCGTCTTGGAGTCGGGCCGCAGGAGTCACGAGTTAACATCTACCATGTGGTATTTGGGTAACAATAAAGGCCGAATAACAGATAAACTCACCCTTCCTTAATCTCATCGCTCGAGCAATAAACTAACCAACATCAGCACGTGAAATAGTTATTTCAGAGCACTGAAACATAGCACTCACTCAAGAGACTATGGTCTGCTGATCGCAATAAAACATTGAAAAATCTTTTATAAAAGCGATGTAAAAACGCTTGTTTCTCTTACGTGATCGTTTGAGTCCCTGCGCTCCTATGCTGCGCCATGCTTTTCTTGTATTCTGCATATCATATCGTGTTTGTTTCACAACCGAGAGATGTGAGCGCGCGGTTTTTGTTTTTTTGTTTTTTACTTTTTTCAGTATTTAATAATGGGAAGATTTAATTTCAAAATTTACAGCTCACAATTTACCACTGCAATTTTCAAAATCACGCGGTTTGTTGATTTGAATTCCGTCAATCAAAATTAAAAATCAAAATAATGAAGAAATACAGGAGATAATTATTATCTGAGGTATAATATACTATCTTAAGATCAAAGTGGATCATTTAGTGCATATTTAGACAATGCGTGTGTCTTTCTGCCGGTCTGTCTGTTTGTGGTCTATTTTTGATTTCATTGTTCACCTCCTTCCTGAAGAATGATACTCCGTGAGTGTATCCTTTCAATCTGATTCTTTGCTTCTAGCTGCGTTCAGAGCGTTAATAAAGCAAGTAGAACTAATTGAAACTTTTTTTACATAGTCGGTCTCTTTATATCACGTTTACCCATATAATAATACTGCAGCCAGCATGTCTAGAAGACGGTTAGTCTACTGCAAATAATAGAGAATAAAACAGAAGGTGTTCAAATCCCATTGAAGAGTGTCGGTACGGTTGGTTTTATGACTGAGAAATGCATTCAAAAATGGTTTTTATGTCTAATCGCTCGACAAAACGGAGTCAACTCGGATATCCGCATTTCACAATTGAGTCATGTGTTCATGACCTTCAAGTTTATTTTATTAAGATATTATTGTTATTAGGAATTTTAATATAATTATTCTATTATTTGTTTTATTTCATAGCGCATTTGAAAACTGTACGCTTGAATTTGCGCTTTATAAATAAATATTATTATATTATTATTATTCACATGCAGGCTATAATTTTATCCCAAAAAAGACTAGCGATTGACGGTATTCATACTATAAGGATGTTATTTCTGTCTAAGAAAACAATATTGTTTTTAAAATTTGTGAGCAACAATTTGCATAGTAAATGATTGCAAAAAAATGTACTAGTGTAATTTGTGCGTTTCTTTCTGTCTGAAGGGCAGAGAAGAGCTGATTTTTACATGATTATTCGCAATGGGAAATAAATAAACTGATTGATCCAGTAGCTGACACGAGAGCTGACAAAGCGTTTCCTATTGTCCTTAAGGTTGCGTGTTAGTATCTATAATACTCCGCTGAATTATTTCTAAATATTGAAATATTCAAATATGATCAGAGTCAAGAGGATTATCAATACACCATCTTGCTTCGATGATAATACGGCAGTTGTAAGTACCTTATCACATAATAATTTTTGCTTCTGACGGCTTTGCGATTTTCGCGATTTTAACCCTCTCCTCTCCCCTCCGTCCCCTCCCAACCCCAACCCCCCGCGAAATATGTAACTAACAAAATGAGAGTTTCGAAAGTTTTAATTTCATGTTGTGTAGCAGCTACTAGCTGTCAAACAAAATGCAACCATATATCATACAAAGATGTACTACCCTAACTATAATATCCTATTTCCCGTCGTCATATAAGCAGTAAAACTTGACTGTCTTTAGAAGAAATCATGTCGAAGATAATAAATATTTTCTTAGGGCGTTGCCCAAGGATGCTATCCTATACCCAACTCGTTCGCCCCTTTTCAAGTTGTAGTTTTTTAGAGAGAAAAACAGAGAAAAAGCAATTTGATTGAGAGTAGTTGCCCCCTGTAGGAAATCCTTGGAAACAACAGAACTTTACGAGAATACATTTCAATGTACATCACAGACTTCGATATTAGTTTTGCAATATCGATTTTTCATAACAACCTCATAACAGAACAAAATAAGGTCACTTTTAATCCATCAAACTTCCTAAAAGTTATAAAGTAGTAATTTCCGTAGGATTATTTATCTTTCAAAATTCCCCGACTGTCTTTGGACATGTTCTAGTCAGTGGAAGCCACATTGCCTCAGGCATGCAGTATTTGTACTTAGTCTGATGAACGCCAGGAAATTGTCTGTCGGTTTCATCGACAATAATTAGTTTTTGACTTTCAATTGAAATTTGATCTGAAATGTGAATGTAAGGGTAGGATTTAATCCACAATATATCTTCATTCATGAAAAAGGATGTTTATTCCGGTTTCAACTTAGTGTTGTTTTTCCGATCCTCGATGGAATATGCACAAAGCTTTAGCTTTTGTCGTGTGACGATGTGCAATAACTTTTGTGTTACTGAACAAAACTTAAATAAATAAAAACTCAATCTTTGAAGAATCCTTATTCAACTAATTTGTGCGGTACCTTTACGGCAAATTAATAACTGGAGAATTTAAGTCAAACTAAAACCATTTTATAGGCAGAATGGACAGCGCGCGTTTTCAGCAAGTTGCTTCTGGCGTTTTTTCAAGGGAAACAACAATTTATCAATATGTGACAAGAAATCTAAATTTGTCTTGTATTGGATATCAAAATCTAGCTGTTTGCTTACCGTGCATTTCCTAATTGCACTACTGAAGGCCTATAGATAGGATAGTGCGTTGTTTTATAATGTATGTTCTTATCGTTTACATTGCAAAGTACAATAGAAATATATTTTGTATATTGGAAGATTAAAAATATCAATTTTCAGCGGCCTATAGTTAAAAGGTATAGCAGGCACGCATCTATCCGATACGTGTAATGTTTTGAATTATTACTCCGTGTTAAATCACATTTTCATGTGTTTTTTTCTAATACGACGCTCACAGGGGACACAACTAATATCAAAACGCACGCCGGGTCACGAAAATCTTTTCTGGTTTAATCTTGCAATTGTAAGCCAGCAAAATTTGCCCTACTCTGTTTCAAAGCACTAGAAAATCAAAAAGATTTCGAAAAAAAGAAATCCAAAGATTTCTATGGTATCAATAGAAAATGTTAGGGGCAAAAGGGTGAGAAATCTTATTTAGACAACGGTAATGTTCAAGAAGTTCTATAAGATATGAAATACTGATATGTTTTCGTCTGTATGAGGTTGGACTGAATACTCTTGTTTACGTTATCAGTGACATACAAAGTAAAAACGAGTTGTCCAACTGTCAACCTAACTTACCAAGCCTGTGGGAACTCCTCTTAGTTCAGGCGATTCCTCGAGGATGTTTAACGAGTTCAACTGTGATGTTAAATGAATCAAAGCCAGTCCAAAGACTACTAATGAGCTATCTTGCCACCTTTTTTCTCAGTCTTCAATGTGACATCCAACAATGCATTTCTGTTTTTTCAATATTTTGTTAGTTTTCGTCAAAGTTTGATTATGTATCCTAGAACCTCTCTCAAAACCTATATCTTCACTTGTTGATGGTTTTTCCTCCTTTTTTTCAAGAATCCTTTCCATCTGTTACACTTTATGAATTATTCATAAGAGGAAATTCTGGAGGTGCGACAAGAGATTTAATGGTAATCCCGAGATCCCATTAGCACCTAGGCAATAAGGCGAGACTACTTATTGAAATCAGTCCTCGATTGGATAGAAGGCTCTAGAGAGGGTTAATACTGAAATGAAAGATGCGAGTGCAAAACCCCCAGAAAGATTTTAATTGAAACTTTGAGTCATATGAATAACGTATCCATTACAATATCGCTGAAATTTTTGAGCTATGACGTCATTCAGTAGGATACGCCAAAATTCTCGGACAAATTTGTTATAGATTTTAATAATACTTTAACATTTGTAGTTTTAGTTCAGTTTTACTTTTGTTAGATTCACTACAAAGAAAAATAGATAAAGACAAATTTTACACAACAATAAATAATAACTAGTAATGTCAGGGGGCGTTAACAGGACAAAGTCCCAATCTGAAAAAGATTTGTTGTTTTGGTTCATGTGCATAAATATCTGTGGTTTAAGGGGGTGTTTACATGGCACTAGGATCATCCTAGCACTAGGATCATCTTAGCAGGCGAATCATCCTACCTGCTATACATTTACTGCATTCTGTTTCCACGGAAATTTGTGTCTTCACTTCGGGTACTAGGATCATTCTATTAAACAGAATGCAGTAAATGTATAGCAGGTAGGATGATTCGCCTGCTAGGATGATCCTAGTGCTAGGATGATCTTAGTGCCATGTAACACCCCCTAAATGAACTAGTGAGAGTAGTCTGTGTAAATAAAGCAAAATTTTGAATCACCAACAATTTTAGCGGTATCAGACATGTAGCTTTCTAAAGAGATTTCAGTTACCTCTTGGAGAACGTCCGAATACAACTTATCTTCTTGTAGCCTGAATTTTGACCTATAGACAAGTTTCGATCGATGCGAGCAAACAGCAGCAATGAAAAACTCGTAAAAGAACATTGCCTTCCCCGAGAAATATCACTTAGCATTTCGTGTCTTTGATGTACACTTCGAGAAACATAAACCACTCGATGATAGTTGTGAATAACAACGGATTTTTCTCGGAAAAAAACCAGCTCAATCTTAGTTCGCCTTACTGTCTCTGTGGATTCTCTGTGAAATGCATTCCGTCGTGCATATTTCGACGACGCACAAGTAGGGGGTGTTGACATGGCACTAGGATCATCCTGGATCATCCTAGCAGGCGAATCATCCTACCTGCTATACATTTACTGACTGCATTCTCTTTCCATGGAAATTTGTGTCTTCACTTCGGGTACTAGGATCATCCTACTGAACAGAATGCAGTAAATGTATAGCAGGTAGGATGATTCGCCTACTAGGATGATCCTACTGTCATGTAAACACCCCCTTAGAGAACACTGTCCGCTGACTAATGAATGGCATGCTCACAAATATCGCTCGCCCGCCCATGACATCGAGCTGTTGTCACGATTAGTGTTGCTGTTCGCCTGGTGGCTCGCAGCAATCAAGACATAATATATAAATATAATATCAAGACATAATACATAAATATAATATACATATATATAGAATACATATATTCTAAAAGGGTTCAACAGTAAATGGAAGGTACTCTACCTTTACGTACCAACTAACAACATTATTATATAGCTACAAGTAGTGCAAGTGATAAGTAAATGTAAAAAATCAATTAAAAGCTAAAACTTACCAGGTCGTTCACCTTGTGCAGTCAACGTCCTTCAGCCCCGACGTAATTCTTGGTTCACAACAGCCTAAAGAGACCAGAAAATCTTGATTAAATATAGTAAGAACTCATAAGGGCGTTTTCAATCCACTAATGAGTTTCTGATAACAAATGATTAAATTCTACCTTACGCATCAATAGATGAGTCTTAGAAAGAAAACCACTGATTTAGCGGCATGAATAGAATGTAGCCCATCGTTCAAATAATGAATTTTCTTTAAAGTGTGACGTCAGGCCGGGAAATAATTTTCTCTGGGAAGTCTTCATTGTACGAAAGAGAGTTAAACAGTTTGATATTTTCTTATTCGTTTGCTCAATAATCAGTCTAGAATTCATTCGATCTACATTAAGTTACTGACTGCAAGAGAACTCAAATTGTGTATTTGATACAGTCATTCTCAAAATGGTTGTCCAGATGAAAAGACATTTAGTCGTTAATAAACTCGTTTGCATATATCAAATTTTCAATTTTCTCGCAGGAATTTCAATTCAAAATACCAAAGTACATTGCATATTAAATATTGTGCTAATGGATTGATAATGGATTGTAGTTTTGCAGCTAAAGTTAAAATTCTTGCCAGAAAATTGAAAATCTGATATGTAACTATGTTTATTAATGACTAAACGTCTTTTCATCTGGACAACCTTTTTGAGAATGACTGTATGTTAAGCAAGTGAGACCTTTATGAAAATAAGTGTTGAATAACGATGTGCATCTACTTAGAAATGTTGTCGCTCCCAAAAGTAATAATCCTAAACATTAAGCCAATACCGAAATGACTATGGTGGATTTGTGTTAGAGAATATTCAAATTATTTGGTTCAACTGTTGAGTTCTAATGTGAACATGTCCTGTTCACACTTGACGTATCGTCACAAAGATACGCACTAGTTACCGGCGTGTATATGCTCCTAGTCAAGGACTGACAAGGAATAGAGGTTAAAGTATCAGTGAGACAGCCTTAGATTTAAGTGCAAACAAGTTGCATTGTCAAAGAAAACGCAGAATTTTTGAGAGAGTGTCGAGTAGATTTCTCAGGTGAATAATGACATACCGTAAATATAAACGCAAAATAGACGTCACGGAGGAAAGAACGTACTAAAACTGAAACAGCTAGAAGAAAAGTTTCCATTTTTAATGCCATGCTCGTGCTCGTTAATTCTATTTTTTATCTCAAGCAAATCGCTGATGTAACAAGATAGTTTTAATCTAGAGTTGATTATAATTAAACTAATTTGCTATTTCTCTGTTTTGATTGAATGCCCTCAAATTTCCTGCTTAAGAGATATATATAAATTCCTCTGTTGCACAAGCAAAAAACTATTGTAATCTCAGTCTTATTTTCAGATGAAAACACTATTCTGAACTATACTCAGCTGAAATAAGATGCCTCATGATATTCCTCTACCATACACATATTTATTTATTCATTTTTTAACAGAATCACTTTGTGCAATATCTTTCATTAAATTAATGCTCATATCTTTACTTTGCTAATTCAATATCTTAAAAGATTTACCGAAATTGATCGAGGCCCAGCGGCTCCGAAAAACTCCTGTCATTCACAGGCCTAATGAAAGATCAACACGTTTCATCTCGAATGTATCCGTGTTCTTATAAAGTGATAGTTCGATGACGAGCTAAAAACTAACAGACAACAAGTTTAGAAACTATTAATGAACTATCTTTTTGACTTCAGCACGAAGACGGGGGTTCCCTTTTCCGAAAGAAAAATATTTCGATTGATATTGAATGAGTATGGTCAAAACTAGTAGTCAATTCAAAAGGACATTTTCTCACAATTTTTAAAGAAAATTGACATTCGTTTGATGTTACAATAAGGAGAAAGCGAGAAAAACTTTCTTTAGAGGGTTTAATTTTATGAAAATTTGTTCCGAAAAAATTCGCGGGAAATGCCCTCTGCAGTAATTTTTAAAGGTATTTCTACAAACTGCAGAAAGTTAAGGGTTAGCGTGATTGTTTAGGAACTATAGCTTGTGGGCTTAAGGAGTCGATGGTTTTGATTGATTTGAAAGTTTTTGAGGGGAAATACAAGACAAAACAAGAATGTGAACACGAATCAATTAAACAGTTTTTAATCAAATTTGTAACTTTTAATTATTAGAAATGCTGCACCTATGGCCAAAGTAAATCAGATTGTCACGAAGCATCATTCGTAAAAATACGTCTACTTTCAGACAGCCAGAATGGGACCAAATGAATGAAAACGAAAGGCTAATCAGGGACTGAAGGAAGGAAGCAAAAAGGACAGAAAGAAAGGAATACAACAGTCGGAGACACAAACGAACCACCGAAGGCTTTTTACTATGGTGATCTACTAATCTTATTTCACTAATTAGCCTGATTTATAAAGATATAAAAACGTGTTATATTGGTGATCTCTCATATAAATCCACGTTGCTGTACGCGGTCCTATTTTGTAAGTTTTGTTAGAAGGTCGACGCATGTTCGCTGTTGTTTGAATCAATGTATTGAAACCAAAGGGAAACTTTTTTATCAAATTTTTATCAAATTTTAACTGGCCTTATAAACTGGCCACAGGGGAACTACCCTTGTTTTACACAGAGATCGAATTTGGCCAACTCTTCTCAAACTATCAGTTACTAGTTCTTGATGAGACTTTATATTACTCTTGAGTGCGGTGGTCTTTAACCACAACTTAAAATGCCGTGATTTCCATTTCGGTGTTATTTCTTTGTCAAAGAATATTACAAAACCTCCCTTTTATCCTATTAGATAAGAAAGCAAGAGTTTAAACATGATTTTTTTAGACAGAGAGAAAATATAGAGTTGCACGATTTGAAAATCAAATCCTTGACGGCCAGTGCTTTCGGCATCCATACTCGAGTGTTGCGGCCTAAAAAAGCTCAAAGACGTCTTATAATAACAACGCCAACTGAATATTCCTTGACATTTATGACTTAAAAGCTGCTTCAAAAATGGAAAGATCGTTAATAGATGGTAGATTAGGCCGAATAGAGAATAGCTTTTAGACGAATGGCTCAGTTCCAAATGCAAGTTATATAGCTGAATAACTCAACTTGAGATCATCATCAATCTACTGCATCTCAGGGCCCTATAAACGCTCACCAACTAAGAGCCCCAAGTCTTATAACAACAACGCCAACTGAATATTCCTTAACATTTATGACTTATAAGCTGCTTATTCAAAAGTGGAAAGATCGTTAATAGATGGTAGATTAGCCCGAATAGTGAATAGCTTTTCGATGAATGGCTTCCAAGTTAATAACTCAACTTGAGATCGTCATCAGTCTACTGAATATCGGGGTAAGTATATATCGATATTAATGTTGATATTACTTATAGCATGAATTATCGGTGTTTTTGTCAAATCCAATATACAATGAAATGCTCAATGTGTTGTCACCAAAAACATTGATTTGATATTCAGTCGCGTGGAGTCAGTCAAAGATGGTTCAGGCGACACATCCCAAAACAATGTTATCTTTCCATTTGAAACGGTTTTACGACAAATTATCCGGATGAAAGTACAATTCCAAGCACTTAAAGGATAAAAAATGGTTTTACTCTATCGGTTTTAAATAATTGTACAAATAACAAAGGTTTCTCTGTCAGAGAACATTGACAATTTATCTATTTCCCTTCAGGCAGCACAGCACTCTTGCCGTGAAAAATTGTCTATCAAGAACCATAACTTCCCAATTCAATAAACAAACATGAAATTCTCATATCCAAAACCAAGGGTAGAAACAATGAAACATTCAGAAATGTTTTTTTTTTTTTTCATTTTTAAACTATATCTTCAAATCTTTTCTGTTTGATATCAATTCTTGGGAAGACAATTTTTTTACCTCAATTTTCGGCGGGTTGGCAATGCGGCTTTCCAGCGGTAAAGCAGTGAAGTAGTTTCCTTGTTGGTGAATTTCGACTCGTAAACTGCCCCTAATGCAGGTGGACTGAAAAATTTTATCACAAAAATCTGTGGTTTTCTTTCCTGTCACTTATCTGTGCAAATTAATTGTTTGTGAGACTGACTCCAATAATTAAATTGTCATTTTTTGTGATTTCATACATTCATGAAGGAGATTCAAGCCTATATATGCCTGATGAAACAACTTTGTGCCCAGTAATTTTTTTAGTGATCTCGGGGTGGCGTCCTTGAGATTCCAGCTCTTGAAATGATAGTCTATATGTTACAAGTGCTAATGTTTCGAAATTTGAAGGCGAGCTGAAGAAAAAATTAAGGAAAGGAAGACAAAATGCAAGCTTGAAAGAAGAAAAGAAAGAAAGGACGAAAGGAAGAAAGAAAGAAAGAAAGTTCTAAGAAAGAAAGGAAGGAAGGAAGGAAGGAAGGAATACAACAAGGAAAGGAAGGAAGGAAGCAAGGAAGGAAGGAAGCAAGGAAGGAAGGAAAGAAGGAAAGAAGGAAGGAAGGAAGGAAGCAAGGAAGCAAGGAAGGAAGGAAGGAAGGAAGGAAGGAAGGAAGGAAGGAAGGAAGGAAGGAAGGAAGGAAGGAAGGAAGGAAGGAAGGAAGGAAGGAATAGGAAGGAAGAAAATCGAGAAATCGAGAAATGATGATCTAATTAAATGTATTGGAAAATTCGAAATGTTCAAAGGAAAGATAGGATCAGATGGAAAAATCGAGAAATTAATTATCCTGGATTCTTTGTAGACACACCGATCTCAAGGTGGCGAGATCTAAACGAGAAACAAAAATTTGTGTAGAAGGCCATGGCCAGAAGACCACAAGGAAAACTTAATCCAAATATTTTAGTGCTGAAGTGTTTTTTTCATATTTTCAAAACCTTAAAACGGCTTAAATCAATCGCATTTGATATGTACTAAGTGTCTTAGATGTAAAATCGTATTTTCTTGATAGCTTTGTTATTAGTTAAGCATACATGACAAAACCAAAGAAAATACAATGCACTTTTAGATGAAAACCAAATTAGCACTTTCAATATCTGATACTTTCTCAGCCCAACGTTGTTCATGTTCAAACGCAGGAACTTTGCCCAATCTACAATTTGTAATTTTCTTTGTCTTTACAGTAAAAATTCGCGTTAAAGCTTGCTTCGACAAAATACTGCTTCAAAATGTGTCAGAGTTCGTAAAGCCAATGTTTGTAGTTATCAGGTTTCAGTTGTCTCGTTTAATTTTGAACTGATGTCTATCGTATATCGTAATCCAAAATCTAACCCGGTCGCAAAGCTGTGTTTCCTTTGAATTGCACAGACTTGCGCAGCTCAAACATCATCAATATCAACCGCGATGTCTTTAGTATGGGGTGACCATTTTTAATGTATATTTTAAAGTTTAAAACTCATGATTTGAATGCAGTAAAAATTGTAATACTATGTCAGTGGAGACCCATATGTTGGGTTTTATCAGTTTATGATAACCATTACGCTTAGTGGCTGGCAGTTTATTGTTTTTGAGGAGACATGTTGCGGTATTTATTATCAATATTCATGCCTATTGTACCAAAATGGTTATTTCAGTTGGAACTCTGCAACTTGACTTTAATTTTGCACTTATTCTAAAAACTTTTAGTGAATCACGAAAACGGTGTCTGCGATTTTCAGTAGTCATAGCATTATCACTCACAGATACGTGAAGATTATTAATTGCATCTTTGAATTTGTAGCTACTCATAGATAAAAAAACACTTTCTCTCATCTTCAAAATCAGAAACTTATGTAATTGTGGCAGACATAATGAATTCACGCATTAATAGAACGCGGTGTATCGCTCTATTAGTCAAGACAGCCAACAACAACAACAACATTTATAGCTGTACCGATAGGGCGTCTCAAAAGATCGTGCCCTTGTTTTTGAACTGTAGTAGAGGTTATTGACTGGCTCTGCATTAACAATTCTTGGCATTTCTGCTATGTTGTGTCCAGAATTTATGCGGGGAATTTCAGATTCCTACGTTAATTATAAGCTCCTTTCTTTCTATTACATTTGACTAGTTTTCTTTGGCACCTGAAACATTCCCGAGAAATTCTCGCTGTCGACCTTTGAACGTGTAATTGATGTGGTTTCTTTTCATCATATTCTGAAAATCAATTGACAGAAAGTTCGAGAAACTCAAAACTGCTAATTGTTAACAAAATGGCGAGACACGAAAACGCACATATTTGAAAAGAGTCCGTTTTGAGATTAAAATGCAAAAGAATATCATTTAAGTTCTAAGGCCATTAAAACTAATAACAGACTACCAGATGTTTCATGAAATCCAGAAAATGCCCAAATGTCCAAAAAAATTACAACGAAAACGAGGAGCATGAACTTTTGAGACAACCTGTCCTATTGGGAAAGCGTTTGAAAAGATAATTAAGTTTTGTTGTACAGAGAAACAAATAAATAACGATAAGTGTACAAGATGAATAGTATTTCATTGAGCATTATCATCAAAGGAGTGCTTTGAAAATTGAGTAAAGTAGATCCAAAAGATAGTTTATTCAGATAATTCCTGACGTCACTTTTCCAAATTCTCAGCCTAATGTAATAACCGACCAATCAAAACCATTCTGTGAAGAATGTGTCACGAGCAAAGCCGCTGATCCCAAGATTCACGTGACACGACAAATTTCCCACAGAACATTTACGTGTTGAAGGTGAAATGTAGTCAACATTATTGAGAAAAAAAACGATTGAAATCAAATGACAATCAGTGTAAAATTACAGCTAATAGCTGCCTCAAGCGATTTAATGATTCTAATCCAATCTCGGAGATCTCCTGCAATGTCAAACATTTACTAACAATCTTTAACTGCAATAAGTACGTTTACAATTCTTACGCTCGCGTGCAAAACCACTGCGCATGCGTTAATTTTCCACAACGAAATCTCACAGAAAATCAACTGACTTATAACAGCATTGTGAGTTAAAATTGTTGCTGTATTTACTAATTTTACAAAATCGGATCGAGATCCAATATCAGGGATAAATCGGGTATGTATTTCAAATACAAAAAATTGTACAGCTTGGGCTATATTTACAGCTTGGTTTACCGAATGAATCTATGGATGGGTAGCAGGGGTGACAAGGGTGGTGTAGCGGTTCACCGCTCGCCTTTCACCGCTGTGGTCCGGTTCGATTCCCGGCTCGGGTCATACGTGAATTGAGTTTGTTTGATGTGTTGTTCTCTCCCTTGCCGCGAGGGTTTTTCTCCGGGTTCTTCCGGTTTTCCTCCCTCCATAAAAATCAACATGTGAGTTGAGTGTTGTGTGCTAAAATAAGAAATGTAGTGGTAGTGAGTGTGAAATAAAGGGGAGCGTCAATTAAAACATTTATTTGTTTATTTATTTATGGAAATGTTTCTCAGCTTTCCAGGTTCACGCTGTTTTTCTCAGAGTGTAAGAAAAACTATGACAGTGTAAACTAAAGGAAGTTGAAGCATACAAAGTGCTGCAAGTTCACCAAAGATGAACGTCAGACAGAGAATTCCTTATACTTTCGCTTTGAACATTTTGCACGCGTGTGCAATTCTTACGAGTTTCGCGTGTGTTTCTCTTACGAATTAAAACTTGCGTCGATGGCATGGTTGGCCTAGTAGTGAGACCACTGGCCATTCACTGCTGTGGTCCGGGTTCGAGTCCCAGCTCGGGCGCTCGGATCATATGTTAACTGCTTTTTAAAATCAACATATGAGCGTTGCATGTAAAATATTTAGTGTAGAGGTAATGAGTGTGAGTGCCAGCAGATGAAGTACCACTATGTGGATATGCTGCTGTGAAAAGATTATTTATTTATTTATATTTTATTATTTATCTAATTACAACGTGTGTAAACGTTGACCAACAGGTTCATTTTGACGCGAGTTGTTGATTGATGTAATTGGACATTATCGTTGGATAATGTGTGAAGAAATTCTAGGCAGTAAAAATCTCTTACAAGCTAGAACAAGCAGAAATTAACGTCCAGTGAACAACTTCTTTAATTTGTAAATAAACTAGAAGTTATAAATCTAAATATCGGGTAAATATACTGGACAGAGTTTCCGTTCTTCCCTTTCCCCTTTTTTCAATAAAAGCGCGGGTTTGTTTTATAAAAATAGAAAGAAACTAAAATGCATTTCACTAGCTGTTTAGATTGTTCTTCAAGTTTATAAAACTGAAGAAGCTACAATCTTGCTCATTTATTTTTGAATCACTACATGCCTAGAACAATTTAGCTCCACTCTCTCAGTCCTCAATGTTGTCAGTTTGTGACAATAGGTGACGCGCAATTGAGCAGAAAAAAGACGGCATGCAAAGCCCTGGATACTCACCAACATTGGAGGGGAGAGGGGAAAAGTGATTCACTCTTTCCGAGCAAGATTGTAGTTACGAAAGCTGATAGCTAATTCCCTACCTCGATAACTTGAGAGCAAGCTTATCAATCAACCAAGTACAGGCAGGTCTTGTCCTCTGAAAACAAACAAAACGACACTCGTATATTTATGAATCATTCTTTGACGTCAGTAAGCTCCAAGTAGAAACGTTACAACCACGGAAAAAACCTATCTTTTTGTCATGGTCTCCAGAAAAAGCTAGAAAACTTAAGTGCTTTTAAACTAATAATTCGATATTTGACGAAAAAAGCTTATCTTATCGATTCTGTAATAACAAACACATTGCAATTGAAAGTGGATTTGTGAGCTCACACTTGTAGGAACAATAATCTGGTGTCGTGAATGCGGATTACACGACAGCTTTCAAAGAGATTGATTCTCTGCTCAGAATAAGTCGTATTTGAGTTGTTTCGAGTTATCACTTGAAGTGATTTGAAACATTACGCTAAGTTGCCTCGATTTTTGTGGCTGCTAATTGAGTACCACCCACGACCAACCCTTAAACGCAAAAATCCACGCTATAAAAAAATCATGGCATTCTGACCGCCATATTTTCTCTCGTAAAAGCTCAAGTTTTACATGCTTTACTTTAGGGATATTTGAGTTTTTCTGTTTATTTCAACATGTTTAATCTTGTTGATTAGAACCAGCTGTAAAACAGAAAAAGATAACGTTTTGTAGTTCTCACGCTTGCAATGATGTTGATATGAAAGGCAAGAAATCTTTGAATGATATCTTATAAAAGTCGTTTGTTATCTGACTTAATTGTGCAGCAAAGAATCTGTTACTGATTTGGGATCATGCTAAGATCCAATCTGGCTGAAAAAACTGTTAGTGAATTCTGAACTTGATGTTAGTGATTCAATTTTGATGTGAGATGATATGATTCCATTTATGTTCAAAAAAGATTTGTTTTCAGCAAGCTATGTTTTAGAGTGATATTCGATTAGCAAAAACAGCAACTTATAGAATCAATCCGATGTTTTCAATTGCAATTGTCTGCACCGCTAGCTTCTTATCAATTTGACATTTTCCAGTGTTCCTTTAGTTCTACAGATCATAAGATCTTAACTTTTCCTTGAAGAAAGGAAAAAGAGGAAAGAGAATCATTCATGTTTTTAGTGAACAACCAGTTTTCAAATTGCTGCAAAATTGTTGTTTGCTTTTAACTTGCACAAAATGTAATTTGTGACTAGCGTGGTACAACCTAGATTGGCACAAATTGATATTTCAGTTGCCGGCACGGAGGCCCATATGAGTTTGTGCGTGTGTAGCGTAAAAATGGGTTGCTGGCTGTGTGTAAGTTGTTCTACGGTCGGCTTGCCAACTCGATTGCTGCCTTAGTTTTTCTTTCATGTGTATATTGTTCATATTAATTTTCATAGTTATTTTAATATCTGTCACTGTAAACCTTAAAACCCCAAAGGTTTCATCATAGCATTGATTAGGGGCTCACGTTCCCTTTTTCCACAGTGTGGTTTTGGGTCAGTTTTCGTGACCGGCTATGATGCTTAGGCGTAAGAATTATTTCTTTGTTCATTGCGGCTGTAATTGAAGGGTGTTGGAATAAATCTATCATGGGCCTGGCTGACCCACCTGCCCATTCGTCAAACGTGTTGTGTGTAGTGTTATAAGGACATAGCGTAGTCAAAATCATAGTGCAGATTTCGTATGAGTATGAAAAGGCCGCGGCACGGTCGCGGCGCGGTTACGGCAGAATTTTCGAATGTTTTGATAGGAAACACGGCACTGACACGGTCACGGCACGGCGCGGTCCTTTTCACACTCATACGAAATCTGCACTATTCCATAGTTCAGTCAGACATTTACAGTCAAGTACTACCGACTTGATTCCATTTCAAGTGATCAAGTGTTGCACTCCATGTGTAACTTCAAAGTTTCGAACCTGAAGGAGTTTAGGTGATAAGGACTGGGATCTAGTTATGATCCAAACCAAGATGGCGGCCAAAAGCGCGGGGAATTTCAATCAATCAATTCAATCAATTAACTTTATTTAACCACGGTAAACGACTCAGTTAAACTGTTTTTCAGACGTGCCGTGCTAAAAATATATATATACAGTAGTATTTTAGTGGTAAACTTTTCGCTTGACGTATAATGGAAATAATTACACTGGTGGAACGGCTTCTTTTGCTATCAAACAATAAACTGAAAGAAGATGACTGGACCTATTTCAAGTTTCCATATCTCATTGTGGATGATTAGTTCCATGAACTGTGACTTGTAAACACCCAGTAATGAGCCCCCCTCCCCTCCCCTCCCCCCCCCCCCCCGATTATAGCCCTTCTCATTGTAAACTACCGTCGACATTTATACAATAGAGGCTTTGCACCATCACGTGACGGCAGCCATGACAGGAGGCAGGAACAATAGAGTCTGGACTAATCTGGTTTACATGAGAAAGAGTTCAGTTCCCCAGGGGAAAAGACTCTATTGTTGTGCCTCCTGTCATGGCTGCCATCACGTGATTGTGCAAAGCCTCCATTATTCATTCGTTGGTAATATATAGACGATTTTCAAAAATGGCGGCTCATTGTTCACGAGAACGAGGCTAGAAAGGCCTCTAAAATCATCATGGCATCAAATGAGTCTAAATCTATCCTGTAAAATGCACAGAAAATAGTTATTTCAAAGGGAAGCTAAGAGGAACACATCATCTTTGATAAAAATAGAAGTTTCGACACGCTTATTTTCTGGTAACAAGGCCTTTGTGGCCTCGTTCTCATGTTCTAGTCCGCCATTTTTGAAAGTCGTCAATAAAATGTTACCATTTTGAACATTTACATAGTAGATTTTTAAAACACCAACAAATGGAATGTTTTTTTAGTCTCAACTAGGCTTGATTATAAGCCCTCAGGATATAAGTTATAAGTACCCATAAAATCCCTTACAAACATGTATAAGTCCGGTGCTTATAAACAGCAGCTCAAGATATTCAGCGAAAGCATTTTGAGAAAAAGAAAACAACGGATATCCTGTCATTTAGAATAAGAATTTATGCAAATGAATGAATAAGATAAGATACTTTTATTTTCCCTCTCTATCTTATTTCTATCTCCTATTTCTATCTCCTCTATATCGTTATCTACATTTCTATTTCTAAATTGCGGATTAAAAGGGAGAATTAAAAGGAAATAAAACATTCCACATAATATGGACAAGCTTCGTCTTGTAAATAGATACACTAACATGGTTCAGTCCAAAATTGTGGTCAAGCCTTGTTAATTGACAGGGATAAATGTGAACGGATCTCCCCTCCTCTTCCTCTCTTCTCTTCTCCTCTCCTCTCCTTTCCTCTCCTCTCCTCTCCCTTTTCCTCCTCTAATCTTCTTTCCTCTCCTTTGCTCTCCTCTCCCCTCCCTTCCCCTCCCGTCCCCTCCCGTCCCCTCCCCTCTCCTCTCCTCTCCTCCCCTCTCCTCTCCTCTCCTCCCCTCTCCTCTCCTCTCCTCTCCTCCCCTCCCCTCCCCTCCCCTCTCCTTTCCTCGGTTCTCCCCTCCCAAGAAGAGGAAGTGCCGAAATATAAATTTTTAATACATAATCCTACCTACCACTGACAGAAATAAATCAATCTTAGAGTGATGTTGATTAATCCGAGAAATCAATAATGACAAGATTAAGATCAGGTGATCTCGGTTATGCTCCACAGGATTATAAAAATAAGAATCACAGAAAACGAAAACATATAGAGTAGTCGATATTTTCGACAATTGAAATCAAATTATTACATTTTAATTCGAGTTAACTTACACTTTCTGCTTTACTTTTTCGGCTTTTTGAGGTATGTCCAATGACCACGCCTGTAGGGAGTGCACATATAACCACCGAATTGCCGCCTGGTTATAATAATTTAGAATTCGAGCATGTACAACAGAACATCGAGCACGGTTTTAGTGCGACTGAGAATGAACTTGACCAAGCTATACAGTACGAAGTAATTGCAGTCGATTCAGTAAGAACTGAATCTGCGTCCGCTGTGAACCATTAATAAATTAAACTAGTAATTGATTTTTGTACAAAAACACACGAGTCAAAATATCCCACCAACAGCCTAAGGCATTTAGTAATCAATAATTTGATCCGTGGAATCGACTTCATTCTGTCATCTATATTGCTTCAACGTTTTGTCACTTAAAATCTGGAAACAGAAATGCGTAATTCTTGGAATTATGTTTTTGATTTGTTGTTTTTATCGTTTTCATCAATGAGGTCAAATTCGCAGTGAGGACGGTTAACTTTATGATCATATATCCAACAGTTAAGCTTTTTGTCAGCCAACTGCAATCAAGCCTTTTTAATTTGCAAACAAAAGCAATTACATCGAAGTAAAAACTCCTTAATAAACTTCAGTAGAAGTAATTGAAAAGAATCGCTTTTGTATGAGTAAAAACATAACTGTTCATATAATTTTCTCTTTGGACAACATTTCTCGAAACGATTGGCAAGGAACGGTAATAAAACAGCAATCGGAAATGAAAGAAAATGGAGTGATAAGACATAAAACCAATCTTCAAGCTATAGGATGGCCACAGATATTGGATTCACAAATTTGCGAAATGCAATAAAATACAAAACTTATTTGATTTGCCTGTGGAAGTGAAAGAATTTTGTGACAAAATCCAACCCAAGAATTTATTGAGCAATTTCAATTTCTTTTTCAGAAAATCACATTGCCTGAAATGGACACAATAAGAATTACCCTGATGTAACACTAAGAAAATCGATTTTAAATTTAGAGCACTTCTTTTGAATAATAATCAATTTTTAGAAAAAAGACTCACCAAAGAGCAGTGTGCAAGCCGTCAGCTCATTGTGCTCAAATCCAACACCCTCTACAGCCCGTTTTTGCCATGAATTGATAACAGGAAAAGCTCTACGCTATTTGCATAATAAATCTGTGTAACGCGATTTCTAAATCTCGGGATTATAAAGCCACAGATTTCTTTGGAGGTCTATAACTGGACGCCTATCTCATTGGATAAACTCTAAAGGCTTGATCGCCGGGAAGGCCAATCACTTTATACTTAGAATGGCTGGATGTAGTTGTGTTGATGCTATCAAAATGCCCGGCAGTGGCTTTCTTTGCACAAACGAAGCAATTAAATGCTACCTTGTACACTATGAGACGGCTTCAATCTCACAGCTTTCATAATCCGTGACACTTGTTTTCACTTACAAAGCAATTTGATGGCCAATAATCATTGCCAATACAATACAGGATGAACAATAAAACTAACATTTGACTAGAATATATTGTATTCACAACACGAAATATAAACTGAAACACGGAAATTACTTCAAATTAGCAAATTCCTTAAAAACAATAAAAATGTACTGCAACGTATTGCAAGACCTAATTTACTCATGTTTTGAGTGCCAAAGAAGAAAGCATCTTTCAACTCGTCGATGTTGTTAGAGATTACCAAGTGGTTTTTAAGGGTAAACCTCCATTATGAGCCACAAAAATACCGGTTATTTTAGAGAAGTTGACATTGTGAATTGGCTGCCAGGATGTTTGCGAAACTCAGACAGATCGTCGCATAGTCAGTGCAAATAAATCAATACTGGAATCTATATATCAGTGCAGTTAAATAGAAAGAGATCAGAACGGAAAGGGTTAGGTTTGAGCAGTAAAATTGTCAAATATGCCTAAACAAAACCTAAAAAATCTCCATTATTCTGAATATAAATAAAGTAGTATTTGCACTGTTTTCTGCCGATAAATTGTTGGTTTTCGAACACCACACCATCTCAAAATAGTGATTACACCTTCTTGATAAAGAACAGAAAAATTCTAGTGTTATACAGAAACAAAATGAAACGAAAGTGAAGTAGAAAATACAAAAGAGAAAAAGGAAAGTGAAAGGGAAAAACTGAAAAAGGAAGTTGAGATTTAGAAAGCTGGAAATGAAAAGACAGCACTAAAATAGAAATTATGATTGAAATGAAAGAAATGAAATAAAGAATAAATGAAAGAAAAATCCAATAAAGTAAAACCAGGAAATGAGAGTGAAAGTCGGGAAAAGAGAAAATAAGGAAATGAACAGAAACAAATTTATGAGAGTCCATAGCAACGGTAGAAATATTTCTACATTTCACTGTAAATCAAGCAATCAGAACTACAAGCCAACAATGATCATCAAACCAAACCAAAGTGGATATAGGAAAACACTGTCACTCTCGCTGTTGACTTTATCCCAATTTTCACAAGAGTTTCGATTTCCACATGCCAGTGAAACCTAATCCAAAAGCAAACAATTTAGATTTATGCAACATTCATTGTCAGAGTTGTCTTGTTTCCCATTTACTGCACGCGGCTCTACCGATCATTTCTAGACTGACACAAGATCTTCCTCTAAGATTATCTAAGTAATAGAGTACATCGATACCGATTTATACGCACTAGTCTAGCTGACTACTCTTCATTTAAAATCATACGTACTAGATATTGAATACCAAGTCTAAGGAAAAGGGGGGGGGGGGGGGGGAGACTCCATTGTAAAAGGATCGGGTATGCTCGTTGTATCTCTTAGGGGTAAAAATCAGCGATTTGGTATCTTTTAGGGTATTAAAATCGAAGTTTAGAGCTTTAGCATTTCCTGTTCTCTCTTAGGGTATCAAAAGAGCCCATCACTTATTATCTTGTTCTCCAACTGGATGAAATTTGCACAACAAAAGCGTGTCAACCGTTCAATTTTATGTTCAATATAATAATGTTGACTTCATTTGCTTGTTATAAATTATCGCTGGTATATATCTCTTAGGGGTTAAAAATCGACCAGCCACGCCCTTCTTAAAAGACTTCCGGTATCTTTTAGGGGTATTTTTTAAAAATTCCGACGAGCATACCCGATCCTTTTACAATGGATCCCCCCCACCGGGGAGCCCAGTGATTTAGGTTTGGTGGTATAGGCACGAGGACATACGTACACACCTCTCTCCCCTAATGAGCATATGGAAAATCTCGATACTGTATGGCTGTTTGCGGTAATCGTTTCTAAAGTGAAACGGTACATCGATGACTGCGATTAAATTTTTACTTTTGGAAATATTTGATGAAAAATTTCGGAATTTTACTCTTAGAAGTGATGGATGTTGGGCAGCACTACCTCTTCCATCCAATTCGAGTCCTTCACTTCATCTCTCAGTGATGGTTTGACACCATCGTTATTTGAGTCGTGTAGCTTTCGTTATCCCAGTGATGTGATCGACCGCATATTGTCAATTAAAACCCCAGTTACAATGGACTAAAAACCGCTAAGGCAAGGATGATTTACGGCAAGGGTGATTCCATTTTTTTTGGTGAAAAAAAAGATGAAATTTTTTATATCTGCAGTACTATACTGACTTGTATCGGCTTTATAGCTAATTCAATTAAGTCAGAAAAGTGCCAATTACAGCAAAGATGTTATCCGTTTCTTATCAAGTGGAATCATTCTTGCCTTAAATTATCAGTCCTTTTTGGTCCAGTGTGACTTATGGCGAGCTCAGAAAGTGCAAGTAAATTGTCCGAGTTAAAACGGATTACAAAGCAAAATTTCATTTATTGGATTATTTCAACTTTTGAGAACGTGGCCATGTTTTTTGTGTAATTTCATGCCCTTATAAGATTCCAAGGCTTTCAACGCTTATACGACGTCCCGGCATTAATTCATACCCTCATTCACGCAACAGCAAGTGATAACATGACGAGTATGCGCGAGCCGCTGGACGGAAGTGGCCTCAATTACGGTTTTAACCTGGCTTAGGACTACCTCTCTCATAAAGAGAGTCGTATATAGTCTCCCTAACGTTTTTTCGGAGCATTACATTCGAGTGCAGAAGTATCAATAGCTAGAAATTACCCTTTCAAAATTATCCATTTGTCCAAGACAATAGAAGTTGGAGACATGCGCAGACGTTATCGCTTGCTGCTCTTTCAGGACCTGTTTACATGCTAGAGGGTCGATCGTCCTCCATCTAAGAGGACGACTCCTAACCTACTTTGATTTAAATGTTTGTTTAGAAAAAATTACAAAGTCTACAAATTGCTAGCCCTACTAGGAGGGTTAGCCGAGCGAGTAGGTCAGACTTAGGGTGACTCGCCTTATGTAAGGGAATCCAAAATGATGCAAGATTCCGGATTCCTAGAGCTTTCTTAAGGATTCAAATGGCCAGATTCCGGATTCCAAGGGCTGAATTCCGGTTTCGAAGGACTGGATTCCGGATTCCAAGTCCGGCTAGATTCCAGATTCCAAAATCATTTTTTGGTGATATTTCGCATTCCGGGTTCCCTTACATGTGACCCTATGAACTGTAAACAAAACAGAGAAATACAATAAAACTGAACTAAAGGAGGGTCACCGGCCTTCTACGAGAGTGATCCTATCACCGTGTAAAAGGCCCTAGTTAGAATGGGGGGTTGGGAATGTCAGTTGAGTTTTTTGTTGTACAT
This sequence comes from Telmatactis stephensoni, assembly GCA_029948255.1. NCBI lineage: Eukaryota > Metazoa > Cnidaria > Anthozoa > Actiniaria > Isophelliidae > Telmatactis > Telmatactis stephensoni. Next base: position 269,851 of record JALIZF010001721.1, on the reverse strand, counting down.
GGTGTCTTGTTGTACAAAGCCTTGGCAATGATAAACGTCTGTTACAATATAAACTGATCGACAGATAGCATAATGAAATCATGATATAATAATTAAACTGACAATATGAACCCGTAAAAGATCTAGTCTGGCGGGAAGGCCTAACCGTAGCAAAAAAGACGCATTTTCGAATTTACCTGGATCAGTTTATCTGACATAGTTGAAACACCATTCCACGTAGAATTACTATACAACCACTTCTAGAACAATGGAACGGTACTTCCTTTCAGTAATACTTCCATAATAACTGTTTATCTGAACTAATGAACTACCCTGCCTGCCCAATTAATCTGCGTAAATCACAGAGATATAAGGTGATGTAAAATTTGAAGAAGTCAAAGAGATGAGATAAATTGTACACGACCTTGGTTATAACCCCTGCTAGCAACTCAACGAATATGTTGTAGTTTGGATTTTCCAAGTGGTTAATTTTTTAGAGCATTGTTTTGCTTTGTTAACCCACTTTCTTTCAGTTTATTCCTTTGTAACTAGTCTAACTACACTGATAACTTCAGCTCATCATAAAACCCTTAACATAACCTTAAATCAACCCTCAGAAAAATTCTAACCAGTGGAAAAAAATAACTCACGACATGTACAGTACATTGGATCACGTGACTTATTCGCTGCATGGATATTGCGTCAGTAAAGGGAAGATTCTCTGTTATCACTAAAGCTAGAAATACATGGACTTTAGAGATAATAAAGTGATGGTTGCATACCTATGGACTTTGAGAGCAGGACAATTCCTTCGTCTCGTTTGCTGTGTTCATCTTTCTGACATTCTCAGGGCCTTTTACCAAACCAGCGCAGATATTTTGTCTATTAACTAAAAAAACGTCTTGATTATATATGGGAATATCGAACGGTTCTTAACTCAGTTGTAATTACGTCTTAAGAGCGGTTTTTCCAGTAGAAAGCGGGCTTTAAAATCCCATGCATTATCGTGTTGTTATAGGCTAATCGAGTCAACTTTGACCGACAGTTTCAAAGTGACCGAGGAAATGTCGCTCGTGGTTGTTTTGACTTAAAATCATTATAGACAGCCTCATGCTGAGCAGGACAGTAAATTATCTTGAGGTTGTAAAATAATATGCTTGCCGCTATGTATTCCTATGTCTTTGAAGCGCGCTTCTGAAGCCGCTGATTGGACAAAACCGACAAAATATCAAGCCAAATTGTTTCATGTCTCGAGGACAATAGGTGCTTGGAAAAAAACTGAAAACAACAGGCAGAAAAGTTTGGCGTATGGCACAGAAATATGAGGAATACAAGAGAAAGAAGACAAAAACTGTAAAAACTGTTTGTCTTTTTTCCTCTACAATAGGTTGCTATCAGAAGACGTCATATCCCGTCCCGTGCGGAATTTTTACCAGCTGAATTGTAAGTTTTCAAAAAGAATTCTTTATGGTTGAAAGCTTTTGACCCCCAGTCAAACCGGTTTTTGCCCTCCAGTAAAAATAAATAAATAAATAGATAAATATTCTTTATTTATCCTCGAATTTCAGAGTAGCATTTCTGCTAATATCTCCGAGACTCATTCGCACACTCGCTACCCCTACATTCGATATACTCTGCATACAATTTAAAAACTCACTCAGTTTAACACAGATAACTGATTGATAGCAACCTATAGCTCGCTTCTCAATGCGCATGCGCTAAGGCAGCTCGTTCAATTTTGCCCAATCTCTTCCCCAGTCCCCCAGAGCTGTACTGTCTGACTACATATGATATGCCCAAAGTTAAGGAAGGCAGTGGTTATGAAACCCGGTAAACTTAAATGGGACCGACAAAAGTCGAGTAGAGTGTTGTTATTGTGCTCAGACTGAACAGACCAGCGTTTTCGTTGCATTGGTTGATTGTCTGATATATAATGGTAATTAAACTGAGTGGAGTGCAATTTGGGCCGAAATCATACAAGTGATTACAAAACTGCACGACCGCGTAGCGGGAGTGCAATTTGTTAATCACGAGTGTGATTTCAAACCAAAATTGCACGACATGAAGTTTAATTTCCACTTAATTATATCCATTTTGAAATCTCAACTTTTTTGCTCTACTTTTTTAACAAAAATGTGAAAACAGGTTCAAGGAAAAAAATCCCACAGCTTGACAGCAATCAAGACACTGTTTTGTGATTGGTTGGAAAAAAGATGCGATTAATGAAGCAAAAGGATGCAATTTAGGAATTAATCGCACACTTTTTAACCAATCAGATTGCAGAAATCACCAGTGATTTCAAAATGGATATAATTAATGTAGGAATACTTTTGTACGGTCACGGTTGAAAACAGTGATTCACGATCAAGGTTGGATAACAGTGGCGTAACTACCAACACTTACGTACACACGTACGCACTACGCACGGTACGCACCTACGTACTTCAGACATGTTCAGACGTTGGTCATATAAAATCAAAATAAATGGCAAAACAGAACAAACAGAGCAGAGCGTAACACTAAAGCCTGGTTTTCACTAGTAACATAAGCATAAGCAGAGCAACATACGCAGACTCAGTATTGTATTTATCACATAGGTGTGAGAAAAGACAAGAACTGCTAATGAGCATTGCCTTACTGAGTCTGCGTATGTTGCTTATGCTTATGCTTATGTCACTAGTGAAAACTAGTCCAAAGGGCCTGATTATATGAACCGGGCTGGCCCTAAGCGGGCTGACGTCTTTTGTTTTGTGGCCTCAAGGAAAAGGGAAAAGAACTAATTAAACAAAAGAAATCAGCCCCCTTAACCGGGCCAGCCTGGTTCATGTGATCAAGCCCTAAGAGCAGAACAGACTTAAGTTAAAAAAGAGCAAACTAGCTAGAAAAGAGCAGACCATTTCAGAATTTTTGAACAAACCTGAATGAATAATGCAGAGCAGAATAAACTAGAGAAAAAGATAATCACTCTACTATAAAAAAAGGTAAAGCACTTTATTTAACGTCGGAAGTTCCTTCAGCTAGATGCAAAGCTAGAAGCTGGTCTCTCAGGAAGCCGTTTTAATAAACCTGGGTACTACTAATTAGCTGTTAGAGTTAATAATAATAATAATAATAATAATAATAATAATAATAATAATAATCATCATAATCATAATGAATCATAATCATAATCATACTATTTATTAGCTTATACGCTAATTAATTAGCCTATAGCGCTACTATCAATATACATTTTCATCAGCGCATGCAAAAAATAAAATAAAATTACAAAATCTAATCCTAGTTTACAAAATTATGAAAATCATTGTATTTCTAGTGCAACGTATGTTTAGGGAATATAAAACGCGCGTGCATGTCTCTGTTCTGTGATATAAACACGATGGAAGATGTAGAGCAAGAGAAAAGCAAGCTTAGGAACACGAGGCGTAGCCGAGTGTTTCTCTTGCTTTTCGAGTGCTCTACATCTTACAGAGTGTTTATATATCAAAGTACAGAGACATAAGCGATCGTTTTATATTGCTTTTATAAAATATTTTCGACGTTTTTTGGGCGAGCCATGTCTCTGTCTCTAGCCAGCCAATCAGCGCGCGCGTTATATCTCAAATATTGTATAAAATATAATATACAATAACTTCCTTATATACAATATAAATAAGTAAATATTTAAATAAATTTATAAATTGAATAAGTTAATTATCTAAAAATTTATAAAAAAGATATCCTTAGACATAAACTAGTGATCTAAAAATAAATAAAGAGTTTATTTGTATGTAATAGTCGAGAAAGACTAGTCTCAATAGGGTCTATTAAGTTAGAGTGTATTAGCACATCGGTAATTGTCTAATTAGTAGTGCTTAGGTTAATTGACACTACTCTAAATTATACGGAAGCTCAGGGGGTGTTTACATGGCACTAGGATCATCCTAGCTAGCAAGCGAATCATCCTACCTGCTATACATTTACTGCATTCTGTTTACATGGAAACTGATTTGTGTCTTCACTTCGGGTACTAGGATCATCCTACTAAACAGTATGCAGTTAATGTATAGAAGGTAGGATGACTCGCCTGCTAGGATGATCCTAGTGCTAGGATGATCCTAGTGTGATGTAAACACATCCTTACTTGAAGCTGATTGGTTAGTTCCCTCTCAAGATTTACCAAGCAATTTGAATATGCCCGACGAAGAATGGCTTTGGGAAAGTGATTGATTTTCAGTTTTGCAAAACTTTTCTAAAGTCATATTTGACGAATGTTCGAATTTGGAGAAAAATATTAGATATTTTATGATCGATCAGATCATTGACCAAGTCGAAACACCTCTGAAGGGACTTGTCGCGTCAAGCATATTCATTTGTTATTGTAAAATGGACCGTCTAGAATTAGAATTACCATTCTATCTGTAATGTCAATGTTTTATTATCATTCGGAAAACATTGACCGCCATTGTGCCAAGAAAATTGAGTAGTTATAATATGATATCAGCGTTTTTATCAAGTCACTCATCTATTTAACAAAACAAAACAAAACAAAACAAAACAAAACAAAACAAAACAAAACAAAACAAAACAAAACAAAACAAAACAAAACAAAACAAAACAAAACAAAACAAAACAAAACAAAACAAAACAAAACAAAACAAAACAAAACAAAACAAAACAAAACAAAACAAAACAAAACAAAACAAAACAAAACAAAACAAAACAAAACAAAACAAAACACACGTTTTCTACGGTGAACGTTTTTGAAATTCATTCTAAAGAAAGTTCATATCTTCACCTTTTTATTTGGCAAAGAACGAAACATTTTTTCCTTCTTTGCACTACAGACGGGAACCTGAAATATTTCAAAATTTCGATTTTACGAAATAAAAAAAAATCTGTAGTGCCAATTTTTCCATATTTCGTTAATTACTGTAGCTGTATATTAGAATAAAGTTGACAAATTATGAATGGATTTTACCGTTTAGTTTTGAAGAGTTTTACCCCCAAAGATCGACCACCCGACATGACGTCAGCAAAATAAAATTTCTGCAAGTTCCAATGTTGCGCATGCTCATGATCTTGAGCGCGCGCTCTAAACTATAGCGAGCTACCTTAAGCCTTCCGTCCACACGTAAACGCCTAAAACGCTCAGCATACACCGTATACTCATGCTTTCGAAAACACTCTCCAAAGTGGATACTTGTGGAAACTCCATTTACGTGCTTTCATGTGGACAATCATAAACGCATATATTAAATAACGCTGCTTGCTCAATTAATGAAGCGTCCTCCTTGTTCAGGAATCAAAGCGCTTTTGTGTGGACGAAACTAAACGCATTAAAAATATACTTTACAAATACAACTATCTATTCGCGTGTGGAGTTTGCAAACGTACTTATACGTGTGGGCGGGTCCTCAGTGACTCACCGCAAAAAATGAGGAGCACATGGTAGAATAACTAAAAGCTACAAAATTACATGAATCACAACGCTTCTAAATTGCCTCGTCCTGACACACCAAAGAACTTCGTTTGTTGATGTCAAAAGTCAAAAGTGAGTGAAGTTTCATGTATCGTTCTCTGTCCACAAATTAAACTTTTCGTTATAGTCGTGCGGGGGAATATGATAAGAGAAAGAAAAGAAAACAAACAAAAGAAGACGAAAGAGAAAAGAATGTTGCATGTTCAAAATCTCACCAAGCTCTTCACAATTGCAAGTTGATCGTGTTAGTTGAAAATAAATATGCGTGTAGTGGCTCTCCGCGCGCACGTCAAAAATCAAATTCTATTGTTTGAAAGCCTTGCGTGCGTGATGGCAAAGTTACTAAAAATAGCCTTAGCCGCCATGCACGAACATCACACAGATATCAATACTGAGGTTCGCTCTCTTAGTGTTATGGTCTCTTGGTAGTGGCAACGATAGAAAACTGATGAGACTTTCTTTTACTCATGTTATATACATGTTCTTTTAGTACTGATAACCAAAAGTATAAGCCAAAGACATAGTTCGTTACTTATTATCTAGCAATACATCTACCTTCGCTAAAATTTAAACTGTTACGTTGTAAAATGTCTAGCTTTTGGTAACATATGCAAGAACAACTGACAACTGAGGGACGTATCAGGCTATCGATCGGCAAAGGCTACTAATGTGCTGGAATAGGAAGAGTTGTCATATCTTATTCTTAATTTTAGATCTTCAATGTCGTGAGTTTTTCCGATCTCAGTGTTGCCTTCCACTACGTACCCTTTTTTCTTGAAATATATTTCGGCCCGCCCGCTTACCGGCCTTGTCAGTCGTCTGTACGCTGTGCGACCGATAGAAGGATTATTTGATAAACGCCGATCAAATTAAAGGATGGCAAGTTCGAATGACTGATCAAAGGAAGTCGGAATGAATGACCGACAAAAAGAAATTCTGAATGAATGATCAGGAAAAAGCAATGTTCGACGTTTTCCCTGTTCATTTCGAATTAATAATATAATATATATTTACCTTTTAAACACCGGACTCTAGTGTTTAAATGATAAAATTTATCTTTTAAACACTATAGATTCTAGTGTTTAAAAGATAAACATGACTCAAACTGACTATCGGGTACCCACATTCTCACATTGATCCCCCACACAACTTGAATCAAAACTTAGTAGTTACTGACATACAGTCAATTGTACAGTATATAGCTAAAAAATTAGTAAATTGAAAATCACGGCCGGGTCACCCTCCGCTATTGAGAACCCCACTGAATAAAGATTTCAAGTTTAATGCCCAAACATATATACATGAATTACACAGAACGATATGATATAGTGATATCGACATACCTTTAATTTGGCTGTGCAGTCTTGTCCAGTCGGTTATCAACTCGTCTCGCAGTCTGCTGGCGAACATACACATTGTCTCCCCAAAGTAGTTCGTGATTTTACTAATGCACCTATCAATCTTAAGCCCCAGGGGGGGACCCCGGGCATACCCCGGGGGATTTGACATTTTGGTCTGTTTCAATGTCAAATTCCCTGCCCAGGGGATGGTTGTGGGGGTAAAATGATCGGCTATGGAGTGAAACATTTTGTCAAAAATCCCTACCAACAACAACAACAACAACACTTTATTTAATTGTTCACACTAATTACAAAAATATACACAGTCCGCAGGTAGCATAACTAATCTAGGCGGGCTGTGTTTTTAATAAATACAAGTAATTTAAGAAAAGAGAAGGGAAACTACTCTTGAGATCTTGTGCTATGTCAAATTGGGTATGCCCGGGGTCCCCTCCTGGGGCTTAACATTGACAGGTGCATAATGATACAAGAGAATGTTCTGAAACGTTCTAATAGAATACAAATTAGCATCATTTTATATTGGACCTTGGGAATATAGAGTGAAAATTATGAATTCTTGAGCAACAACCGAATATAGTGCAGGACCGACACGGATAGAAAAGCGGAAACATTACTTTAATTAGTATTTTGTTAGTCAATATACAACTTTTTTATTATTATTTTTCATGGGATTTTCGCTTTGCAAAATAAAATAAAATAAATAAAAAATAAAATAAAATAGAATAAAATGATAATACTTCGTTATGATAACAACCCGTCTAACCGAGAGTGTGGACAGATTCTGATTGGTTGAAAGAACAATAGTCATTGAACAAAACATATTGTTTAGAAAACGCTTGAAAACGCTTGAAACCAGCTGTTTGTTTGAACTCTTCATCAAATCAGGAGTTTTTATGATATATAGTTTTCTCAGTTTTGACAATTTTCCGTCGTTTCTAATCTGTGATTCACGATTCCTATTTTACAAGCCAGCGGTTTACCTCAATTTGTGCATGAACCCAAAACAAAATGGCGAGGCTTTATGTTGTTAGTTGTCTTCTTCAATTCAAAAGAAATTTTGCGAGGTAAATTGGGATTCATTTTATTGGTTATTGGTATATACTTCAGTAATGAAACATGGATTTTATTACTGCTTTGAAATTCTTAGATTGACTGAAATCGGCCGGTTCCAAGTCCCAAAATCACAAGGAACTTATGATGCTGGACAGGTAAGCTTGCACTTTCGATGATAATTTCAACAGTAAGTTATTTATAAACAAATTTATTTCTCATATTCAAATATTTGTCTGTCATCATAGGGACAGAAAGATATTAAGGATCTGAGGATGGTTCTAATCTGATGAAAATTTAGATTTCAGTGCTCACCTGAAAGTAGATCTTCACTCTTTGACTATTGTTTATTTCCGTTTCAGCTGTTTCTTCACAAAATGTTTGGTTACCGTGGAGTTATATTATTTCCATGGGTAGCAAGGGTGTATGATAGAGACAGAGAAACAATTGACAATGAAAAGTAAGCAACTCAAAGATGCTGGTCTATTTTGTACAACATAACAATATTCTAGTTACACATATTATCATATGACTTGTATTTCCCTGCTTGCATGCCTTTAATAAAACCTTTAGAAAGATGATGGGATTGGGAGCGTACAGCTTTGCTCGAGCAGGCCTTATAAACCCATACGGCCCTGCTCATTTCCAATTTTTAGCACTTTTTATAACAAAAAACAGGGCATATGATAAAATGCTTATTGACTGAATTAGGTCAGGCTGGACAGGAAAATATTTGGCTCTTGGTCATTTGTATGGACCTCACTGTGCTCGGTATATGGCATAACCTCGAGCCAAATATTTTCCTGTCCAGCTTTCCCACTCAGTCAGTAAGTACAAAGTAGGTAATAAATGCAACATGACAAAAGAGCAGGCTGTGAAATGATGAACATATGATATTCATATAGTCATATACAGGTTAACCAACTATGTCTTTTTTGGCTAGCTAAGAAGTCAGTCTAAATGAGATGTACTCTTCACTTTTCAAAATTCGCTGTGACACTGCAAGAAGTGAATGGGTTCAATACATGCATTGTATTCAAAAAAGGGTTATAACTCTGTGAAACTGCTGGAAGTGAATTGGTTCAGTACATGCATCATTTTCAAAGACCCTTATGGCACTGTGACAGTACCAAAAGTGTATTGGTTCTCATTTATTACATACATCATTCTTCAAAATCCCTTGTGACATTGTGACACTACCAGAAGTTCCGGAAAAAATGATAAAAATCTAAAATAAGAATATACAAATAAGAATATTGGCACCAAATCCAGAGACAGTGGTACCATGGTACTTTCTGTGATTATGGGCTACCTGTGTTTCCAGTGGCCCGACCATCATCACACTTGTGGCACCTAGAGCAGATTTCATATGAGTGTTAAACAGACCGCACCGTACCGTGACTGTGTCAGTGCCATGATGTCTATAAAAACATTTGAAATTCTTGCCGTAACCGTGCTGTGACTGTGCGGTGCCATTTCCACACTCATACAAAATCTACTCTATTGCCTTTTACCTGCAAAGAAGGACACATGCATTTATTCATTCATTAGTCTTTCTTCACAAAGAGTTGTTTGCTTTAATCAGTGCAATTAAGTTGGGACCTTATAGGGCTGTCTGCTTTGAGAAAGTACGCTAGAGTTGTTGTTCTAACACAATATTTCTTTCAAACTTTTCCAGGAACCTCGAAGAAAATCCCAACAATTTAAACAATATAAACAAAGAACTTAAACCAGAAACTCAAACATATTACCAAACATTGATCGACACTCGGGATTCTCCATTTATTGTATGTATATCATTAATAAATAAAATGAATATTCACTTACTTGATTTTTTGCATTGCATTGGTATTACTTTCCTGCCCACACTCTTATTCATTTATAAAAGTCACATTTCTTGGAAAGGTGCTCCAATCCATTGTCTGATGATAGCACTGTTAAATCAGAGTTGGAATCAAAGCATACTAGATACTTTTTTCCATTTCAGCGAGCTCAACCAGAGATTGTCACATTTTTGGGTCATGATACAGATAATGCATTGTACACAATTCCAGGCAAGTAATAATAACTAAATATTTCATGAGAGAAGCACCCATGTACATGTAATGTGAATGTTAACCATAATGGTTCTCCAGAAGTAACGAGAATATGAAAGAAAAAATAATAATCTAGAAAAAACTATTCCTATCAATGAATATCAAAATGATGATGATGATGATGATGATTAAAATTGAATGTATATACGGAATATAGTACGGAAGCTGATGTGGTTGGTAAGGTAATGGCAAGGTAACGGTAAGGTAACGGTAAGGTTATGGTAAGTGGTCGATGAACCAAGTTACTGACCACTTACCGTACGGTGCAGATTGTTCACGATTACCAATTGAATGGGTAGTAGTTGTAGATTAAAATAAGTAACGTGCTCTGATTTTGTTCTTTGTTTACATTATTTCACAAAAAGTACTGGTGTTTCATTAAGGGCTGTACACTGAACAAATTGACTATAGTACCATTTCTCAAAAAGCCTGATAACTTTACGGGCCCATTAACCTAGCCTGTATGGGTGGCCCTTGAGGATGGAGGGGGGGGGAGGGGAAGGGGCAACTGGCTGGCCACACAGGCTATAACTTACCCTTATGAAGGGTTGTGGGTGCTTGTGTACTTCCGTAATTTTTGCAAAAAAGTGATCTTGGGCAAGTTGCATAAAATTTAACATTGGATGTAATATTTTATTGTAAAAGTCAGCCTAGTTAAAACACTGTTATAAGTATTAATCTAACTCAATTAGTAGTACATGTACGTCTGATATGTTACATTTTATGCAACTGGAACCTGGTCTTTTGAGAAACGGGTCCCAGAAATAAAAATGACATTGTCTAGTTGCTTTCAACATCTCGCTGTAGATACTTTTCAAAAAGAATGTGTATCGTTCACTATCTTATGCTTTTATAGTAAGCCCCACAGTGGCTGTATCATCATGTGCTTGTGCTAAAAAGTTTCAAATGTAAATGTAACTTGTTCATTTTTTCAGGATTGGATTACGTATCACACACTGACATTCTACCATATATCATAAGTGACCCATTCTCAAAACCCATCAATCATGAACTGTTTGATAAATTCTTATCACCAGAACCAGGAAAAGGTAAAATAATGTTTGATTTGGATAAAGTTTGATAGAGTGGCTGCATTGATTAGTGCACAGCCTTCTGTACAAAAACTTTGAGGTTCATGAGCTCATTGTTGTGCGATTTTCACATCCTTTTTATTTCCCTCTTATTTGCATGGTGCGGAGTAGCTTTATATACCCTTAGGATGGAGCATGGGGGAGGGGTAGATGGGGCACTGTCTACCTCCTAGAAGATCACCAAAAAAGTAAAAATACATGTATGAAAAAAAACAAAGGGAAAAAGAACAAATTAAAGTAAAATTTAAATTAATATCCTGTCTTCATAAAACATGCTTAATATTATTACTACATTAGTAGCTTGCAATTAGATTTAAATAGTTGTTCCTTACATTTTGTAAATTTCAGTTCCACCATTTGCATGTAAAGATGCTCTGCGAGTCTGGCAAGAAAAGAACCACAAGTGGTTAGAGTTGACAGATGTCCATTCAGAGACAACCAATAGCGTTAAAGTTACTGTCATGCCATTCTTTATGGGGGTCAAGGTATACTACATACACTGCACAGCCATCATGTAGACTTTGTATGACTCTGCAAAACCATAGATGTTGTTAATAATAAGTGTTCAAATGTTGAGTTATAGATTTGTGAGGGGGGTCCCCAGGAGAGAAACAAGAGTTACTAAAGTGTAGCCACGTTTTCTGAACTTTTTGAATAGCCACTTTAAATATTTTGTATTTAATTGTGGCACCTTACAGCCCATTCTGTGATTTTCAGAGTCGTACAAAGCTTGCACAATGTTAACACATGCACTGATATGTTAGCACATGCACAGACATAGACACTCATGCTAGTTTGCATGTTTTATTTGTTGTTAATGTTCTTTAGTTTGTGGTAAATCTTTCATGACATACAAAATTAACGTTAATAATTCTTCAAACAACTACATAGTCTATTTCTCTTTTGAAGACTGTTCAACCTGCACCAAATTATTGGGTAAGTAGATTGTACACTATTTTTATTTAGTCTTTGATGGTGATTGCTGTTGTTTTTGATGATGATGATGAAGAAGATGATGATGAATGTTGATGATAATGATAATGATGTTTTATTCTGACAGCATTATTGTAGGAATAGAAAACGAGGCAGCATGCTACATGTATGTTGAGTTATAGAAGCATGTGGGAATTGTAAGAAGATGAGAAGGAAGGCATAGCTGAGTGCTTTTCAACACTTCTCAAGTCTTCTTACAATTCCCAAGTGCTTCTATAACTCAACATAGCACTGCTGCCGAGTTTTCTATTTCTTTTAAAAAATACAATTAAAGTTTTCTTTTCTTTATTTGCTGGTGGAAGTTTGAAAATCAAAATGTGCACGTGTGTGCTGTGTGTTCTCATGGAGAACGTGTGACATGCGTCCTTTGGCCAATCAGAGCGTGCATTATATCATAGTTATTTTATAAAACCACATAATGGCTCCTCATTCACACATACTGAGAAACAAACACCCATTACCACTATATTCAATATTGCCATGCATACATGCATAAGGAGAGTTATTAGGAGAGTTAAAACTAGAGAACCCAGAGAAAAACCTCTTGGTATGGAAGAGAACAATGAATGTAGTCAGAAATTGAACTGTGGCCTCAGTGGTCACATATAAACCAACCATGCCACACATAGCCCTTTTGTTTTTTCGTAAAAATATGTATATATTTTACTCTGATCCTTTTCAGTGGCGCTACTGTATCCGCATAGAAAACTTAAGTCCAGAGACAGTACAACTGAGAGAAAGACACTGGAGAATATTTAGTTTGTCTGGTACATTGGAGACTGTTAGAGGACGTGGTGTGGTAGGACAGGTCAGTAGGTTACATCACATAATCACAGGGGGGGGGGGGGGGTACTTGAGCTCAGGAGTGACAGGAAGATGTGAATTCCTTTTGGGGTTTGAAATTTTTCAAAATCAGACATTTTTAGGATGTGAACTTTCTGGGTAGGAAATTTCACTAAGGTTTTTTGGGGATATTAGCCTTGCTATCTACTTATAATGTTCTCTATTATTTTTATTTATGAAGAAAAACTCTGAGACTTTTTTGGTTACTTTATGGACAGATGGCTTTTGGGGGGGTTGGTCTTTGCCTCGTTGACCTTTTGTGGTTTCACCATTCTAGCTTCATTTGCACCTACCCATCAGTCTTGAGTACCCCTGGGGTTATGTGTTTTCAAATACCCTTTGCGTAAAGCCACTACTACTAATATGCAGATGCACCCTTCACCTCTCTTTGGCTCAGTAAAACAAAATAATCACCTGCATTGTAACCATATCATTGTTTTAGTTGCACCAAATTGAGGCAAGAGATTTATCTGTATGTGATTAACAGTACTATGCAAAGGGTCAATGCATTTACTATGATGTGATATTTTTCAGGAACCAGTTTTATCACCTCAGCAACCAGCATTTCAGTATAGCAGCCATGTTTCTCTTCAAGCACCAAGTGGTCATATGTGGTAAGGGATACACTTTAGCATGATGATAAATCAGTGTTTTACAATCAATCAGTTTCTCACTTTCTGATTGGTTGAGAACTGTCAACTCGGCTACTGACACATTTTGTTTGACCATGCATGATGTAAAATGTTGGTAAATAAGAGTCCATATCACAGAAAAACCATTGTAAATTTGTTAATTTTCACAGCTTTAGAAAATGAATGTATTGCACTAAGGGATGCACTCTAACAAATGGATTAATGGATCAGTGTTTTTACAGCTTTGGAAAGTAAATGTATTGCATTGAATGTACTTTAAAAAAACCATTAAAACTTTGCTATTGAATGTGACAGCTGATGCCATATTCACTATGTCTTCATTCAATTAATGCAAAAGTTCACAGTCTTGGAAATTGATTTTTGATGAGGGACAGATTTGGGAGAATGTAAAGAAGTCTTTATGTTGTCACAAAATATCAAAGAAACTCTTCTTACATGTGATCCAAGTCATATCAGAAAGATACAAATCACTTGCATTCAAACCAAATTTTCCATTTTCAAATAAGGGACAATAATGTATTATCTAGTTTTTTTATTACTTAGTTATTATCTAATCTCCCCTCCCCCGTAAGGTTTCTTATGGCCCACTCCTTAGTGTAGTAATTTAGACAAAATATGAAGTGCAAATAAAGCTGCATTCATTCTAGAATCTCATTTTTTGTTCTGTTTTTCACAGGGGTACTTTTAGAATGGAACGTCCAGATGGCAGTACTTTTGATGTAAGAATACCTCCGTTTTCACTGGAGAGCAAAGATGAAGACCCCACTCCAGTTGTATAACCTTTGAAAGTGTACAAAATGATATTTAACAAACAATTAAGATTGATTCCATAAGTAGCTCTATTGAATTTCTAGTTGAGTAATATTACATAGGGAGAAAGTAGAGCAGTGAAAAGTGGTTTAGGAAGAATGGAACAATGGCCCCCAAAAAGTAGGGAAGAGGTAAATTTCAGCCCCTGTTTCTCTACTCGCAGCAGCACTTCATGGAATCAGTCTGAAAATAGATGAAAGTTCTTCAAATTCTATGTTGGATCAGAAGTGGTGGAATTTTAGCAATGGTATTATATTGGATGGCACAGCTTCACTTTGTGTTCAAAGCCGCTTGATTACTCATGTATCAAAAAATGAACACAATTGTTACAGTTGTATAAACTGTCTCTAGATGCTCAAAAAGTGATAAATCGTGAAGTATGTTTTTTACTTGAGAAATGAGTAATAATTACTGACACACTTAACACTGCTCATAAACAGTGCTGCACTCCTCGCCTTTTAGATGAATTATATGAAATATGGCAGTGAGTCCACATGTGCACTCACATGTATGCTTAATTCACTGGTGATAACTTTTGGATTTGGAATTAACAATCAGAGTGTGTCATATACCTTCTGTACAACTGGAAAAGGGATGTTTTACTGAAAATGATTGCAATTTTTTAAAGACATGTATACATTGTTTATGTTAGACATTTTGAAATGAAAACTGAAACTGAGCTGAAAATGTGTACAATTTTTCTAATTTTTATGTTTAATGGAAAATAAGCTTATTTCTAAGAAGAGGGATTATTAACCAACAATCAACCAGCAATCTATGTTATTGTCTATACATTAAGCAAAGTGTACTGATGACTTGTTATTGTGTCAAATTCTTATCATGTAAATAAAGACAATTTGTTTGCAAATACTTGTAACCTGTTGTTTGATTATTACAAAATCGGCTGCGCCTCGGACTGGAACTAATCCTCGATTCCGGAAAATATGGCGTCTCGCGTTGCATCTTGGGAAAATGTACCAAATTTAGTTGAAGACAGTTGAAGACCAAATATAAATATGCATGTCAAAAATTTCAGCTTCTTTTAGCGAAATGTCGCTCGACACCATGTTTGTTTACATTTGGTCTTCAACTAAATTTGGTACATTTTCCCAAAACTAACGCGAGACGCCATCTTTTCCGGAATCGAGGATTGCGCGGACTTGAGACCCCGTCAAGTCCTTATTGTCAGGCCACAGGCAGCCCAATTAGCTCTTTATCTGAGGTGTTATGTTACATTAACGAATGAGTTATTCTAACGTATTCATCGTTAATTTTCTGAAGCACGTAAATTGGTACTTTTATGAATAAAAATTGCTTACCTTGATAACTTATAGTCTTATTTGATATTCGACTGAGTTTGAAGCCATTTGGGGGCGTTTTTACGGAGTTATCGTAATTTTGGTTCCCAAGGCGCATTTATACAGGGTTAGCCTCCTTTTCAGGAAAATTCACGGCAGTAAACTCGATTGTTCTTTATCAACAATGTATGCATCGGCTCTCACTGGTATTTTGAATAATTTACGTTGACTCGAGGCTAACGCTGTATAAATGTGCCTTTTGTTACTGACGCGCGCTAAAAGTTGTCTGGTAGAGCAGATTTCGTATGAGTGTGAAACGAACCGTGCCGTGACCGTGTCAGTGCCGTCATGTCTATAAAAACATTCGAAATTCTTTCCGTAACCGTGCCGTGACCGTGCGGTGCCGTTTTTACACTCATACGAAATCTGCTCTATAGCCACCGTACGACCTGGGAGTGTTTGAATGACAAGTCACATTTGAGCACAGGTTGCAATAGTTTGAATTCATGTGATGGCGATCGTGGGAACTTAATTTTGTTACACCATCGACAAACAAGGAATTTCATGCGACTGTGACCTGACAGTTATGCTGTGTGTCCACCCCTCCTCACATGTTGCGCTCAACATGTACAGTTCCGGTTTTAGGATCGAGTCAGTGTGCTAGACCTCCGCTTTTTTCTGCAACGTTACGGTGCACGAAGCACTGCAGGGAAGGACAACGGGCGCAACTGCATGTGTTGCGCGCAATGCTTGAAAAAGTTGCGAGAAAAGTTTCATTGTGTGTGTTTAGGCCGCCTTTAGGAGCCAGTCACTTGCATATCGTCATAAGCTAAAGCAAAGCAAAGCAGCTAAGCCGTGGAGCTAAGAAAACTTTGTGTTAGCCGAGGCCCGAATGAAATGAGAACAAGTTGAGACTGCAGTTGAATACTCCAAGCTTTTCCAAGCACTGATGCGAACGTGTCTTTTCAAAAGGGGACTTATAATTCTAGTTCTCTTTAATTTCTTGTACAAGAGAAATTTTGATGTACAAATTATCAGAACATTAAACTAGAAAAATTATAACGTTTTGCGCAGTATATGAACTTGCAAATAAACTAAAACATTTAGCACACTTTAAAGTGCTCATAAGTCGATATAAATGATTGCATGTTGACGAAAGCAAGCGATCAAACGAGTCGCACTGTTATATATAATCTATATATATATCAAGAAGACCATATTAACAGAGCGAAACTGATATTGACAATGTCGTTTAAGGTTATTTTTGTACCATGCATCGCGCGCGCAAACAAGAAATACAGATCACGACATCTATCCGTAAGTTTATTCGCTCTCTACAGTAGTATTTTGGTATATCTTGCAATATCTTGTCAGTGGTATTATGATGAACTTGGCCCCTCATCCGGCATTAATTGGCAAAACTATGCTATTCTAGCTCTCCGACAATTAGAAAAAATAATTCCTAAGAACCCGGCCGACGACTTCCACTCTTGAACACTGTCTGAAACTAAAAAGGTATATAGTCTGAAACTAAAAATAGAACGACCAATTAAATTTGTGGGTGCAACTAATACGACGGCTACGGTAAAATATATTCCTTAAAAGTAGAACTCACTAATAGCTTTAAAAATAGCAGTATTTGATGATGGTGGGTTGAGTGTTTATGCTGTATAATATCCTTATCTTGCTAGTTATTGGCCCGTATTGATTTAATGTTCTTTGAACTGATAAAACATTCTAAGATATCGGCCGCAAAGCTGGCAACCCACGGGCAATGTATCTCTGATATGACGCAAATAGTAAGGTACACTAGTGCACGAAGCTAATAATCTACTGCATCTTTCCACTTTGGAGAGCACGATTTCTCTTGCACGTGTACAAAATGAGACAATGAATACGCACTCAGATTGAATTCGTATGAAGCTAGTTTACAACCATTGACGTCGAAGGCAGGATTCTTAACTCCTACGAAAGGGTGTTAAGATTAATTCGTCTGGTTAATTTTGATGTAATTATTTTAAAATATGAAGTGTCTTAATGAAGAAGGAAGTTAAAGAAGGGAACTAAAGAGTAGATAGGACTGAACCCAATGTTTAATTATTGAGAATGTACTGAAATGAATTAATAAATGAACAAAAGCTATTAAAATAGCTATGAATATTTGAAAAAGGAGAAATTTTGTTTCCTTCGTTTCTTTTTTATCGTTATTTTTGTGTGAACGAGTGAGCCTACTGGTAAGACAAGTTTACTACAGTCGGGTTTTCCCCATAGCTCTTTTTGTTTATACCTGTTTCAAAAAACGTTAACGTTAGTCAATGCGAATCTGAGACGAAACATAAATAAATTGCTTTGTGTTCCTTGACTAAAATACGAAAAAACAATTCGATTTCTAACTCAAGCACAGTAATTTATAATCCAATATCACAGCAAACTGCATCATTTCAGGGCTTTGTACGTATATATCAAAACCTGCTGCCAGTTCCAGACGTCAGATTCAGATTCATTCATTCGGATTCAGATCTGCGACCTTTTCTTGAAAGAGGTATAATCTATTTCTGTGAAAACTATTAAAGTTAAAGTTAAAGTAGTAGTGACATGATTGTCATTAGTCCTTTTTAATATATCAAGGTACGTTCCGCCTCGAAACCAATAAAGCTATCAGACATTGACATTGCACTGGCGGGCCTCATGACCAAGTTTAAAAAAGCAATATTTTATAATTAGCGCTAGCTAATTAAAGATCTCCCGAAGATCGTTGCCGGAGTTAAAAAGATATAAAGAAAATGAAACTCAAAGAATAAAGAAATTTGGTGCGCGTCTGTCATGGCCCGTCATGAGCAATCGAGAAAAAGAGTTTTAGTTCATGTTTTCAAATTCATTGAGGATTAGCTTGATTGTATAAAAGTAATTAGAGATGTCACTCAAACGAAGAGAAAGTTAAACAAACATATGTGCTCATACTACTATGAAAAATGTAAAACATCTGGAATTATCTGGAGTTCATGGCTCCTAGAATTATTGATGCATCCTCAAAAAAAAGAAAGGAAGGAAGAAAGAAAGAAAGAAAGAAAGGAAGAAAGAAAGGAAGAAAGAAAGAAAGGAAGAAAGTAAGGAAGAAAGAAAGGAAGAAAGAAAGAAAGAAAGAAAGAAAGAAAGAAAGAAAGAAAGAAAGAAAGAAAAAAGAAAAAGAAACAACGACAAGAAGAGAAAAGAATTGAAACGGAGAAAACACTCACAAACAACCAAAATAAAGCAAGAATACTTGAATAGGCAAAGCTCACTGGGAGTAATATAAATTGCATAGAACTGTCAAGATGACATTTATTTCGACTGACTGTCCTTTATTACCAAATTAAAACAATTCAGTTGATTCACTTTTAGAACTAGTTTTCTATCACTCACTTGACAAACTAAATAGCGAGAAAACATGAATGATTTATGTATCTAGATTATTTCTATATACAAAGAACTTAACCCGACAACTATAAAGTGTTTAACTGCACGGAACGGACCCCGAAACTGTTTAAATGCGTCAAATAGTTGCCTAGGAGATCGAGCAATAAACGGATTCCCAATTTTGTATGACCCTGACCCAACTGTACAAAAATAACTACAGAAATACTATAGAATTGCTTCCTCGACGAATGCGAAAGCTAACATGATAAATAAATATGATATTTTACGACGTCAAAACAGACTAAGTGGCCGCGAAAAGCTACTTTTAGCTTAGGTTTCAAATTCAGTCAGTAGCGACTATTTTTAGAGCATTTTTCAATTATCATTTTAGTTATATTGCTTTATTAGAACAGCTTTATATTAAAAATGAGTAAAGAGGGGGTAAACTAGAACAAAAGCGAGAAAGAACAAGAGAATTGAATGAGAAAGTTTCAATTTTTGAGACGAGATGGCTGCGCTAATTATACTGGTAAAAATATAGGATAGTTATGTATTCTAGCTCGTTTTGCCGGTCTAGACTATTCGAAATCTTGATCCTTACAAATAAAAAAGACGACATTGCTCAATCTTCCCTCAGTAACCCTTGGCAACCGAATGAATGAGTTTTTCGGCGTGGGAGCTGAGAAGAACATTTTTCATCGATGACGAATGCATTTCCCTAGAAAGCAAATATAGACTTTGCTTATCGTGAATCTCAAAGCATATCTAAACTTTCTTATTCCGCTAGGCGTTTAAAGTTTAAAAGGATTTCAACCTTTATTCTGATCGATCCCGCGCCCACCGACACTAAACTGGCTTCTTTCCCGGGAAAAAATTTGAAGTGCTTCTATGCCAAATTAGGTCAAAATATCCATATTAGGACGCTTCGCGTGGTAGGCTTTTATACGCATGTGCACATAAAGTCGTTTACACACAACATAACAGTTAAAATAAGTTTAGCTGTTTCGCGGATTTTCCCTCATAAAATGTTTTCCCGAAATACGATTGCCTTGAAAACTTGTATGGAAGAAGTTCATTGAGTACTACACCTTTGTGAGGATTCATTTGACTGAAATGCGTTTCCGAGATGGAGAAATCTGGATTAAAACTGCAACGTAGCGTATGTAAATTCTTGGAGTTTGTTAGCACTGAAGCCGCTGAGATCCAGGTAGTCTAAATAGTTATTGAATTAACTGTGATTTCTTGGAGTCCGGTCTCTTGATTTTATAGTTCTCAATAAGCCTTTATTATGCCGATGCCCTCGGCTAATGGAAATATATCTATTATGGATAAAGAATTCGGTTCAAACTCCAAGAAAACTGTGGATGAACTAAAGCGACAGGTAGCTAAACTGAAAGCCGAGTTGGAATCGGAACGGACCAAACTTAAACAAGTACATCGGGATAAAACTAGTGAGCTAAAGCGAATCCAGGAAAATCACGAAAGTGAGAGACATCGGACTATTGAAAATGTCACCAAAAGACTGCAAAGTGAGCACGCAGTTGAACTGCGCCGAATGCGTGAAAGTTTGGGAAAAGAAAAGGACCAAGAATTGCGTCTAGTGTTAAAATTTAAGGAAGAAGAATTAAAAGCATTGAAACAACAAATTCAAGAGGAAAAAGAGCGCTCTAAAAGAGCTGAAGATGAATTGAAAAAACTGAATACCGAAAGAACTCGAAGCGGGAGTACAAATGAAGTTGAACAACGTCTTCGGAATGAAATCAACGATCTCAAAGAACAGAAGCGCAAACTAGATGAATCTTACAAGCTGAAATGTGCTGCAGATTATGAAAAAGCTGAGCTAATAAGAAGACTAAAAAATGAACATGAACGGGAAATTAATTTATTAATTCGGGAGTCGAAAAGAGAGGTGGCCAAAGAGTACCATCATTTGCGATCTGCAGAAAAAGCACTAGAAGAAAAAAATCACGAACTTGCTTTCAAAGATCAGCTCACACGAAAACTCGAGGCAGAAAAGCAAGAAATTCGACAGCGAAGAACTTCACTTGATTCTTCAGAAAGTCCTTATAGATCCCAATTAGGAAGCGGGACTCCAGAATTGGAACTTTTACCGGAAACGGATGATGTGGTAAGTGCAGTATTGCCATATTGAAGTTTGTAGTAACATGCTGCGGTCGTCCGCGACTACACGGAGACGTTACCACCGCAACCGTGCATTTCTTGTTACGCTTTCTGCTTTTTCTACTAACAATATTCCGTGTTTATCTGTTGGAGCTGTGAACCGAGTCGTAAAGAGAGAATTCAAACCAAGTCATTAGTATTTAAACTCAAAATAAAATGTTTTATGCCAACATCAATCATGACGAATTCGTGTTGGGCTTTGTTTGCTATTGGTTTGTTGCTTTGTATCAATGTTGTTCGCTGGAAATTAGTAAGTCAAACCATCATCGCGACTGCTCAATAATCTTATCTTTGTAGGTCAATTCGCTGTGAGTAATTGCTTAGTTTATCGATCTTTCATGGAATTCAATTGTGGATGTCGTTTGGAATTGAACTTCCATAGTTAAATAATAACAAGTACTGTGATTTGATTGTTGATATGTGTCAAGGCGAAAAGGCCAAAGAGTGTAAAAAAATATCGACGAATACTAAATACTGTCCAACATTCTCGAAGACGCTCTACAAACCACAATCTAAAAGTCTCCTCAAAAATCATGTTTGTTAATATTATTTACAACTCTTCAACTGTTCGCCCCCCATGTCGAAAAATCACAGATGTCCTTGATCATCTCTATAAGCAGAAACACGCAAACATCAAATTTATGTTTCAATATTCTCTAATTATCACAGAAAAAGCATTCCAAAAACACCAACAGTAATTTTATATCGTATTTTTTATTGTTTAATAAATATTTAAGTGTATTTTGACTGAAGATTTCAAAAAGTTTCTCCAGTTAATCCTTAAAGTGAATTTTGTTTAGAGTTGTTAATCCAGTAACTCCAGAGTCTAGTGTTACAACAGATAAATTGTAATTGTCTAGAATTCTTTGTTGAAAACAAACTGTCGTAAATACCTTCATAAACCTCGCACACTTTAGCATTGAAATTTAAAGTAAATATTACTCAAATGTGCTAATTTTGAGGGATTAGATGATGTCTGTATTAGGTTTTCTTTATTTGTTTCAAATTAAAAATCCTCTGTTACCAAGTTTACGTACAGTATTTGCAATATATCTTGGCAGATCTATCTCTAAAAAAAAAAAATCCAAAAAATCTTAAGTTTTTAAAACTTTGTAGCAAAAGTTATAAACAATCATTAATAATTGATTATCTCATACAGTTTTCACCTTTTGCTCTAACTCTATTGTGACTCTATTCAAAGAGTACAAAAATAGCTTGTGAAATTAATATTTAAACATAATCTTGGGGATATTTAGGTGATGTATATGTGTTGGGAGTTTGACAGCACAAGCTAAGGAAGCTTAGAAACACAAAGTGTAGCCAAGTGATTCTGTTGCTTTTCAAGTGCTCTACATATCTCCCAGCTGAGTGTTTATATCACGCAGTACAGAGCCCACAAGCAACCATTTATAGTGCAGCCGTTAATATATACCTAATAAATAATCCATTTCTCACAGTACTTCTCACATCTATAATAATTTGCACTATGCACCCACAAACGTGAAAACAAGCCATGCAACTGCAAAGTTATTACCTTATTTCTATAATTAATTTATTTGTGCACTTTTCATTTTACTGTGAAAACTACAACATACATCATGACACAATAGAATACAGAACAGATATAGATAACATTTTCCATAGACTGGATTTTGCATTCAGTACAGACATCACAGAAGAACTATAGACAAACTATAGATAGCCCGGGGGCGTACTCCCATAGATTTGCTATACGGGTAGGTGCTGCCAAACAAGGTATGGTTTTCAGCAATTGTACTCTGGAACAGGGTATATAAAATAGCTCTTTCTCTCTCTGGAACAGGGTAGCTTTTTTACAAAGTACGTCTGGATGTTGCATAAACGTCGCTCTGTAATTAGGTACCAAAAGAAAACAGTCGGGAAATCAGATTGACTCTTCATTAAATGCTTGACAAAACCGATAACACAAACTATTGCATGTAAAAACGCAAAACATTTCACTGGGACAGGGTATATTTTTGTGGTACTTACTCTGGAACAGGGTAGTGTTTTAAGCTTTTTTACTTTGGAACAGGGTCAGGGTTTGAGGGGCTCAGCGGCACGTCCCTACCCAAAACTGGAAGGAGTCCCCCCCCCCCGGGATAGATAGACAGCTAGGACTGATGTTTAGGCATTCTACAAACTGTAATTGGTGCCACTGAGTTTCCATTAAGTACAGCATGGTTCCCACTGACCAAATTAATGGAAAAGTCAGAGAATTCTTCAATTTTTAAGTTGGTCAGGGAAATTATTATGATTTGCAACAAAATTCAGGGAATTTTGAGTTGTTAGAAGGCTTTTGCATCAGGAAGCCATTCAAATGTTACTAACCTAATACGGTCTCATATTTTTCGCATTCTTGTGCATATTACGTGCGTTCTTTTGAGAATTGTATAATAATGCACAGTTACCTTTAAACTTTGCTCCATTAGTTAATGTGTCAATACACTAGCAGTCTGACTTTAAAATGACCTTATCCAATCAACATATGTCTGTAAACATTTGCTTCTAAGTGATCCACCCTAAATTTCCCAATTCATTATGGATTTGTACGTGTAATATATTGCTACACTGCATTGGTTTACTGCAAACTACAGAACCCAACATTGAATCTATGGAAGAGTTGTTCACCCTGTTTGGTTAACTGTTGTAGATATATTATGGAGAAATAGAGTAATTAAGAGGAGCAGAGTACAAACACTAAAAGTGTGCAACATAAATAGTACTAAATAGTGCTAAATTATGCAAATTATTTTGTTTTCTATTGTTTAAATAGTGCTATTTAGTACTAAATAGTGCAAAGTATTGTACACTTTAAGTGTTCACTAGCATAACATTTGATCATATATTTTCAAGTTTATTTAAATTTTAGTTTCAGTCACCCTCTAAAGGCCGTCTTGACAAAGAAAGAGAATTAAGAAAGAAAAATGCTGAGTTACAAAGCAAACTTGATCAACTGGAGAAAAAATGTAGCCTGCTTGAGGTAAATATTATATCTTCTTAAACACATATTTACTGTATTTTGTAGTGAAAATTAATATCTCATGATGGCTAGGTATTATTATGTACCTCACTCTAAATCCTACATTCTACTGTTGAATCAAAATTTCTCCTCAAAAACTATTACATTTTTAATTACACTGATCACTTTAGTCAACTAACGTTAAGAGATCTTATTGACTGTGCTAGTGATATATGTAATTACATTGTAATAATGTTACAATTACAGAAGGACAATGCCTCCAAACACTCTGGAAGTCAAAAAGGTACAAGTCTTGTGGAGGAAAAGGTTAAAAAGCTCAAGAAAAGAAATTCAGAGCTTGTATCTATTGCAAGACAGCTGGAGGAGAAAGCCAAAAAACTACAAGAAGAGAAAAATGCAACAATGGTATGCTCAAGACATTTTAAGAATAAAGTTAATGTTGGCACATGTGTAATGTGGTAGTGAGCAATATTTATTGCTAACAATACACAAATTTCATATGGATATATATATATATATAATATATGATCAATAGCTAGTTAAGAAGTAAGGATGGCACGGTTGGTTAGTGCGCAGCCTTCAGTGCAAGAGGTCCCTAGTTCGATCCCCAGTCCTGACCTCACATCCTTGTTTTGACTTCTTTCCTTTCCGTGTAGCTTTAAGTAGCTTTAAATACCCTAAAAACGGAGCACTGATGGAGAGAGGGGAGTAAAATGAGTGCACCATCGGCTTCCTGGAAGATAAGCTCAGCTAAAGGAACTACCGACATTAAACAAGGTCCTTTACCTTTTTTACCTTTTAGGGATAAGTGATTATATAAAAGTTTGTTTGAAAGGGATTTCAAGTCCTTTTTGTGTGTTGTAAGTTCAGTCTTTAATTCAAAGTGATCAGTTTAGATAAAACCAACACACTTAACAAATTAAAGTTCACCATTACACAATAATCCTTTATGCCCAAACTTTATAATTCTCTTCTAGAAACAAGCAAATTGCAAAGCTGACCCCAGTGCAGAAGTTGAACACATGAAGAAAATGTTTGCTAGACAAAGAGCTAAGGATCTTGCAGAGCATGCACGATCTCACATGGAAAAAGACAGTGAAATTGAAAACCTGAAAAAAGAAGTGGCATCATTAAATGCTGGAACAAGAGAACAAGCAGAGGTATGTTAGTTACCATATGCAGTTGAAGTTTGAGTGATGAGATGCACATGAATTCGAGGATCAAAGTTTGTTTCATTAAATTTATCACAAAAATTTGCAGAATGAAAAAATTGAGGAACTTCAAGCTATCATAGCAAAAACAGCAAAAGAAAGATTGATATTGGAGAAAAAGCTGGCTTCCATTGAATCACCAACCAGTGTCTCCACTGCATCCAGAGCAGATGATCAGGAAAAGAGACCCTTCAGTAACAGGGTGAAAGATAATGAAAGTTTGCAGATAGTAAGTGATTGTGGATTCAAGAACTGCTTTGACAAATTGATAATTTTTTGTTGTGTGGTAAAAGGATAAAGCCTTATTATGCAGTTAAATTATTATGAATTTTTGTGTTGTAAAAACCTTACAAAATTGTACACACTGCGTGTTCACAATTGATTCCTGTGTGTGTCTATTAGCTCTTTTTTAATTTGAATATATAAAATGTCTGTGGAAAAGTTGCCACATTGACTAAATAATTGTGAGCATGGGTGTATGGTGTGTGTAAAAACTAATGAGTCACTCAGATGAATTAGTTATTACTTCACAAAACTGCAGCTCACTATCAGAATTCCCACTCAACAACCCACATAATGCATTTTTGTTATCTTTTATTTGTCTATTATCAGCCCACTAACTCAAATTCATGAAAACAAATGCTAGAGTACATGACTTCCTAGCAAGCAAACGCTCCAAGACTCCTCTACCTACTACAATAATCACAGCACCACTTCCCATATGCCAGCCATCATGGTTCCAGTGGACAAGATGTTTGAAATGAACACTGAATTACCATTCCTCTGTGTCCTCACGTACAATTTCTCTGTTTTCAGCAAAAGCAATTAGAAATGAAGGAAAAAGAGTACGAAAATCTAAAAAAATCGACTGAAGAAATGAAAGCCAGATGTTCCAAATTGGTGAGTTGCGTTAGTCGGACTTAATTGAGCTAAAATAATTTCCATCGTTTCTTCACTTTAAAATCCTTTTGTTCCTTAGGAGCTTGAGCGTGAAAAGTTTGCAGCGAAGTGTACCATGCTTCATCAGAAGAATTCAGAACTTGGAAAGCGAATGAAGGAGTTTAATAAGGTTCTGTCCCATTTTATTCTCATTCTTAGATCCATTTCATTACACTTCTCATTTACCCCCTCTATATTGTAATCTAATATCCTTTGCATTTTATGTACATCTCATAATTCCTTCTCATCTCTTTTCAGTTCTTTACATTTTCATCTTCATTCTTTCAATATTCGAATTTTGATATGGTTTTTATCTATCCTACTTTTCTTATACATGTACTTGTGTTTATCTTTGAGTGAAATTCACGAAATAGTCTCGATAAAGCTATTTGTTTATCAACAAAATTCACTAACACAATGTTGTTATTTCAGCTTGAGGAAGAGATAAAGAGCTTAAAAGACGATCTTCAAAAAGCGGAAGACGAACGCCATGTTTTGCAGCAAGAATGTCTGAAACTTAGAGAGCAGTTGAAGGACTTAATGCACGTAAAACAGGTAGGTGTTAAATTGTAGACGTACACGTATACCACTTTATTCATTCATTCATTTCTTTCTTTCTCTCTTTTCTTTCTTTCTTTCCTTCCTTCCTTTCTTTCTTTCTCTTTCTTTCTTTCCTTCTATCTTTCTTTCCTTCTTTCCTTCTTTCTTTTCTTCTTTCTTTTCTCTCCTTTCATTTATTCATTCATCCATCCATCCTTTTAGTCATTCGTCCGTTTAGTCATTCATTTCTTAGCGTAACTTCTCTCTCTAAAGAAAAGACAAGAAAATTTTGTATGAAAAAAGGCAACATTAATATAATAATTTTATTATTTGAAGAATATGCATTTCACAAAATTATCTTGTACATTATTTTTACGAGGTCGAAATGCTGCCAGAGTGTTTTCGTGTAATTCATGAATACCATTATAGGAATTTCAATCGTTTTCAGGACTTAGAAACATCTGAACAACAGCGAAAAATGTTAGAGAAGGAACATGTATCAAGTATGTCAAAACTGAAAGAACGTGAAGAAGAAATCAGACAGCTTCACAAGGTAATGAAATGAAATTCTTTTTATCCATGCAATCTCTCTCTTCTTCTTTTTTTTTTCCTTTTTCATTTATTTCTAGTTTAAAGAGATCAGGAGCCATATTTATCGGGGTTACGGGTTGTGCATTGGACTACCCCTACTTTTAACAAGCATATCTCACTGTTTTCGTTGATATTTGGAGAGGCCAGAAAACGGAAGAATGCAGAAAAAACTTTATATGTAAAATGTAGGAACTGGCCCCGCTATCTTGAACCCAACTATCTCGACCAATACCTTTTTACTTTAGAATTTAAAATAGTGTAGTTCTTTGGTAAAAGACTTGCAATGAAATACCGCTTGCGCTAAACATGAATTTGAAATCTTTCTTTTGCTTCAGATTCAAGAGGAATCAACAAAAGTCCATCGACTCGCTGTAACGTCATTAGAAAACGATGTTCGAGCGTTACAACAGAAGTGCGCAGACTCCAACGAAAAAGCAAATAATCTTAAAAACCAACTTGAAAAACTCAAGACTTCAAAACCTGACAATCATAAATCTACACAAACAGAGACGCAATCGTCACCAGGCCAAGTAGCTAAGCGGAAGCTTCGTGGTGACGTTCGTGACAATGAGAGTGTCAAGAGCGAGAAGGAAGGCAGTGACTCGTCAAGTAAGGACATACTTGACGTGGCTGCTTCAAGGATTAAGCAGTTGGAGATGTCTGACAGTGAGGAAGATTCACTTAGTGGTACGTCCATGAACGGTTAGATATGACCAGCGGCGGATCCAGGGGGGGGGGGGGGGGGGGAAGGGGGTCTTGCTAAAGCCCTGCCAAGTTACTTTAAAAGAGCATTTGAGGAAGTTACGCCCCCACCGTGTTTTGTAAAATGTTGCCCCCCTTTCAAAAGGTCTAGATCCGCCACTGATGACAAATGTTTATCAGTGGTGTCTTAGTCACCGACAAGCATTACAATCACACGGATTCCTCACTTGACTATTAGCTTGTGTGGCATAAGTTGCAAACGTCAGGAAAAATTGAATCGTTTTAGCAAAGCAGTGGTTATGACTGCGGCTTTGCTTTTCAAACTTGATCTTGTCATGAAATTTGTTGAACGTTGAACGTACAACTTGGCTGCGCTGTCACGCCCGCATCGTGCACAATATTGCTGGGAAGTCACTTCTTGTTTTCGGGCCTGAAGTAATGTTAGAAGCACATAACATAACTTAGTTATATGTACTTCTGGTATGACCTGTTTCTAATCCTAATTAAATTTCCTTAAACTATCATAGTTCGCTCTGACACCAGCAAGAATCCAAAATCAACCCAGTCCGACGAAGAGGACATTTCCCAGCTATCTCTTCGTATCAAGAAAGCTACTTACAGCGATGATAGTACCAGTCTCCTGGACGATAACTACGAGAGTGACGCAAGTCGTGACGTCAGTAGCATGGCTGAAGGAGACTTGGCTGACATGGAAGATAATGACGTCACCACCAGTTTGATCGACGGAGAAGACACGTTAGACACTGGTAACGAACTTGATGGTCGCCTTGACAACAATAAAAACATTAAGAAAAGTAAGTTTTGATTCCATTCGGCCCGCATGTTTTTTATCTTAAAAATACAAGAACAACTTATCAAATTTTTACTTTTCTAAGTAACCTCTGCCATCCCTCGCGATTTTCCCTTCCACATATTTGGATGTAAAAATTATGGTTTATTCGTCAAAAAAACCGGCTTCAAACCCGATATACGGAATACAAATATGCCACAGCGCGACGGACGTCAATAACTTGGCGCGAAAATGACCTCTTGCTAAGTCACCTTTGCGCATGCTTAACCTAAAGGTCACGTGGGTCGGAGAGGTCTTCCCCTCCCACTAGTCATGAGGATGATCAGAACAAAACCTCTGCTTGCACGGTACCATCTGCGCGGTTTTTTCAATAATTTTTCATGGAGAAAGATGATAGAGAGTTTTTGATCTTTTCAGGAAATGCATTACCAAAGAAAACCATTCCTTCAAATCAAGATAACATCACAGTAGACCAAAGCCTCGATGAGAAATACCTCACACAGGAACAAGAAGCGGAAGATTCCGACTCTGACATAGATGAAGACAACCTGTCAGTGTTTATTGCTCGATATAGTTACGATCCATTCCAGCACTCACCTAACGACTGTCCCGAGGCTGAGTTGGCCTTTCAAGCTGGCGAGTACCTCTACGTGTTTGGCGACGTGGATGAGGTAATTAGATAAAATCACAGGTAGCCCAAACTGCAATAAACGTGAGAAAAGATTGGTCCCAAAGTGCTAGACTGTGTTCCAGCTCGTTCCAACCCCACTGAAGTTTTCACTACAGATCAGATAGAGCGCGCGCTACAAATTAACGGTGCTCGGTCTTTATAATTGTTCCGACTTTAATTTGGTTATGTATCCGAGCTTTTGAGTAAAAACGCTCGATGTTTGATATATTGTTTTCCTTCTTGCTCAGGACGGTTTTTATTTGGGAGAACTAATGGACGGACAAAGGGGACTGGTACCTTCGAACTTTGTAGAGAAAATAGCAGGTAAGTACTGGAAACGGGTGTGACGTCATAAGACTACCCCTCCCCCCATAGAAAAAGTATAATTCCCCAGTCGGGTAAAGCCCGCCGCACACGTTGAGAAACTGCGTGAGGAAACTGCCACGCGAGGCACTTAGCTCAGACAATTTCTCGCCGCAGACGTTGCATCTTTGGCTACGCGAGGCCAAAAATAGAGCAGGTAAAAGAGCACACGGTGAGAAAAGTACCTCGCATCGCAGTTTCCTCACACAGTTTTTCAACGTGTGCGGCGGGCTTAAGGGAGCATGAGGAAAGCGGATGACCTCTGACCGTCTGTTAAACAGGCTACCACGCATACGGTATGGTCACGGTTAAATAAAGTTCGCCATTAGGATACCAAAGGTTCGTTATCGTACAGTAAAAGTACAGCCAAAATCGCGCTACTGAGAAATTAGAAATAAGTTATAGCACGAGTTAAGTTAACTGATTGACAAAAGAATAAAAATGCTCATCAGTTGTTGGAAGATCGAGATAACTCATTTACTATAATTAGAAAGATTATTGTATTCATTGTACCTGATTTGCCTCCTTAGATGAGAACGAAATGCCATGGATTAACGGCCAACAGGACGAACAAGCTGGTACGTAATTCTTACGGAAATTTCCAATTGTCTTGTTTTACGTCTGTAGACCTAAAGTAAATTGATAAAGTTTACTTCATGTACGTAAAGCGGACACCCTTTTACTGTCTATACATGCAAGGGGGGGAGGGGGAGGGGGCACACGGAAGTGTTAACTGACGGCATTCAAGAGCTCCCGCATGTTGTGTTCAGTTGCCCTTATAGTATTTATTTAATGATTGCACATCTTTGTATTTAGGTGACATGGAGGATGGAAATGATGAAGAAGAAGAAGCCCATAGTAAGAATATGTTTGATTCATAATGATGCAGTCTTTAAATTATAATGATGATGTCTATGATCTGATAATAGCCGACTTCCGAGATACACTTCACTTGCCACATACAAAAGTATCAAGACGAGGCTACGTGCATCAGTCATTCGTAACAAGACAAAGGTTTTAGCACGTAACCTCGTTCTAAATCCTTTATATGTGGCAGGGGAAGCATATCTTGGAACTGGACTACTGTGATGTTCTGGACTGTTGTTTCATTATAAACATTCTAAAGGACAATAATAAGAAGTACACAGTGAGAATGTCATAGATTTACATTAATGTGGTCTTTTGATGATGATGATGATGATGATGTGAAGATGATGATGCGGTTTACTGTCAAGTGTAAATGAAAAATAGTAACTCAACCATTTTCTCATTTCAAAAGTCTTAGCATAATGATAAGATACTGCCTGAAAACTTAGTTTAAAAGGTGGTGATTGTGATATAGGCATGACAAAAACTACATCCTACTCGTTACAGATTAAAACCTGCAGCAATAACACTACTAAGACTGAGTCATTAAATCTGTCACTTAAGTTACTGTAATTTGCAAGGGTAGTTTACGTTAAGCCAAGTAATTAGTATAATAAGGATGTGACGATAATTATTCTTAAATACACAGCTAAACAAGATGACCTAGGCGAAGAGCCCGTTGAAAGACCAGCTAAAGTCGTTCAGTTCTCTGGTATAAAAATCTTAAATATTAACAATAAAAACTTATGACAAATTATTCCAAATCAGTGTATACAAAGGAGGAGATAAAACCATTATCTGTAAAATCTATGTAAATCTTGCGTAAACAAACCACAAGTTAAAAACCGTACGAAATAGCGCGCGCAACACCTTAAAAGTGCTACGAGGTTACATTTGTCATTGCAAAATTGCCGACATTTTACACGCGCGATTTAACACTACTTTACGTTACCTGCGTAAACGTCACGTTACGAAATGCACCGTGGAAAAGACGTTACTTAAACGCACTGTAAAAATGACCATAAGAAAAGAGAACGGATGAATGACAAAAAATTAAAGACCCATATAAATGATTCACTTATTCTGATAAACGTAAAACTACTAACAGATAAACCAAAAAATGATACAGTGTTGATAAGACTTGTGTTTAATCGAATACAGGAAAACTTCACCGTAATTTACGGTTAAACGTGGAACACATCCCTGATTCCAACCTTGGCGACATAGAAGAGGAAGACGATGATGGAGAAGAGTCACGTGAAGCCCTTCTTAGTAGCCATGATGGCTTTAGAAGTGATGATACAGATCTTGAACCAATCAGTGAGTAGATCAGTTGACACGTGATGTTAAACCAATCAGTGAGTAGATCAGTTGCCACGTGACGTTATTCTAGTTGCCACGTGATGTTAAACCAATCAGCTAGTAAATCAATTGACACGTGATGTTATTTGATGTTAAATCAATCGTTGTGTAGGTTGTCACGTGATCTCCGTGAATCTCGAACCAGTCATTGAGTAGATGAGTTGACACGTGATGTAAACCAATTAGCTAGTAGATCAATTGACACGTGACGTTATTGCAGTTGACACGTGACGTTAAATCAATCAATGAGTGATCTCGTTCCAGTCCTTGAGTACGAGTGAATTGACAACGACCGTGAGCCACCACTAGATTAATTAGTACCAGCGATCAATTTAGTTAATAGACATCAGACGTGATCTCGAACCAGTCATTAGAAGTAGCTCGACATGAGATTTACCGAATAATGTATTGCTTGCTTGCTTGCTTGCTTGCTTGCTTGCTTGCTTGCTTGCTTGCTTGCTTGATTCAATAACTAACAATGACCATCACTTACCACAGGAATACCGTCACCCAGACGAGTAATGCTGGAGCGTCAACATACTCGTAGTATAGTTCTTAACTGGAAGCCTGCTGACCTCCCCCCTGACGAGGTCAAAGGTTACGGTATCTATGTAGATGGCGAAATGAAGATGATGGTGAAAGGTGCCGCAAACACTAAAGCACTTATCGAGGATATCGACCCATCTAAGGTAGCTATATAGCTATTGTCTTTTACGGCAGTCGCCGCACGGTCACCGTAAGGCGCGTGTCCGTTGCACACTCATTTACGTACGTTTTATTGTTGACGTACACACTGCTTCCCCGTTAATAAGGAAACTAAGCAAGCCAAAGTGTCCGACGTAGTTGGGTGTTCACTTAAAGCAGGGCTCCATGTTTTCTCTTACAGCCAAAATCGTTGCATCGCGACCAGCAAATTACAAATTTTGTTTTGATTTTGGGTTTTTCTGAGCCGTCAATCAGTTTGGGGGCGGAGCTTCTTTCAAATCAACCAATCACTGAATGAGTTCGTGAAAGCTCCGCCCCCAAGAATGATGTACGGATCAGAAAAGACCAAAATCTTACCGACGTTGGAGGTCGCGATGCAACGATTTTCGCTGTAAGATCCATAAATTCTTTACTAACACGACATTTTGTTGCGTTTTTGTTTGTCTCAGCTGTTGGTTGCACGTATCGTTTTTGCCTTTCTGAAGAAGTTCTTTTTTATGATTTTAGACGTATCGTGTCTCGATCAGGACAATAACTATTCATGGTGACGAGTCTCTCGACAAGGAAGCCATGTTGACCATTGGTAAAGGTAGGTTTTATAAGCACACTCAAACCTCCCGTAAGCCGACCACCCAAAATGTCAAGTTAAGGTGGTCGCTTAAGGGAGATGGTCGCCTTAGAGAGGTCACACCATATATACTTTATTATGACATGCGTAAGTATAATACAGTCAAACCTCCTGTAAGCGACCACCCAAAATGTCAAGTTAAGGTGGTCGCTTAAGAGAGGTGGTCACCTACGAGAGTGAAGCCCATAGGGGGTTTAAACTTCAAGGCATGCGCTAACTGCAGAATATTTATTCGCATCAATTCTCCATGTAAGAGCCATGCACATTTTACCATAATAATAGATGGATGCCAACTATAGTAATTTCTATGGGAAACTTTTGGTATTTTTGAAAAGTTTTCGCATGAAAGTGGTCGCTTACGAGAGATGGTCGCAAGTGGAAGTTTGATTGTAGTCAGTCTCAAAAGTGAATGACGACTTATAAATAAATTCTGTCATTTATAGATGCTTCAGTTGCCCCTAGCAACCTACAAGTCAATGACGTATCACCCACGTCAGCCAAGGTAGAATGGTTGCCAGGCAACAGTTCGTATAGTCACGAGATTCTGGTGAATGGTACTCCTCATCGAACAATAAGGTAAGTGACAGATGCCCTATCACGTGATCTTATGACAGGGACTAACTGGACCCTTTATCATTTACAGACCTGGCACCTACCAGTATACCCTTACGAATTTGGAGCCTAAGGAACATTATCGAGTTCATGTGCGCGCAAGGAACCCAAAGATTTTACTTGACGAAGATTCGAAGGATATTGAAAGCGATCCGTTGGCGGAATCGATAGAATTTACTACTCAAAAAGGAGGTATGTAGTTGTTGTTAGTCTATTCTTTGTACACACGGTAAAGCCCTCCTCTTTCCAACACAACCTGATTGAGCGTATATCAGTTTTCGAGTCGAGTCATTACTGTTTTTCTTCCTGCATTGATCACCTAGGTGCCCCTGACCCACCTCTTGACGTCCATCTTCTACCCATGACATCTCGAAGTGGTCCAAATACGTTGGAAGTGAGCTGGATCCCAGTGACCATCACGGAGCAAGGAACCTCCAATGGTGCTCGCGTGACAGGATACAAAGTGTACATCAATGACGTAGCATGCGCAGAGGTTTGTGGTCATGTCATTTGTTACTAATAATTCGTAACACTTGTTTGCGACACGTCATTTTACATTTACATTACAAAAAATGTGTAACTCAAGTGTCACGTATTTTATCGAACATTTACGGCCGCCTTCCCCCCCCCCCCCCCGTCTCTGCGGTTCCTGTGTATGTTATATCTTATTACCGTACTAATTTTTGCGTGACACTTGCATATGCACGTCACGAACTCGTCATTTTCAATCTACAAAATTAATATTGTCACACAAAATGTGTCACGCATATTAGATCTAATGTCGTATCTTTGTTTTCAGGTGACATCACCCACTGCAGAATCCGTGACGGTTGCATCATGGATGATCGAGCGTGCAGCCAAGAAAACAAAGACAGAGACGTTACGTCTAACCGTACGCACGCAGTCTCTCTGCGGCGAGTCTGTTCCATCCAACGTATTGTCCATTCCTTTACATACGTTTAACTTCCAAATAAATAAATTAATTGGTTCGCAGCCTGTGGGTACCCCTGTTAAACCTAAACGCGTCAGCAGCGAAGAAGAACGAAAAAAACTGGAAGATGACGATCATAATGTAACACCATTGAAGAATAAACAAAACCTCAATCAGAAGAATAAATCAAGAGACACCATAAAGGATGAGCCAGCGAATCAGGAGAATAAATCGAACGACCAAATAAAAAATGAGCCTGCTGTTGTTAATGACGTCAGTCCAGCGGTTAAACCAGTTAAATCAGTGAATCAAAGAAAGAAATCAAACGACGAAATCAAGAATGAGCCAGCGAATCAGGAGAATAAGTCAAACGACCAAATAAAGAATGAGCCTGCTATTGTTAATGAGGTCAGTCCAGCGGTTAAACCAAATCAGGACCTGCGCGTACCTCCTATTCCAAAGAAACGTACCAAAGGAAAACCAGTGGTTTGGAAGGCAGAAATTGAGGACGAAGACAGCTATGATAGCAGTAACAAGAGTGACCTTGGTGGTAGCAGTTCTGTAGACGATGACGAACAAGTTGAAATATGCACAGTACAACCTATTCCACAGAAACAAGAGAGGCATGTTGTAGATACCAGTAACAGCCTTGATAACAAGATTGAAGATGACGTACAACATATTAGTGATAACACGGTGAGATTAGCGCGTCGATTATTTTGTGAACGTGAAGTGTGCTTGTAACGTGTGACTTGCGTGATTAGTAATGTATTCGTGATTACGCGTGCTTGTACGGGATCGCGCGTAAATGAATTCGATAAAACGTGTGTTTTTGCTTGATGGGTTATGCTGGATTTCATGATGAAGTTTGTTTATTATGCGAGAGAACACGTGATTAATTCCAGAAAAATACGATAATTGTATGGGAATAAATTGTTTCATCACCGTGGTCTAGTATCATCTGAGTTTTTTAACAATAACAAATAGTTACTGATGATACTTTTTGCTGCTTTCTACAGGATCGCAAAACAAACAGAAATGAGCCAGGGAAGGAGGCAGAAGACGTCCTTCAAGGTGACAATGACATTGACCAGCCTAAGAACGAAGCACCAGAGAGAAAGATCTCAGGACTAAGCGACATCGATGTGGATGAATTAAACAACTCTCTGAAAGCAGCCACCAGTTATAAACAAAAAGCAAAAAGCAAGACAAAACAAGACCAAAAAGAACCGTTTTTGCCTCCTGTGGATCTTAGTGATAGCGACATCGTTGACTCCAGTGACGAGTTGTCAGTTATCGACGAAGTAGAGGAAGAAGAAGCAACCGAGTCCATTCAAAAACGAAGTCGATCGTCGCGCAGTCAGTCTGCTTCCGATGGGTTTCGAAGTGACGATGACGTCATGGACTTACTTAGTGACGAAGTCGATGACGGCAAAGACCATGCCCTCACCGCTGCAAATGTAAGGAAATTTTCTGCAGAACAACATAATAAAAACAACGAACCAAATGACGATGAAAAAGGTTTACTGAAGTACCTCGCGAACTCAACTGAACAAATACCGAGTAATGGTGAAAACGATGTTAGCAGTGGAGTTCAGAATCAGACATACAGTGATGTAGAGGCTGACCAATATGAAGAAGACACGCCCTACAAGACCTCAACTCCTGCCTTGTCTACAGATGACATTAACGATAACAACCAAGAGTTTTCGCAAGATTACAATGACACCAGTGAGGATGGAGTAAATCAAACTTACACTGTAGAGGAAGATGAAGACATGCTCGATGAAGAACAAGAAGATGAACTCATTCGTATATTTATTGCATTGTACGATTATAACCCAGCGGTACAGTCACCAAACCCTGATGCCGACGAAGAGGAACTCGCTTTTAACGAAGGAGATCTTCTCAAGGTAAGAAATTAATTTGAAATCAATATTAACAGAAAAGGGGCTATTTCTCACATCGTTTGGCTTCTCTGAAATCTGTAGCACTGATAGAGGGGGTGCGTTGAATATCATGTTAACCTTTACTGATGACACCACAGTGCTCTTGATTTCCATCGAATATGTATAGCCCACTATAACTGCCGTGTAACTACAAACTAGGATCCCTAAGGCATGTCAGATAGCGAACGGGTAATGATAAAAGCATTAAGGAAGGGAGGGGTCAAGGGGTACACCCTTCACTACTGACTACCGCGTAGAAAGGTGGATGAAGGGAGGGTTAGAAGATGGATAAGGGAGATGAAGGTGGATGAAGGGAGGTTTAGAAGAGGGATGAAGGGAGATGAAGATGGATGAAGGGAGGTTTAGAAGAGGGATAAAGGGAGATGAAAGTGGATAAAGGGAGATGAAGGTGGATGAAGGGAGGGTTAGAAGATGGATCGTCATGACAAGACGCGTTTACTCGGCGGGCTTCCGACCGTCCTGGGCTGAACATAACGTAAATACTTGGTATATGCAACACCAGTTGTATCAATAGATGATATTTCCATTGATATACAATCTATTTGATACACTTGGTGTTGCATACAATTGGTGTTGCATACATTGCATACACCAAGTACTTACCGAACATTTATATCCGCCAAGTAAAAATACTTGTTTTATTCTGTAGATTTACGGTGATAAAGATCAAGATGGTTTTTACTGGGGTGAGCTGGATGGACGCGCCGGTTTTGTACCCCATAATATGGTATCAGAAGTACAAGTAGACGAAGAAGATTTACTCGACAGAACTACGTCCTCAATGACCGAGTCTCAAGTTAACCAATACTCACAAAGCCCTACTGATCCTGAGCACCTAACGAATGACGATCCCTACAGACAAGATAATGTCCCAGAGTCTCAGCACAAAGAACGTTATGTCCCTGATAACGATGAAAAGCTAGTAGATGGTCAACTTGGTCAGTACCCAACAGTTGTCCTTCACAAACCAAGTGATGCAAGTCTTCACGAGCCTTCTTTCCCATATCCTGACGATCCAAACCAAGTTCCCCCCGAAGCCCTGAATGACACCTACACTTTGAGTGACGATGACAGTGCAATGGGTTTCGAGGATCCAAGAACTAGTGTTAACTACAGTCTTGAACCAAGAAAAATGGTGGCTCTGTTTGACTATGATCCACAGCTGTTGTCTCCTAACCCCGATAGCGAGGTATGTAATACGACAATGATGGACAAGATTGTTCTTTTAGAACAAATCTCTCCGTGATTTGTGTAAAAACCATTCGAATCTCAACACTTAATGTATTAGGTATTGCGCGCAAATGTGGTGATCAGTACAGCTGCCCTGCTTGCTTGGCTAGCTGTTTGGAGAAGACAGAAAAAGTGCCACCCATTTTCCCTGTACAGATGTGAAAACGATAGAAGAAAATAAATGAATCAATGTAACCCTTTCTTTACAGGTTGAACTGAAGTTTCGATCTGGTGACACACTTTATGTCTATGGAGACATGGACGAAGATGGCTTCTACACGGTAAGTGTTCACTAAATATAAACCCAAAAATATCGAAGAAACCTTTGTGTTGCCATAAATGGAGTTTTTGACAAGTATTCGCAAGAATCAGGAGTCAGACACGGGTCACGTGATCTGTTGTGCGTGTGCGCCGCATTTAGTCTGTTTTTACAACTGCTTTTCGATCGCCAAGCGCTCCCTGAAAAGTTTTAAATATTTGCCCTATACATTCACTACTATCACCAGCTGAATTTGTTCGAACTAAAAATAGCTACAGTGCTGGGCAACTCTTCACATTTGACTGCTAAAGGTTTCTACAAGGGTGCACGTGGAGTCTAAAAGTCTGGCAGTTCTCCTGCCAGAACGTAAATCACATTCTACAACACACCAACCACTCTCAGTGCATTCAATTTTTAGAAATTGCCTAGCAGTCATTAAGGGGACTTGTTGGTTTTGTGTGGTAGAGTGCTCGCATTAAACCCGTGAACTTTAAGTAGGCACTAAATAGCACTCAGTAGCACGAAAGTCTTTGTTTTCTGTTGTTTAATTAGTGTTATTCAGTACTAATTAGTACTATTTGTTTCATGGGTTTAGTGCAAGCACTCTATCAGTTCAAATAACTATTTTTATTCTAGCGTGTTTTTGTACGTGGGTGTTTTTATGAATACTAAACACTAAAAATGTAACGTGGACGAAGCAAGTAGTGTATGAATTAGTAGTGCATGATCGTTGAAGAGTTGTTGTTACGCTATTCCTGATGATGGCTCTGCGAGCCGAAAGCTTGGAAATTAAAAATGTAACATGGGCCAAGCAAGTAGTTTAGTAACTATTTTTATGTTCATTCCATAGGGTGAATTAGGTGGTGTTCGAGGACTTGTGCCGTCAAACTTCCTGGAGGAGTTTAAAGAGACTAGTGTACCGTCACAAGAACCTTCTGATGTTAGTGTCTTGAGTGAGGTACGTATTGACTGATTTCCTTTTAGTCTTGCCAGAGTGTCGTGCATTAAGTCGAGGTTATATCCTTGGTGCTGAAGGTTTTCTCGCGTCCTGAAGCTTTACTTTCACGGAAACGGTAGACGGCAAAGATCACGTGACCTGCTTTCTTCGCGTATGGCGTTTCTGTTTAAACGCCAATGTGAGTCATTTCGCATTGCGGTTTGTCACAAAATGCTCAACGGCATGCAGTCCCGGCACGAAAAATGAAGCAGGTCTGCGGCTTCCCGGTTCACTAATCTTTCCTATAAGCACTAGGGTATAAGGACTGCTAGAATGATATCTTTCCGTTGGGGGATGGGGGTGGGGGGAGAGCAGAACGATTATCACAATTCATTTTATATGGTTATGTATAATGCTACTAATATTGAATGAGATTAATCCTAATGTAATGTTATTGTCTTGACTTCTAATAGAACCATTTGCTCTGGGTACCAGATACCTGAATATTACAATTAATACAAGTTTCTCTATTAACCGGTCTACCTGTGCCCAAAATGTCGGCTTTCAGTGTACATGTGTTTCTTAACTGGTCATCTTATACTTCAGGTCTCATCTGCTCTAGTCTTGGCTATTTCTTGATGTTCTCTACCATGAATCCTGTTTCTATGACTACTGTATGTCTACTCTATAATAATCTCTACAATATTTCATCCACTTACCCTCAGTCTGCCATGGATCTTTCCTTGCTTAATGTTGCTTTCAATTCATTTAACCATTCTCACCAATTTGCTGACATTTCTGTTAGTGTTCAGTGGCGATGGCATGCTTTCATATTTAGTCCAGCTTGCATGAATGTTCTTACGTACTGTACGTTTGTTATTTTCCAAACACAATCATGTTTTCATTGAGTTCTGACTGCTGAAATGGACTTGAATTGCCTGTACTTTAGCATATGCGTTTTTATCCTTCATTCTTGTATCCTGAGCTGAGCTGACTAAGGAGTTTCGAAAGTTTCAGCATGATTACAACTGCGCATGCGCGCATGCCTCACATTCATGTGCATGTGTTCATGCTTGATTGAAATTCAAGATGGCGGCCGTGCCATTTTGCATGTGTGGCCAGATTCAGGCATTGAATTTGATAACATTCATTGAAAATTGTAATGATAATAATGATGAATTAAAATTTTAAGCTTAGTTTTTGACAGAAGAATGCAATTTTGACATTTTAGGAATCAACACCAGGCCCAAGCAAGACTCCAAATGGTACCCAGTCCCCCAAGGATGAGCCACCGAAAAAGAAGAAAGGAATTTTCTCAAAAGGCAAACAAATGCTGAAAAAGATGACGAAAAGCAGCCCATCGTCAAAGAAATAACACTAGGCCAATATATATTTATTATTTATTGTTGTAAATAAGAGTTCTATGAATTCTTTTATCAAAAATAGCAAAAAATTCTCCTGTGACAGACAGACCGTTTGCTATTAATGGTCCAGTAAGCTGTCATTCAAAAATATTTAAATTCTACTGAGGCGTAAGTTGAATTCATTCGCTGACGAGATTGGTACGTTTACAAACTCAAATAGGCGAGTGTTATGAGACTTTGCAAAGGCTATCTAGCGTGTTATGGCATTGACAAATCAGAGTGAAAAGCTTAGTGAACGTTTTTAGAATTTGATGGTTAGTAATCTTTTTAAACAAGCAGAAATTCGTACTAAAAATAATTTTAATATGATAACAAACAATCTCCCCTGAAAGAACACATTTTATATAAAATACCAACGATTTTCGAAAACAACAAAAAACATTTTCAAAGAAAGTGAATATTTGTTATAGCTTAGCTGAATGAAAACGTAATTACATGATTTTGCTCGTCAATGCCTATCCAAATCCAACAAGAACGACCGAAAATGGTCGCCATTCATTGCATAGTATTTATTGATACGCACTAAGTATATTTTATCTTCAAATAGATGCTCTAACTTTGTAATATATCGTTTTATCTTTCAAAATGAAAAATAAAAGTGTTTTTATCAAAACTAATAAAATGTTTTGAGTTTCAACGAAGAACTTCTTGGATTCTTCAAACTAACGCAGGCGTAGATCCAGACCCGTTTACTATCTATAATATTTGACTCTTTGTAAGCTTTCATGATAAAAACCTCATTTAAGAAAAATGGAACTTAGAAATGTCCTACAAGAAAGTGGGAGCATTTCAAAAAGGGGATGCTATGCGCGCGAGAGGAGAGGCCGAGTCGCTGTTCCACATTGAGTTCGGAAACCGGTCAACTTTTTTTCTGGATCTTCGCCTGTCACGCTACGTTTATCACGATCCCATGGGCAGCGTCACAAGGAGGTTTCAAGTTTAATATTCCAGAGATACATCGCATGCAAGGATCAGGTCAGATTTATCATAAGT
Organism: Telmatactis stephensoni; assembly: GCA_029948255.1. Classification (NCBI taxonomy): domain Eukaryota; kingdom Metazoa; phylum Cnidaria; class Anthozoa; order Actiniaria; family Isophelliidae; genus Telmatactis; species Telmatactis stephensoni. Next base: position 227,893 of record JALIZF010001721.1, on the reverse strand, counting down.
GGCCAGAAATAACTGATATCAAAAGAACCCCTGGAGTCCACCCCAAACTACGCCTAAAGGCCGCGCAACTAAATAGCTTGTCCAACTAGTGAACTAAATGATGGAGTACATGATTCACACCATAGGTTTCACTTCCACTTGCACACCTTAAACAACCCAAAGTCTCACTATCTTGTATATGTATCAGGGAGTTAGGCAACACCACAGTTTTACCAACATCAAGCTCATATTTCTTCTGTGATGCCTGTACAACGGCCTCAAGGGCTGGTGACGAGCTCAACCGTGACGTCACCGTCATATACCTCAATTATAATCTTGATACTATTGCCAAGATAGTCCAGTCCTATTAGCCTTACTTGTCTTGTGCCTGGTAGGAGTCTTGGGTGAAATTCAAGATAAGACTCTCGTAGCTTGAATCCACCGTATCCAAAAATGACGGCTTGCAGAAATCCCCCAGCACCAGTGATAAAGTTCACTGCCCCTCCCCCAGGGGTTTCTGTCCACACCTTAAAAGGCTCTTGGACGTTGAGATAACTTTTATTGAACGAAGCTTCAGTTCTTGTTAGTTGACCAACATCCAACCAGTTTACAGCAAACATAGATTTAGTCATGGCTGGCCCACCTGGGTCAGTACGGGATTCATAGATACTAAGGTCATTCTTTCTTACTTGAGAACTCATATTATACATCAATGGAAAGCCTAACAGTATCGCGTCCGCTTGTTTGACCGTTATATTCCATTTATAACCTTCATACTCTGGATGATATTGTTTGTGGCTGTCAAAAGGAATGAAGATCTTGTCTGCTATTGTACTCCAGGTTTTCGGTATATCCTTTATTATCTTCGTTGCAAACTCCAAGTTTAGCTTGGCTATCACATTAGTGTAGACTGAATTATTAACCACTCCGCGATATTCATCAGGTGGCATCACGTTATGTATAACATACCTTCCTTTAGATTGGTTCATTGATACCCTACTGGCCCAGAATTCTGCTGTGGCATAAATTAACTCGGCTCCACCCTTCTGCAGCCATTTTGTATCATATGTTGCCATCCAATACTGTTTAGCAGCCAAGCCAATGTCCCCCGTAACATGCTGTTCGTAGTCGGCATTAATTTGCGCAGGACATACTTCGTTTCCAGTTACAGCGCTTTCCCAGGGGTACATCGCGCCTGTGCGTAGAAATGTTTGCAAGTTATAAAACACTCACTAAAACGAGTATCAAAATTTGAAAATTGACAAGTTCGCGTAACCTTGAATAGCCCAGTTTCCAATTACCAGAAAACGCTGAGCTTCTTGACAAAAGGCGCATTTATGCAGGGTTAGCCTCCTTTTCAAGAAAGACCCATGGGAATGAAATTGATTTCTTTATTGTTCTTAGTCAAAACGTATTGCTTTTCTTGCTGGTATTTTTGAATAATCTACCTTGACTCGAGGCTAACCCTGCGCCAATGTGTCTGTTGTCTAATTTTACAGCGGTATGAACAAACTTGAAAAAGGTCTATTGTGGTTGCCTGCGAAGCTGGCTCTCAGGGGAGGGGGAGGGGGAAGGGAACTGGGGAAGGGGAGGGGGTGAAAAGAACAAACGAGGGTCGGAGTAGCCTTAACATTCATGCTCTTGAAAGCGCGCGTTCTCTTCTAAGCTCAGTACGTCTAGCGTGTTACTGAATATCCTGATGTGCATGCGGTTCTGGGTAGCCTCAAAACAAGGGGCGGCCTCATTTTACGGCATACGATCATAGATGACTGCATTCTAGGGGTGGGGATGAATTTGCAAGTCATACAACATACAGTTTGAAAGTCACACAACACATATCTTGAAAATTTGATCCCACAACATACTGTCTTGGATAAGGCGTAGTGTTAACGCGCCCGTCTGTTCAAATACCTGCGATTTGAAGAGTTGCAATTCACACATTTACTCTCACTCTCGGCCACTCCTTTCCCTCATATTTGTTTGAAAACAAACAAAAGCAACTGTTACCTTTATATGATCGTTTCTTGGCACGTGACTTTGCTATGTCTAGTCGTTTACTTCTGTATTCAAGACACGAGCGTGCCATGTCAGGAAACAGCATGAGTAGGGGTGGGTACATCCATGTCTCCTGGTCCCAAAAGGTGTGTCCGTTGTACCCATTACTTGCTAGTCCACCAGGGCTTAAACCATACGGCCATGAGGGGCGAATGGAACTAGAAAAATTAAACATATTTAAAATGCAGACGGTTTTCGGGAGCATAATGCATGAAACAGGGGCAGGCAGGGGGTGAAAAGGTAGGACAAGGTTGGAGAGAAGGTGGAGAGGGTGGTAAAATAGGGAGGGTTATAACATTTTCAGTCCCATAAAGATTGATACGTAATGATGTAAAGAATGATAGGTAATTCCTCTCCACCTTGTGTTGTTCCACATTCAACATTGATTGTTCTTTAAGATATTTTGAGTTATCTTTGTTTTAGCTACATTTACTGTACATCTATTATTATATCTTGTACATTGTTCTTTTAAAAAAATTTTACATGTAAACAGTCTTATTGTTATATTGTTAACAACACTGATCATTCTTTATAAGATATTTGAATTGTAAATTGACTATGTATAGATTGTCTAAGCTTGGATGTTTTAATATATTTTTGATTGAAACATAGTAATATCATTATGAAGTTCCCCAGCAACATAGCCATTTTAGATTTGAATGATATGTAATAACAAAAAGGATGAGCGAAATATTCTGTGTCTGTCTGAGAATTGGAGAGGATAGGTTTTGCAAACATACATTTCTGATTTATTTGAAATCAGAAATGAGTTAGTATTCACCAAGAATTAGTATTCACAACTAAAATTTGCGCTAATGACGATAACAAAATCATGTCTGCGATGATAACGATAACAAAATCATATTATCGCTCCCATTTTCAATATCATACTACCGATGTAAGCACTAGCGCAAGCAACATACGCAGACTCAGAATAAATAGACTTTTTCAGCTCTGATAAAAAACAAACACTTCTAATGAGCAGTATACTAGTCTGCGTATGTTGCTTACGCTTATGCTTCCGTCACTAGTGTGAACAGGCTTTAAATACGGTTATGTCATTCTCGCAATGATTAAATCGAGCCCAGTAGCCCATAACTGGGTCTCCAACTGTTATGGGGTCGATACTTATCAGCTATATTTTCCCTGAATGGTGTGTGTGCACTTGTGTCCTAATGTTTAGATATAAGATTACTTATAATCTCTTTAAGTTCTATTTGACTGACCTTAGTGTGTAGTAAAGACTGCCATATACAGCCTGTGCTAACCGTAAATTACCCTCCACCTCGACTCGTCCTTGATTCCATAGCTCAGTCCACGCCTGCACATGACTTGAAAATAACTCATCTTTAGAATTCAAAGCCGATACGTATGATCGATAAGCATCGCCCAGGAAATCCTCTGAATCGAGACTTGTTGAAATCGAAGTTAAGAAATACCATGTTTGATTTGTGTGCTTCGGGACTTTGACGGGATCCCGCGGGACATCGGTCCATACGATCGCAACTCCAAACCGTGGACTATCAGGTTCTTCCGTCTCCTTGATGTGGCCGACAAGAGTTTTGTAATCATTTGGTGGCATTAAACCCAGAAACAGTTCCAACTGCCTCAGTTCTAAGGATGATAATTTTTCGAATTCGAAATCTTGACTGACAGGTTGAAACTTGGTATCGAAAGCAAGTAAAATATCCTCTTCCTGATAATTCGAAACATGGATCTCGGAAACGATGATATGCTGGCGAACCCTATGCGCGTAGACACGCTGCTCCAAGCTAAAGTTTATAGCCTTCTCGGTGTATCTAAAAACGCCTTCTGCAACATCGAGACTCCATAGTTGAGTCTTGTTCCCTGGGACGTTTGTCCTGATTGTGATATCGCAAGTAGAAGGAATTCGTGCCCTGTGACTTGGTGTCGTTGTGCCACGACCATTAAATATTCCTGACACATAAACAGTATTGCTGTAGACGTTAGTAGCAAGATAACCATTTCCAACTGAAGCCATGAGGTAATTTTGTGGAAGATTAATGGCTTCGAAGACTGTTGCCGTGGAAGCTGAATGAACAGTGAATGTCTTTAGAAGACATGAAAATATTATAAATATTATCACATCCATTTTTATAAGCATTTTGGTCGTTGTAGCTGTAGGTTTGAAGGCAATGATTTCCTAGAAAAGTGGAAACTAAAACGGAAACCAAGTATGGGTTTGATACTGAGCCAAGAATCTGGAAAGATGATAATACTGTTGTGCTCCGTTACATGTAACGAAATCCTAGCCTCAAAGTAGACACTGGCTTGGGATACCTGTGTAAAATGCAAGCAAATCAGTTGAGGGGAAGAGACAGATTTGTAATTAATTGTTTTTGTTTGTTCGCTTGTTTGGATAAATTTTATGATTTTTTTGCGTTCTTTTCATGCACTGTTGCTTTTTTAAAGACATTTCTTAAGTCATTTCAATAACAATTTCTTGATTCGCCGCTCGTTACCGTCTCTATTTCTCAATGTCCTTCAGGGCGGGTTTCTCCCTATTTCTTTCCTGTCTTTCTTCATTTACTCAGTCTTTGAGCAATAGTTTTTGAATTGAGCGCAATGACACAATCATTTTACTTCCGTATCATAACCTAGTTGTTGGAAAACCTAAACGCTGTCAGTAAACGATTTTTATAATCTCCGCATACTGGCAAAAATGGCAACTTAGTTCTTTTTTTAGTCACCATTGATACATAAAATCCTGTAAAAACAGTCTGGAAATTATAAAAAGCAGATTAATCTAGCGATTGTTCTCAGATACTTGACAACGACAATTTACAAACACATGCAAACAAAAACAATGACAGAACTATGGAACGTTCTAGTCTGGCTGTCGGTCAAGACGGCTGAAAACGCGAATTCCAAAGGCTTAATTCAATGACATTTCTAATTAAAGCAAATAATTCCACCATTTTGGATATCGCAATTCAAACAGAACCACATTTGAAAACACATTACAACCATGTTGAACAAATTTAATCTCTTTTTCAATCTGATATGCAATCTTCACAAAGTTTGCAAAACCTGAATCAAACTTCTATTTTTGCCAGTCGTTCGCAATTTGTTGCCACGTTTAGACTTTTTGTTCTGTAAGTAAACATTTCATATCAAATTGTAGACATAAGTCATTTATTCTTGATTTCGATTGGCTGATTTTGTCAGAAAGCCCTTCAAAAGTAAATACATAAAAGTTATGTTAAAAGTGATGACGTAAAAATGTAAATTGGACTCCATAAGCGAAGTTCGAAAGGAAAACAAAGATGGCAATCTATGCTACGAAAAAGAAAGTTTCTTTTATAATGAGTGAAACGAGTTGCGATCCAATATGAAAACATGGCATTTTTGTGTCCTTCGCAACTCACAGTCAAAAAGAAAGGTAAGTTACTGCCGTCGTGGAAAATATTCCTGTCTCTTTTCTAGTTTTAAGTTTAGTGTTCTTATTAGTTCCCATTAAAGTGCGTTTGACACCGATTTCTTTTCGCAATTCAAGTTTTACAGGGCAAAGCTCCAATTCCACCGCGAGATTCGTATAAAATAAATGGCGGATCAACCGAGAACTCAACTTCAGAGTATAAATCAGCTCTGAAAAGTCCCAGTACGTCGACAGACTCAAGTCAAAGAACAAGTGAACAAAGAACTGTACGAATTAAGGAAGCTAAACACGAGAGTGTTACTGAGAGGAAAATTAAAGCTGCTACTTCAACAAAACCTGCAAATATCCGAGCAAAAATAACTCACGAGTTTGTGTCAAACGTAGAAGAGGAATTAAACGTTAAAAAGGGACAATATGTAGTGATATTATACCAACAACACGACTGGGTGTATGTCAAGGACTCGTCCGGTAATGAAGGATTTGTGCCGTTTGCATACTGCTCTACTTTTAATGTATCTTCAGACTCGAAATCAAGTACTTCGGGCTACGAAGAGAGTTTCGAAGGAAGTGATGACGTCGAACAAGACACTCGTAAACATAAACATAAACATAAATCAAGAACTAAAAGCAAAACTCTAACGACGTATTTCCCTAAGCGACCATACGGCCCTCAAATGACAGTTTTGTACAATTACAACGCAAAGTTTGAGAATGATGTCAGGGTGTTGAGAGGAGAGAGCGTAATGTTACTCAACGACCAGGATCCTGACTGGTTGTGGGTAGCTACGGAGGAAGGCGAGGAAGGTTTCGTACCACGTACATTTCTCATATTCCACACTTGTGAAGGTAAGATTGTATTATTATTATTATTACCAAGAGAGCATAAATATTTATGCTCTCTTGTTGTTACTTAAAATTATCACTATTATTTTTCTGTACTTATTAACTTACTATAATACTAACTACAATAAAGTTTCTCTAAGACGGACCTCAGTACTAGCTGCCCGTTTTAGGGTGTATTCTCAATATAGCAGCTGGCCTCACACTATAGCTTATGAGTAGAGTTCAAGTGCACTTTAATAAAATCGTCTCACATAGGTACCACTTTTTCGTAGTAGCAGGACAAGTTCAAAAGTTCTGGAGTGCACTTAGAGGTTTGGTTCACACCTTGCTTGAGAATTCATTATGTAATCAGAGCACAACCTTGTCAACACGGCATTGCTAGATTCGCGTGCAGTGGCTAATAAAATCTAAGTGCACTTAAAACCTAAATCGACTTTGAAGGATTTTCTAACCTGAATAAAAAGAGTTGGGATGTTACATCCATTTAGGATCTGGCAAACGGTTTCAACATTTATACAATATCAATCCGACGTTGGAGGAACAAATGTTGAAGATGTTGCATGCGGGGGTTGATAAAGTACTGAAAAAGAACACCAAAATCTCAGAGTTGTAATTCTTAAATCTGTTTTTTGAACAAAAGCCGATCGAATGTCACAAAATCGTGCAACATTTCGCGCAACATTGTTGAGTTGCATGTTGCAGAGCAAATGTTGCTCGTATTACACCTCGTGCGCAACAAATTTTCCTTGTTGCACAAAGTAGAAGTGGTGGTAATAAGAACAACATTTGCTCTGCAACTTGCAACGCAACATGTTGCGTGAAATATGCACGATCTTGTTGCCCGTATTTCCGCGCCTTTAGTATTCAGACCAAAACGTCCAGATTTAAAGTTTTGTTCTGTTACTTTTATAACATGTCTGACTTACTACATCTACAATATTTTTAGAACGTGTCTAAAAACGGCACTATCATTTTCTTGTTCGCACACGACCCCAATATCTTTCCTGTCTCTAATCCAATAATGAGAATCTTACCAGTGAAATGTACATTTTCGTCTTAGGATGTCGAAAGAAAATCTCAGAAAAGCCATCTACGAGTAAAAGTAATCCTGAGCTTAACTCCCCAGACGCCACAGCTACAAGCGTAAGCTCCATCGACAAGACATCTCAACAATCATCCCGTCCGCCATCAAACTCATCGACAAGTTCTCAGGATAAAAAACAAACCACAATAAAAGGAACAAAACTGATTGCTTTGTACGACTTTGAAGGGACCGCATTTGACGATCTTAATGTCTTGGCAGGTGAATACGTGTATGCTAATCTCAAGGACCAAGTTGTGCCTCACTGGATATGGGCGTATTCACCTTATAGAAAACGGTCTGGGTTTATTCCTGAGGAATACCTCAAGGAGCCTGTAATTACCGATATATGATGGACGTACCTTGGTAGGTGTGTCATGGGTAAACAAGATACCATCACGATGGAAATCACGTGACTGTTTCGCTAGTTTAACCGCTAAACCTATCGGATAGGCTCATGGTTCAGAAGATGAGTTGTGCATTGCACTAGTGTGCACTACAGGACTTAGAGAAGGACATAGTGAAAAGTATTCTGTCACATGTGGCCTTTTTTGGACATGCAATCTTTTTGGACATGCAATCCGGCAAAATATATTGCTTCAATAGCATAATATTCACTACATTAGCTGACAACCGCTGACCGCTGAACATGATTAATCCTTGAGCTGAAATACTGCTACATACGCATGCGCCGCGCGCTTATGACTTTTGCGAAACTTTAACATGAATGTCTGACAGGATTGCATACAAAAGTCCAACTTATTTTTGTGTTATAGTCTATAAAAAATGGCTTTGTAAAAATATAAATCGAATATACATTTGAATAGATGTAACATTTGAAAAAAAATAATTTTGATAAAAATGTTTATATATGCGATATTATGTTCTGTCTGGTATATAAAATTCACGAACGCTTTGTGAAACGGGGGCATCATATTTTAGCTGCAATCTCATTCTCTGTAGCAATTTGTAAGGAAACCGGAAAGATAAGCTGGGAGAGAGCAATAGGAGAAGCCCGCTCTGCATTCCCCTGTCGGTCACTACAGACATTTATGCACGACAAAAATACATATGTGGTGCATTATAATAAAACAACGCACTCTGATGGTATATTGATCTATGCGGCAAAATGCTGGTTTACATGTGTAATTTTGTTAAAAAAAGTCTTATTTGGTCATAAGAAAAAAATATTATTTTTGTAGCACGGAACGTTAACTGATCGATACACGTCGTGAGGTGTTTCTCCCTCCTAGCTCTTTTATAACTGCGCGTGCTGCGTGGTCTTCCTGTGGTGTTCGTATAAGTACGTAATTTGCGTAATTGGGTAAACGTCACAAATTTAATTATGACGTCATCACAGCTCATTAGTGAATCATTTTACAACGTGACTTGATGGAATCGACACGTGTTTTTTGATTGAGTTTTTTAAATGTGATTATCAAGAAGAAGTTGAAACATGCCGGCTTACTTGGAGCATTTCCCACATGAAATGGGAATGCTCCCAGCAAACCAGCATGTTTATGCAGCTATTCTCTGGGAGTGAAACTATAGATAAAGAAGAAGAGGTAAGTGCAGATTAAAAACTGGCCGTGCGTCATGCATTTGTTGTCACTCTCTTACATCTTTTCGCGCTTTCCCGTTGCAGAATCAAAAGCTGATAAATATTCTTACCTTTTTTCAGATATGTAAACTTCCACTGCATGTGTCTGAGTTACAAACCTTGTTTCAGTTTGTTGTCTTTTTTTCTTATTTTTGAGGAGCAAGTTTGACATTGAAAAAATGATTCGAAAATAATGCATTGACAAGGTTAGCGCACTTGATTTAATTAAGTGAAACGTGGTCCAACCGAAAGTAAAGTTTTTCTGTGCCAGAACGTGGAAGGTACGCTCCCTAAAAAACACCACTGAGTCACCATTGATACCATTAAGAAATGAAAATCCACAATGACCAGTCTTGACAGGATTTCTTATTTGAGTTTTTGCCGAGTAAAGACAACATCAGAGATCAGAAACATCCAATGATTATGCACTGTTAATGAGCAGTACCAAGAGAGACCATAATTCCCGGTTGGGCTATTTTTAGTGACCGGATGCAGTTTAATTTTCGTCTTACCCTACTCCCGTGCGTCGCAATTGAACACTTCTCATCCAGAGAACCGTTTAGTGTAGATTTGAGTTTTCAACAACGTTAAAATCAAAGTTTTCTTAGTTCTGCTGTTGTTCACATTATCTAGCATCAAAATTATGTATATTTTAATCACAAAAGAACGATTTTGATGGAAAAAAGGAAAAAACGTTGGGGATTTTGTTGTGTTTTTGAATGAAATTTTAGCGGAAATGCGCGCTACTGACGCATCACACGTCATCGAGCGCGCTTAGGTTTTATTCAAACATTTTCGTACATTTAGATGAGAAAAAAACATTTTCTTTTTATAATTTTTCCATGTATATTAATAATAGGAAATCATATGGCTTTGCTCCGATCGTAAAATTATGAATACGATCTATTTCACGGGTTTACGTTGATGAAAACCACTCTACTAAATAGTGCAAAGTATTACACTCTACTAAATAGTGCAAAGTATTACACTCTTTCAGTGTTTGTACTATAATGAACAGTACACTGCTGAGTTGTTTGAGTATGTTGCTTGTGCTGCGGATATCGCTAGAGTGAGCAAGACCTAATGAATACTCGACTTCAGAGTATACTTCACTTGGCACATAGAAAAGTATCAAGACGAGGCTACGTGCATAAAGCTCAGTCATTTAATTACAACAAGACTAACGTCTGATGAGCTTTATGCACAAAGCCTCGTTCTAATGGCTTCGAATGTACCAGATGAAACATATGTTGGAACTGGAATATTGGATGCGGATAGGACTCGGACACGAATCATGATGGTGATGATGACGTCATCAGGATAGTACTGCATACGCATGCGCTGCGCGCTTATGAGTTTGCGAAACTACAATATGAATATCTGACAGGATTGCATAAAAAAGTTCAATTTATTTTTGTGTTATTGTCTATAAAAATGGCTTTGTAAAAATATAAATCGAATATACATTTGAATAGATGTAACATTTGAAAAATAATTTTGATAAAAATGTTTATATATGCGATATTATGTTCTTTCTGGCATATAAAATTTACCTTTTTCTTTACTCTATTACGCCTTGGTCAAACACTAATTTCACGAGCCGAGGTAATCAATTAAAAATAGAGCCGTTCTCGTATGAGTGGGAAACTTACTCGCCGTACCGCAACTATGTCAGTGCCGTTATCTCTATAAAAGCATTTGTAATTCCTACCGTAACCGTACCGTGACCGTGCAGTTTTCCCACTCATACAAAAACTGCTCTAACGCCTAGCTCCTTCGTTGTGATTGTGTTCGCTACATGCAAAGTTCGCTGTTCCCGTTTCACAAATCGTGCGTAACGTTCGAGTACTCGTAAAAACGTATGTAGCAAACATCTTTATTTACACTAAAGGGAACTTGCATAGATAATCTCGACGAAATAAAGAAAACCGCACAGTAAAATGTACTGGTTTTTAAAAAGGTGGAAAAAAGTTGTAAATGCTCGAAAAAAACATTTGTGGATTTGTAAGTTCTTGTAAAAAACGAACGCTTTGTGAAACGAGAGCATCATATTCTAGCCGCAACCTCACGACTCTCTGTAGCAATCCACATGGAAACAGAAAGGTAAGCTGGTCTAGGAGAGAGCAAAATGAGAAGACCGCTCTCCATTTCCACGTGGGTCACTATAGACATTTATGCACGACAAAATACATGCATGGTGCATTATAATAAAACAACGCACTCTAATGGTATATTGCATGGTCGATCCATGCGTCAAAATACTGGTCTATAACTGTAGTTTTCCTAACAAAAGCCTTATTTGGTCATAAGAAAACGTTTCATCTTATTTTTGTTACTATGTCAAAAATGTAACATTAACTGACGTTATAATTCATTATTTACATCATAGTTTATTAATATATGATAATGTATCTGTTTTGATATGTTTTATATTATCTCGATTATTCGTTGTATAAAAATGTGGTTATTTCCACTTGGCTTGATGTTAATTGAAACACCGCACTCATTACTCTGTTTAAAAACACTACAACCGTGTATTACTCATCAAACGTTGGCCAACCAAATGGTAGCCTAAATCCCAGTCACCTCACTCTTGTCCCTCAATGATTTGGGCAAATATATCCATTAGCAGTAGATTTCGTACGAAATGGTTGTAGCACGGATCGTTGACCGTTCGATACACCGCACGGAACACACAGCGTTCTTTTTCATGTGTGCGCCGCCGTCGTCGGCAGAACGTCACTATTGAGGAGAAGTTGAGGCTTTCCCACGGTCTAAAAACCTCCATGACGACGGCGCGCACATAAAAGAAAGCGTCCACTGTCCTCTGAAGCCTACTGTAAAAAGACGACATATAACAGCTTTCTGTCAAATAGCCCCTGCAGCTCGCAATGGCGTTGCGTAACAAACGATTGCATCAACGATTTTCGTCGTTGCGCCATGTAACTCTCCGGCCCTGCAATGGTTCGTGCAACTTGTTTTGCAACGCCATTGCGAGACAAGTCGCAGAAAACACTGCACCGTGTAACAGCGCCTTAATTTAGTTTTTTGATTACGTAAGTCAAAACTTTGGCCAAAACGTTAATACTTTGATACTTTCAATTGACGTTGTCAACGATATAAATTCTAATGAAGAATGCGAACATGGGTTTCAAATCGAGGTAGGAGTTCCAACAATTTGCACGCATTTTTCTGATAACTTGTTTTTCTATGTTAACTCCATCAGCGACTTGAAATCATTGTGCGACAGTAGAAGCGATGCAAGAAAGGTGGATTTCCTATTGTTGACGTTAAAAATGTTTCATGCAAGTGTAATCCTAATCAAACATAATGTTCTTTAATTATACCCTTACGACCTGGTTTTCTCTTCTTGCATACGGGACATCTTCCCGGTGGTCCAAGGTCTTCAGCTTGCTGCACCTCATAAGGGCAAAGGTTGACTACAGATAAAATCGGGCTGCAAAAACATTCCTGGGAACTGGTGCTGGATGAGTCCTGATCGATGGGTGTGCTCTCTTCTCTTCGTCTGGACGATGACGTGCGCCGTGCTGGAGGTGTGCGCGATCTCGAATTGCGTCTTATAATCCTATCAGATGAATCAGATACTCGACCGCTGGAGAAAGATGCTCGATCAAATGACGAGAACGAGGATGGCTTGGAGCCTGATTGGTGCGTACGACGGGGTGAAACTTTTAGGGAGCTTGATCGTTGAAATGGTGGCGATTTCCGTTCCTTATCTGCTGCAACGTCTTTTTCTCTAAGGCTATCGTAAGATCTACGGAGGTGGTCAACCTCCTTCTTTAGAGCTTGATTTTGGTCCTGTAGCTTTCCAATAACACCATCCTTATAAGCAGATTCCTTTCCAAGTTTTTTATTCTCCGAATGAATTTTGTCCAGACTAGGATCTTTGGCGCACAGTTCGTCTTTATCACGTGTTAGCTTTTCCACCAATCGGGATAAAGAATCAACTTTGCGGCGGGAATCTTTTTCGTGTTTGTCGAGAAGGTACGCAAGCCGTTCTTTCTTGGAAATCTCATTGCGTTTTTCATCTTCAGCTCTATCGATCTTATTGTAGAGCTCCTCTTTCTCTGATTCTAAGTCTCTTGTTGTTAGAATTTGACTCTTCATATCTCGTTCCAAGGATTGTAGTCGAGTTGAAAGCATTTTCTTCTGCTCTTTGAGCTTTGTGTTCTCGTAAAACAAGTTTTCAAGTTTTTCTCGTACAGCATTGTCTTTACTTTTCTGAAGGAACAATTCCTGGATTTCATTTTGTTGTTGACGATTTATTTCATCGATTTGTTCTTTCTCGGTTTCACAACAGACAACACGATCGCTGAAAAGTTCGATCTCTCTGTTAAGATGGCGAATTTGCGTTTCTGAGGTCTTCTGAATCGTCAACAATTTTTGGTTATCTTCTCGAAAACTGCTTAATTGACGTTCTTTTCTCTTGATTTCTGCATAGAAATCCTGATTTTGCGAATCCAACTTTTTGTTTGCTGCCTCGATTGACTTAAAATCGTCTTCCAACTTCTTGATCTTGTCCTTCAACTCTCTGCACTCTTTGCGCAGCCATTGTAATTGTCTATCTTGCTCCATCAATTCCATCTCGAGATGTTTACTTTCCTTCCTCAGATCATCTTCGACTTGAAATGGGGTTGATTCAACAGCATTTTGAAGTTCTTGCTTTTCAATTTTTATTTCTGGTGTCGTTTCCAAGTGTCGATTCCGTTCACGAAGATCCGCACATTCTTTTTCAAGAGAAGTGATCTTCTTTTTAAGTTCTTCCACATTTTTCTCGGCTTCTATTAATTTGGCTTTCATTTCGGAACGTTCGCTACTGATGCTCTTCATTTCGTCGCGTTCTGAAGATAAACTCTTTACTACAGCGGATAATTCTTTTCTTGTATTAGAACCAATATCTTCCAAAACCTTCTTTTCCTCCAAGATCCCACTCAACTTCTCTTGCAAGAATTTCATTTTATCATTGAGTTTGTTGTTTTCATGTATCACACACCGAAGCTTTTCCGAGATTTTGTTGTCGTCTTTCGACAATGCATCGACATGGTCTTTAGGTCTACGACAAATCTGTTCTAGAGAGTCAACCATCTTTCGAAGATCACAAAATTTGTCTTGAATGCTAGGAGACTTTGGGAAGGTCTTCACTTCAACAGCATTCTTCTCTTCTTGTCCAGTTTGTACGGCCAAAATTTCCATAGCTCTAGTAAGTTCTTTTGTTACTTGTAAAAACAGCTCTTCAAACAATTCTCTGTCTTCTTTAGCTCGAGCACGCAAGTCCTTCACTTGTGCCTCTAAAATAACAATTTCTTTTCGTGCGATGTCTAATGATGCTGCTTTTGCCACAGGAACATCTTGATCAAGTCGCACAATCTGAGAAACAGCCGGAACCTCTATCGAAGTAACTTTAACCTTTTCAACGGCACCTTTATCTAACATTAGCCTTTTGCATTCACTTTCAAATCTTTCTTTATCAGCAACTGCCGCCCGTAGATTTTTACGAAGATCTGTTTGAACCGCGTTCGAGGCTTGCAGATCGTTTCGTAATTTTACCATTCTTTCTTTGGATTTGCGAAGATCATCTTGTAAATTCTGGCATTGCCGTTTAGTGGCTTCCAACTTAAATTCCTCTTGTACTTCTTTCTTTGCCAGATTATAGAGTTCGTCTTGAAGGTTTGTGAGTTTGCGTTCCTTTTCCTGGAGCTGAGCTCGTAGTCTATTGTTTTCTACAGCATAGTTGGGAATCTGGTCCTCTGGGGAGGCACTATCTTCACTTTTAATTACACTCGACTGAAGTTCTTCAACTTGCACAGCAACTACCTTTTCCGGTTTTTGCTCTTGAACTTTGCTTTCTAACTTGGATTTTAGGCTTTCAATTTCTTTCTGGCTTTTTTCTAATGCAGAAGATAATTTTCCAACTTCAGCATGCGCTTCTTGTAGTTGCTTAACTCTATCTTCGTTGTCGTCAGAGGATGTAACCTGAACTTCGTCAGTTTGTGGGCTACTTTTGAGAAGTTTTATCAACTCAGTTTTGGTCTTCTCTAAGTCATCTCTTAGCTTGGAATTTTCTTCTACAGCTACCAATTTTGTTTTCTCGAGCTCCTGAAACTGCTCTCTTAACTTGGCTTCTTCTTTTAGGAGTTTTTCTAACTCCGCTTCGGTCTTCTTGTTATCTTCTAAAACTGACTCCATTCCTTTTGTCATTTTCTTCTTGATGTCAAAAACCTGATCTTCGAATTCGTCTCTTTCGGTAAGTGCTTTATCAATCTCGTCGTGCAGTTTCTGACGTTTTTCTCTCATTTCTCCCAAGATGTCTTCGAGTTCTTCTTTGTCTTCGCTAGACTCAGTTAGTCGTACGCGCAGGTCATTGTTGACAGTTTTCAATTTCTCAATCTCATCAGCAAGGAACTTCTTCTCATCTTTAGTTGCTTTGAGCAAAGCTTCAAGGTTTGCTATTTTGGATTTCAAGTCGTCGCTCAACGTAGACAAGCGCTTGCTCTCTTTCCTATTTCCTTCAAGTTCTTTACTTGTCTTGTCTTTCTCTTCTGATTGCAATTTAAGGCTGTGGTTTAAAGTCAAGTTGTCGAGTATAGCTGTCTTCAAATCAGTCTCTAATTTATCATTTTTGCTTCTCTCATCTTCTAGTTGTTCGCGAAGGTTTTCTAATTCTTTCTGAAAGCGTTCTTCATCGCCGAGTAACTTTGCATTTTCTTGCTTGATACTGCCCATCTCGCGATCTCGTCGTGACTTGTCTCTGCGAATTTCTCGAGTTAGATTTTGCACTTTCTCTTTATATTCCTCAAGGCTCTTGATGGCCGACGAATGACTTTTCTCTTGGTTTGATAATTTTTCTTTCAATTCTTCGTTTTTACTTCTTTCCACTTGCAACTCCTCGGAGAGCGAATTTTCCAGGTCTTTCTTCTCCGAAGACACTTTTTCAAAGTTTGCAGTCATTTCGTCACACGATTGCTTCAGCTTTTTCACCAGATTTTCAGTATCTTTCTGTCGTTGCTTTCCAGAATCAGTCAGCTCTTGTAACAGTTCGTATTGCTTCTTCAAAGATTCAGCTTCCTGTTCAGACTTTCGTAAATTCGATTTAAAAGATCCCTTGTCTTTTTCAAGTGTGGCAAGAAGAATTCCTCGGGACTTCAGCTGTTCTTTCACGCTTGATAAATCTTCTTCCAGACGAGACTTCGTCGTTTCAAGTTCAGATTTTTGATCCTTTAGCACAGTAAGAGCTGTTTTCTTTAAATCAACCTCAGCTTTCAAAACTTCGAATTCTTTCTTGAGTTCCTTTAACTCCGTCTCGAGTTCCTCGACTTCTTCTTTAAGCTGCTTGTTCTCATCAAGTATCTTTTGCATAAAATTCTTAGAGACCCCCAATTTCTCGTTTAGATCTTTCAAACTGCTCGACCTTTCAGCTAACATTTTGTGGAGTTTATCACTCTGTTTGCCATCTTCACTGGTGGTAGGTTCTTGGGTTTCCTCTTTTGAAGATGCTTTAAGTTGATTTAGGTCGTCAATTTTACTCTTGAGACTTTCTATCAGCGTCTTCCTTTTCTCTTTTTCCTTATGTAGCTCTGCAAGCTCTTGTTCTTGTTGGTGGACCTCTTTTTTCAGTTCAGTTGTTTCGCGTTGATGCTCATGCTTTATTTCTTTGATTTTCTCCTTCAAAGATGAAATTTCAATTTCCAGGTCTTTGTTTGTGTTCCTCAACGTTTTCATCTCTTCTTGTAAGATGCTCAGTTGTTTTTCTAGTTCGCTCTTACTATCATGATCAACTACTTCCACTACTTGGGGCAACTCTTCATCATCGTTTCCTTCGTTTTCCACAGTGTCAGCTTGCTGCTCTTGCAGTATTTGCCGTTCGCTTAAGAGTGCAGGTTCAATGACTGGCAAGTCTTCAGTGACTTCCAGCTCTGACTCGAACAATGAAGCACTTTGACACTCAATTAAATTACCCTGGGATACTGTTTCCTCAATCAAATTAGGGAGTTCTGAAAACTTGTTTCCGAGGTCTTCTTGGATGTTGTTGTTGTTGTTGGTTCTGCCCTCTTGCTGTTGTTTGAGGAGAATCAAATGTTCTTTCAAAAGTCGACATTTTCTGTTCAGCTCGGCGCTGTCTTCATTCATGGATGCTAAGGTCGACTTTAAATCATCGCGTTCACGTTCAAGATCCTTACAGTTGCTACAACTCTGCAAGACCTCCAGCGGTTTCTCTGGATCCACACTGTTTCGTTCTTCGACATCTGCATGTACTCCACTTGCAGCTGCTTTTTCAGCCAGCTGATTCCTTTCTTGTAGAAGCTGCTCAAATGAATCTCTCATAGTTCGAAGGAAGTTCGACTTAACGTTCAGTTCTCTGGTGATTCTTTCATTGTCTTCCTTGATTTGACCTAGTTCTGTCTGGAAGCTTGTTTCATTTTGGAAACTTTCTTTAAGCTTCTTTATCAAAAGCTCGAACTTAGATCTAGCATTCTCAAATGTTGCTTTGGAAGTTTCGTCTTCAGTTCTTGCCGATTCTGATGCCTTACCTTCATCGGTACAAAGTCCCTTTTTTCCACCTGGTTCCTCTTTTTCGAGAACTTCAGATGTTTTTTCCTCCACCTCTTGGACAAACGTGTTCAACATTTTTGTCTTTTGTTCATAACTTTCCATAGCTTCGCCGGTATTTTTAATCCAGCTTTTAAATTCTGACACCTTATGTTCCATTTCAATTTCTCCTTTTTCTTTTTCTGCTTGGATATCTTTCTTAACCTCGGCGTCATAACATGTAATAAGTTCATATAATAATGAAGAAAGTTCATCTTTTTCCTTTTCCAGTTTTTGGGCTCTCTCGTTTGCACTATGGACCTCACTTTCCAGATTCTCAGTCTTAAGTTTCCAAATTTCCAACTCACCACTAGCATTAAGTTCCTCAAGGCCACTAGCTTTTTTGATAGCTAGTGCTTCTGAAAGCTTTTCTTGGAACTTAGAATTCATTTCTTCTTCTTTCAAGGATGTTTTTTCAAGTTCTTGCTTTAGTAGTCTGTTCTTCCTCTGCATAGAATCAAGTTCTATTTTAATAGCTTCAAAATCTTGCCTTCCAATTCTTAAAATATCATTAAGATCTTCAATTTCTCTCCCGGCCTTTTCCTTGTATTCCTTCAATTCTTTCAACTCACAATGCATTTGCTCATCGGACTGTGATTTGAGCGTCAAAATTTGATCACGTGATTTCTTGAGTCCTTCAATCTCACGTGATAGTTCTTCGCATTTTTTCTCCAAACTGTCTTTCTTGGATGACAAAAACGAAGCATATTCAGCAAGTTCGAGCTTCTTTTCGATGGTTAGTATCATGTTCTCTTCTAATTCAATAAGCCTTTGGACTCTTTCGTCAGCTTCTCCTCGTAACGTCGCTCCTTCTTTTGACAGAACCTCGACTTGTTTTTCCAAGGCTTCTGTTTCTTGGTTCGATTTTTTCAGTTCCATTTCGATAGCTTTAAAGTGATGGGTTTTCTTCAGAAGCTCGGTTACCTTGGTGTTCAATAACTTATTTTCCTTGTGAAGTTTTTCTGCCACATGTTTAAGGTCCGCTACGTCAAGCTTTTCCGAGGTGTCAGTTTCTTTCTGTCCATCATTTTCCAATTCTTGTAATTCTCTCTGAAGCTCAAGTGGCATCAACTGTTCGTCGTTCTCTTTTGGAATGGGCTCATCACCCTTTTCCTCCCCCACCACTTCGTTTTCCTTGGAATCCTCTTTGGTTAAACTTTGAATACTTTCAAATTGTTTTCTCAGCGCTTCTTTCTCCTCTCTTAACTTTGTCATGTCTCTCAAAAGCTCGATGTTGTCTTTAGATGCATTTTCGAGCTCCTTTTCCAAGTTTTCTTTCTCAGCTGAGATAACCTCAAACCACTCAACTAACTGTTTATTATCCTCAGCTTCTCTAGACTCCGAATCTAGTTTTTTGGTTAAAATATCTTCCTGCAACTTCATGAGACCCGAAATCGCTTCGTTGTCTTCATGTTCATTTACTGCGGATATTAACTTTAATTCTGCTTCTTCCACAAGCTTTTCAAGCTCGGCTATCTGGACCTGAATCTCACACAAGGTTTCTTCATCTTTGGATAATTTCTCAGACACACAGAAAAAGATTTTTTCTTCCTTTTCCCTCGAGTCACTAATTTCATTCTCACTTTGGACACCTTTTTCTTCGGGAGAGAGGATGACCATTTCATTCGCTCTTTCCGGAGGCGTCTCATCTCGAGCTTCTTCCTTTTCTTCTTTCTCAAGTACATCCCCTTCAACATGTTTATCACCGGAGCTCAAAAGTTGCTTAACATGGCATTCAAACAACGCGTTTTCTCTAGACAGTGATTTTAGTGACTGCTTCAGTTTATTCACTACTTCAGAAAAATTCTTTCGATCAATTCCAGGATCTTTTAAATCTGCAGATATTTTCTCCTCCTCGCTATCACTTTCTTTGCTGTCTTCTTCTTTGTCGGACAGTTGCTCATCCTCCTCTTTTATGATGTCCATTGCCTTTGTTACAAGGTGAGGTACTTGTTGGCTTTTGAGACTTTCTACTTCCCTGTTGGCGTTGAGGAGAGATTCTTTCATTGTTTCGTGCTCACTCACCATTCTGTAGAGAGACTCCTTAAGAGTTTTAGCTTCATCTATCGACTCCATCAAAGACTTCTTATACTGCTCCTGTTTACACAAGGCTTCTGTGAGCCTATTCTGTAACTTTTCTTTACTTTGATACACATTTTCTAAAGCATCTGCTAGATTTGATTTCTGTTGCTTCATTTCATCCAGTTGTTCGTTGACCTTTTCTTTTTCGTCGGTGAGTTTGGTGATGAATCCTTTCAACTGTTTCTTCTTTTCATCTGCTTCGCGCAAGGATTTCTGTAAAGCATCTTTCTCTGTGCTGGAGGCGTCCAACTGTTCTTTCAAAGAATTGATCTCACTGTTCCTTTCATCAACTTTTGCCTTTATTTCACTGATAGACGTCCGTATAGCACGAAGGCCATCATGAATCTCTTTCTGGACATCATCTTTACTTTGGTCACTAAGATCTTTGACTTCAGTGGAACTCTCTTCTTTCGCTGTGTCTTCATCGCTGGTCAAACCAACTTTTCCAACTTCAGCAACACAATTCAAAAGATCCTTCAAATATTGATTGTATTTTTCAGTATCCTCTTTAAAATTGTCTCTTTGCATAGTAACTTCTTTCAGCCTGTTATCTAAAACTTCGCAGTGCTTCTTAGAAACAATCTTTTCTTCGTTCGCTTCTTGCAAAGATTCCACTGCTTCCTCCTTGGCTTCCTGTACATCTCGAAGACGGATTTGCAAATTTTCCACAAGTTCATTACTCTTTGTTAGTTTATCTTCTTGTATGCTATTTTCTCGGTTAAGTTGGACTATAACATTTCTAAGTTCCTTTTCATTCTTCTTGCTTTCTTCCAAATCTTCAAGCATCTTCTCCCGCTCAGTCTCTAGGTCACTCACCGACTCTTGCACCGCTTGCAATTGCTCTCCCAAGGCGTGTATCTTTTGTTTCATTTCTTGCATTGATTCTTCCGCTGCAGAACTTACAACGCTAACAACAGGGCTCACTGGCCTTCCATTCACATCGACATCTAAGTTTGGTGAAGGTTCTGTAGCTTGCTTATCTTCTTCGCTATCCCCTTCTGATGCTTCAGTGCCATTTTCTGTTGATACGATATCAAGAGATTTTGAAATTTGGTCCTGAGTTTCTTGTACTTTTGCACTTTCATCTCCTTCAGTCTTTTCCCCAAATACATCATTCTCAAGATCAGACTTCGCTTCCCATTGCTGAAGTGCTACTGTTAGTTCTTCAATTTGCATTTCCAGCGACTCGTTCCTTTCAAGTTGATGATAAAGGGATCCTAATAAGCAAACTTTCTCGTCTTCGAGGGTTGCTTTTTCTTTCTTCAGTTTCTGTACAGTATTTTCAAGTTCTGTTTTGACTGATCCGAGTCGTTTGACTTCTCGCTGTATAGATTCGTTGTCACCTAGGACAGCTTTGGCTTCGATGGCTCCCTGCGCACCATCGTTGAGAGATTTCGCTCTCCTTTTTCTCAAGAACTGTAGCTCCTTAGAACTTTCTCTTGCACGCTGCTTACTAGACTTTAAGAGAAGCAGTTCACGTTTCATTTTGGTATAGCCTTCTTCAATGTCTCGTTTATCAAGTTGCAGCTTTCTTATGTGTGATCTTTGAGATTCTAATAACTCTTTACAAGATTTTACCTCGTTTAAAAGATTGGATGAAAATTGCTTATCCTCCTTTGACTTCTTGATAAGCTGTGGCCCAGAGCCTCGGAATGCACTGCCTTGATTTTGCTCTATGAGCCTGCCGACTTCATTGTCAAGGTAGTCGAAAACTTCTTCCATAGTGAGCTTGCTTTCCGCTTCGTCCAGCATTCTCTCCAAAGCTTTACAGTTTTTATTCTGCAAATCGTTAAAAGTTTGTAATACTTCTTTGAAATGCGACTCAGTTCGCTTAAACTTTGCTTCAAGGTCTTCGTTAAAAGCATGAAGTTGCTCAATCTCATCCAACGTGGTATCTAGTGTATCATTCATTTGGGTTCTGAGTTTGTTGATTGTGTCTTCAAGGCTTCTCTTCTCGTCAATCAGCTTGAAGTTTTCTTCACTCAGCGCCTTTCTCTCGTCTTCATACTCATCCAGGTCTTTCTGCATATCGGTTATGTGGTTTTTTAGAGCTTTGTTCTCCTTGGTTAATTTTGCAACCAGTGGGGTGGCAACTGTATCATCTTCTTCGATCGTTTCCAGTTTATTGAGATCAACCTGTACTCCAAAGTCAGCAAACGAAACAGAATCTTCCTCGTCTTTATCTATACTCTGCATTCTCATTATTGTCGACAGCAGTATTTTTCTTTCCGCATTTAGTCTTTCAATCTCGCTTTCAGATGAAACTCCTGTGGAAGACTCATCAGAAACATCGGCGATGCTGAGCAAGTTATTTTCCACATTTCCTTTCTCTTCTAACTTTTTCTTTATAGTTGACAGACGCTCTTTCAGCTTACAGTTCTCCTCGCGTAGGCTTTCATTCTCTTTTACGAGTTTCTCTGATTCGCCTTTTTCTGCGTTATCAGTTTGTAAGGATTGTACTTCCATTCTGTACTGCAGTTGGTACTTCAAGAACTTTATCTCATCGCCAAGATCTTTCTTGTCTTCAAGCCACTCCTGTTTCTCGTTTTCTAGGAGTTCAATCCTCGTCTTGTATTCTTCCAGTGTAAATTCCTCCATTTCCGAAGTAGACGATGAACTAGTTGACGAGAAAGCCGACACCTTTCGATTTGTACTTGGTGACGATACAGACATCCTATGCTTTACGCTCTCTCTTCTTGCTTTTCCTTTCACCAGAGTGCGTTGCAACTGTCCCATTTGATTTTCAAGCTGTTTAATTTCACTATCAACAGATGTCGTCCTCTTTCTTAATTCATCAGCGAGCTCCTCCGAGAGGCACTGGTCTTGACTCTCTTCCAAGTTAGTGCAATCCTTGACGACATAACCGTGAATCGATTCCAAATGAGCTCCAATCTTGCGCCCGCGTTCCGTCATGTCTGCGGTCAGTTTTCTCACAATACTATACTTAACTTCTTTAGATTCACATTCTTCCTGAGACACGCGGTCAAGAATTTCTTTCAGTTCCGCAGGTGACAGACTATCGTCGCGACTGGTACCATCACTGTTGATTTTGACGGACCGATTTCTGAGTTTTTGTTTACTGGAATCACTGCAAAACAAAAACAACATACGTGAATACTGACGAGGTAACAAAGACAGACAGAAAAGACAGGCAGACAGACAGACCCTATGTAGTCCTGTTTAGTTCTGGTCACGCAATGCACGTTGCGTGACCAGAACTAAACACGGCTGCATGGGTGACTGACAGACAGACAAATAGGCAGACAGACAGACAGACAGACAGACAGAATCGTCGAAGAGACAGATAGAAAGGCAGGTACCAGCCAGCCGGTTGGCTCAGTTGGTTGAGCGCCGGTCTTCGAATTCCTGACCGGACCAACACTCAGGATCTTAAAAATAATTGAGGAGAAGGTGCTGCCTTTGAAATTACATCTACAAATGGTTAGAGCTTCGCGTTCTCTCGGATAGGGACGTTACTGAAACCGTAGGCCCCGTCTCCCCACACTTCATGACTTGCATCGGAAGGACGTTAAAGAACCCACACCACTATTCGGGGAGAGTAGGCCATGAAGTTGTCGATGGTGTGGTCTGACTTAAAATACCAGCATTGAGGACGACTTGGAATAATCATCTGTAAAAGTGCTACTAGGGAATGAGACCTCGCACTACTAATACAACTGGTAGCTCACTAGATAGATCCAACAAGTGCTGGGACAGAAAACCAAACCAATCAACCAACAACTTCGTCATTTATTTAGTCATACAGACACAGGACAGCCATTTAGTCGATCGATCAGTCAGTCTTGTAAGCAAATGGCATACAGGCAGACAATTTCAATATTTTAGAAACATAAGGACCTAAATACGGTTTAGGATACATATGGTTAGGTAGCTGCATGCAACTCGTGATATTCTACAATTCACGAAAAAAAAAAAAAAACCCGAGTGCGTGCGGATGTCTCCGAGCGTCAAGTTCTACTGACCTTAGTGACGGAAAATCAATACAAATAGTGCAGATTATTTCGTATGAGTGTGAAAAGGCCGCAGCACGGTCGCGGCGCGGTGTTACGGCAGAATTTTCGAATGTTTTGATAGGAAACACGGCACTGACACGGTCACGGCACGGCGCGGTCCTTTTCACACTCATACGAAATCTGCACTAAACCAGTGATAAACGCTGCAATTTTTCTCGCGCTGGCAACACAATTTTAGATTTTGTTGTGGAGAAAAATTGCAGTGTCTCTCATCACTCTGCAACATTCAATATGAGGCGTACAGTATCCAATATGTTGCAGAGAAAAGTTCACACTTTTCGTTACAGGCGTTTTTGCAGAGACATGATACACTCGGAATTTCTCTCTCGCAACAAAATCTCTAAAATTACATTGCCAGCGCGATCGAGAAAAAATTGCATCGTGTATCATATCACGGGCTTAAAATTAACTAATACTTCTTAATTTTGCCAAGTTTTGCGCGTTTATTTCCTACACTCTATCATTGCAGCTGAAAAGTAAGGAACATATTTACATAATTGTTTATATTTTGATGCCAAGTGCTAATCTGTGAATTTATAATAAATCCATGTCGACTCATATCGACAGGTACTTGAATCATGGTGCCTTTGGGCTGCGGTGACTTCTAACACACTGAAATCATCATCTGACAATCCTTCCTTCTCAACACTTTCCTTACTTTCTAGTCGTTTAAGTAGAACTAGCTAAAATCACTAGCTAATGGCCTTCTTTTCGCACTTCGAGTTACCGCTGGTTAGGATGTTTAGAAAAAGGGTATATTAATAATTTAAAAGCCGAACACTTGGAATAACAAAATTGAAAAGAATAGTAATTGTGCCACACACATTTGAACATTTTAATGATTATTTTATCGTGGTTAAAAATGAAAACAAAAATTTTCCAAGAACAATCGATTATACTATATATTCACCAAATTCATACTGATTCATACTGATTTGGATTCAGTACTAAAATAAAGACAAAGCGAGAGACAAAAACTCAAAATGGTTATGTCTGAAATTAATTCTAAAGATCTAAATGCGTAGTAGATTATCACAAAAAAATAAAACTAACCTTTCGAGAAAAGCAAACAATTCTTCATTTTCTGCCGCAGTCATGGTTAATATATGCCTCGAATTGCGGTCTCCTAAACTTTCTAATTCATCATTAGTAAATTATGAAAAGATTCTTGCTTTTTCGGCGAAGTATATACGGCACTTAGTCGAAGTGAAGGATGGAGCACCCAAATGTAGCTCAGATATATCTCGCTTCTTGAGTCAGTGTTACCAAGCAGAATGAATAAAACTGTTACTTTGGCAATTCAGCTTGTGTTATTTGCTTACTTGACACAGTTATAAGTAAATAAACGTCCATTCATTTCAAAATACTGCGACAAGCAGAAATTGGTAAAACATATCAAGTCAGCGGTGCTTTTCTCCTTCACTGAGGCTGAGCCACTCAAAAACCTTGTTACTAAGATACAATAAGTGCCGTTGAACATTTCATTAAAAGCCACTTACATCTTTGTAGACGCTTGGTCGAGGACTAATGGTGTCCATACCGTGTTGTTTTGATTTCATTTTTCTCGTGTATTTTCAGTTTGACAACTTTTAACATTTGATTTACACGTCTGATGTTCATGCACAAAGCAAAACGAAACAGGAAGCCCGGTAGATCAGGGACTAGTTGTATTCACAACTGATTTATTTATTTATACATTTATTCAAACGACAGAAGTAAACAGTACACAATAAAGTGATCTTCATTTTGTTTGAATTTCCACTGACTAAAATGAACTGCCGTGCTCTCTATAGAAGCACATTGGCTGAATTATAGCATTAGGGCCGTTCACATGAAGCCAATTGTCCCTGTTAGCAGGGATAACTCTTTTGTCATTGTGTCGCGCAGTTAGGGAAAAGAAAACAAACATCGAGTTATCCATCCCTGCTACCAGGGACAACTCGCCTTCATGTGAACGGGCCCTTGCAGTCAATCTTTTTTCCCCGCTCCGCATTTTTGGAAACTAAAAGTATCAATGAATCACACAGTTTATTTCTTTCTCTCTTTTCTCTTTAACAGACAATGCAATGCACAGGAAGCCAAATACTAAACTAGAGGACCCATTTATATTTTCTATAATTTTCAAACCGATAATTACTCTGATTATCGGCATAGAGCAGATATCGTATGACTGGGAAAACGGCATTCACCGAGTGCTACGCAATTTCGAATGTTTTTATAGACATTACGGCACTGACACGGTCACGGTACCGGGCGGTAGGTTTCCCACTCATACCAAAACCGTTGTCGTTGTCTAAAAGTTGACGAAGTCACGTGATCATATAGAAAGCAGGTCCGGGAGCACAAAAAGGGTTCCCGAGGGGGGAGGAGGAAGTAGGAGTAGTCAGTGTGAACGCTCAGACATACGAACTTTGATCGCAGTCTGTAAAATAAACCCCGACGTGATTCATGCAAGTGATTTCAAATCAACTGATTTCTATCTATAAAAGAAAATGTTGACCGGCTCGATTATCCACAGTACTCGTGTTATCATACTTTGGAGATTAAAACATTGAATTCCACTTATACAAATGCCTTGTGTTCATTGGCTGATATACGTGTAATAACTATTAGGGTAACAACATACATACATCACAAAGCAAGTTAAAACTCTACGCGTGGCGTAATATCTAGCATAATAACAGCACAAATGTCTGGACATGATATGTTTCATAAATAAAATAAAGTAAAAGTGACTCGCTGTGAGTGTTATCAGATACGAGGTCAAAACGAAAAACAATCGTAAAAAAATGAAGTTGAAAACATACATTGAACTGATAAGTACCAATGACCCATAACACACATAACTACGACATAAATGTACCTACAGGGTGCTCTTGGATAAATATTGAAAACTATTACAATAACAAACACAAAGGCCTGTCTCTGTGCAGTTACACAACGGCGAAGGAATTTAGCTGAAAGCTCAATTAACTCAACGCCTTGAAATAAAGAATCTAAAACACTCGGTCGGGAACTTAGTATGTAGATTAGAGAGATAATTCAAATAGTTCTGGTCGGTTAGTTTACTAAGGTTTCGATCATGTTAAGTCTGGATTCCACGAGACTTGATAATAAATAATCTTTAGGGAATACTAACAGATTATCACTTAAAACTAATGATTATTTTCCCACTTTTAAAGCGAGAAAAGCGATACAGTTTCACTGAAAAAACTGCGAATAAAACGAGAATTTTATAAGAATTTCAGAAGAGTTTCAAAGAAATACAGTTGTTTTGAAAACTCTTAGCAGTCTCCTGGCGTGAATTAAGCCAAGTGGGTACTAAATATGTGTTAATTTAACAATGCATCTTCAAGACATTATATTTTAATAACCAGTAGATTCAACTCTCTTGCCATTGTGGATTCTAAGCAGTGATCAATTGTAGTTCTGGCAGTTCTTATAAAGTTGTTTACCTTGGGCCATGTTAATAAATATCTTAGGTTCAATCGACTGTATTTTCGATATTTAAAAGTCTTGCTTTAAATTAACTTGACTAAATTCTTAAGACAACATACCTTGGTTTAATTGGAGTATTGGTGATCAAATTCGCGTTATTTTTCGCTTGGCTTCGAGGTGTTTTTAATGTGGAAGCTTTCACTGGTTTCCTACGCTACAACGGAGCCACGTACCTTATTATCATAAACCCGGTCAACAAATTACTCTCGAACTAAAACCAAATGAAATCTTACAGTCTGCGGAAGGCTAGTCTCTTACGAGTCGTTTTGAAGTCTGTCTTTGTAAAGATGAACTCTCGGATCCCATAAGAGCATGGAGCAAACTTGAGCAAGAATGTAACTCAATCTTGTCGTAGATCGATAGCAAGCAATGTTCAGTATTGTGGGAGGAGCAAGATAGTCTACCAATATTGGTCGCGCCAACTCTTCTATAATTAAAACTCCTTGAGCCAACGACGTCGGCTTTGAAAATAGACAGAAGACGCTACTTAAAACGGAAATAGACTACTGTTACTTTTTGTACAGTTTACAAGCCGTTTTGTTGTTATTGTAATTATTAGGATTCGATTGCATTATAATTTCGACCATTGGAAGAATGATAAAGCTGATAAAATAGTGGAGAAAAATTCCAAAATGTATTTTGATGATTATTTGATTGCAGGCATCTACGGAAATTTATGAACAGCTTGTACTTTTGATAACAAATGGTTGTAACAATTATAGTTGAATTTAGTAAACATAAAATGTGGAAGTTGATAAGAGTAGGGCTAGATGCTGATAAGGCAATCAACGTAGTGCGTTTAGAATCATCGCCGTCATTTCATTGATCGCCAGATAGAGAAAGGAAGAGAGAGTGAGAAAAATCAAACTAAGATTTAGAAATGAAAAATGGAAGAGAAGAGCATGCATTTTTAGTTCTGTTTGTTTCTCTCCTTTTCATCCATTTTTTCCTCCTTTCATTCTTTATTTTTTCTTTCTTGATTTCATTTCTACGAAAGAGAGAGAAATAAACAGTTCTTGGCTAAGTTTATTGTTAGCTAGTAATATGTTGCATACCCGGTTGAATCAGCCATCATTGACGCTAAGGCTAAACCCGTTAACATCAATGTAAATCGTCAGCGTCCATAGCAAATCTGAAAAATAAATGGGACTGAATTAAAATGGTTATGTCATTCTGCAAACTTGGACATTGTAAGGCAAAGCTGAGAACAATGATGGTGAATAACAGCAACACTGTAACGAAGAAAACAACGCATCATCATCAACATCATCATCGTCAATATCAACAACAGTAACAACACCAACGTCAAAACAACTGGGGCCAAAAGAAAAAGAAAAAAGAAAAGAAACACTGAAATCAACGATAGAATTTTTAATTTCAAACGTAAATCACTGTGTCACTAACACTTCCTACAATAACATCATTATTTTTAATTATCATTAATTGACAATTAATAAATGCTGATGACAGAAATCAACTTCTGGTGATGATAAAGTATATAAAGTACATAAATAAATTTGGAAGGTTATTCATCTACAAGCAAATTACAGCCAGGATGCATCTCAACGTGGTCGGGTTGAAGGCCTGTAAGTGGCTCACTATGCTCCCTCCATACAACCCATGTCTCAACACGGAGCACAGCTCAGATCGAAATAGTATTGGTTTTAGTGATAGCTAGCTATATAAACTCGGTTCTGTTTACGTGCTCATACAATATATATATATATATATATATAAATTGAAGAAAGGAGGACAAATTATTCAATATTCATGGTGTATTTCACTACAATATTGCTCTGATGGCGATGTTCATCATTGAGCACTCTTTTGCGAAACGGATGAAATACTACAATTTTCTGGTTATATATATATATATATATAGATTAATGAGATTTCGTATGAGCGTGAAACGCCGTGACCGTGTCAGTGCCTTGATGTCTATAAAAACATTTTAAATATAGTGCATAGTATGAGTGTATTATACAATAATTTACTGAATAATACAATCATTTATTAGATTGATTCTCACAGATACCGTTGTATTCATCATATGCGAAACCAGAAAGGTGATAGTATATTATGGTACAGAATGCAAAATGTGTTATGTCATGAAGTATAGCCCTCATACAATTTTAAGAAGTCAAAGTCAGACAGTTAACTTCATGTTATTTGAAATCCCAAGACGATCACGTTTGCCTGCATAATACGCCGTTTCAATTTGAGATTTAACGGAAAACTTCCGTATGCGTTGGTCTGGGACGAAGATGAATAGCTGAACCGCACGAGAACCATTTTCCGACCAACGAAATACGTCACTTGCAGGCACTGAGCGTTATCATGGACATAAGATACAAAATATATATGAAAAGAAAGTCGTTTTACCTTGCTTTGTGTTCACAATGATTTAGTACACTGTCGTTAATAAAAAAGTGCTGTGAAACCATCGTGAGAGAACAATATTCTTCTGAACTGTTTGATCTACTATACGCAGCATGCTAGCGTAACTAACAATGGAAAACTATACTGCACCATGCTGCGTAGATATTGTGTCTCTAATAATATCATCTTTTGCCATTGGATTATAACTTATTACCGAAGACTTAAATCAAACAATGATCACATACACGTGACACACAAGATGTGCCAAACAAATGGACATATTTCCGTCAAGGAAACGGACTATGGGATGGGCTTGTTCCTGTTTTACCGAAAACTGCATGCTTGATTTCTTATTGTGATCATTTCCTTTTATAGTTGGAACAATAACATTTGATAACCATCAATACGCGGGATCTATACATGACGTTTCCGCAAGACTCTGAGCGGCTAAAGTGATGGCCGTCGTGCAGAGACCGGTTACTCGAAAGTAGATTAGCGTTTTCTTTAGACAGTTAGGCATACACGGTTTTCCACTATCTCGAGCTTTCAGTGTTAATTCGAACCCCGCTATACTAATATAATTGTTTGTGTCTTTTGATAGTTCGAGATATTGAGGTTCTCTTTCATGTGGTCGATATATGGAGGTATCTCGTGGTTGATAAAAGATGTCATTTTAAATAAGATCGATATATAAAGTTTTGTATACAATTTAGTGCTATTTATGTTGGGCCCTATTAATGTTTGTACTTAACTTCGCAGCACTTCACTATTAGAATTGGCTAGTGCACACAATAAGTCCACATGAATTCTGTACCTGTCCATTATCTCAAAATACCACCATAGAAGCTGTGTGTTTTCATCAAGTTGCTGATTTGGTGTTTCAAATTGTTTCAACAAGTGCATTAATTGTTAACCAGATGGTCAAGATAGAAAAATATCACGAAAATTCAATAACCAAGGACAATTATACATGATTAAACCACATACGACAGCAAAAAAAGCCTTCTTTCATTTGGCAATGACCTTTGCGTCTTCATTGATTTATTGCGATGTAGTGTTGTGATACCAAAGACTGTGTATATTCAGAATACAAAATTAACCCCAAAATAACATCATGCAGGAACACGACATGGCGAGATAATTTTAGTCAACAATTCTCGAATATATTCACCATTCTTAACCAGCCAAAAAAGGTTACGACTAAAACGTTCAAAAGAACGAACAACGCGCCAGTGTCTGCGTAATGCTAACTCATGTAACTGTACTATATCAAACATTCAAGTTATGGTTGTAAGCGGTTTTCAATTTTGTTGTGTTTGAGAGTTTATCAT
Organism: Telmatactis stephensoni; assembly: GCA_029948255.1. NCBI lineage: Eukaryota > Metazoa > Cnidaria > Anthozoa > Actiniaria > Isophelliidae > Telmatactis > Telmatactis stephensoni. The sequence continues at coordinate 197,004 of JALIZF010001721.1, read as the reverse complement.
TGAGCTCACTCACCTTAAGTTGCCGATACAGGTTTGAGAGGATTATCCAGTTCATTTTGACATGATCTCTAGGTTCCATATCACAACAAACGCTGCTGTATAGTACTGACTAAACCATACTTTAATTTAAGGGTCAAGAAACCGTCCTGAACCTCACTTCAGTGTCATATTACATTTTTTGGGTTTTATGTGACGTAGTAGAATTTCAACTATTGAACCAATCTACACGTTGACAGATGACTTTTTGGCGCATAACCACGCCAGTTTTGTGAATATTTTCGACAGCTCTTTGTTTGATGTGTTTACAAGGCTTCGTACTCCTGATAATGGCACGGACAGATTTGATGGTCAGATTTTTGGTCGCTTTCCATTAACCGGTTCACCTGGACAAAGAGTGAAGTCATAGACACAACCGGTTCCTCTAAAAGGGGAAGGGAATCCGACTTGTTTCCACGAATTCTGAAACTTTTCTCTCGATCAAATATGACTTAGAAACGATCTAATTAATTATTTTTTTCCGTATCACGCAAGCACCTTTCCACACCCGATCTAAACATTGAACAGAAACCCACCCGAAGACAGGGATTTTTCGCAGAAAAGCATACTTTGAAACTCATTCAATCTTATAAAATAACTATCATATAAACGCGCGCTCTCATTGGTCGAAGAACGCGTACACTGAGAACTCATTTCAAATTTTTTGTAGTGTAACGGAATACAGAATGTGTTCGAAAATAATATTTAAAAAAAAGTCCCAAAACATGTTTTGCCTAAAAATTTGTATTTTATAAAAGAAATAGAAAAGCTGCCCGCTGCGTTGTGTTGTGTGCAGATTTAATGCATGCCTCGTGCTTCTCTCGTGTTTTGATCAATCCCCGCGTGCTCTAAATCTGCACACTGCACGCGCGCGCGTTTTCTATTTCTTCAATACATCTATACATCCAAACATTCTGTATTGTTGGGTCTTTACCCTTCTCGAAGCGCAGCGCGCCCACGAACGAAAGCGCACGAATTGAACACCCGTAAATTGATGTGTATAATTTTCCGTCATTACCAATTGTAGATAATAGCGCACTCTTCCAAACCATGACCCATTGCGCATGCTCGAAAATTCGGCGGGAATTCGTGGACGCGTTCGTGTTTACAAATTAATAATATACATGAAAAAATTTATCGATGCTGATTGGCCAACAGCAGTGCTGTTTCAAGGAAATTTAGTGCAGAAAAAAGGAAATTTAGTGCAAATTTGAGTTTTCCAAAATTCAAGTTTTCTTAGTTCTGCTGTTGTTTACATTATCTATCACCAAAACTATGCATATTTTGATAACAAAGGAACGATTTTGAGTGGAAAAAAGGTGAAAAAGGTGAGAATTTTGTTTTTGAATGAAATCTTTGCTGAAATGTGTGCGCGCTACTGACGCAATCACACGTCATCGAACGTGCGCTCAGGTTTTATTCCAAAAAGTTCGCTCTTTTGAAGAGGAAAAACTCATTTGTTTCTATAATTTCAGTTCATGTATATTATTAATAGGAAATCATATGGCTTTCTCGTGCACTTTGGAATAAATTTGAACTCGTGAGATCTCAAAAGGCTCGAACTCTTTGAAATCCCACTCGTTCAAATTTATTCCAAATTGCACTCGAAACCATGATTTCCTATACAAATTAAAATACCGTCGATTCAACTGTCGTGTATTGTGCGAATTTCTCGTGTATTATTTGAAGCGATGTTTTAGGAAAAGTAAGCACTAACTTTTCACAGACAGCTTTAACTTTCAAGATTTGCTAAACTACCAATGATTTTATTTAAAACTTTCGAGTATGCGCAATGCGTTTTTCACCTGTGTCGCCCCCTGGTATTTATAGCCGCGCAGCCCCACAGGAAGCCCAAGCTATACTTCTGAGTGATATCTAAAGAGGAGAAAATGATTTAGAATCAGTAAAGTTGAAACCTCTCATATGTTGTTGTGTATTATTTATTTGATCTAAAAAAACGATTTTTAAAAAATCCCCCTCCATAGTAATAATATGTTATTTTTGAAAAATCGTTTTTTTAGATCAAATAAATAATACACAACAACATATGAGAGGTTTCAACTTTATTCTAAATCATTTTCTCCTCTTTAGGTATCACTCAGAAGTATAGCTCGGGCTCCCTGTGGTAGCCCGGGATCGGAATAGCAAGCCAGTGAGTGTATCCCAAAAGAACGTAGAAATTCTACAAGTTTAGACCTGAGGTAACTCTACACACCTAAACAATGTTGAATAAATTTATTTAATTTCGTTAAAATATTTCAGTCAACAGTATAAAAATACTCAGAAAACTAATATATAAAAATAGACCCATAAAACAGTAAAATCTGTTCAGTATGTAAACAAGTTTTCGAAACTTGGAGTACTATGAGATTATTGTAATTATATTGTATACGTATTACCAATACCGATATGTGAAACCTGATATAACAATGGCTAGCGCTAGAACGAACCATTTCTTTTGTAATGTTCAAATTTATGGATGTTTATCCGTTGTAACGAACCCTGTTACGTACCATTCGAACGGTGGTTTTCCTCTCTCATCCCCTACATGAACGAAAACCACTACTCGAAGGGTAACCCACTGTATAACTAACCAATTATCTCATTTCCTTTGTCAGTATATGGAGTTCCATAGTTTTACGAATTATAAAAATGTCTAATTTTTTTTTAGATCATACCATGTTCATCCCTTGTATATATAATAATCCCTAACAAGAGATCAATAAAATGTTAGTTTAGATTTGACTACGAGTACGAGATTGAGTACGAGTACGAGTTTTAAAATTGGTCTTGTGCTTGTTGTTGAAACTGAATCATGGCCAATTTTCCTTTTTTTCTACAATTTGATGTTCCAGATACATATGGGACTACGGTTCAGTATCAACAACTCACGCAAGGCCAATTTTAAAACTCGTACTCGTAGTCAAATCTAAAGTTCCCTCTCAGCCAATATCCAACAAAACCGCCAGCGGAATCAGTTCGACGAAACAGAAAAAACACATGACAACAGGACGCAGTCAACACAACACGTAGCGCAACCGACATAACACCACGCGACCGACTTCACCACCGAAATAGGGCGCAACTGAACGATTCAAGCAGTGCTCGCTGCGACACCAGTAGGACGAAACAGCAAAACGGCCACAGCAAAACTGCGTATTCACTACATCATGCAGCGTAACAGAGCAACCGAAACAGAACGCAACCAAAATCACCAAGGAAACACAGCGAACAGTAACGATGAAAAAAATCACGACAGGCTCAAAAACCATCAAAAACGCAACTAAATGACGAAATTGCGCATCGAGCAAGCAACGCAAGCGTCGCAAGCGTAACGTAATATCACACCAACGAAGATCAAGCCACGTAGAGAGTTACGCACTGTCTGTATGATGTTCATCTGTTTATCTTCATAACGTGTTAGTTTTGCGAGATGTGAAGATGCTGAAACTGTAAAGCAAATATGTTGTCGTTAGTTTCTCCAAATATGAAACGACCTTTTCCTTGAGTAATTCTGAAACAATACAATTTTGACTTACATTTTGGAAATTCCAGACTCCTCGCGACCTCTTCCTGCTTTTGACGCTTTAACTGGAGCGGCTTCTTCAGATTCTTTTTCCTCTCTAAAAATATAAATTGCAGCGAAACGTTTTCTAATCATTATATTTATATCTATAACAGGTTACAAAACATAGCGTTTGTAGTTGATCCATTTGAACAATAGGTGGCCTCCGTAGTCAAAGAAGGAGAGGAGGGGGGGGGGGGGCAAAAGAGGAGGGGGGGAAGGGCGCGGCCTTTCGGTATTGCCTCTACACCCTTTACAAACATAAGGTATCCCTGAGAAAATGGTTGAAAAGAGAGAGTAGTTGATTTGAACGTGGGTGCAGATTGATAGTTATTTTCCGTGTTTACAATGCGTGACTCGAATGACTCACTTGGGTTTATACCAAGATAATTCCTCGCGAAGAGAAAACACTTCCTCTTTCAACTTATTCCTCTCGGTCAATATTTCTTGTAGCTCCGCTCTTGTGTAACGAGGTCTATTGGGATCCCTTTCTAGTGTTTTAGAAGGAGATCCTTGGTTAACATCTTCTCCAGTGACTTGAATAATGTCCCATCCATCTTCTTTTCGTTTTAAAATTTCTTGACCATTTTGAGCTTCAGTGGGGACGTCATCAGTTTCATTACCAAACTGAGCGTCCATTTTTGCAAGTTCTTCTTCGATACAGACACCAACATCACTGTCTTTTCTTTCAGCGTCTAACTCGTCCTGTTCGTTAAGTTCGATTTTAAGTATTTCTAAATGGGCTTCGTACTCTGCCTTTTCCTTGGCAACTGAATTCATTCTTAATTGTTGAGCAGCTAGGTTTCGCCGTAGAGATTCGTTGATGTTTACTAATCGTTCCACTTGTTCTTCCATCTTTAGGTGCAACATAAAAACGACATTAACACAAGCAGTCTTTGAAGTTATTACTTTTTTATTAGCAAGGGTCAAAACGATATTTTGCGACCTTAGAGATATATCGACAAATTGATCGACCGTTTGGTAGGGTAGGTAGATGCCTGCACCAGTTTGCTTAGGCTCCGTTTCAGCCATGGGAGGCCTATTCCGGGCCCTAAAATCGCCCCAAATCGCCTAAAATCGCCCTTAATCGCCTTAAGTTTTGAGCATCTTTGGGGATAATTTGCTTAAATCGCCTACGATCGCCCAAAATTACGGCGATTTTAGGGCCCGGAGTAGGCCTCATGGGTGTCGTAGAAAGTCGTGGGCGCACCGAAGCCAACACGTACGGCTGCAATTCGAGTCCACAGTTCGCTCTGTCCTGAGCGCATTCAAAATTAAACATTTTAGATCTAAAGTCAGAACTGCGAAGCTTATTTGTTACGAACGGGGAAACGAAACACAATTTTTTCGTTTAGATTTACAACTAGCGTCATGGTAAGCTTAAACGAAATCTCTATTAATCAACCAAAACGACTTCCCTGTCTTTTACTATTATCCTGATGGCCAGTTTTAATTAGCGACTAAAATCGATTTCTCAATCCTTCCGTGCTCTAATAGATGCTAAGATGACGTAAAAATGTGATTAGAGCAAGAAAGTACTCCACATATTGAAATTAAGTCAATTTTTTTAATCAAAACATTTCTTCCAGTCAGAACGCAGGACATATTCTATGACGTCATCCGTGCATCTGTACTTAACAACACATGGTTCTTGACCAATTAGAGCGCGTGTAATATACCAATGATTATATAAAACACTGTAAATACTTACAGCATCAATATCTTCTTTTTGTTTTTCAATTTCAAGATTTCTACTTCGTATGACATCACGTTGAGTGTCTATCGTTTCTTTCATCTTCTGCATGACTTCAGCATCACCAGGAGCACTGACATAAGTCATAACTACAAAACATCAACACTTAACTATGGGCATTGCATGCAAGCACCTAGGGTCTCAAGGAGCAGCTAGGGCACACAGAAAAAGGGAGGGGAGGGGAGGGTGGGGGAATCACTGGAGGTCTCTCTTTTCTTTTTTTAATACTCTCCCTGTGAGCACCTGAACATTCAGGCACTTGAACCCTCCATACAATTTGCAGAGGGGCACTGCTTTGTGCCATCCCAAACCCTGGGGGGAGGAAATTATGTACCAGCAGACAGGGTACCAGTATAGGTTTTACATGAAAAATAAAAGAAAGAAAGGGTATTCAGAAGTTTTTTAGACCTTCAAGAGAAATTGTTATTATATTATAGTCAAAGCACACATAAGGCAGACCCCCCCAAGAAACTCAAATGGTATCCATATATAAGTAGAGCTGTCTGCTTATAGGAGTGTGTAAATACAGTGTTCCAGTTAGAGAGATTTCAAATATTGGAAAGGTGTCCTTAAGTGAAGCTTTCCACTTATGAGTGTTGGTAAGCAGAGCTTATTGACTGTATAAAGGAAAGGAAAGGTCTATAAATTTTGTATGTAGGGTCGGGGTGGCACTTCCAACTACTACCCACACTAATATTTGTCATCCTTAATACCTGGTTTTTCATTAGCCGTCATTTCATATTCCAGTCTGAGTCGTTTATTTTCTTCTTGTAATTTAACAATTGTAGACTTGAGACTTTTTAACTCACTATCTTTTTTAGCATGGAAAAGTTCCTACAACAATGAGGGAATACAATTAATGCTAATGGCGTGAAAAATCCCATACAGGAAAAGTTGCAGATTCAATCAAACCATATGTTAGTTCAGGCCCCTGTTAGCTGGTTAGCTATTTAAAGAATGCTAAAGTTCTGCCAGGAACCAATGGTTCTTCTCTTTAATTTTGAATTTAATCCTGATCAATCACAGATGGCTTAAAGTGTCAAAGTCAAGTCAGTTATATTTGTCTAGACATGCAAGAAGAGGACATGTTTTTTTAATGCAAAATCAAATAATATATTTGGATGAGTCATAAGCTAAGCGTCCTGAAAGATGAGTCTTCTTTCTCTTGAAGGTCGAACCAGGAAAGCCGTAAAGGTTTAAAACTACCAAGGGTACTGTTTGTTGTTTCACCACAGAGACGACAGCTTACAAAATGCTGGTCTGGTTGCGTTTATTTGTTTAGAAAAGAAATCACGAGATTTCCCATTGTTAATAGAAAATTAAAACACAAAGAGTGAAATAAATAATTGGGTCAGCCAATCAAGCAAGACAATTACCTAGAAAGGTTTTAGGAGTACAGTAGCAGCTAGAAGAGAACTGCAGAACATTCCACAACATCCAGTGACGAATGCCAATTCCATATTAAGTAGACCAAGTTATCAGTATTTTACAAAAATTCCTTAAAATCAAAAGTTAATATTGCTCCTAGCTAACCTAAAAAGGCCAAAGTATTGACTGATCATACTTGAATGACAACGTGAATTGGCAATCAGTGAGCTGTAAACCGCTACCAAAGTGAGCTTATTATAAACTTACATGTGAAACTCGTTTCACGTAAAAACTATCCCTACCTCATCAAGCTGTCTTCTATGAACAGCTTCTCTCTTGATCTCGAAATACAGCCTTTCGTTTTCCATTTTCAATTCAGCGATCTCGAGTTTTTCTTTCTCTCTTTCGCATACCAGAAGCTCGAGTTCTTCGAGCACTTTGACGACTTTGGGCATAAGATCTAGCACTGCTTCGTGTCCATACCGATCAATCACTTTTTCAATATCTTGACCGATTTCCGAGGCTTGCTCGTACACTTCTGCCGTTGTCAAGTCAACGGCCATATTTTAAAGAACGATTTTCTTCGTGATAGAAACAGCAAGACACCCTTTTAGTGCTAGAACTATTTACAAAATCACATATACAACTTGTTGACAGTTCAATATAACAGACCCTATGATTGGTTGATACATATAAATCAGATTGATACACCAATCAAAATCGCGCTTAGATTTACATGGCCAATTATAAGATGTATGACTGCAACAATATCGAACAAGCAGAACAATCACTAAGTGGTTGACATTGTATTGAATTAAAAAGGAATTATACAAACTTTTGTACACTTTTGTTCATATCTGAGTAAAAAGCATTTCGTAATTGTAAATGACGTAATTTGTTGTATCCCTGTGACCGCGATATTAATGGTCAGCAGGTTAACACAAAAATCAAAATGGCGGACCATTCACAAAAAGTTGAAGTTGAAGTCTGCATTGTTGGTTGTTCATGAAGGTCGTTTACTTGCGATCGAGAAGAAAATCTTTGGTTTTTGATTACAGACTGTAAGGATGGATCTGGTGTACAGTACTGTCTGGGAAACGGTAAAGAAAGCAAATAGCAGGTAAGATAAACTTGGTCGTTTTACCGAACAAGCTTATTCTTGAAAGCAAGCGCAAGCTAAATTACTCTCATAATTACAGGGATGTTTGTGGTAAAGTAACTGCAGGCTGGTCAAACAGAAACTTGATTGCATTCACTACTGGTTACAAGAAAACAAGGAACCCCAATGACAAAAGTAACAAGTAAGATTGACAATTCCTTCCATGTGTGTGAGTCCTTGAGTGAGTGACAAGGGGGTTCATACATTTCTTATCTTCGTACATTAACTTGATTGTACTTACTTAAGTTCATTTTCTTCTATTCTCACTTCGATATTGTTACTCAATGAGGGTAATAGTGAAATATATGGTACTGGATGTCACCCAGCCAGTAATAGTGTGAGTATGTATTATGAAATATCAATATTTTTTTGCAGACCATTTCTTTGTAATGCCATTCACATTGTTGATCCAGATAGCCCTTGGGATACATTTAGGTGAGAAATATGAAATACAATCAGTGAAATTGATTATTAATTTATTAAGGTTGATTGATTGATTGATTGATTGGCTGACTGACTGACTGATTGATTGATTGAGTGACTGATTGATTGATTGATAAACTGTTATATTATTTAGTATTTATTTAAAAGTGTAAAAAACTATTATTTGCTTTTTTATTTCTTAGTTATTTTCTTTACTTATTTTTAATTCTTTGTCATGGATAAATCATTGTTGATAAAGATTTGTGATTTTCCACGTTAAGCTTTGAATCAAAGCATCAAGAGATAATCAACCAAGTCTTATGGCATAGTTCAGGATCTAAACTACTCACTATTGACTTGTCTGGACAGTGCAATGTCTGGACAATGAAGGTAAATATAACAATAATATTGATTAAAAGATATAATGTGCATACTCACATATAAAAACTACTACTATACATATTTACTGTTTACCTATATTTCCAGGTTTTTCCCGGGAGAGGGCACATAAGGCTGTATAATTTCTCTTCCATCTGGTTTTATCTCTTGTTGTACATCTTTCCACAAGTTCAACACATCAATAAACTTTCTCTATTGTACTTTTCCAAGTTGTTTTTGGTCTTCTCATTTTTCCTTCTGCCTTCTGGTACCACAAGAACCATATGAAAAAAAAATTAATCATTTTTTATCACAATTAGGATTATCTTATAAATGACTGGCAATGTGAAACTACTGCAGATATTGGAGAAGGTGAACGTCTTGTAACTGTGTCATGGATTGACAATGGTGTCAAGGTACTAAATAATTTACCAACTACTTTTTCTATACCTTGTATTTGCCAGAGATTTTAAAGTTGTCAGCCATAAATGAGAAAAGGATGACACTTACCAATCAAGTGCATGAAGGAATTGAGCCTGCATTACCCCATAACTATAAGTTTTTGTGAGGCTTAATAGCGATGCAAGCATATAAGTGTAAGCAACATATGCAGACTCAGTAGCTGTGTCTGCATATACTGCTTGTACTTACATGTATGCTAACGTCGCTAGTGAGAACCACGCCTAAAGGTTAAACTAATCAAGAAAATGGAGATGACTTGTGTGTGTAATAATTTAGGTTCTGTATAGTCCCACTGATGAACAACATTCATCTATGAACAAGAAGTCATTTGAGGAACAGTTCAAGTCGTCTTGTAACAAACCACCTTATACTGAATTTGGAGGCAAAGCTCAAGATGGCTGGGTTTCTGTATCTGAATCTGGTTTGGTAAGAAGTTGAAGGGTTCCATGTGAAAATGGCCTAAGTGACTTCTTGATGATATTTTTCAGTGGCATAAATTAGGTAATTAACTTTCCTATGCTGGAAAAATTAATCTCAGGACATCAAATCAAAAAGTCACTTAGGTCATTTTCACAGGGAACCCTTCAGTTATTTATTATTATGGTCTACACTGGAGAAAACAGTATATTAGACTTAGTGATCTCTGATCCAACTTCAGGTTTTCTTTTGAATCTTTAGGGAAAAATAGGATTTTCATCAAATATCATTGTTTTATGCCACTTTTGTCCCAAGGGTGCCTACAAGGGTGTCACCATATGTGTAGGCACTTAATTATAAACCATGAGATTGATTATATTGCTCTCAATCTGATACCTCTCTAACAAACTATAGAGAAACTAAGTTTTAGGTACACAGCCAGATGTAAATTGTTCCAGAATTTACCCTTGCATTTGCAGGGACCATGGAGACAGGGGAGGCTAGGGGGGCTAAGCCCCTCCACTTTCCATGCTACCTAGTCAAATGTTCTATTTAAAAACTTTTTTGATAGTCTTCTTTATTTTCAAATGCTAGTCCCCCCACTTTTCAAGGTGCTCTGCGGTCCCTGATTTGTAGGTTAATTTTTCTGACTAGTAGATTTGATCACTTTTATGGAATAGGTATGTGTAACAACAACAAAACCTGAAGTCAAAACAACAAGACAAAGTTTATCATCTGCTCGACATCATATTGCAGTTGCTGATATAGCATACACCAACCGTGAGTGCTGCTCAACTTTTTTTATTCCTTTGTTTGCTAATTCACATATTCATTTACATGTACCTATAATTATTATAATTATATTATTACGTTTTTCAGAGGGTAAAGTTATTGTTGCTGCAAATGATGGACATAAATCCACTTCTGTTCAATTTTATCGAGTACAAATAAAGTCAATGCCAAAGAGTATCCTTTTCAGCTTTTTCTAGAATGTCTATGTAATTTTTACATGCTAAATAAATTATAGAGTAATATAGGTACTTGCTGATTCTTTAACTTCAACCAAGATACTTGTCAAATTGAAACTTTTTCTCTTCCTTGTTTATTTCCACATTCTAGAAGTGAGCTACAAAAAGGTTGGTTAGAAGAAAGGATGTTTATATTTCTTCACAGTTTTAATTTTAAGATTAGACTGATTTAAGACTATAGTAACAATGTGGTGATGTTTTCTTTCTATTGATTTTGTAGTAACAGAGTACACTGTATGTGATATTCAGTTCCTTTCTAAGAATTCTGGTGAAATTGTCCTGGTCTGTACATCAGGTATACACAAACCGAAGTAATTTGCCATTCTTTTCTCAAAGTCATTGATTTTGTTCAAATCTTTGAAATCTTTTAGGACCTTTTGGTACATACATCAAGAGATGGGATATGAGGAAAGAAAAAGTGGAGAAGTTTCAAAAAGCTACATTCCGAACTCATACTGGAGCACAACCCACAATTTTTGTAAGATATTTCAAAATGTGTTCCTTCAAGTTGTCATATCATTGAATTTTCATTGGCTTGAATTCCTGTCTTATTATCATGATCATGATCATCATAATCATTTTTAATTGTCACCACAATATATCAGTGGACATGTTCTTTGATGTAAGCTTATCTTGTTTCACTGGTGGACAGTTTTCTTATGATTGTGGAAAAAGCAAGGTCACAACACACCACAATGTGATCCATTTTTGACCAACTGCTCTAACTGCATATATATATATATATGAGCGGTGATCACACAAAAGGGGTCTTGTCTACTAAGACCCCTTTGATGTACCATCTTCCAGATTTGCCGCTTTAACAGCAATCTTTAGGGTTTCTTTGGTCATTTCTCAGCGAAGAAAGGAGAGAGAACAACAATAACAACAAAGCTCTCAAAAGAAAAAAGAAAAAAAAAAGCAAAAAAAAAGCAGAGAGAAAAGAAAGAAAAATAAACAGAAAAACTGAAGAGCGCATTTGTGAGAGAGAGAAAGTAAGACAGCAAAGAAAGGCAATAGTCGTTCGGATTTCTTTTGCCAATTTTCGGCAAAGGAAAGAGTGAGAATCCAAAACAAACTCTAAAAAAGAAATAAGAGAAAATTCGGAAAAAGAAAAGAAAGAAAAACAAAACAAAAAAATGTGTTTGTGAAAGAGAAAAAGAGAGAAGAAAAAGAAAAAAAAAACAGGAAAGGGAAACAATAGTTGTCAAGGTAACTGTCAATTTGGTGCTGTTCTAGAAGACTGAAGGCTCACTTATCCAGTGACACCTGACGAATTCTAGGGTTTACGTTCAGTGAATGTATTGATCGTGGCCTGAATTCAGCTTCTAAGTGCTTTTCCGAGTCATTTTGTAGCACAGAAGTTGCTTGACTTGCATCATTAAGCAAGAAAAGACGGTGGAGACAAACTCCTGGAAGAACTCGGGAGTGGGAAGCGACTTTACGAAGAACGAGTCACAGTAATTACAGCGACAAGGTTCAACTGTGATCTCCGGAGTATTGAGGCTTCTCTGGTCGTTCTGTGATGCATCCCCCAAGCCAACAAGGCCATTTCGGCGAGTTTTGAACTGTAAAGAAGGCAATCGGTGCTGTCTGGCACTTATGGGATGCATGTTTGGACGCGTACAGTGTTTTTCCTTGGACCAGCTATGGTTGTAGCGCTGAGAATGCCAAAACGGGGTCGACTTGCGCACCGTGCATTACAGGCTATCTTATGGTCAACCTTTAAGACCCCTTTTAAGTGATCACTCCTCATATACATATATATATATACTACTATGTGTACTTATTGACTGAGTGGGAAGACCAGATGGGAAAATATTTGGATCATGACGGTTTAACAAATTGAAGATGGTTTTGAGTTGTCTGTCCTCTTATTGACACACTCTTGACGTCATAAAATGTTCAAAACTCAAGTGGAATCACGAGCACAGCGTTTTTTACAACAATTATTTGAGATAAAAACGGGGGCAACAGAACGAGCGCACGCGCTGAAATGCGTCAGCAGTGTGTCTGTCCTCTTATTGACACACTCTAATCAACCAATCAGATCCCGAGATTAGTATCAAGTGTTGTAAAAAATTTATTGGTACAAGTACAGCAAGGTCCATACAAAATGAACAAAAGTGAAATATTTTCCTGTCAGGCCCAACCTAACATGAAACTCAGTCAATGAACATTTTGTCTCTATTTTTGGACATGCATACTGGCCAGGGCCTGGGATACAGGTTTTTCCAGACCACCTTCAAAAATCTGTGTGCCTGGTCACATAACTATTTTCAAACGGTTTTCTTAAGAATGCATGTGGAACTAAATACAGGTCACATGATAATCATCATTTACCCAATCATGTTATGTAGAGATGGTCATGCTGTGCTTCTCACCTGGACAGTGCACAAATGGTATCACTTGCATTACCACGCCTACCATGTACAGTGGTTGAAACATCCCAGATATTGACATTCCCTGCCATGGCAATGGCTGTCAGTTATCAGGATGGCAGGACAGAGTTGATCAACAGGTAAGTCCTTGTTGGACATGAATATGGTGTCTGTTTGTCACTGAAGAGAGAATAAAATCTGATGTTATTTTCTGCTTTCAGTCACTCATTATTGAACATGACCAACCAACCAAAAACTGCACAACAGATGGAACCAGGTACTTGTCTTGACATTTGTCCATTCCTCCATTTTTTCGTCCATTCATTCATTCTTCTGTGTATCCATCCATACATCCCTTCTGAATTCCTTCATTCATTTATTCAATTATTCATTTATGCGTGCACCTATCATTTCATCTATGCATCCATCCATGCATCCCTTCATCAATTCATTCAATCTTTCATTCATTTACTGGATTTATTCATGCATGCATCCATCAACTCAATTATTACTATATTTATCCAACCTTCTTTGCCATTATTGTCACTAACTTACATTTACAATCTAATAAGACATTAAAATTTGTCTTCATCTTCAGTATCCAAAAAGGCCAGAACATCTCAAGCATCATCTACAGGCTCACATTCCCTTGGTGTTATGTCTGCTCTGCAATTTTCTCCTTCCTGTTGCTGCTTGTTGGGGGTCACATCAAGTGGTGACATATCACTTTATAAACTTCACCATTCAACAGGTAAAGCATGTTAGTCATTATACAATGTACAATCATGCACATTAATTTTTTTTAAATGTTTTCACTAAAATGATAAACTGTCAAATGTAGAATACTTTGAGCATGGACATTTGAAGGATTAAGCTAGAATATACACCACATTAAAATTATTTTTCTATTTTCAGATGGCATTGCTGTGAATCGTTTTAAGAGAAGTCTGGTAGATCTGTTTGAATACTGTCTGGTGACAGGCTGGGAGTGGTGGGACATCTTACTTGTGTCTCATATTGGTGCCCCAACAGGTAAAATCTAGTCATCACCTTGTTGATTTATATGTGTACAAGATAAACATCTAGAGTTGAATTTTGTTTGTTTTTTAGATACAGCAGAATCAGTTCTCAAGTTACTGCTCGATGAATTTAACCAACAGCAACAAGTAATGCCACAGTACTCAGGCCAACAACACATGCTGATTCCTAAAATGATGGCATTAAAAGCTAGTCTGTACAGGTAGAATCACTTGCTTACACTGTACCAACCACTTGCTGACACCTTACCAACTACTTACTGACACCTTACCAACTACTTACTGACACCTTACCAATCACTGACACCCTACCAACCACTTGCTGATGCCTTACTAACCACCTACTGACACCTTACCAACCACTTTCTGACACCTTGCCAACTACTTACTGACGCTTTACCAACTACTTACTGACACCTTACCAACCACTTACTGACACCTTACCAACCATTTACTGACACCTTACCAACCACTTACTGACACCTTACTAACCACTTGCTGACACCTTGCTAACCACTTACTGACACCTTACCAACCACTTGCTGACACCTTACCAATCACTTGCTGACACTTTACCAACCACTTATTGACACCTCACCAACTACTTACTGACACCTTACCAGCCACTTACACCTTACCAATAGATTTCTTATTGGTATATTTTATTACCGGCCACTCATTGATACCTTACCAGCCACTTACTGACACCTAATTAGTTTATAATCACTTAATCACCCTGGTACACATTGTTCACATTTGTTGATTGTACTTGTAGATGTATAAAGGATGGTTCAGGACAAGCTATGGATTGTTATGCTTCTCAGTTTCTTTATGCAGTTGCCATGTTGTTTCGCTCACTTCCCTCTTGCTCACACAGTAGTAACGAACAGTTAACAAGTAAGACATTTATTTGATTAGATTTCTTTATGGAAGGCAAATGGAGGGTAACAGCATGTTTCTGCATGACTCTTTGGCCGAGTCATATTAAATATCAAATTTTGATGATGTAATAACAAAGGCAACACCATCGTCATGGTTCCTATACACGACTTTCATAATGGCCACTGCTAATTAGCATAAATAGTGAAAAATTACTATTTCTGGAACTGTATCAATTTAAAACTATTACGATTGTTGATTTTGATAATTTGTGCAATTTTCAAAACAAAACATTAAATCCTTGACAAGATATGGGGATTTAAAATTCTGAAAATGCACCAAAACGAGGCTACCAACTAGGCTTTTGGTCAAAATTACATACAAAACTCTCTATTTTTCACAGCGCATAACTTTTTTGATATTGAACCAAAAGTGATAAAATTTTCTGAAAATATTTGTCTTGAAGTAATTTCCCACATAGCATTGATAATTTCTTGCACAAGGCCCTCATTTTCTCTACTGGAAAAAACTGAATTATGAAAGTGGTCTATAGACCTCTGACTATAACTTAATGCAGTGATTCTGATAAGAGTAATGCGCAATTAAGAATCATGATAAAAGTGACAAATATTCTTATAAACATGTTAACTTTTTAATTTGATTTTGAAATCTCTTTTGCTAGAGGCTTGCACACTTGGACGAACATCAGAAATGGACATAGACAAATTCATCATGTCAATTAATAGCAAGGAATATGCAGTTGAGTCTGGTAAGGACAGTTGTATGTCTCATCTTTGTTGTATGGATTCTGGTAAAATAAATTGATGATTGTTTTGCTTTTGTCCCAGCAACCCTTACTGCTGTCCATCCCTTGATCCAGTGGATTACAGACCTTGCAATGTTCATTATTGCTGCTTTTACAACAAGACACACAAAAGATTCAGTACCTGGGGTACGTACAGTAGATACATGTAAGATAGTACTGACAACATACACCTATTTCAAAAAAGGTTGTCACCGCTAAGAGCGATAGGCGATAGGTAATAGGTCATTCCAAGACCGCAAAGCACTATTGGTTTCTTAATTAAGCCATCCTAAATCTTTCTTTACACTCTTCCATCAAATATTTGGCTATTCATATGTAAATCAATTAGAAATCAATAGTGCTTTGCGGTCTTGGAATGACCTATTACCTATCACCTATCGCCTATCGCTCTTAGCGGTGACAACCTTTTTTGAAATAGGTGTATACAATACACAGTGTATTGTTTCTACTGGGTGGGTTGTCATCAGTTTGTGTGGATAATATATGAAACTTATTAACTTTGCTATTGACATGTTCCAATATTTTGCACTAATATCCATCAAAGACCTAAATTGTGAAAAAGAAAGGCAATTACATTGTGCTTATATTTTGTCATAATGTTTGTGTCTGAATGTTGTATTAGGTAAGCCTTGGGCGTAACTCTGAAGTACTTGGTATTCTAAAAGAGATGTTGGTTTTGATACGACTGTGGGGTCAGACAATGCCATCTATAGTCCCATCCATTACACCTTCAGCAGGTTAGTCATGCCATCGAGAAGCAAAAAATTGTTAGGTGGATGTTAAAATCAGGAATCTGTGCTATATGTACTGTAAATGTCTGACACCCTTGTGTATGTGTATCTCGAAGTTACATTTGGTTATGACAGCAGGCTGCTGTCTGGTAGAGGTGTCATTGAATATCATGTGAATCAGCTTATAAAGTTTGTTTCCAAATTCTACAGATAAGAAAGATTCACTAGCTTTACTTTTCAAAATCATCACCAAGATGTGGATTCACTGTAAACAGACACCTGAAGGACAAGAATTTGAAGACAGACTTGCTGGTGAGTAGTCTCCCTCGCAGCTGCTACCCGAGTGTCGTCATGCAACACATTCTCCCCTAGGAGAAAGCATTGCATGACAACACTGGTAGCAGCTGCAAGGGAGACGAGCTGGTGAGCCTATAGATACACATGTGTGGATATTTCTAAATGTGTACAGGAATGGTGACATTTTTTGTTAATGTTGTTATGATGCGCTCACTTGTAGTCTGCTGTTTGTCTAATGGTGGATTACCTCAACTGTGTGTCGTAGACGTCTATAGTTGTCAGTTAAAGTGTTACCAACACACATTCCCCTGATCCAATGTTGAGGAATTCCAGAATGACCAGAGGTCTGCAACTTGTGGCGAGTGATGCTGTATGAGTGGAAGAGCCATGACTGTAGAGCTCAGTGTTACTAGACTGTCAATTATAGTGTAACAAATTAATAATTAAATGGAATTATTCCATTTTGTGCATTATAGCTGAGGCATCTCCCTTGCTACCAAATCAGCTGTTTATTGTCAATATGAAAGCACCAAATCTTAACAAAGGTAAATTACTCTTTTAGTGTTGAATAATGATCTTCAATAAAATTTTATTGATGAACTTCAAAGTGGTCACCATTTGGACCAGCTCTTAGAAGACCTCCATTTGAGGGAGTTGAAAGAATTTAGAAAAAAAAAACAATCAATTCTGCAGGTATCAGACAGAAGTCTCCAGCTTGGAGAGGTGCAGAGTGTCGTCTGCTTTGGGGGTTCATTTATTCATGTGCATTAATGTTATGACAGGAGTGACTGGCAAGCCCATTAGTGGACCCATCAAACCAGCAGTATACCAGTTTTATAACCCACCTACTGGCACAAGTGTTTGTCATAGCTATCACCCATATGCCTCAGCTGTCCTTCCTGTTGCTCCAGAAAGCCCCTATTATTTGGATGTTATCAGAAGAGTGTTTATTGATGCTGGTCCTGATGTAAAACTTAGACAGTGTACCAGGTAGGCTGTTAGTAACCACACCTTACACAGTACATGTTATTAAAGCACCTGTAGTTGTTTGTACTACAGTATACATGTACATCAAGATAAAATAATTTATGGTGGTCCATATGCACATTGTACTTGTGGTTCTACAATCACGGGAAAAATGTCAATTCCCAGCTTGGGTCAAACATGGGGCTTCCCCGGGAATCTGTTCTATTTTTACAAAGTTTGGGTATTACAGATTTCCCAAGTAAAATAGAACAGATTCCCAGTTTAGGCCCAGGGAAACCCCAAGTTGGGAATTAACATTTTTTTCCCTGTGAATGTATCAGCCCTACATGGCCAGGTCACATATGCATGGGACACCGGATTGCAAGACCGACGCTCTGACCACTCAACCATGCTGCCTCCTATAACACATTAGCATCTAATGTGTCCCTTGCACAATAGTGATAATGGCATTCTACTAGAATAGTGGTAATGGAATTTCTTACCTGTTTTCCTGTAATAATATTATTTCAGATGTAGCTGTGTATCCCAGCTGGGTGGTCCAATCAGTCAAAATGTTGTACTTCAAACATGGGAGCAGAGATGGCTAAAGTCATGTTATTGTGGTGGAAGTTGGAAAAAATACAACATACAACAAACATAACATTATACTTTATACAATCATAGCTTAGACTCACTATGGCTATTTAGAAAGTGTGACAGATTCAACCTACTTACAACCATATTAGAGGCCTCACTATTAATGGAGCCTCGCTCTGTTGTGAGGGCCATGCCACTCCAGTGTTGGAGTGGCTAAAGCTTCATAAATGAAATAAATAAAATTAGAGTCTATTTTTAATGAATGGGAGCTTTGCTATAAATATCAGTTGTATATTGTGACCAAGATGTATGTGAAGATTTTCATGGTCAAATTAAATCTGTTCTTTACTATGCAGGTCTTCTTCTAAAATGTATAGGAATACAATGTAAGCTATCAAAGATACATGATATTTATCAGCTTCATTCTCCCTATTATTGACAAGTGTCTAGCCATAATTCAGAGTTGTGAAAGAAGACTAACAAGGTTATTTATTCATAAGATTTTATTAGATCTTATTAAAATATTTCTTTTACATAAATCCCATTACTTGTTGGTACTGATCTCATGATGGAAATAACACCATCACTGTGGCAACAGTCATAATTGTACATAATTCATATCTTTTGTAAAATAATGTAGATCAATGTTGTAGGAATTAGAGATACACATATACAAGAATGTAAACCATTAGACAGTAAAAAATTAAGTAATAAAATTATCATATATTATGCTGTTGTACCTTGTGACATCTCAATGGTTTCAATATTTTACAGTGTACCCCAAGGAACTATCAAAATTTGTTTTCAGTTTTCAAACATTCTCAACATCATAGTCAAATACCCTCATGAATTCTTGTAGCTCACAGAACTTGGGCTCTATAACCAAGTTGCCTTGTAGCTGCACTATCAGTCACTGGAAAAGGCCTAATTACAGTTTAGTATTGGCCTACTAGGAGACTTTTTCATAAACCAGCACTTGCTGGATTTTCAATATTTGCTTTAAATTTCTGCAGCCATCTTGATGCTAACTCATTGTCGACAATTCTACCATCACATGATAATGTAACAGTCATTACTTTATGCAGAACTTCATCTTCCATTAGAGAAAGTTTAGTACCACCTACTGCTAATATGCAGGCTTGAGGTGGGTTGATAACAGCTGAAAACTCAGTTATACCAAACATGCCAAGATTAGAAATAGTAAATGAGCCACCTTGGAACTCATGCAGCTGAAGTTTGTTGCTTCTTGCTCTTGAGGCAAGATCCTATAGAAGGTAACGGGATGAGATAGTTTAGCTTGAAGACCAACAATTTTAACACTTGAAAATCTTCAGTGTTCAAAAATTGGTAGCAGGATGTCAGTTTATGAGTGGTTGCTAAGGTGTCAGTAGCTGCTTGCTAAGGTGTCAAGTTGTTGGCAATGTACCAGGAAGTGTTGTGTTTAAGATGTTAGTAAGCTGTTTGTAAGGTGTTGGTACAGCTTAAGTGGTTGGTGAAGTGTCAGTAAGTGGTTAGTAAGGTTTCAGTAAGTGGTTGCTATAGGATGTCATTGGTTTGTTGGTAAGGTGTCGATTTAGTAGTCAGTAAGCATTCGGTAAGGTGTCAGTAAGTGGTTGACAGGGTGTCAGGGAGTGATTGGTAAGGTGTCAGTAAGTGGCTGGTAAGGTGTCAGTAAGGTGTCAGTAAGTGGTTGGTAAGGTGTTAGTAAGTGGTTGGTAAGGTGTCAGTAAGTGGTTGGTAAGGCGTCAGTAAGTGGTTGGTAAGGTATCAGTAAGTGGTTGGTAAGGTGTCAGTAAGTGGTTGGTAAGGTGTCAGTAAGTGGTTGGTAAGGTGTCAGTAAGTGGTTGGTAAGGTGTCAGTAAGTGGTTGGTAAGGTGTTAGTAAGTGGTTGGTGAGGTGCCATCAAGTGGTTAGTAAGCTGAAGATAGATGGTTTATTAATATAATTCATTGCAGCCATATGGCTGAATTACAAACTATTTACAATATAATATTAAATAAATTATTTATATATTTACAATGGTAAGGATTAAAGTTATGTATATGTAAACTCATCTTAAGAGGAGAAACTACTTATAAATATGACTTATAATAAAACTGTTTTTGCATCGTTCTGTCTTAACTCTAGGTAGGTTGAATTTCCTTTGGTGTCTAGTAGCATAATTACTGTTTGATCGTACAGGAAGAAGATGGTAAAGTTTGTGCTCATTGTCATTAGCCAGCTCGTTGAAGGTTCTTTGAGATATCTCTTCTCTTCGTTGGTGCAGGGTAGTTAAACCAGATTCCACGATGGCACTACTGTAGGAGAGGGAAGGAAAAATTATCCGTAGCGCACGTCTTTGCAGTCTTTCTAAGTCGTCGCTGAGATATCCAGGGAGAGCGCGATGGAAGACTGGGCACGCATATTCCAGTAATGATCGTATACAAGTAATGTAAAAGATGATAAGATCTATTGGAGCAACGGCCGATTTCTTCAGTTGTCTAAGACAGTAGAGGCGGGAAGAGGCTTTCTTTACAAGCTGATTCACGTGAACGTTCCATTTAAGGTCACTACTGACATTCAGACCTAATATTCTTGCACTTGAAACTAATTCAAGAGGCTTGCCATTTATTTCCACGGGGTCGAAGTTTGGTGGTGACTTCGAGAAGCAAATTCTCAGTTCTTTACACTTGGCCTCATTGAGTTCAAAGTCGT
Source organism: Telmatactis stephensoni (assembly GCA_029948255.1). Classification (NCBI taxonomy): domain Eukaryota; kingdom Metazoa; phylum Cnidaria; class Anthozoa; order Actiniaria; family Isophelliidae; genus Telmatactis; species Telmatactis stephensoni. The sequence continues at coordinate 176,010 of JALIZF010001721.1, read as the reverse complement.
TCAAGAGAGATTGCGAGTCAGTAAGGGGTTGGTAAGGTGTCAGCAAGTGTTTGGTAAGGTGTCAGTAAGTGGTTGGTGTGGTGCCGCCAGTAAGTGGTTGGTAAGGTGCCAGTAAGTGATTGGTCAGACATCAGTAAATGATTGGTAAGGTGTTAGTAAGTGGTTGGTAAGGTGACAGTAAGTGATTGCTAAGGTGCATGTGATCTGTAAAGTTTAGAGACCAAGAAAGCACCACATTCAAAATAGCTTGTTTACTTTTACAACCATTAAAATTACCTTGAGAACAACCGAAATTTCTGAAACATGTAGATTTGCAGCATCCCTAACAACTGGTGTAATAAGACCCCCCTCAGTTGCCACAGCAACAGCAATGTCTATTTCCTCCAACAGCTTTGCTGAAGATCCATCCCAAATGGCATTCATCTCTGGAACTTGTCTTAAAGTGACTCCTGCAAGCTTTACTAACAAATCATTCACTGAAACCTTGAGATCAAATGAGATGGAGAAGATGACATGCTATTAGTAATATGGCACAAGATGTTAATTAACAATTGAAAATAATACAGTGGAACCTAGCCTTACGAACACAATATGGACACCTGGTTAGGATGGACATGTAATTCTGTCCAAGCCAAAAATTAATATGTCAATGTTACGCCAGAATAAAGTCAAAGAAACATTTGTGAATAAGAAGAAACTAATTAAATTAATCTCTCTACCTTGATATCTTTTTCTTTTAAACTTTGTCTCAAGTCCTGTAAGTTGTCCATGATACACTCTGTTGATGCATACACATGTGGTATGGTAGTCTTAGACTCTGTTAGTCTCTTAGCAATAACAGAACGCATGCCAGTGTTTGGAATATCAACATAACCACTAGATGGTGCCGATGAGATTGGTGGTGGTGGTGGTTCTAAAGATAAACAACTGTGTAAGGATTTCATGGCAATTAAATAACTTCTTTAAAATTCAAAGAGCTGTGAGATTTTAAATTTGATCTGCAATTACAAGTACTTTACCCAATACAGTCTATAATAATGATTAACCAATGCAGCACGTAACTTCCCCCTCTTAAAAATCACATATAAGATATGGAATGTCAAAACTGAAGGTTATCTATGAAAACAGCCCAAGTGATTTGATGCTCATGGCTCAGTTGTTTGAAAGTGGATTAGTACTAACCTCCCTAATGGTTTTCTTTGGATTTAACCCTGGTTTAATGTGAAGATGCTGTCAAATAACTGAGCCCAGGGATTGATTGCGTGTAGGGATGTCTATTTTAGACCATTTGAGGAAGCTCAAAAGTTGTAAAGAAAGTCACTGAAGCCATTTTCATAGGCATCTCTTCAATAATAATAATTTCTTCAATAATAATAATTTCTACCTAATACTACTGGTTTTGGTGTCTGTAGTATTGATGGTGCTGGTGGTATGGATGAAGTAGGTTTCTGTCCAGGAACTGCTGATTGTAGTAATGGTTCCCTTTTTGTTTCTCCACCTGACAAGAATTTAAGGATGTCTCCTTTGAGTATGCGCCCACCACGCCCTGTAGCTGGGATGAGTTTGGTGTTGAGACTATTTGTATCAACAAGAAACCTAACAGCAGGAGATAATGGCAGCAATAAACTGGCTTCATTTTCTGAAGATGATGATGATGACGATGATGTACTCATTTCTTCATTGTCTGATTGAGAACCTGAAATTTTTAAAAAGAACATTAACCATTACATTAATGGGTTTGGTGTGACATCATGATTGTAATTTTGGATCACCCAAAAGTGATCTACAAATGTTACTCCAAGAAAATTCATTGTGCAACTCCTTAGCCCTCCCACCCTCCATCAGAACTCTATCTCTGGGGGGAGGAAAGTTTAAAACAGTTCAAAACAAGTAGTGTAATACAATCATGGGCGGCACAGATAGGGGGCTTCAGCCCTACCCACTTTTCATGAGAAATGAAAATGTTGGTACAAAAAGGGTTAAAACAGAGCTCCACCACAAAAATTTATGATACCAAAGACTTGCCCAGCCCCCCTCCCCCACCTTTGATAATGCTGTGCTGCCCCTGACAATGCTGGGAGATGTCATGCTCTACCTTAGTCTTGAACACTAATGAACTAACCCATCATTATTAATCCCACTTATTACGAGCAAAGCCCAAAAGTATGACTAGCTATAATTTTGTATTCTTTTAAAAGAGGAATCAACCAATCAGCATGTGCAGATTCTCGTATCTTATCTCTTGTCTAAGTGCTAATCGGAGGATAACACTGTTCACAGTTTTGAGTTTTGTGCTGTAATGTTTCCTTAACTTACCATCAATCATAACTGGGACATCTACTTTTGTGTAATCCTGTCCTTCTTCTACAATCAGTGCTATAAGTTTGTTTACTTTAACTTTGGTAGTTCCTGATGGCACAATAATTTTAGCCAGAATCCCTTCTTCTTCGGTATCCATGGTGATTGTGGCTTTATCTGTTTCTATTTCACACAGAGCATCCCCAGGGTTCACTACTTCACCCTCTTGTTTCAACCATTTGATGATAGTGCCTTCTTCCATTGTAGGTGATAGTGCTGGCATTAGCACTTGTGTTGAAGGTACACCTATATAATTCAAAGCAAACAAATTTACCACCATTTCTACAGACATGACTGTTTATACACCTTGCCAGACTAAAGTCTCGACTGGGAAGGAGCTTTTATCAGATATTTTTAAATTTGTAAAACAGAAAAAGAATTACCATAGCTGGAAAGAGCATGTTAAAATTAGCAAGACAGTGAAGTTTGAAGGAATTAAATCCTAAACTCGCAAGGATACAAATTTTTGAAAAGTGTGAATTTGTAAGAAAACCTTTGCTGGTAGGCATCTCTTGCTTTCCATCGAATGTTTTCATACAAAATTTTAACTTCGGAAAATTCATATCTTCATGATGTTTGAAAGTTACTTCATTCTTCACGGTTTTACAAATTTTGACGTGCTCTTTCTAGCTATGGTAATTATATTTCTGTACTGTGACTTTTGGAATTACATGATAAAAGATCATTGGTCAGTTGGCTACCAAAATTCAATTTCCAGACAAAGGTGGAGTTGTCAACATCAATGTCTGAATACTTTGTTGGTTTCATGGTAGTCTTTATGGCTTCAATTTGCATTCAAGACATTTGTCTGGTAGTGCACACAAAAAAGGGAATAGCTTTAGAATACCCTGTCACACAGAAATCATGCAGTGACACCCTTAGAGAATGAGGTTTTATTATAAAATTATTTAGGTTTTATTTTATTATTACTGAAATAACGTGCCGGGGTATTCTAAAGTTGTACCGGAAGGCGATTTTCTTAACACACTGTCATTTCTTAGCTACTCTTACTATACAGACACATTGCTGTGTAGATAATTAAGTTAACAACAAGTCCCCCCGCAGCGAAACAGAGACTCTCCATACAACGACTCCAAACAGTCCAAACCTTGGTCCCTAACACGAGTGGACTGTGTTTTGGATCTAACCATACTTTGCGTTTACAAATAACCGTATGCATTGTCTGTACTTATTAAAAACTTATATTTTACAGATCTACTAAGTCTTTCGTACATTCCACACTTGGTTTTCCAACACAAAATCAAATGCAACACGTACAAAATTTATGTGGACTACCCGGGGACTACTAGAGAACTAAAGCGAGGAATGCCAATGAAAAGGCTCTCTACAACGTACCAGAAATAACTGGTGTGGTCCTCAAGTGTTGAAGGAAAGGTCTTCCATACAAAATAGATTGAACCTGGCTCACTCGACTTGTGCAAACGTTACAACTTCGACGAGCAACACCACCAATACCACTCAGCGCCGCCATCTTGGTTTACGGTCTACCTGTGTAAAAACCTTATCGAGTGTAGCCTGGGCATCTAACACGTGATATAATCCTGGATGAAAACGGTAAGAAAAAGAAAACGGTTCCACATATAGATGCGTCGATCTGCGCTATGATTTTCTACCAGAAAGCCTTTTTCTACAATTTTTAACTTTTTTTCGTATAACAAATCAAAATGCTCGTATAACAAAATGTTATGGTTCCAGAGGCATTCTCTAATATTTTCTATTTATCGGGCCACGAATCGGCTAGACGTTCAAGTTTATCGTAAACTTGAACGTCTCGCCGCTTCGCGACTAAATAATAAATATAATAAATAAAAGTAAAGACAAAGAAAATATTAAAGAAGACAGAATAAAATATTAGAGAATGCCTCTGGAACCAGGGTACGGGATTTCTTTCACAATCGTCTTTTGCCGAGGACTGAAAAATAAATCTTATCTTCCAAAAAAAATTCCTTTGCGCTCACATGCAACATTGTTTGTTCTTCTGTGAGAAATGGAAAATATATCTGTTTGAAGCTGAATTGAAGCTGCAGCAACACTTTCCACTTTTCGAAGTTGATCAAAAGCTGAACCACAGTACTCAAAATGTTATAACCAATTTTATTGCTGATAACAAATAATGGATTTTATATTTCAAAATAGTTATTTGAGGTTTTGAGTTTTTAGAAAAAACTATACAGATAGCCAAACAGGACCCATCATAGCCAGATCTTCTTTCTCTGGAATGAAAGAAAGAAAAGACAATTGAGCTTATGTACGGGAAATTTTCAAGACGCATATTGCAGGGATTGCAGGATTTATTCTTAAGTGCATAACTGCTTTATTTCCCAAATTAAAGAAAAAACGCATTATAAAAGCACACATAGAATTTCGTTTTTAGAAGCTTGGCATCATAAAAGCACACATAGAATTTCGTTTTTGGAAGCTTGGCATTCTATTAAGAACAAGAAGTCTATTAATGAACATATTCGCGTGCCGAACGTTTATAGAGTCTTAAGTAATGCTCAGTAGCACAAGGACTCCATTTAATTTTTACATCTGCTAATGAAGGCTTCAGACGAAACCGAAACGTCACAATTTTTAAATTTTAGGTCAGTGTCAATTTTTATATATTTTATGTTATAGAATTTCTTCTCCTAATAATGGCTATGCCCATATTTATAAATTAAACATCTGAAATATCACTAACGAGTAATATGATCACCTTTTCATAATTTGGACTGATCGAATTTAGTTTTGCGTAACTACTGAGTCTCAAATTCTCTGATAAATCAGGATTGTAGTCATTATTACATATTGGACACATATCATTCTTCCCTATATTTGTAGTACAAAATGATCACTGGCTACCACACCCATTCAAATGGGTCGATGACATATTGATGAGTTTCCGTACTACATAACCCAATTGTTTTCATCATTTTGTAAACAAACTTTTGTACATGTACAACATATAAAGAACATATAACAAACATAAAAGCTTTTATCAAATATATCCCTACTTTTTTAACTCAGCAAACTATATTCGGCTTTCCTCTCTCGATATTGATCGTGAATTGCGCGAAAGAAATACCGCGAAATACCGCGTTTTGCAGTAATGTTGCACGTATGCGCGCGCATACTTGTAGACAACAATTTAAGAGGAGTGCTAACATTGGAATGCAAGTATTGAAAATACCATAATGTGATGATGGTACATACTTTTTTCAAATACTCATTCTGAGTTGACTGGACTCAAAAGTGCATCTTGTATTCCTCCACTTTGTATATAGAAAGTTGTTGATATTTGTACAGGCTAAATGGAAGAAAAACACTTTGAGGATGTAGAAATACTTAACTCCAAGTGCAATAATAAAATCCAAATGGCAGGAAAAGACAAGCACTTTATTCTGTGTGAGATTTACAGCACAAAGCTCAAAACTGTGACCAGTGTTAATGTATTTGCGTACTTTTGTCTCACCATCCTCCAATTAGTGCTCAGATGGGAGATAAGATATTAAACCTCAGATGCTGATTGGATGATTGCTCTATCAAAAGAATGCAAATACATTATAGCTGGCCATACTTCTGGGCTTTGCACTTTAAAGGCAAACCAAAAATAATATGAAGCAGCCAGGCTTCACCAGGATATGATTACTGGTTTGCAAGGAGGATACTATTCTCCCCATATAAGCTTATGTACATGTAAGTCAAAATTGGTATAGTTTTGAGCATTTTGATCTGAAACAAGTTATAGATTTTGACCACTTTGGTCTGAAATAAGGTACACTTTTGAGAACGAACTGCTATTTTGGGTATATTTTCAAGAGAAAATCGCCCTTTTGGTCTGAAATAGAATAGGAAAAAATAAAATTTGGCAAGTATTTTGCTAAGCATGCCACACATCACTGACCAAATTTTCGGTGAGTGCCCCACCTTCCCTTGGAGAACACTGATATATTACCTGTCTTGATGATTTTGTTACAGTAGCTATTCTCTCACAAGATTGGTTATTTGATACGCACATCCCTTTTTGTATGAATATTCTAGTGTTAGGGAGGTGGGACCAGGTTTGGCCTAAGGCAGGCTTGATTCCTCCACTGAATGCTTTAGAATCAGAAACTACATTGTTGGTTACCTGAAGTAGGATATTTAACAGTAATAATTATGAATTATAAGTTATAATTTATAAGGGGGCTATACTAGAAACAATCTAAGCTCCAAATCAAATACGCAGTATGCAGGTATGCATTTATCCTCTGGGAGCCAGGGCAGCTCTGATGTTATATGTGTCCCCTCCATGACCCCTTCCCCTGAAAATCTGGGCCCCCAGGGATGGGTGGTATGTTAATGTACTCATTTTTAGTCCATAACAAAAACTAACATACCAGAACAGCCAGCCCATTGTGAACAGCTAATGATTTTAGAGTTCTAGACAAATGGACCATCATTGAATGACCTGAAAGTAGGAAGAAATGGAATAGTAAGAACTGAGTTGACTGTAAGCCTGTCAGGGGCAATCTACAGTGGCTCATAGGGGCCATCCACATACAAAAATTTTCATGGCATTTATTAAGTCAAATTATCACGCGATAAGTTGTGCTATCGCACGATAAGTTGTGCTATCATGCAATAAGTAGAATTACTGTGCGATAAGTTTTGCTATCGCACGATAGAAACAAGGTGTATCGCGCGATAAATGCCATGAAAATGTTTGTATGTGGATGGCCTCTATGAACCACCGTAGCAATCTGCTTTCCTCCTTCCCCCAAATTCTGACCCTCTGAAAATCAGGCCAAGTTTAGTGTGATGAGACAAGATTATAGAATGGAAAGAGATAAAAGATAGTTTAATAAGATAACAGAAAGCAAATGGTCTCCCAAGAGTTGGCTGATTGGAGGGCATGAAAAATGAAATGTGATGAACAAAAGAGAATGGGATAAGAAATGGTGAGCACATATACCATTAATTTGTTGACCACCAAGAACTGGAGTTATCACAGATGCCACTGAATCTACAACTACAAGTTGTAAGCTATTGAAGAAACTGTCATCCTACAAAAAAATAAACTGTTGCAGTAAGTCAGTAAACTGAAACTTGCTATGCAGGTTGTATTGGAAAGTGGGGTTCCACTACCCCTTCTCATTCTTCTTTACATGTTGCTTAGGGCAGTACCCCTTCTCTTTATTTTCTCCTTGTCTTCTCACCAATCCCATTCCCCCAAAGCAAGTTATGGACACACCCATAAACATTTCAGGCTATTAACAGGTAGCCTCTGTTGCAGACATCTTTTGCAGTTCGCCGAACTAGAAATGACGCCTGCAACAGAGGCTAACTAACAGGCTCATTTTTATGGAAAAGGCCCATGGCTTCTCACATTGTTGCTTTTTAAATAAGGTGTTGGTACCTCATTGTAGAGACTATTCTTGATTTCACTGAGACATGCCATTAATCCATACAAATCAAATGTCTGGAAACATCTGATTCTAGAGAGAATAGCATTGATATCCTGGAGATGTGAATAGCAAAAAAACTCATTTATGCCATCCCTCATAGTTGTATCAAAATATTACATGAATCCTGACATGATTGCTGACCGAGCTAGCTCTGTTTGATGGGAAAAAATGCCAGACAATACTCAAATGTGTTGGATAAAATTTGGCTATGTGCCAAGGGCACATAACCGCTTTTATTATAATTAACATTCCTTAATGAAATGGTCAAATTGACCTTCACATAACAAATCCGATATGTGCCCCATCAAAGGTGAGGGCTACAAACCGCCAAACAATAGAACGACTAGATGACTGGATGGAATGGGGAGGAGGAGGGTAAAAATTTGCAAATGAAAACCAAGAACTGAAAAATGAAGCTACCTACTTTTCAAATTTTTCATGGCAAAGCTCCCCTAGAGGGGGGTTACCAGATAATCAATTCCAACATCTCGGCCCCAGGCCTCCCACTGTTTTACATCAGTCATTCAAAATGAGGGATAACATAAAAACTATTATTGCTAACAATAATACCCTTTAGTCAATCTGTGTAAACAGTGACAAATTGTGCTCTGGTTTTGAAAATCTGCTTGTAATTGGCTAAATCACAAAGGTCATTCTAATCCCAATTCTTATTGGATGTTCTTTCCTGCCAAAATGACATGAGAACTGTTTCTATGGAAATACCTGGAATAGCAAGTAGTTTTAGCCAATCACAAACTTCTTTTCAAAATCACAAAGAAAGTTAGAACGTGATTCTTGTTGCTGCTATGCAGACAGGCTAAAGGAGAGTTTAATGCAAGTTTTGTTATTTGGATAGTTATTTATTCAGTTATTGTAGAGTATCAGTATACAAATGATTTTTGTTGTTATTTGAAGTAAAAAATCACACCAAATTTATTGCGGAAATGTCTTTCACTGTACACTTCAGTCTTTGAACCAAATGAAACCCCCCTCCCCCTCCCCCAACACAATGTTGGTTGGGACGGGTCTTGGACTTAGCAGGAATCTCCCAGGCCTACTCAACATTGAGAGATGGGGGAAGGGGGGATGGCTAATTACGACCAGAATGGGGGTAGTGTCTCAGCAGGTTTTGCACATTGTTGTAGCTATTGATGCAAAGAATCAGAAAAAAACTCTGCACACAGGCTACCCAACCCTTAAACACAATAACAAGTTTTACATAACCTTGTTACCTGTTCAGAAAGCAAAGAATCCCGACTCATCAACATTTCTTTTATTCTCTCACTGCTAAATGATCCCTGAGTGTCAATATAAATGACATTCTTCTCCATGTTCATGGCAATAAATGATGCTATGCTCAAGCAAATCTAAAACAAAAATGTAGCTTATACTATCTTATTGGTAAAGGTTTGGGAACTTGCAGTAAAAATAATGTAGAGGGGTTTTGATTTAACTAGTAGCCTGATGTCCTCATAAAGCATGTTTTATTGCTTCAGAAATCTGGTATCAACAGAGGGTAAAAACATAATCACACTTTGGGCTTATCCAAGATAGGAAAAATAGGGTAAAGGGAAGTGAATTGTTCCCTTGTCTTACCAGCCCCCTCCATTGCCAGCACTTATCGTCAGCAATGCTTGTTAAAATTAACTGCTGTGTGCCTTACAGCACTTCACTTTCTATTAGTAACAGCTAGTAGTAAATCATAAGTAGTATCCCTCTCCCCCAGGCTTATTCAAAGCTTATAGCCAAAATATTTATATTTCTGAACTGTTATTGTCTCACCTGTGTTTTGCCAGAGCCAGCAGAACCTACAATTTCAGTAATTTCACCAGAGTATAACCCACCATCTAATAGCTCATCCCAGCTATAAAACATGGGAGATGATTTAATGACTACAATGAGCTTTTATCAGGTATTTTTAAATTTATAAAACAGAAAAAGAATTACCATAGCTGGAAAGAGCATGTTCAAATTCGCAAGACAGTGAAGTTTGAAGGAATCAAATCCAAAACTCGCGAGAATATGAGTTTTTGAAAAGTGTGAATTTGTAAGAAAACCTTTGCTGGTAGGCATCTCTTGCCTACCAGCGAATGTTTTCATACAAAATTTCGATTTCGGAAAATTCATATCTTCATGAGTTTGAAAGTTACTTCAATCAAACTTCACAGTTTTACTAATTTTGATGTGCTCTTTCCAGCTATGTTAATTATATTTATGTACTGTGACTTTTGGAATTACATGATAAAAGCTCATTGGAATATTGCTGGCTTAACACCACGTAACTATCATTCATAATTGATTTTACTTACTGGTTACAACCTAAGAACATGAAAAAAGAACTTGCATTAGATAAGAATTGAAAATATTATTTTAAAATTCCCTGACGAGGCATCAGTACCAGCAATACAACACATGTAGACATGACAATGGAGATATGCTTCCCTGCCCTTAATTCCTGTAAATTCACCATTTTCCAAACATCAGTTCAGTGGTCACACACAAAGCATTGAAGCAAGGCTCCAGAGTACACACAAAGGATTATTTCAATTTGTACCCTGAAGCCTCGCTTGGATGCTTTGTGTGTAACCACTGAACCAATGTATGGAAATTGGTGTATAAGAAAAATTGTGTACCTGACCCACCCACCCATAGTAGGAAAAAAGTGACAACCAACCTTCCCTTCCTCCCTCAAAAATAAGTTCTTTCTGATGTGTACTTCTGATTAACAAATAGATTCTATTTTGCCATGCATATGTATAATCAATGCACAGATGACTTCAAAATTTGGTGAGAACAGTCATACCACTCAACTTCATCTCGTGCTATGACTACTTTCACATCTTCTGTGCATTGATTAGAGCACACACCATTCACACCATGGTAAAATGGAATCTATGTCTTTTATATAAAATATCTCTGATAAAGCACAGCTTTTAGCCAATCAGAGCGCGCATATCGACAACAGGCTCGTAACATGGTATATTTTCGTCTCACTGATCCCGGGTTTTTATGGAAATTTTGACTCCTGAGCCCATATTTTTAGAAATTTTTGATCCCTGATCCTTGGTGCAAAAAACTGAGCTGATCCCTGATCCTGACCCAATGTCCTGATCCTCCATCCCACCCATTTGATCCCTGAGCCCTGGCCTCTGATCCCTGATCCTGGCCATAATTTGGAGCTTGATCCCTGATCCCATATACCATGTTACGAGCCTGCAACAAGGGTATATAATAAATAATATTTTATCACAACATTGCAATTGGTCAGAGCATGCACAAGATTCAATGATTCAATGTCTGTACTGTAATCACACATGTTCTCGACCAGTCAGAGGATGCATATTGATAATATGCCAAATATTTAATATATAGACTCATAATGAATTCACACAAACCTGTTGAAAGAATATAAAATGTCGCCATGATTTCTTCAAGAAGATTTCGACCATTTGTTGGAAAACAGGCAAATTGGTTTACAACAGCTTGTTGCACTGTTTGAAGCTCCTACAATATTTGACATAAAAAGGCACAACTTAGAAGAAAATCATTATTTTGACATAAAGAATTACCTTAAATGAATTTCGTTAAATATTTACACGTACATGCTTTTCAACATCTGATTGATTGGCGATTTTTGCTGCATCACAAGTCATGAGAGAAGCCACTGAAATCACAAACAAACTCACAAGTTGGACAAGTTGTATAAACAAAACTTTGCAGCTCGCTTATTAGTGTAAAAATCTTTCTACATATGTCGATAAAGACATCGTCTCACCTGTTTTGATGCCAGAAGAAAGTAAAGTTTGTCGAACTGAAAGCGAAGAGTCACGTAAAATCTTCTGCATTGTCTTCGATATGTCCAAGATATGTCCAGGTTTATAAATGCATCCGATGAGCTGCTATTTCTGCTTTTCTAACTTAAGCATTCGAAATTTCACTTGAAATGGACTTGTAATTAAAAAAGACGAGAGATTTAACCCATTATCAAGCTTGCTTTTTCAAGTTGCAAGATTGTTTTTTCCTTGTGAAATTTCCCGCCAAATTTCTACCACACAGGAACCCCAGATTTATAACATATTTCTCACCACAGGTAGCCCAATATGACAGATAAATGTAATAAATTTCAACATTTATTTTTTTTTAATTTTGTAAAATAGTAATTTTAAAATATTATCATTAAACAATAACTAAATATTTTTTTTCTCTGAAGAATTTAAGATGCTATGTAAGAATTTCAAAACTTTAACAACTAACAATATAACTAATATCAACATTCTCTCTGCTGATGAAACAAATATGCAAGCATGGTAACTTTGATTCATCAATTTTGAATGGAGATAGTAACATCTGGGGTTTGAATTGAAACAGTTAAGCCTAAAACTCAAACTTTTACTGGAAACTAAAAATGAGATTGAGCTGCATTTCAAAAATGTAAGAAATATTTTTACAAAGGTTATTTTGTCATGTCTTGAGTGGCAATTTTATAACAATTCAAAGTTTAAGAAAAATAACTTAAGAACCATTTGCCATCCCTAAGCACTGCTGATAACTATTATATTTCCTGAATTACTCAATAATGAAAACTTGTACTAAGTCCCTTTTCCACTGAATGGTTGTCTGTTTACTTTGAGGAAAACAATGTAAGCCTTTCTTTCTTTCCAACCTGTTACGGTAGCGTTCACTTCTTGTTCTACTCAACTCATAAACCTTCCACTTTTCAAGTTGTAGTCTCCGCTTTGCTCTCCGTGCCTCTTTTTGAGCAGGTGTTGAAGGGGGAAGCGTATCTAAATAACTATTTGTAACATCAAGGTCCATCTCTATACTTTCAGAAGATTGCATGACATGGCCTTCATCACCAGTGGATGATTCCAAACCACAGTCCAAAGATTGTGTGGCATTGTTTTCAACCAATGATGTAACAGAATCAGACTGTGTGACATTACTCTTATCTGATGGTGTAACATTAGAGCCAGAAGATTGTGTGACACAGCTCCCATCAGATGTCAGAGATTTCATGAAAGAGTTCTCATCCCGTGACGAATCAGATTGTGTAACATTATCCCCTGGTGTCACACCACAACCACACTGCGTGACATTCCTGTTTGCTTCTTTAACTGATGTAAAGCTATAAAGTCCTTGCCTGAGTCGTTTACCAGGAGGATCGAATATCAAATCTGTATTCATCTTTTCAATGCAGACTCTTAAGTTGGAATCAAAATTCAAAGGACCGTTAATTGACCGTTTAAAAGAGTTGTTGTTGTTGTTGTTCTTATTGTCTTCAGTCCATTGTCTTGTCTTTTCTAGAGAACAACCTTGAATTGATCTATTGTAGTTCTTATCCCGTTTGAGTTTCTTAGCTTGAATTGGAAGATCTCCATCACCTCGACGTTCGCTCTTTCTTGTCGTTCTTGTAGTCTTCATAGTTCCAAATCTGACGTCGAATCCACTGATTTGAGTGATCTCTAAAGCCACTAGATGCACTTTACATCACATGTGCGATAACAATATCAAAAAGTATGGAAATAATATAATTTCACCTTCCACTTCAAAGTTAAACTTCCTTGGTCTTCTTCCTGAAGTTGTTTCTGGTTTTGTTTCTAACGGTCCTCGCGGCAAGAGACTGGACACTATTGCGTTTCCACAGGATACCCGACACATTAACCCACTTTCATTTTCTTTGTAAATTCTGCTCCTTTCCTGTTTTCAACCCTTAACAACAGTGATGGGCTTTTAAAACTTAATTAAGTCTAAGTAAAACCATTCTAAGTACCCACTCAAGAGCTTCAATGGCGCATTCTGATTATCGTCAAAAGCAGTTATGCACTTCTGACAGAACTAATCGATCCTGAAAGGCCCTGGAGTTTGGTGTTACACGAGACGATTTCCAACGACGATTTTTCGCGCAACGTTAAGTTGATACCGTGTAACAAACCACACGAAACGATTTTAGCGCAATTGCTTTCGTTGTGCAAAAAAATCTTTGCAAATATCAGTTTAAGGAGGGGACAAAGTGGGAAGGGCGAAGAGCTCGGCTGGAAGAGGAAGGGAATATTAATTAAGGAAAAATAAGCGAGAGAAGAGGAAAAGAGAAAGGTGGGGTCCAAAAGGGAAGGGCGATACAGCGCAAGAGTGGGAGTATTATTAAAGATATGAGTATGAGTAAAGATGGAAAGGTGGGAAATGTTTTTAGGGAGGAATGATCTCGTCCTACAGCCCAAATACACCACCTGTTACTTGAGTAGTTTCCAAACACCTACTCACTTATGACAAACTGCGTCATTTGTGTTGTTATGGTGTCATTGTGTTTTAAGGGAATTTTATCGACCACTTCCGACGGCCTTCTTTCAAGAAACTGAGCTAGTACTTGTTTTCCAATGCGATCAAATCAATACCCATTTCGGTTTTGAGTATATGATGCCCGTCACTGAAAAAAGGCAAATGACAGTTTGGCATCCGTGATTTGGCACATATCTGAACAGAGTGACTTCACTTTAACTTGTCAGTTTTCATCCTTGTTTGAGAGTTTTGGTCAAAGAGATCAAGATTTGAGGAGCAGAACAATTAAGTTAAAAGATCCTTTATTTATTAATTGTCGACCGAGCGAAAATCTGACAAAATCTCAAGGACCAACTAAATTACGCTCTTGCGATAGCCAGCTCAGGTCTCGTAGCTAATTTTCACAGTTATTGATTGTTCAAGAAGAACGAGCTATACAAAAAGTAAAATAGTAAAAAACGGAATTTTGACAATTATCTATAGGCATCCTAGGCTCTATTTCAGAGAGGGAGTTTTATGAGCTGGCGCGTGCGATTAGGTAGCTTGCGTGGCAATTGATTGCATTACTGACAATTGAGGGAAATTAGGCCAAGTTCAGACGTCGAACTTTTGCCGCGTCGAATCTAATAGTTGCATTTTGTAGATGAGAAATGCGGCTTCTGAACCAAATGAATTTGACAAAATTGATTCAAACTGAATTTTTCAACTTAATACTTAATCAAATCTGTCAAATACAATAGGTTCAGACGCCGCACTTCTCATCTACAAAATGCAACTATTAGATTCGACACGGCAAAAGTTCGACGTCTGAACTTGGCCTTAAAGACCATTAAGGGAAAAGCAAACCGCGCACAAAATCAATCGATTTCACTCATCTTCAGCAAAATGTCTCCTCTTTACTTAGATTATAGATCTTTTGTACGTATTGTTTACGAATTTTTGGGAGTTGTTCTTTTTCACTAGTTCTCTTCAGTCATGCAAGTAATATAATTACCAGAGAGAACTAGTGAAAAAGAGCGAGCCCAAAATCTCCAGAATAATAAACGTAGAAATGTGTCCTCCCCCCCAAAAAAAACAACAAAAAACAAAGCAGAACAAAACAGAATACTCAAAAAGATCTCTTCTAAGATCACATTGCTGAACTCCCTCAGTTGAGTGTAGTGCGAGGTGTATTTTACCCCGTAATGGTCTTTCATAAAATTGCCACCCAAAATACCTGATCGGTCGCAGGTGCTTAAATCTCCTCTTTGAAACAGAGCCTGCGTGGGGTACCTTTGTAGAATTATCTAGCCATTTTTCCACGTATGGACTTGGCGGGAAACTAGGCGTAGGATTCCGGCGTAGGATTTTGCGCCCAGTGTGATAATAAATGCTTCTAGAAAGGTATTTATTTGATATTTAAAGAAAATATTGTAAAAATCTGTGCAAAATATAGGTAGAGAAATCGGTATAGTCTCAATGCAGTGCTTCCGTCACGTGATCTCGCTGTCTGCCTTTTTTGCTGTTTGCGTTTGGTCCATATATGTTATGTCGCACGTTTTTATTTGTCATCTTTAGTATCTTTGTTCTTAGGGCCTGATCATATGAACCGGGCTGGCCCGGTTAAGCGGGCTCACTTCTTTTGTTTTCTTTTCCCTTGGGGCCACAAAACAAAAGAAGTCAGCCCCAGGCCAGCCCGGTTCATATAATCAGGCCCTTACTCATGAAATTACTTTCGAAGTCACATCAATATTTTTCACAACCATGGATCACAAAAACGTATTCACTATCGATCCGTGTCGCAAAGTAACTTCACTTTGACTGCAATCATATGCTCGATGATTCGAACCGTGGTGACTTCAAGTGCAGCTGTGATCCTCGGGGGATAGCGACTTGGTACAAACGATGCACGCCCCCACGTTTCCGTTTGCACGGAGGGTGGAGACTCACTAACCGCTGAATAAATCCTTTACTGTAAAAATGGCTTCATTTTATCCACTGGATAAGAGTTTACTCAACGGATAGGCCATTGTTTTACAACCAGAGCCAGAACTGCAATCAGTGCAGCCTGCGAAATCCTTGCAGAGGCATAGCTGCTATACTGTATGGTGGTAAATAAGGTAATTTGTAATCAGTATATGGATCATCAATTTTGTTTTTCATTTCCAATCCTGTAAAGTGATATTTTACGTAAAACGATTGGTTAAATGAGTATGAAAATATGAGAGATGAAACGATACTCAGGGCAAATCGATACGACAGAGGAGATATTGAACAAAGATAAAAGAGAAAGAAAGTGGGCCGTAGTTTTAAACTGATATATACAATTCTATTGCTATCAATTTACCAAGTCATTTTAGTTTCCATTTTTTCAATTTGCTTGTTTTCTCTGTCCTAATTCTGTTGTTTCTTCCGTCTTTGATCCATTTACGTTATACCGCCATGACGATTTCAGGGGGAAATTTTCCGGTGTTAGTAATTTAAGTGCAATTTGCACGTCGCTTGGAAATATTGTCTTGCACGCACTCTGTGTGGGTTTTAAGCTTCTTTTTTAAGTAAACAAGTCAGTGGTTTGATAACAATATACTGTATATTCACTGAATAACTGACGCGCTTTACTTTACACTAAAATAGAATTTATTCAACTAAGGAAATATTTATTTTTTAACCGGTAAATGTCTCATGTATATGGAGATTGGAGAGCTAGTAAGGATTTAAAACTCTGATCCGATTCGGTTTTTGTCTTGTCTAAAGGAAGGTTTAATTGGGTCATGTGCTTGTAACTGCAGTAAAGTTTACACAGAGATCAATCAAGGTAAGGAATTTTGATACTTTGAAAAGCAACTCTTCGTTCTTATCGAAGTTTTTATTACTTGGGATATGATATTTAAAATCGCTCTACAGCTGCCACTTTTAAAACGATGCCTTTTTGTCAAATTACGTCTTACATCAACCGTGTATTGGATATCGCCATAGATGATGGTGAATATTGCGTGTAATATTGGCTTTCGTTTTGAGTATGATATTAACACTTCCATATTCGTTGCTTTCTCAGCTTTTTGGATGGTTTAGTTAACACTTTTCGTGGCTCTTGACAGTTTTAGCTTTTTTAAATTATCAGTGGTTTACGTCGGATTGCAATATCGAGTTGAAACCTTGAGTTCACTTCAATGCATCCATTTCTTCCTAATTACAGTTCGTTCTCGGCGCGCGCGGTTTTGCAACTAAGCTTTATCTTTATCTCCAAAATCTGTTAGCACACGTGATTAGATTAAATCTTGTTAATAAGGCTCAAGTGCCAAAACAACAATTTGCTAAGGGCCTCAAAACGATTTATTTTTTGTGAGGTGGAACAACGACCCTTCTCTTCTGCTTTCATATACAATAAATATTGGAAAGTTTTGAGCATGCATCACGACAGCCCATCATAATATAGGCCACTAGTTTAACCGTGAATCTCAGTTTCGGATCGCGTCATCTAAAAGAGATTTCAATCGAAGCACACAGAAACAGATCTGTGGTAAATAGGTTTCTCAGTTATCAAAGACGGCTAAGTTCTTTAAGTTTTTTTCTGGGTGATGTCATCTTGTATGCAACCATTTTTGATAATGGATAATGGATCTGTCATCTCTAAGAGAGCCGTCATAGTTAGGCTTGATTCGTGCCTAAGATATCGAAAACACCTGAATGTCAATCTCGTCTGTAAATCTCTCCTGGATAATCGATGGATCATAAAAATCCGGTCGGTCCGGTCATATTTAAGAACGATTAACGTCAATATCCTGTGAACAGTCCAGGAAAATATGGTCGGTCACATCAAAGAGTATTGTTAGTATACTGAGTCATTTCAGACGGAAAACGTTGTCGCTGATCGGTCTCAAGCTTACGCGACTCGACCGAAAGGGAGTATGGGTAGAAATCACTGAGGCGACAAAAAATGCATATCTAATTAGTCATGCCGGGGACCTGAACCATCTACACCACTCGCCAGCGAAGGTCTGCACTATAAGCTCGAGGCACGACTAATCAGATACCCATTTTATAGGCGCCTCCATGATTTCTACCCATTATACCTTTCCGTCGAGCGCGTAGGATTTAGAACTTTCGCGGACAACGTTTTTGAAATAGGTGTATAACTGTAGGGATCACAGGCCTGTAGATGGCATCATTTGAAAGGGATTTCTTTAAAAACAATTAGAGTCAACAAGCCTTAGGAATGTGACGTTTCCGATACCTGCCAACCTTCGTGATTTTTGATCTGGAGAAATTGGAATTACCTTTGCTTTGTCCGTGGAATTAATCCCCGCTCAGTGGGGGAAGGGGTGGGGGGAGGACACGAAGGGACTGAACTCACTGTATAATGGGCTTGCGCTAGTCTTCAACCTGAAAATTGTCATCTCAGTGCCACTGTAACTTAATTCATGTTTTACTTGTACTGCCGAGTAATACTATATCATACTACAGTAAAAAACTCGCGGGTAAGAACCTACATTTCTGGAGTTAGCCTAAACAGGTTCTTATTTATGGTAGTTAACACAATTTTAGGCTATTTAGCTTTCTTATTCTGGAGAAAAGCAAATAAAACTCAGCTGCAAAACAAGATGGTTATTGGCCTATTTTCTATTTTCTATTTTCTACCCCCGCCTCCACCCTATACACTATATTTTAGGGACTTTCAAAATAAGTATACAACATCCCTTAACCCATAGTCAAACACTAAATTTAAGTGACCACTTTTTACAGTGTTATATTGTTCAGACTGCATTAGTGTGGTAATCTTCATATTGCTGTGTAAATTTACATAACGTCTTGCACTCTTTTTTATTAAAAAACTCATTTTTACAGCAATGGCAATCTGCTTTTTTCCTTCAAATATGATTCTTGCACTGCAGCTGTAATGTACTAATATGATTTTAGAAAATAAGAACCTGTTTCAATTTTTAGGCTAAATTGGTTCTTATTTATAGGGGGTATAAAATCCAAATTTTAGGCTAACAGGTTCTTAATTTTCAGGTTCTTAGTTGCGGGTTTTTACTGCATGTATACTTTAAATTCAGTTCATATATAAGTGTTGTTTTATGAACTGATTAAATCATTTTAAAATCAGACTATTTCTTATTTAAAACTTTATCCCTCATTAACGACCTCAATAATGTCTTTTTCAGCAAAAAGTTTAGCTTAAGGGGGGGGGGGGGGTACGTTTGGTTTAGTTTATTGTTTACAACGCTAAATTTTTGTGGCTACTGCCTCGAAGAGGAGATACTTTGGGTAACTACATCGGGTAACTACACAGGAAGCCCGAAACGAAATAAAAAACTTCGGAACCAATCCCTGGCCGACCAGATAATGATAAACAAAGGACAATTTTCGTAACCAATCAGCTATGACTGAATAAAGAATTTAGATATTACTCGCGATAGCTTCGTAGGTTTCGTAGGAAAATTGAGCTTCTTCGGAGGATTATTCGGAGCCTCTTCGGACGAAACTTGGGCCTCTTCTGAGGATGAATACAGCCTCTTCGAAGGAAAATTGAGTCGCTTCTGAGGGTTATTGAGCCTCTTAGAGGGAAACTTGAGCCTCTTCAACACGTGTGCCTTTCATTTACACTCAGTTCGGAAATGTTGAATGAAAGTGAATGCGGAAAACTTGCATTAAAAGCTATGGTAAATAAATCCATTCTCGATCCTGATACTACCTGTGAGCTAAATGTTATGATAATTCATATTCAAATCCATCATACAGGAAGTTAATAAATCTACTGTTATAAGAAATGTTAACAGAGCTTCTAAAGTCGATCGACATATGAGACGTGCTAGAGACAGAGAATCGTCATGAATTTGTGTGAGAAAAAAATTATACAAACAATGAGAAAAAGAAAAGTTCGGCGACAGAGACTTAGAAGCATTATCAGAAAATCAACCAGTCCTGTCTCAGTCGTCTACGTACAGTCAATATAATAAGTAATTCAAAGCTGTTTTATGTCAAGTATGCGCTCTGACTGAAGAGTGCTTTTTTGCAATTATTATAGACCAGGACTTCGCTCAGTGTCTACAGTGATTACGGTACACATAAAAATACCACCAATGTTAATCAATGTGTCTCTTATATAAAGAATCGTAGGAACTTTATTATTTATCACCGTCATACGAGGCTCATATCTCAAGTTGCAGTAGCCACATGTAGTATCAGGTACTCCGGTGGCATAACTCGAACTTTAGGGAGAATTGTGCAATGTGTTTATTGATACAAGTATGTGAAACTTGGCAAACTGATAGCGGTTACAAAGACAAACATTTTCTGATATAGTGCCAAGCTGGAAATGAACTGGTTCAGGCCATGGAAACCACAATTATCAAAATTCGTATAATTTCTCTTTTTCTCCACGATTATCAGCAAAACAACTGTTATCACTTGTTTGCGATGTATATTGTGATGACGTAATTACGCACTTGTCAAAAACTTTGTGATGCCATGGCAAGGAAACCCTTAAAATTACCAGAGGCCCCTTATCATGTACAGCTGTACAACGTATAACTATTGATGGTAGCTTCGTTATCTGCATGAGGTGATTCCATGTAACTCATCTTTCCTCCCACACTAAGAAATCAAGCAATTTCTCCCTGAGCCGAATCGTTACATGCATGCCAAATACAATTTTTTTTCCGACTTGCATTCCAGATCTAGTTTGAAGGACTTGGAGCAAACAGTCGAATCCATATAAGGAAAAAAGTAGATTTTCTGATGAAAATAAGGTAATATCAGCTGTATCGACAAATAGTTTTAATAGAATAAATTTATAGTTTGCTGGTAAAATACGAAATGGTTTTCTGAGTCGTCCATTCTATATACTTGACTTGAGCCAGTCCAATGGAATGACAAAAGACATATAGTCTTATCATCCTTTTATCAACGATTTTCCGAGTTCGTGATCCTCGCACTTTAAAGCCCGATTTTAATCTTTTTCTTAAATTGTGTTTTCCATACTATACGTGCTTTTTTGTGGCAAATTATACAATCTATAGCAGTTTACGGCTTGAGGAAGCAACTTGCGCAAGCCTGACCGCTGGTTCCATCTCCAAGGTAACCTCTTCTCCCATGTAATTGAATATTCCTTTATTTTGTACGCTCAAAGAAAATCATCAACTGACAGTAGGAGACCAGATCGTAATTCGATTATTTCGAAATAAGACGTACAGTAATTATCGAAAAATAGTAGAATGAGAAAGTATACTTCGTAGGGGTGCTATTAACGAAAACTTTAATTGCCGCTAATAAGTACAACAAAGAAAATTTGGCGTGGCGCTGTATCTGGAATTGATCAGTGTTGGTATAAATATAATTCAGCGGAGTTTGGTACTTGTATAAAAAGTCGTATTAATTCTCGGAGCTATGCCGTTGCACTAATGTATAGGTATATAATCTTCATCCGTATGACAGATTTTTTGCTGCTTGTTGACTTCGTGGGAAATGGGGCGACACACTAGCCGTGAAAAAAGCTTTCAGAAACATATTTCCACAAGTGTTTCCTGGGAAACATCACAGCACTTCAACGCTGCGTGAAAACACGGAATGTTTCTTTCAGTTTGTGGAAGTATATTTTGCTTGTGGAAATTGCAGCTAGGAACAATGCTTCGTGTTATCTAAACTGAGAAATATTCAAGAAAAGATCATGTACGCGTAAGGAATATATAGGAATATATGAAAACATTCTGGTTTGGCCGCGGGGGTTACGTTTTTTGCCGAAGTACTTCTTAATGGGATATTGGCACATCCTCTGGCTGAATTTATATTGTTCATCGTTTTTTAATATATTTAGACTCTTGAATATCTCGGTCAGCTAACATGCAAACTCCTAGCAAACTCTTAAGTCACCATGCACTTATTTTTTTTCCCCTAATGTTCTTCAATTATTTATCTAACAAACTGCAACTGATTTTTTGATTTATATCTTGCAAATGACGGAAAATTGAATTTTTTATTAATTTGCCATCAAGTCAGCATGACATTCAAACAGTGATTTCTATCAGATTTGTAATGAAGTAAGATCAAAAAGCAGACCACACATTAGTTATCGTTAAAGTCATAGTTTTCTGAGCGAATTTTTCTAGATGGTTTTCTAATCAGTGTATGCTTCTGGCACTTAGATACAACGCGATCCGTGAGGTCTGCAGTTTGAACGGTCAACTTTTGGTAAGCAAATTTTTTTTCAACAACAACAACAAAAACGATATTGGCACAGGCCGTTTAAAAAGAGATAAATATTATGTCCTTTGAGGACAAAACCTGAGAGTGTGTTCAGGATAGGGTACTTAGTGTTTTAATTTTCAAGTGTACATAGCCCCAAAAGTCCAGCATGTGAAGTTAAAGACTACTTCAGATTTTGAAGGGTATAAATATAATATTGTTAACTTTATGCCCTCTAGTTGTTTGACTTACACCAGGAAATACAAAGTATAAAAGTTGAGCATGGCGTTAGTTTTAATAAGCAGAATTAAAGCTCTCAAAACATATTGACAAAATTCTTTAAAAATGCGCCCTATGCGTTCGGTTTTGAGAGTGTAAAATCGACTGAATGATGGCGGGAGATATACATTTAAATATAAGAGGTTTTCGAGGCTTTTTCCTGTCATTTAGATGTCAATAATAGTTCAAACTTTACCAGCGGAAGGCTCTTGAGCGATGTTCTGTATAAACAGTTGAAATATGATTTTTAGGGATATTTTTAGAGGTAAAATAAAACGACTTTCTGTCACAATTTTGTCAAAAGCAAGGGGCAGCATGTACACGCATTAATTGTGCTTAATTGAAAATAAAAGAACCATTAGTGCTGAAATTGTAGATAAGTTTTACAATTCATCATAATAAGAAAGACCAAAATGACAGAATTTTTGTTGATGTCTGATTTAACTCTGAAAAATTGGTTTTACTTTAATTTATGTTGTAAAATAAACAGCACCCTGTTTGAAGTCGAGAAATGAATTTGCTTGACGTCCTGCCTATTACAAAATAGTCGTAACAAATAATGCGATACAATTTTTGTTGCTCAATTATCGACGCTTGTTTTTGTGTTTAATTTCAAGCCTTCCGAAGCCTAGATAACAACTAATCTCGGCCGGCTTATTTTTGGAAAATATTTTCTCAATCACTAATCTATTGATTAAACAATTGGCGACAAACTAGAATAGGACACAAAAGGTGGAAGAAAACAGTCCCATTTTTAACGCTTGTTAGTGTCGCTATGAATTAATGAATTGTTTCAACATGTGATTGGCAGCATATGAACTCTTGAATGGTTTTTGGCGGCCATCCTTTAACTTCACCATTCAAAAACTGTCATTGCTGAGGATTCATATCAAATAAGAGCACCCAACAACAGCTAATCCGCTCAGGACATATTCCAGCTATGGCTTTGATGCTATCATGTCATGATTGACAATCTAGCCGGCGGTTAGATAACTCCTCACCGCCTTAGTAAAATGATGATATTATTTGGCGATATTTCCAAAGTATCTCCATTGTTGTTCGTCTATGTATGAATCGAAAAATCAACAAAGTTGATGTTTTCTTGACGTTTCTTGACATCTGGAATTATCGTTTTGCACCTGCTGTAGAGTACGCGCGCTGTCCAATCCAGAAAGAGTTTGCGATACACGATAAATAGGTATAAACCATTTAGGATTGTTGGCAGTAGGCAACACTGGTGCTAAGACTGGGGTGATAACGAATCACTCACACTATTTCAATGTGTTATTTGTCTATGTAGATCGACAGCGACAAGTCAGACCAGGAGACAAGCTAAAAGGTTCATTTGCCAAAACTGTTAGCCAAGAAAAATTGACTTAACAAGACCACAGATATTTTCAGTTGAAACCTTTTGGGATAACACCCCAAAATATCTCTTACTGAGTGCTACCAACCTCATACTTCACTAGCCATGAATTCTTCAGTGGGACTAGAATCTCAGCCACCAAACTTACTGATGTCTTACATTCGCTATTTGGCCATCTCGAGTGCCGTTTGTTTATCAATTTTATCGGTGATAACTACTACAAGCAATATTCTACTGCTAGTGGCTATTTGGAAAGATCCTCTCAAATGCTTCAAATCGTCCGCCAAATATTTCATAGTGGGACTAAGCATAGCTGATTTGATCACGGGAATGACAACAGAGCCATTCTTCGCTACGTACTATTTCCTCCAATTTTTCAAAAACACGCTAGAACCGGCGGGACTACCATCTCTTCTTTATAAAATCGGCGGGATTATCTCAGGCGTAGCTTTGAAATACTCTTTCCTGGTAGTTCTGGCCTTGTCGTGGTCTCAGCTGACAGCGATTTCATTTCCGCACCACTACAGGCGGTTTATTACAAGTCGGAACATCGTTCTATTCATGATATTCGCCTTGCTGTATTTGGTTCTCTTCACTTCAATACAGTTTATGGGCATCATAGATGATAACACATTCTTCAAAATCGACCTTGCCCATTCCACATTTTTGTCCGTCAACTTACTTATTGTTTCAATTCTTCTTTATTGTGCCTATAAACGACGCTCAACAGTCCGCGAATCCTTCAAAAAGCCTCTCAAGCCACCAGAAAGAACAAAGAGTAAAAACGACAGAAAAACACGCGAAAAAAGCTTGGATCATCAGTTCACCATTATTAGTATCTATCTTGGTGCCATCTTGTTGCTGTGTGCCCTCCCACACGTAATAACCGTCCACATTTTCTTATACAAAAAAGTGACACACCAGCTTTTCCTAAACCTCTTGATAGCTCTGAGAATCTCTGATATCTTGCTGTTTATTAAAGTGTGTGTTGATCCATTCATCTATGCATGGCGATTGCCTACCTACAGAGAGACGCTTAAGAAGCTATTTCGAGCCCATAGTCGCCATAGAAACTACAGCGAAGAAGAAGAAAAAAAGCTGGTTGGACTTCATGCTTTAAGTGAACCAAAAACCACAGCAAGCCCTTTGCATACTAATGGATATTCTTAGCTTCAAAATAGAACTGAAATAAGCACAAGTTTGGAACAAAATGGATTCATGTAAAAGCAAACTTTCAGTTATACAAAAGAACAGAGACCCAACTGTCGCTAAGCTGTCAAGCAAGGTGTATAAGCTGTAAGCTCTCTACTGTCAGAGTGAGATGGTTACAAACAAGGGACTGCCGCTGGGATAGCACACAAAATGACAGTTTTCAGAACAGAACTTTACAATCCTATACCTCAAAATATGACGCATATAGCTACTAATTACAATTGTTCCACTCAGATGAATTGCTACATGCTTTTGGCGAAAAGAAATACCGTGTATTATAGAACAAACTTCAAAACTGATCCAAAAGTTAAATATAGGCAAAGTTGCTAGTTTGTTTTAACAGTTCATTTTGATCTCATGTTTATTAGTATAAGTTCATTAACAGTCGTACAAGAATTGTGCCTCCAGCATTTAATTTGTCTTAATTAGTTTATTTTTCATGAAAAACGATGTTAACTAAGAAATGTTCTATAAACATAAGGTTTTAAAACCTTTCAGGGACTCAGTGAATTATAATCATATTGAACAGCTGAAAAACATAGAAAATAGAAATATGCGCCTGGAATTGTTGGTGAGCCACAAGTGCTTGTGAACTGAAAAACTGATTGTTGTTACAAACAGCATGAAAGCGTAAAATTGTAATAGCATATTGATAAATAATAAATGCCTGGGAAATTATTGAGGTAATCATCAACATTTTTCAATTTTCAATTTTCACTTTTCACTTTAGTGCGATGCCACTAACAGCGAATCAAAAATATTGCTTCTTGGGACGATCACGAAAAAGAATTGCATGATAAATAGCAATCATTTTTGGTCGGGAGTTTTAGATTTCCTCATTTTATACTATAAGTTCTTTTTTTAAGAAAAAGAAAGAGAAAAAATGGTTGCCCAAAAATAGTGAGTTGTCTTGGAGAAATTCTTCCAATTACACATAAGTTACTGAGCTGATCGCGCGCACGGAGAAAACTCATATTCGTCACCTCAACATACAAACGAAGATAAATTTGGCCGCGAGCTTTTCGATCCGAGATCTAGAATGCATCTATATTTGGACACGCAAGCAGGGGTTTATTATGATAGTAGTATATGTATTATAAAAACTAATACAAAACAATACCGAGACGAATTGTAATTGTGTTGTTGTCTGTTGTCTGTTGTAATTACTTTATGTACAGTTTTGAGTTCGCTATAATCTGAAAGATATAAGTTTAAACAAAATATTTTTACTTTCAAATACAAGAAAAAGTTCATAGTTACACAAACAAAGACGGGATATACACCTTAATTCCTCAAGTTTCCCCTGGATAACTTGTTCTTTCATTATTTCATTATGTTTCCTAATGACAATCATCTTGCATAATATTTACATTTAATTTATAGTTCTCATCAATCTCTTTCGCGGTTTCTCCTGTCGGTTTTATTGCGGTCTCAAACAAGATATATTCCCACTTTCCAAAGTGTGATATACTTTATCTAACCAGTTCTAATATAGATTGAAATACATTCCATAACTTAAGTGATCTTCTTCAATGTTAAAAGGAAAGAAAAATGTCCTTTTCGTGGCAAAAAGTATTTAATTTGTTTACTATTATTCATCTGATCTGAGAAATTTAGCAGTAAATGCTTGGCGCGCCCATTGGAAAAACTCTTAAGTTGTAAAGTTGAGAGATAAATTTGCTACGTACGTCGACAATATTTATACTATAAGATCCGTGAAAGGAGTTTATTATCTTTTTCAGTTGTACTTGAATTTCCGTTTACAACCTCTCAATTTAATTGCATGCAAACGTTCGCCCATATTTTTCAAAACATCTTTAATGCTATCACAATAATGATTTACGAAAGTGGAATGTGTTTGGGCTATCTCAACATGCAGAACAAATCAGAGAATGACAACTAAAATCATTATAACTATAACAAAAACCTTATCTGTCTTTTATCCTTCTCCAATATATTTCAATTTAAATACAGCACATTTATTATTAAAGAATAATGGTAGAAGACATTTAAAAAGCTCAAAGGTTGATAATGCCTGAAGAGGTTCTTCATTATTGGCCACGGCTTATCTCATCCAAAGGATTTTCATTTTATTTTATTAGGTCTTCCTTCTCAAGAACAGTCCGCAGACAAGTAAATGTAATCCTTAAGCCCGTTTTTTATTATTTCCAAATAACTAAATAAGCAGCCAGACATCATTATTTTATCGCACGAAAACAGGAAAAAGTACTTATTTGATGTCGCTGACATTTGTAGTAAAGAGAACTTCTATAGATCACAATCAGAAAAGCTTTCTAAAACCGGTTATTCTCTAGCGAAATAACGTCTTTATCTCCTGACTATTACAAAGACTGGGAACTTTTAAAATTGCTAGAAGTTAATGTCGTTTTAAGCCAAGCATTTCATTGGGATAAAGTGCGCCAACGAAAGCGGTTAAAATAGGCGGAAAGATGGTCGTGACATCCATTGGAAGTGCATTTGAATAGCCATTACGACAATTCGCAATTACTTATGTGAGAAGTGTAAAAAGAGCTTTTCCTTGTTAAAACAATTTGTTGAATCCCACGCAGTTTTTTCTCGCTACATAAACGTCAATACTACTAACAGCCTGTTAGTTTGTGAATAGTGTTGAGTTCAGTCTCACCAAACCATTCTGCTAACTAGCTGCCCATAATGTTTGTTGAGCCCTGCAGTGTCTTTTTCATGCAGAATTCCATCAAAACTCTTAACATATTTATGTATATACCATTCATTGCAATAAAACGTTTCCGAGGGAATTCTCTTAAGCCCCTTCAATTCATTTACTCTTTGAAGGATTTGAAAGGCGAATTTTGGGGGTAATTCTTGGTTTCCGAGATTTAATCTCCTCGATAACAAAACAGCAAAGTCTTAAGCGTTTTAGTGCTCTTTTAAATGTGCTATTCTCTTTCGTGAGGCAGTAATAGAGTTATTTTGTCGGCTCTATTTAAAATGGGCTTATTTAAAAGGTGTTTCGTTTCGTTAATCGCTGAAAATTTCTAATTCTAACGCCAATTGATTTTCTTAGGGATGCTAAAGCCTATTTTGTTGATTAAACAACCTTGGAACTAATTCTAAGAGTAAAATATTTACACAACCAACGCAGGATTTCTTTTTGAAAGACGTATTGAAAAACCTTCACAAGTGAGTTTACTTTCCGTTTCATGATTAAAACACAGTCAAAACCAAAATATTTGTCTTTACATGTATGAAGAATCTTTATGTAAAGAGCAGCAACTTTACCGCCGATAAACTAATCTATCTGCGATGAGGTCTGTCATTAAAATAGGACATAAATGTAATGTTAAAAAAAAAACGAATCCAAACTCATTTCCGTCGTGAGCAAGAAATGCCGCCCGCGCGTGCGCACTAGAAATAGCGACGCCACGTTCTATAAATTCACAATGTAATAAATTGAGTTATTTAGACATGAGTAAATTTGGACCTTTTGAACCCTTAATTGCATTAAAATTAACTTATGATGATATTGCAGCTTCATCGCACTCTATTAGACCGCGTTGAATTATGGGGCTGTTTGAGGGGCGCCATTGCACTTGAATTTGTAAACATCGATTGTTGATCTCATTTTTTATGTTCAATTTTTCTCACATTCTTTCGGCTGTGTTATTTGGACAGATAAGAGTCTGTCCCTCAAAACAGCCCCATAAATGAACGCGATATCTTCGCATCAACCTAGCAGAAGCTAAATTCCAGGAATTAAAATCAAAACTTCTGAACTTCAACATTGGCCTATCAATTCGTATGCTATTTTTGAATGCATTTGTAAGAAGCCGTCTCACATATTCTGCACAAACATGGAATCTAAACATCACTCAAGCAGACAAAGTCAATAGCTGTTATTATGGAATGCTACGAAGGATGATCAAGAATGGATTTATCAGAAAAGACGGAAAAGATACAAAACACCAAAAAAAGACTGATGACGACGACCAAGATACTGAATTTCGATATCGTTATACAAATAGTGACCTCCTGCATATCTGTAAGACCACTTCAATAACAGACTATACTGCAAAGCTACAAGCAAAATACTTGGCCCATGTTGCTAGACGATCGAACCTGAATACATCTAAACAATTGCTCTTGAATGATAACAAAAATCAAAAAATAGGAAGACCCTATGAAACTCTTGAACAGAAAGTATTGAAAGAACAGAAAATCACGGCCGACAAATTCTACAAATTAGCACTAAATGGGACCATATAGATAAGGTCATGTCAATGATCGCCCAAAGTCTACCAGTGCAGACATGGGTTAAACAATTATATATATATATATCTAAAGTTATCATGTTCGCGTCAATTACAGTTGCCAAATATCCTGTTAGAAGGCCCGTAACGTTCTTTAAGGATATTTGGCATTCTAAATATTTGGCATTCTAAAACATCGTGAGGAATACAAAAAGGCAGAATTACAGCAAAGAAGACGCATATCTGCGTGAACTCGGGCTTCCTGTATAGCGTACCCTCTGAGTTTTCTTCGTACAAATTTTGGCATGGTAACTACTCATGGCTGTATGCCATAGCTATAGTCGTCTTCCTTATATTTACCCTAAATCAACCCTAGGAGCGACAATGTTGACATTCAGCCATGAAGTATAAACCCAAATTTTTCTTAGCGCTGAGAATCTTTGTTTTGTATCACCTTTCCTCCCCTACACAGAAAGCTATAACAAGTTATGTTTGACTTTAATATTCGTTCCCTTTTCTATTTTCTTTTAACTTTTTACCCAAAGACAATAGAAATTGAGACAAAATCAATAATAATAATATGCTAGTTTGAACATCATTAATTTTCACCCCTTTCATTTCAAACATTACATTGTTGTGTATACTCTTAAAATAATATACCAGGCTGTCGATTGTTGATACTTCAAGGACTTCAAGAAGAACATATGTACCTTGAGAGTGACTTCTACCACATAAATCTCTTGCATGAGAATCAAGTACAGGCACAAGCACCCCAGGCTCTGTTTTAGAGAGAGCGTTTTACGCGCGATGATTATTAGTTTGGGCTACCTGTGTAATTTGTCAATTATATTACATTATTAAGACCATTGGAAGGAAAAACAAATCTCGCTAAAAATCAATAAAATTCTCAAAAAACTAGGTTGGAATGTCTCTTTTCTTATTTAGATTAGATGTTTTGGAGTCTTTTGGGCTGGTTTTTTGACTCATTTGTGCGCGTTTTGTGGGTTTTTGGCGAGTCTCCTTTTCACACTGGGGCTGATGTGGTGGTTGGGCTCCCTGTGGATTTTAACGGCTATTTGATTCTACGTGTAAATTATTCCTCCAAATTCGCCCTTAAAGAGTGTTCAGGGTCCCCTATTCCTTTTGCGTGAAACGTGAATGGCTGATTTTTTGACGTGAAACGTGATTTTAGGTCTAAAATCTTTTTGCGTCCACGTGAAAGCATTTTTTGATTTTTTTGTGAACCTGAAAGAGATTTTTTAATTATCCGTGACGCGTAAAAGACAAAATATTTTTGCGTGATTTCATTTTGTCAATTTAGGGGTATAGGGGGCCCTGGGTAAAGGGAGACTCTGCTCGCAGGGCCGGGTAGGGCGAATTGTGAATAAATTTTCAAAAGACCTCTGGTGATTGTTATCCTATCGCCCAGAGCCTATCGCCCGTGGCCAGATAATGAGCTTGCGTTGCCTGAAGGAAGGAAGGACTAGGAAGAAATGAATAAATAAAATATATTTGTTAAAGCAAGCTTGGCTAATTGATGACTCTCATCCACACACACACACTATCACTGATTCAACTATTCTACCACACGACACTCAACTCATATGTTGATTAAGGAAGGAACGAAGAAAGAAAGAAAGAAAGAAAGAAAGAAAGAAAGAAAGAAAGAAAGAAAGAAAGAAAGAAAGAAAGAAAGAAAGAAAGAAAGAAAGAAAGAAAGAAAGAAAAAGAAAGAAAGAAAGAAAGAAAGAAAGAAAGAAAGAAAGAAAGAAAGAAAGAAAGAAAGAAAGAAAGAAAGAGAGAAAGAGAGAAAGAGAGAAAGTAAAGAAGGATAGATGAACGCAAGGGATCGGAGTAAGGGGGAAGGACTAAGACATATTGAGAAAAAAGGAAGGAAGGGAACGAGCTAGGGGGGAGGGAGGAAGGAAGGAAGAAGGGAGGATAGAGGACATAGATTTACTTGTGATTTTGACAAAAGCGCGATGCGAGAATATTTTATTTTTATTTTTATTAGCTTCGTCATTGCCGTTATGGAAATATAAAGTTATTATTATATAGCTATTTTACCAATTTCAGTCAGTCAGTCAGTCAGTCAGTCAGTCAGTCAGTCAGTGAGTCAGTCAGTCAGTCAGTCAGTCAGTCAATATCATTATTTTTAAAAGCCAAATGAATCTCAAAAGCCCCCATTATTGATTGTATTGGTTTTGTTTTAGAACCTTAGTTAAATGAAAACCATTTGTAGGCAGCCATCTTTCTAAAGAACGGTTTATGAACATGTAGATATTGTTAAAATCACGTTCTGGGAGCTTTACGACCAGTAATCGCAGATACACTCGGTAACAAGACATCCGTGGTCGTTGGCTCGTACGTACGCCCTTCTTGGCGACTTTGATCTTTGCGATGTTTCTTATGATGCGATGTACGACTGCTTCCTGAACGCGTTGGCTTTGCTCTTTTTGGGTGCTTTTTCTTTTGAGTGTTTTTATCCAAAGGCGCCAAATTTTGGTGTTGAACTAATACGCCTAGCAACTGTTTAATTTCTGCTATTTCCTGACGAACATCATTGATGCTCTTCTCTGTTTTCTGATGTTGTGTATCTATTATATTTTCTTGCTGTTTAGCCAAACTTGCCAATTCGCCACGTAATCTAAGCAAAAAAAAAAAGTTACAATACGATCAAAGTAAGAACACATAAAATCTGATAGTTAAACGGCGCTGTTCCCGGCGACCTACCAATGTGCTTGTGGGTATACTTCGAGTTTTCGGGACCCTCTCGGGAGTCTCCCGGGGCCGCGTTAGCATATTCACATTCGCATGTCATTTATGGAGCGGATAGTCGATATTTTCTCAGTAACACTATTAAACCAGCTGCATCATGTCATACTCTGCAAACCTACCTCAATATCTCATTGTTGGTTGATGTTCGTGAGTTTAAACTGTTGCCTGCATCTTTGACAATATCGTAGACGTCATCCACGACATCTTTAATTTGATGTGTCATCCTCTCCAACTCTCCTGACTCGTCAGTTGAATCATCATCGTAATACAGCTCCTAAATATATGAAGGATGGGTGTGAAATTAAAAGTGGGAAAAATTACAAGAGAAGTACAAACTGATGGGTTTTTAGGTCGCGATTTGTCCTCTAAAATGAGGACATTGACATACAATATAACTGCAAACAGAGATAGGCAATACATGCGCTTCTTCTTTCAGTGCTTCCTTGCACATGCGTGAAAGTAATGCTGCGTCGGGTCTGATGCAAGCTATGAGAAAATTCGATACAATGGAGGAAAATAATGTTCTTTGTGCTTGTGCTTGTGTCGCTAGCATAAAGTGGAGATGAGCAAGAAGGTGCTGACTTACCTCAGGCGCAAGACTATTGTGGAAGACACGTCGATAAGCGTCACGAGTTGAATCTCTCATTTCCTCCTCTAGATCGAATATGGCAGTAGCGCGCTGCATCGCAGCGTTAGCTTTGGCATTATCGTAAACACGCTGGAATGTATCAGACATGAGGGCGATGAAGAGATTCAGTAAAATGATACCAGAGATAGCGATGTACGTTGCGCACAACAACTGCGCCATTAAGTGATCCACATTAACCAGAGGATCCCAGGGAAAGTTCCCGACATACGTCATCTGCCATACGGTGTACATCATGTCGTTAAATGTGTCCAGTCCTTTGGTTGGCTGGTTGTGGTTTTTCATTGTGTCTCCTCCGAAAAGTATCCAAAACGCGCACACATATGGAAAGTAGAATTCTAAGTACAGAAACGCAAATTTTAAGGTATCTGTTATCATGTGTCCAATCATGACAATAAAAGGACCTATTGTGGAATAAGCTCTAAAAGCCTTCATCAACCTTAGCCAAATAAAGATAATTCCAAATGCGGATACTCGTGGATGGACATACTCAGCAGTCTTGTTGTCCAGTCCTACTGCAAGTCCACGAGTTACCACAATCACCACTACCCAGCCGTACGTTATCCAATCAAAATAGTTCCAGGCGTCGTTGAAATACGAAATGCCAGTCTCGGAGATCTCCTTTAACTCCATTTCTAGATATTTCCTTTCTTCGGGCCAGCGCGGATGACAAAATTTGAGATCTTTTTCCAATTCTCTGACCCTCCAACGCTGCCATTTACGGTGAGCTTTCTTGGAAACAATATATTCGTGAACTTCTTGTAAAATAAAATAAATTGTCATGCTGCATGCGATTGCTTCTAGGACTATTCTCCACCAGTACTTTGAGGGAGGGTAATAGTACTTTGAATCACAGCCAAAATGCAGAGTAACAGCCAAAGCCGTCCAGATTAACACATATACTAAGTGGACGATAAGCTGCCATGCCACTCCCCTTCGACCAAACTGTTGCCACTTGATATCGATGAGGCGTTGGAAAACTGGGTGCATAATGAGTTCCATTTGTTTAAACTGTACGACGCATTGAAGGGGTGTTTTGGCACGCCATTCCATTCCTATAATATTCAAGAATAGATACTGAATATTCATGTATTACAAAGGTTTACAGTAGCTGCAAGTACCAGACCCATTCTGTTTTAATTGCGTGGACAACAAATTAAAGAGCTTAGAATGCATTACAAAAGGCCAGACTCTGATTTCAGTTCTAAAGGCCATAACTTTGGCATAATAAATCCAGGAGAGATTATATTCAGAAATATATATTATATTTGGTTCACCGCTCCCCTCTAAACCGCTGTTGTCCGGGTTCGCGCGCAGGATTTGAGTTGAGTTCGTTGGTCTTTCCCTTGCCACGGAGGTACTCCGGTTTCCCTCCCTCCTTTAAAACCAACGTTGTTTCGATCTTGATCATGAGCTCTGCTCCGTGGTTAATAAGACATGGGTTGTAAGGTGGCAGGCCTTCAACCCGACCACGTTGGGCCCCATATAGACGTAATTCAGCCATTAGGCTGCAATGTGGCATGATTGATCAAGTGGTGACAGCACCGGCCTATTTCATCGCTGATGTAGTCCGGGTTCGAGTCCCGGCTCGGACATCGGATCATATGTGAATTGAGTCTGTTTGATGTATTGTTCTCTACCATGCCAAGAAGGTTTTTTCTCCGGTTTTTCCTTCCCTCAGCAAAAATCAACATGTGAGTTGAGCGACGTATGCAAAATATTTAATGTAGAGGTAGTGAGCGTGAGTGCCAGCAGAAGAATAGCCACTATGTGGATCTGCTGTAGAAGATTCTTTCTTTCTTTCTCTCTCTCTCTCTCTCTCTCTCTCTCCAGTGGAGCCTGTCATTAAGCCTGTAGTATCCAGCAACTCGACGTCTCACCTACCTAAGGTAAGGGGCTTTAAAATCGCTAGTTTAAATATTGTTAGTCTGCCCTTACATTTGGATGAAATTAGGTTGTTGCTTGAGAATCAGGTGCTGGACATACTAGCTTTAAATGAAACCCGTCTCGACGACTCTATTTCTGATAACTTTATGTCTATCCAGAATTATACATTAATTCGGAGAGATAGAAATAGATTTGGCGGGGGAGTTTGTCTATACATTCATACAAGAAACTCCTACAAAATCAGAAAAGATATTCTTCTTAATAGAGATCATGAGATTATTAACATTGAAATTATCAAACCAAATTGCAAGCCTTTAGGTATTTGTGCTTTTTATAGACCACCTGACAGCAGCAGATCATTTTTTGAGTCTTTAGAATGTATCATCCAAACATATGACCATGAATCCAAGGAATTACTGCTGATGGGTGATATAAATTGCAATTATCTATCGGACCGAGATTCTAACTTACCTATTATAAAATCTATTTGTGATATTTACCAAGTTAAGCAAATTATAGATAAACCAACGAGAATAACGCAAACTTCTAGCACACTTATAGACGTAGTTTTTACAAATGAACCTAGTCGAATAGTTACTTCAGGTGTTTGTCATCTAGGCATAAGTGACCACAGTCTTGTTTATGCCATAAGAAAGTTTGCAGTTCCATCAAATAACAAACACAAGTATGTCACTTATAGATCTTTTAAGAAGTTTGATCCCGATAGTTTTAGAACACAATTGGGCTCGGTTGATTGGTCATCGGTAGAAAAGTTATCGGACCCTAGTGACATGTTAACTGCCTGGGAGAAACATTTCCTTGATGTAGCAAATACGCATGCCCCAATTAGAACTCGTAGGGTCCGAAACAGCCAATCACCCTGGCTCAGTAGTGATATTAGATCAATGATAAATCAAAGAAACTACCTAAAAGATCAGGCTGTTAAAAAGGGTGACTCTAAAATCTGGAAGGAATACAAAATCACCAGAAATCAAGTAAATAATGAAATTAAAAGAGCTAAAGCAAATTATTACAATTCTCAGATTGAAAGAAATCAAGGAAATTCAAAAAATCTTTGGAAAACGATAAATGAAATTAGTGGCCGGAATGGTTCCACAAATAGCTCCATCAAAGAAATCAAAGTTGATAACAAGGTTTTCAATAATCCTGATGATATTGCAGAAGTAATGAATAATCATTTTTCTGCTATTGGTTTAACTTTAGCCTCAAATCTGAGTGAAAGCGACATCGATTTCAGAACCTTTATGTATCCAGCTAAATCTTATTTTAGGCAGTTTCAAAATGTCTCAAGCGAATTTGTTGTAAAATTCATAAATAGTATGCCGGTAGATAAGGCCACTGGATTAGATGATATATCTTGTCGCCTTTTGAAGGAAGCGGCACCGGTAATCGCTCCTTCCATTGCCAGAATGGTAAACAGATCGCTGGCCACAGGTGTTTTTCCCTGTGGCTGGAAGAGAGCTAAGGTGATCCCTCTTTTTAAGGCTGATAACCGTGATGATCCAAATAATTATAGGCCAATATCCATACTCCCAATTTTATCTAAAATTTGTGAGAGGGCTGTCTATAAACAGATCTATGGGTACTTTACAGATCATAACCTGTTCACTAAGCATCAGTCAGGCTTTCGTCCATTACATTCCACTCTCACTGCTCTGTTAGAAGCTACTAATGAGTGGTATGTAAATATGGACAAAGGCCTAACTAATCTTGTAATTTCCTTAGATTTAGCAAAGGCCTTTGATACGGTGTCGCACAGTATATTGATTTCAAAATTGAATTGTTATGGTGTCAGCGGAAAAGCCTTGGATTTTTTTAGGTCGTACCTAAGTGACAGAACTCAGTGCTGTGCTGTTGATACCTTTATATCAGAGCCTAGGATGGTCTCTTGTGGTGTCCCACAGGGGTCTATTTTGGGACCACTTCTCTTTATTATATATGTTAATGACATGCCAAGTTGTCTCAACTACACTGAACCACGCCTTTATGCAGACGACACCTTACTGACCCTGTCCTCTAAATCTCCTACAGATCTTCTTAAGAGGATCAATTCTGATCTCCAAGGTATCTGTAGTTGGTTATTGGCTAACAGGCTCAGTTTGAATGTCCTCAAGTCTGAATATCTGGCAATTGGCTCACAATTTAAAATCTCAAATCTAGGTGGTTTTGCTCCGATAAAAATCAATGGTTTCGATCTTAAAAGAGTATTTTCTCTTAAACATCTCGGCGTTCATATTGATCAAAACTTAAATTGGGATGCTCACCTGGATAACATATGTAAGAAAGTAAAACAGACTATCTATGGTTTGAAACAAGCACGGAACTTAGTTCCTCTCGATACCCTTGTCACCATGTACAAAGCATTTACGCAGCCTATATTCGATTACTGTGACCTTGTTTGGAGCAATCTAAACAAAGGACAAATTGATCGTCTGCAAAAACTTCAGAATAGGGCTGCTCGTATTATTACTAGACAAGGGTATGATGTGAGGTCTTTTGACATCCTACAGCAGTTAAAGTGGGACTGTTTGGCTGTAAGACGCGACAAAAGACTTTGTCTATTGATGTATGACGTCTTACAGGGAAACAGCCCTGCCTATCTACGAGAACTTTTTGATAAAGCTAAGGATTCAAATGGTTATAAAGCAATGCTCAGGGATAGTAGTAAATTAGAAATTAAGCACGTACCAAAGACAGATTTCTTTAAAAGCAGTTTCTCGTACAGAGGAGCTATAGCGTGGAATTCACTTCCACCTGAAGTGAGATCCTCAACTACCAGAAACAGCTTTAAGAGAAATCTTGATAAGTGGCTATCTGACAGTGCTCCATAACTTGTTCTTTTTGTCTTTGAGTAACTATTGTTTCCTTAATCATTCAATATTTTATATTTATTGTATATTTATACATTTTTACCATACGACTTTCATGTAAAGAAGTTTTTAACTTTTGAAACTATCGTATTGAAATAAAGGTGCATTCATTCATTCATTCTCTCTCTCTCTCTCTCTCTCTCTCTCTCTCTCTCTCTCTTTCTCTCTCTCTCTCTTCTTCTTTCTTTCTTTCTTTCTTTCTTTCTTTCTTTCTTTCTTTCATTCTTAGGTCTCTATGACATACGTACTGTCGTATATATTACCTTTTCCTGGTTTATATGGTTCTAGATGATTCAAGTAATAATACTGTCGTCTATTAACACGATCAGTAGAATGGAGTTGGTTCAAGGCTTCTTTAGCAACTGCTGGCATTTTTGATATCATCATTGATATAGCACAGCTACCGCTATCATCTTGCACCCCTGCTGGAGCACCCTTGTCAATCAGAAGCTTTGTAGTTTCAGAACGATCTGTGACAAGTAAGAAGATTAGACACGTTTTCGTTTGTCAGTTCAAAAAAGCCCGGGCGGGGTTCTTCTGCGCGCAGTGGTTTTCTGAGCTATATGTGAATGTGTGGCCATAACCTGGAAAGGGTTAATGTTTGACCAGCTTGGCCTGAACTAGGGTATATTTTTGGATGGAGCAATAGATCATTTCCTCAAGGATGCGTGCGCAGCTTAATTGACGGGCCGTTGACGGCGAAGAAAAACTATTTTCAGCTTTAAATTTAAGTTTTGAAAGTTTTTACAACTGGAACGATTTAAATAGCAATTTAGGTCGTTTAATATGAAAAATGATGCCTCATTCTAGACGTACAGCCCATTTGAAAATTGTGTTCAAAAGTACTTTGATGTCAATTTCAAAATGCGCGCGCAATCTTGAGGAAAAGGGCTATTGCCTTTTTGGTCTGATATTGGGTTTGGGGAAAAAATCACAAAAGGACATTTTTGAAAAAGTAGAAACTCGTGGAAGCTCATGGAAACTAATCCCACCCAAGATTTGAACCATTATATAAAAACTAATATAGGGAAAGTGTCAGTTTGTATTTGTGGAGTCCCTTCTTTTTTTCTCGCTCCGTCAGTCCTCCGTTCTACACACGGATTATATATTGAATTCAAAACAAGGATATTAGCGGATCACAACAACGGTAGATGAACCGTGAACCTTTTGCTTTTTTGCTTGTTCACAAGCCCTAAAACTAACTAACAACTAACTTGAGCCTAATATTATCCTACACTCCTTAAGAAGTGCACTAGCTAAAGTGACCCTGTCTTGGCTAACTCCAAGTTGAAGTTTGATTTCCACTTAATACACTTACAATATTTAAGATTAGATTAATATATTTATATTACAATATTAGTATTTGATTACCCCAACTTCAACTGGTGCTGGAGTGAGCATGAGAAATATGTACCTAGTTCTGCAGCAACTTGCAGTGGAGTTCTTCCTTTATAATCTCTGCTGTCAAAACTTCCTCCAAGTTTGAGTAGCACTTTTAATGCTTTGGCTGCATCATTCTTGGCAGCATAATGTGTTGGTGTTTGTTGTTCTTCATTTGTTTTAGCATGGATATTGGCTATTAAAGAAAAGATAAATATTGATTTTGATCGGTTTGATTTTTTGCTTGCTTGTCTGCTTGTATTTTGTTCTGAAGTTGTCCTTCTTGTTCCGCTTTCTGGGGACACAGCCTATCGTGGACTATGGTATAAGAATCTGAATTACTCACTCCCCTTAACGCTTTCTTAACATATACACTAGAAACCACCACCACCACCAGCAATTCCAGGAACAGCAGCAAACAGCAGCAGCAACAGCAAGAATA
This sequence comes from Telmatactis stephensoni, assembly GCA_029948255.1. Lineage (NCBI taxonomy): Eukaryota > Metazoa > Cnidaria > Anthozoa > Actiniaria > Isophelliidae > Telmatactis > Telmatactis stephensoni. The sequence continues at coordinate 136,653 of JALIZF010001721.1, read as the reverse complement.
ACAAGAACAACAAGAATAACATGAACAAAAAAAAAAGATCAAGAACAAGAGCAAGAACAACAACAGCAACAGCAACAGCCGGCAAGAAGAACAAGAAGTACAAGAAGAACAAGAAGAACAAGAAGAACAAGAAAAACAAGAAGAACAAGAAGAACAAGAAGAACAAGAAGAACAAGAAGAACAAGAAGAACAAGAAGAACAAGAAGAACAAGAAGAACAAGAAGAACAGAAGAACAAGAACAGCTACAACAAGGGCAACAACAACAGCAACAACAACAACAGCAATACTACCACCAACCATTAACAACAACAAGAACAACAACAGAGAATTACTAGAAGAAGAAATAAGACGACGACGACAACGACGATGATGATGCATGAAAGGAACATAACTGTCATCTCTTACTGAATTGATGATAGAAGTAATAGTATTGATAGAAGACTTCTTACCATTGTTAGCAACTAAAAACTCCACCATCTCAGGATAATCCACAGCTGCAGCCACGTGCAAAGGGGTTCTTCCATAATTATCAACAGCGTTTAGATCTCCACCGTTCTCCAGCACAAATTTTGCAACATCAATATTCCAGATTCTAGCCACCTCATGAAATATTGTCTGTCCGTGGCGATCTGTAAAGTTGATATCAGCCCCTTGGATTAACAGTTCTTCTAGGAATTCGAAATCGATCTCTTGTGGCTCATCGTAACTCGCCTTTGCAAGCTTAGCGAAGTAAATGATTAGAGCTTTGCTGCTTGTCAAGGCTTGGTGGCCTTCTTCTATAGATGAAGTTACAAAGGAACCACAGGATGAAAAGTTTTCGTTGCCAAGTTTGTCAACATCGCTATCTAAAGCACATTGTGTAGCTTGCTTATCTCTTCTTTGATTATTCTCTGGTGAAGTAGGAAGTTCAAGGCCCTTGTCGCGATTTCGCATTGACGTTTTATATGTTTTCCATCGAGACACTGCGGAAACCAGCAAGGGAAGCTTTCGGCTCTCTCCGAGTTTTGTCAAGTTCTCGTAATCGTTGACTTTCTTGATCTTCGTATGATTCTCCTGAAGTTTCTCAAAGTTAAGTGGATATACTTTGGCCTGTCTTGACATAGTTAATTAATCAAGCCGAATATATTGAGTGCTGTTCATTTAGAAATGTTGAGATCGGATGCGTAGTGCGTTGTAACAAAAAAATCATTTTTCGGTTATAATGAAATTGCTGATCATCGAAATTTAATTCCGTAAATATTTCGTAGTGGTGTTTGGTCATATAAGCACGTTTCGAGTGACTTCAAAGATAAGTTATTTGATTTGAATCATAATCATTTGATTTCGTTACCATGGCAATTGTTAAAACAGCTAATCCACCTGTCTGCATTTACCGAACAAATGGCTGTATTGTTTGGGATTCAGGCTTTTGTTGTTTTATTGTTTGTCTTCGCTAGAGTGGTTTTCATTTGATCGTGCAGGAATAGACAAACTAATAGTTAGTAGTAGACTCTACTGAAGCTATTGTTTTCTTTTGTTCTTTATCTAACTAGTACAAACTATACTAGTCATTTTTCTTTCACGGTCGGAAATGAAAATCACTCTAACAAATTTGCCATTCGGCTTGACTACCCAACAGCAAAAAGTCCTACCAACAAACGTTAAGGTAGGCTTGACTTTTCGGTTGAAATTTCTGAAAGTTTTAGGATTAGTGTCCACGTGACCTAAAGCCATTGTTCATTTTATTTTGTTTGTTTTATTTTGTTTAGTTATTTAAAACTTTAAAAGAGGTTGACCGTTTGTATTACTGGGTTTCAGACAGCTCGGATAAACTCCGTCATTTACTGATATCTGCTTGAAGTGGTAGTCAATGTTTGACTGCCATGTGCCCTCAGTGGCTCGACCAATGAATCAAAGAATATTCTATTGATAACTTGTCTTTCAGCTACTGAAAATTACGTCATATGAAACCCAAAGAATACTCCGATGCGTGATAAATAAGTTATTAACCTCGTTTGCTCGGTCTGTACGGGAAAATATCAGACCTCGGTCTTTTTTGTACGGACCTCGCCTACGGCTCGGTCCGTACTGTCAAGACCTCGGTCTGATATTTTCCCATACAGACCTCGCGCTCGGTTAATACCCCTTTAGTACGGACAATTCTTCTCGTGTGTACTGTCCATAATATTAAACCACGGTTGAATACGGTGGAGGATTTCGGGCTTTGGGACAAACTTCGGTACAGATGAACGAAATTTGTGTAGATACATGTCCCTAGTTGTCCCTGAAGCATTTCCCTCCAACAAATCACTTCATGTGTGGTCTTAAAAGTTTCGATTTTGTTGTATACGGTCACACTAGCTGTACAGAAAAACAGCGTTCTCAAATTTATTCAAAAGTGCTAGTGGAGCGAATGAAGTGGTGAATGCTTTGTACGAAAACAGTCTTAATGGAGATGTGACGAGATGCTATGAATAGATAAGCATCATACATTTGCAAACGAAACTGACACGTAATTGCCGACAGATTAAACAAATAACTAAATGAACAAGCACAACTAAATTAATAACTCTACAACGCTTTATTGTGTTAATTATAGAACCATATTTGTATCTTTAATTTTTCTTTATACCGATGCAATTATTTCTTTTCAGGGAGTTACCTAGGCTATCTACTTTACAATATTATGAGTTAATTACTCCCACGCAGTTTTTCGTTCTGGACGCCACAAACGGGTAGCCCGAGTGAATGCTATCGTTACTTGAACTCTAATTTTCTCTACATCTCATAAAATTCAAAATTGTCTCTATATCCTGTGACTATATATTAACTTCTATAGTTTATTCAGAGGCGTTTTAGGGCTAAGCGAGAAACAGAACGGCATCATTGCTTGGGTTTCCTGTGGTCTTAGATACAACCAAGCAATGATGACATTGTTAAAGACGTGGTGTCTGATCGTTTCGAGGCGTCTTGCGACCAGTAAGCGCCGACACACTCGGTAACAAGACTTCTGTGGTCGTTGGGGGTAGCGGTAGTCCTTGATATGGTTCCTCATACGAACGATCCTCGTGTTGACTTTGATCTTTGCGGTGTTGTTTCTTATGATGAGGTCGCGAAGATTTTACGCTTTTTTGCTGGATCCGCTGTAGTGGCATATTCGATGGCATCATATTTTGGTGTTGAAGGTTTCGCACTAAAACCTCCAGCAACTGTTTCATCTCGGCTATTTCTTGGCGCATTTCAGTCATGTTGTTCTCGTGACGTTCAGCAACACTTGCCATGTCATCACGCAATCTAGAAAGAGAGAAAAATAAGTTTGGAATCATGAACTATAATCACACCGCAAAACTGTCAAGCTTATGTGAACTTTTATGGAACTTGTTGATGTTGATGCCATCATCATCATCATCAACATCATCTTGTCAGATTAGTTACCTCATAACTTCCTTATCGCTGGTTGCTCGTGAGTTTGAACCGTTGCCTGCGTCTTTGACAATATCGTACACGTCGTCCACGGCATCTTTAATTTGATGTGTCATTCTCTCCAGCTCTCCTGACTCTGTAGTTGTTGAGTCGTCATCGTAATACAACTCCTGAATAAATAAAGGACGGATGAGAAATTTGATACAGAATTGTTGAGATTTGATAAAGAGAGGAAAAAGTACAAATAAAAATTGGAAACGTAAAGGTATTGTCATCACTAGTGACACATAAGAATAAACAGCAGGTGTCGGTGTCAAAACATTCGAGCTCCGGAAACGCGCCGTGACCGTGCCGTGATGTGTCGCACGCAATAGACTGACACAGGTGAAAAACGCATTGCGCATACTCCGAAGTTTTAAATAAAACCATTGGAGGTTTAGTAAATCTTGAAAGTTAAGGTTGTCCATTTAGTAAACGTTAGTGCTTATTTTTCCCTAAAACTTTTCTTTCCCTGGTCAAATAATACACGAGAAATTCGCATAATACACGACATTTAGATTTATTTGTAAACGCCGCATTTTCGAGCATGCGCAATGCGTTTTTCACCCGTGTCCAATAGACTAGCCGAATATAAATGAGTCTAACTAGAATTTGAATAGAGAAGTGGCTCACAGAATATACGGCGTCTAAATTATTCCTGTGTGGTGTCAAATCATTCTTGTTGTGTTTATATGTAGCTCAGAACAACAAACAAGAGAGATGTCATTAAAATACCTCAGGTGCAAGTCTCGTATGAAAAATGCGTCGATAAGCGTCACGAGTAGAACTCCCCATCCCCTCTTCCAGGCTGAGTATTATGCTTGCACGTTGCATTGCGGCATTAGCCTTAGCGTTGTCATAAACACGCTGGAATGTATCAGACATGAGCGCAATGAAGAGATTCAGTAAAATGATTCCAGAGATAGCAATGTATGTCCCGCACAGTAACTGCGCCATCAAAGCATCGACTTGCAGTAAAGGGTCCCAGGGAAAGTTCCCAACATACGTCAACTGCCATACGGTGTACATCATGTCGTTAAATGTGTCAAATCCTTTACTTGGCTGGTTGTGGTTTTTCATTGTGTCTCTTCCAAAAAGTATCCAAAACGCGCACACGTATGGAAAGTAGAACTCGAAATACAGGAAGGCAAACTTCAATGTATCATTGATGATGTGTCCTATCATGACAATGAAAGGACCTATTGTGGAATAAGCTCGAAAGGCTTTCATCAACCTTAGCCAAATAAAGATAATCCCAACTGCGAAAACTCGTGGATGGACATAATCAGCAGTCTTGTTGTCCAGTCCTACTGCAAGTCCACGAGTTACCACAATCACCACTACCCAGCCGTACGTTATCCAATCAAAATAGTTCCAGGCGTCGTTGAAATATGAAATGCCAGTCTCGGAGATCTCCTTTAACTCCATTTCTAGATATTTCCTTTCTTCGGGCCAGCGCGGATGACAAAATTTGAGATCTTTTTCCAATTCTCTGACCGTCCAACGTTGCCATTTCCGGTGAGCATTCTTAGAAACTCGAAGTTCCAGGAATTCCAGTAAAATAAAGTAAATCGTCATACTACAGACAATTGTTTCTAGGACTATTCTCCACCAGAATTTCGTTGGCGGATAGTAATACTTTGAGCTTCGACCAATATTTAGAGTAATAGCCAAAGCTGTCCATATAAAGACATACAGTAGCTGGACAATAAGCTGCCATGCCACTCCCCTTCGACCAAAATGTTGCCACTTGACATCGATGAGGCGTTGGAAGACTGGGTGCATAATGAGATCCATTTGTTTAAAGTGTACAACACATTGTAGAGGTGTCTTGGCTTGCCACTCAATTCCTGGAATTAACAATCATTTTTAAAGGACACATGCAGTACCTCATATTTTGGCTTAAAATGTCAGAAATATTGTGTTTCCATTTGTACCACGTGACGCGTGGTTATGACGTATTTTATATACCTGTTTCTACAAACATTGACCCTTTCAAAACATCGAAGCTGAGGCCGAAATGATCAATGGGAAATCATCTGTTGATTAGATGATTTTAAAGAAGCGCGTACGTTTCAAACAGTGACTGAGACAAATTCTTGGTATTCCAAACACGATTATGTAGCAAATTCATAAATAAAACATTTAAAAATCCATATATCACTAATGTACCCAGGAGCCATTTCAGTCTCAGCTTCTAGGTTTGAGGATTTTGAAAGGGTCAATGTTTATGCAAATAAGTATATATATAATGTATAATTTTGGGTGCTACATGGACCCAGAGCAACATTTTGTGCAGGCTGAAAGAAGGGGGAGGGGAGGGCTGGTGTTGGTGTTGGAGGGCAGGTTGTGAATGAAGTACAACTTCTAGCCTGCATTGCTGGCAGTCTGCGGTTTTGGGCAGACCGCCAGCAACGCAGGCTATACAACTTCTAATAATTACCTTATATATTTTATTGTACAGTTAATAAAGAATAAAGACACCATAAATACCTTTTCCTGGTTTATATGGTTCTAGATGATTCAAGTAATAATACTGTCGTCTATTAACACGATCAGTAGAATGACATTGGTTCAAGGCTTCTTTAGCAACTGCTGGCATCTTTGATATCATCATTGATATAGCACAGCTACCGCTATCATCTTGCACCCCGGCTGGAGCACCCTTGTCAATCAGAAGCTTTGTAGTTTCAGAACGATCTGTGATGAAGAAAAAAATTGTTAGCGTCATATCAATGTAAAGTTGGACCTCCTAGAACCCTAGGAACTGAGGACCAAACCTGCTGGGAGGGTGACTCCCAAATAATTTAGGTGGTGATGCTCATAATATCTTTTAGTGGTACAAAACATGTTGTCACACCCACCTGGGTAATATGCATGTACCTTTTATGGGTTAATTTCTGATGATTATCCCCACCCTTGTATATATAGGAGTCCCCCTTGGCCACACAAGCCTCTATTGGAGTGAAAATGGGAAATATGTACCTAGTTCTGCAGCAACTTGCAGTGGAGTTCTTCCTTTATAATCTCTGCTGTCAAAACTTCCTCCAAGTTTGAGTAGCACTTTTAATGCTTTGGTTGCATCATTCTTGGCAGCATAATGTGTTGGTGTTTGGAGCTCTTCATTTGTTTTAGCATGGATATTAGCTAAAGAAAAGGCAATTATGAAACTTATTGGTGTTCCTTTGCAATGCTGTTCAAGGACAACTTTCTTAGTTGATACTGCACATCTGTGATTGGTTGCTTATCAATTGGTTAACCAATCATAAACAGTCTATAAGTTATTACAGTGAACTTCTTCTAGGATGGACACCACTGGGACAATCAACAGGTGTCTGTCTTAGAAGTGTCTGTCCCCTTAGAGGTGTCCATGCAGTAAATATATGAAATTTGGGCAGAAAGTGACCAGCCATGGGTATTGATGATTGGCAGATGATTCATATTTGGAAAGTATGAAATGCCACTCCCCACCCCCCCTCCCCCACCGTTCTCAATCTGGTCCCGGAAATAAGAATTTTTATGACTTCCTTACCATTGTTAGCAACTAAAAACTCCACCATCTCAGGATAATCCACAGCTGCAGCCACGTGCAAAGGGGTTCTTCCATAATTATCAACAGCGTTTACATCTCCACCGTTCTCCAGCACAAATTTTGCAACATCAATATTCCAGATTCTAGCCACCTCATGAAATATTGTCTGTCCGTGGCGATCTGTAAAGTTGATATCAGCTCCTTGGATTAATAGTTCTTCTAGGAATTCGAAATCGATATCTTGTGGCTCATCGTAACTCGCTTTTGCAAGCTTAGCGAAGTAAATGATAAGAGATCTACTGCTAATCAAGGCTTGATGAGCTTCTTCTATGGTTGAAGTTACAAATGAACCATAAATCGATAAATTTTCCTTGCCGAGATTGTCGACATCACTGTCAAGGGCACACTGCGCAGTTTTCTTTGCTTGCTTATATTCTGGTGAAGTAGGACGTTCAAGACCCTTGTCGCGATTTCGCATTGACTTTTTATACGTTTTCCATCGAGACACAGTAGCAATGTGTTTGCCAAGTTTCTGCCACGAAGGCTTTCTTTCTCGTCCTGTGAAGTTTTCGTAGTGATTTATTTCCTTCATCTCGACGTGGTCCTCCTCGAGTTTCTTGTAAGGAAGTGGGTGTACTCTAGCCTGTCTCGACATAGTCAATACAAAGTTATGACCTTTTAAAGTTAAGTTCGGAAATCACTTTTACAGTAAGATCTAGAGTAAAGTTTCACAAAGTTCCCGAGACAGGGGTTCTACAAATACTGGAATGTTATTGTGATTGCATTACTCGGAATGTCGAGAGTCACGCCGGTTTGTTTGTAAAATCGGTTGTTATGGCTCATCGGGCATAGCAACTGTCGACCCATTGTTCTTTTGACTTTTTGTTCGTATAAGCCCCTACCCCTCCCCTGCTCGCAAGTTAGTAATTATCCACCACTTTTTTATCGAAACATTAAGGCTCTCAGTTATATAAAAACCGAGCCCCGGCTGTCATCTCTGGAAACAAGAAACGAAAATTTCCAATGCCGTAAAAGTTTCTAAATACTTATATTAGACAATAAACGGATCCTCCCTCCCCTCCCCTTGTTGAATAGTTTTGATTTAATTAATATTTTGTGGTCCAAGGCCATTATATAACAATTATAAAAAGTTTGCAAACGTTGGAAATCCAAAGATGGTTTAAAATTTTATAATTGGACCTGTTGGCCATACAGCGAATGGTGTGACAGTTTGCTTCCTGATTTATCCAGCTTTGGCCGCATGGATAAAGTCGAAGTCAGTGGCGTGCCCAAATAAACTGTACTAAATTATTCAAACAGTTATAATTATACCTACTTTTTTGATAAGCTGAGCGATAAAACTTTGATAACAAGATTAACCAAAATCCCCAACTGTTAACTTCTTGAAAAAATGATTAAATGAGAAAAGTATTTTTTCTTCGGCACCGTGAAGTGTTGTGATTGATGTGGCCGCATGGAACTGCTTCTCGTGGTCGGCCAAACCTGTCGTGTCTCTTGTCTTGTGTGTACTTTTATGTGCGAAAAAACAACAAAGGCTTTACTCTGTTGCCGGACGCGTGGCTTGCAAATGAGTTGCATTGGCCAACACGTGCTCGGCAACTGTCAGGTTTACCTGTTTAGGCTTTTCTAGTTGTTTTGTTTGCGAAACAAAAGCTCTTACATTTGCCATAGAGTTACAACGTACATGCATGACTTGGCGAATAAGGGTGCTACACCAAATTGGTGGTCTGTTGAAAAGTTCATTGAAGTTTTTTTAGCCTTTTCATTTTGTCAATTAACTATATAGATTGTATATCAGCGAGGAAAGGACTTCATTGCTTCATCAAGGAACCAAACACAAAACTTTACTTAGAGAAACTTGTTGGCTAAAAGGAGTAGAATGTTACAAATTAAAGAGTATCAAAAAATGAAAGGTTTTTGACTTTTAGTCCGAAAACTTCTTATGAAAACGTGTCTCATCAACAAAAATCACTGAAGTGCAGTGAACACAAATATTTACTATTATTAAAGGTTTCTTCCATGCATATATTCAAAGATTTGTTCGTCCAGTCAAGGAAAACGGCATGGAGTGAGTAAACAGTCGTCCTCTCTCGCTCAAACGCGCATTAATCTCAGGTAGCGAGCGAAAATATGTTTTCTCAGGCTACATGGAATCAGGACTTTGCGATTTTTTTTCCGTTCTTGGCGCACGTAATAGCCCCAAAACTATTGTCTTCCACCACGTGACGCATTGGAGCTATAAACGTTTCACTTGTTTTTATCATAAAATAATTACCGTAAAAAGGTTGTTCAAAGGGCTTCACCGAGGACAGAGCGTTTTCTCATTGATTAGATCAGGTGGTGTTTGATAGAACGGTGTGTTGTTTTGACGAACTAAAATTGTCCTTGTTTTTGCGCCCTTTGAACGACAAATAACTCGTAACTTTGTTAATTCATTTTTGTCACAAATAGTTTAGCATTTACTAAGCTTAGGAATTTCAGCACTTTTTAAGTCCGGACTTTTAGATACAAATGACAGAGAATGTACACAAATTTATTTGTCAAAAAGCAATCTATTTGAGGCGCAAAATGTAATATTTTTCCTCGATGTTTTTACAAAAGTTGATATGCACGTGTAGGCTCACCAGGTGACCAAGTCGTGAGCAGTCTTGTGTGAAGTCTTTAGACACAAATTGCGCGCGATAACATCAAAGAAAAGATCGAGTGAATAAGCAACTAATCGATAAAAAACAGCGAGAGTTATAATAGTGAAACGCTAGAGCTATGAAACATGGTTAACAAATAAAATATTTCAGAAATCAATTACTGGGCCATTAATTTAACATTTTCCTGCGTTGTTGATTCATTTGGTTTATGTTTAATTAGTTCTATTTATTAGTAATTATAGTGTCATTTGACTAGTTTAGTTACCTTGGTTTAGTTTAGTTTTTGTTCTAAAGTAAATGATTTAAGCCACTCCACACAATTCACACAACACTGCAAAATGCTTCAAGTTTTTTTTAGCTTGAGTTAAAAGCAAGATGTGGTTCTTTGTGATTACAAGCCATTTTGCTTGTACATAATCTCTTTTCATCCTCATTCAAAAAGGCAGAATAGAGTATAGTACAACATGTAATCCATCACGGAATCATGTGAATAGAGCATGGATCATTACGATGTCAGAAAGGAAGGGTCGTTTGTTACAGCAAATTATTTTTTAGCGCCAGAGTTCTCCAGAGGGTTTATATTTTCGAGGCAATTAAGTAATAAAAGGGTGAAAAAGTGAAAAAGTTTATCGCATCTAAAATTAAATAATAGCTCTGGATTCCGGGTAGGTATTTCTAAAAAGAGTAAAAACAAAAACAAAAACAAAACAAAAAACAAAAAGAAAAAGAATAAAACAAAAAAAGAGAGTTCAAACTTTAGTTATGTTTGACTCATTAGCTGTTAGATATATTCTATGAATAAATTCAATATTTTTCCAATATTAAGATATTTATCTTAGTTTTCACACTACTTCCAAGGGATCAGAATCCTTAGAGGAAACCATAATTTCAACATTTCCACCTAAAAGCAAATCCAGTTTTTCTCTGAAAACCTTAAGAAAACCTCTTTCAGTATTGCTGTGTTCACAAAGAACAACATGAGTGCCATTAGATACAGCTTCAAGGACTTCATGATGAGACATTTCACCAGTTAAAAACACATCAGCCTTCACTCCTTTGAGAACACTAGCACCCGATCCGGCACAGAGTGCTATAGTTGATACCTCACTAGATGTTGCATTGGTTTGACTGAGAGCCAGCCGTACATGGTTCAACTGAAGATGGTTTTTGACACGTGAAACAAGAGTGTCTAATGAAACAGGTTTGGTTAGCTTACACAGACGTCCTGACCCAGTAAATGGAATAGGAATCTGAAAAGGCATAAAAAGAATGTTGTCAACTTATTACACAATTGACAATTATTGAAATCTCAAAATGAATGAATGAATGAATGAATGAATGAATGAACGTTTTAGGATTACACTGGGCTCCAGTACAAAAAACTGATTAACTTGTGGCCCTACTAAACAGAAATAGGAGTGTGTTATGCTAACAATTTCTCACATGAAGGGTTTATGTAATTAATGAAGACCCAGTTGTTCAAAAGCAGGTTAGTGTGTTAGTAGTGCTAGCCCATGGTTAAATGTAAAGAAAGCCATAGGTTAGTGTACAGATTCAGGATTTTTTAAATGAGGGTTCCGTTTCTTAAACCCAACTGTGTATATAATATGACACCAAAACCAAGCTATAACAACATGACACAACGCAAAACTTCTAACAATCTCTGTTACCTAAAAAATCAAACCTTCGGGGGGACCCCTTTGACCCCCCCTGGATATGCTGCTGGTGTATACCTTCTTTTAAACAACTGGGTCTTGTTTCAGCATCAGCATCTTACATTCTCTGTATATAGTGTTCTCAACAGATTCTAAAGTACATGTAGGCAGCCCCAAATTTGAAGAAGCTTGCACTTGGGAATTTTGTGCCAGAAGGGCATGAACCCTAATTGCATGATAGTAAAAATACCAGCTACTGAAAAATACTACTCCTCCATCCTCTGTGCAACTATTATTTCAAAAACCCTTACCTTTGAGAGTGGTTTGACCTCAATGTTGATTACATCTAGATCATCTCTGATTACATTAAGGGTTTGTAATAGATCACTATCAGAGCACAACCAAGTAATAACATTATTCACTGAGTCATCATAACTGAAAAATATGAAAGCTTAGTTTAAGACTTAGTGAAGAAGACATGATGCCCCTAGTCTAGTCTCCATAATATTGCCTCATGAAAAGAGGGTAGGGTGTTTAGATGTACCCTTGTCCTCCTTCCCCCCTCCCCCAATCCTCCCCCTAAGACATTTGCAGAAACCAAATTAGCTCCACTTCAGCTCCACTTCACTCAGGGGAGGTTTATAACTGGTTGCTCCTCACAAGAAGGTGGGTAACATGTTAGGACAGAATGTCAGGGGTTCTGACAGGGGGGTGGGGTAGGATGCCAAAGTTGCTCCTGATAAGGGGAGGTGAAATCTGGGTTGGTTTTGACACAGGGTTGATCTGAACAAGGAGACAGAGGGAGAACCTTGGGGAGGGGAGTGTCAGATGAATGTACCTCATTTTCTTGTTGATAGAGAAATTCATAACATGACCACAACCTTGTACTGCTTTTTCAATTTCAGTAGCCTTTTTTTCATCAAGTGGTTTAACAGTAACAGAAACCTTATTGGTGCAACCATTGGTAGCATATTTCATGGAATACTGTAAAGGTGTTACCACACCTTCTCCTAGACCTGATGCCAGCCAGTCATTAACACCATTATGGACTGCATCAAAGGCAGTATGAGGGGAGTATACTGCGATCCTTTGTTCTATGGCCTTGACGATGATCCGTTCTTTGAAACTTTTAGAAGTTAACCTTCTCAGCGGTACAAATATAGGTGGATGATAAGAAATTAGCATTTCAACTTTTTTCTCTATTGCTTCTTCTAGTACTCTCTCAGTCAAATCGTTGGTTAGAAGGATCGATTGTACTTTGTGCTGGCCAGAAGGCTCAACAAGAAGGCCTACATTGTCCCACTTTTCGGCAAGTGAAAGAGGTGCAAAACTTTCTAGCTTTGAAACAACGTCCTGTAGTTCCATCCTCAGAGAGTAAGATACACTAAAACGTCTTTTTATGAGAAAATTGAAATGTCTAGAGGCAGATTTTCGAAATATATTTAGCATTAGTGTCTTTTACGTTACGATAAGTCCATTTTTTGCGGATCTATGAATCAAACTCGGCGGCCATTTTAGATGTGAGCCCGTGGTACTAAAACACAAGGAAGGTACTGTATGTATGGAAGGCACTAATGTATCGTCAAAACTCCAGAATTGTAGTGTGCGCATAATTTTCATAAATGAAGTAATTAGCTATTTTCAAGATGGCGGAAGAAGTAGCTGTTGCCCAGGAAAAATATGGATCTGGTTCCCTTAGGAGATCTTATAGGTTTTCCACTGAAAGTGGGAAATTAGAACGAATAAGGGACGTAAAAGAGACTTTTGGTGTATCAGTTCTGCATTTTTTCAAGGTCTGACTTTCGTAATTTGATTTTTTAATGAAAATGTACACGTTGACAACATTGTACTTCGGCTGAATGGGGGTTTGTGTTTCAGACAGCGTTTCTACCTCAAGGCTATCCAGACAGCGTAAGCAAAGATTATTTAGAATACCAGCTATGGGACACTTCGCAGGTAAATGATGATAGCTATATTGCAGGCATCCCAATTGACCCTTGCAGACAGCCTTTTGCAAAACGAAATCACGCAAAAATATTTGGTCTTTTCACGCGTCACAGATAATTAAAAAATCTTTTTCACGTTCACAAAAAATCAAAAGTTGCTTTCACGTGGACGCAAAAAGATTTTAGACCTTAAATCAGGTTTCACGTCAAAATAAAATTTTAAAATAGCCATTCACGTTTCACATAAAAGTTATAGGGAACCCTGTGTAGGCAAAACAATAGAAACTAATAGAATACAATACTTTCCATTTCTTTCTCATCATCCTCAATATTATTCAGTTTGATTCTTGATAACCCTTTCAAGCAGGTCCTCCCTTTAATATTGATAGGGAAATATCCCACGTGTAGTTACACCTATGAGATATAAGAGACTGAAAAGAGCACAGAAGGGGTATAGATGGCATACTCCATCACTTGATGGAAGGATTTAGCTACCTACCTACCTACCTACCTACCTACCTACCTATACCTACCTACCTACCTACCTACCTACCTATGGGAATATATATAATTTATGGCGTAATATGTTGTTATTTTGGTATATATACCAAAAAATTTTAAGCCATTAAGTTTGCCGGTTAAAAATAATTAAATTTTATTAAAAAAAATTTATACTATATTACCAACCAAAAACTGCCAAAATTGACCGTTAAGTTAACGGCTTAAAATGCATTGGTATGTTGTAGAGACTGCCAAAATCGGCCGTTAACTTAACGGCTTAAAACGTAATGGTATATGTATATACTAATATTACATGTATATACTAATATTACATACAAAGTTATTGGCTTAAAATGTTTTGGTATATATAGCAAGATAATGGCTGAATAAGGTGTTATCTAAACTTCCCCTACCTATCTACCTACCTACCTACCTACCTACCTACTGGTACCTATTTACTTATTAATTTTTCCTAAGGCTTTCTGCTCATCCATCACTGGAACATTAGCTGCTCATGCCATGTTGAAAGGTTATGGTGTTGGAGATGAGAAAGCTACAGTCCTTGCTGCTACCATAACTTGGCTACTACGCAGTAAGTAATGATATTTATAAACCAACATTCATCCTTATCAAAAGTACTTAATTTTACTGAGGTGATAAAATTTGTTACAGATGGTTCTGGGATGGTTGGCAGTATTCTTTTTGCGTGGATGCAGGGGTTTGTACATATTTTGCTTGCATTATTTGTTTTAATTCTTGTTGAGAACTTGACAATTACTTTTGATTGTAATGATGTTTATGTTGTTTCATTTGAAGGAGTAACTTAGATTGTAATGCTAAAAAATGGAGGTAGGAGTCTTCATTAAAGAAACCTAAGAACTGGATTACAGACTGTTTGACCATGAATTTATCAGTCAAGTCATTTGTTAATCTAGAGTTTTGGTGAACCAGATTATTTGCAGATATTCTCAATGATGTATCCATTTTTGTTGAGCTCTTGTCACCTTACTTCAAAGCTTATTTTACCTTGGTTGCCTGTTTGTCAAGTATTGCTAAGGTAAAGATTCTAAAGGAGAATTAATTAAGTCTCATATCTTGATTTGATGTATGACTAACAATTGTGATGTTTGTTTTACTTTAGTCAATAGTGGGTGTGGCAGGTGGTGCTACAAGAGCTGCATTGACACAGCACCAGGCAAGACGAGATAACATGGCTGATGTTGCTGCAAAAGATGGCAGTCAGGTAATATTAATGATTAAGTTTGGTTATAAAGCACTTCGGTTGGATATAGGTACATGTAGGGACAACCTACAGGCAATATACAGACACCAAATGAAAATCTATTGTATATTGTATACGAGGTCTCAATAGCCAATCAACAACTCCTACCAACAACCTACCTGAAACCCACTGAAATCCTACCAACAACCTACTGACACTCTACCAACAACCTACTGATACCCTACCAACAACCTACTGACACCCTACCAACAACCTACTGACACCCTACCAATTAAACCTACTGACACTCTACCAACAACCTACTGATACCCTACCAACAACCTACTGTCACCCCACCAACAACCTACTGACACTCTACCAACAACCTACTGATACCCTACCAACAACCTACTGACACCCTACCAACAACCTACTGACACTCTACCAACAACCTACTGATACCCTACCAACAACCTACTAACACCCTACCAAAAGCCTACCTACAGCTTCCAACTTCTTTTTAACTCCCTATCACTAATCTAATGACATCTTACTAACAACCTACTGACACCCTACCAACAACCTACTGTCATCCAACCATTAACCTTCTGACACTAACCTTTATCAACACCTTTTGACAAGCTATTGATAGTCTGCCAACATCCTACTGGCACCCTACTAATGATTAACAGCCTACTGCCAACAACCTACAGATACTCTCTACTAATAATACAGGGCACAGGAGCTGGGGGCACATGTTCCCCCAGTTTTTCTGAGAAATAAACAGAGCAAGAAAAAAAAGTTAAATAAATAAAAAGATATTTAAAAATAATGTTAATTATGCATCACATGATGCATAGTGACTTTGTGCCCCTCCCCAGTTTTTCAAGGTCTGCTGTGGCCATGTAATAATATAATTATAATATAATATATTATAATTTATAATAATATAATGTAATAACAACCTACATAATTACCATTCTGACCTCCTACCTACCTGTACTGACTAGTCGAAAATTCAGTCACCTCTGGTTTAGCCTGATTGCAATTAATGCTGGAATATGACATTTATAGGAAACCTTGGTAAATCTCATGGCTTTACTTGCTGGACTTATCATCACACCATTAGTATCTGGAAACATAGGGTATGTGACCAACACAGGAAACCCAATTTAATGAAATCACCCTGTAAAATTGACTGAATTTTGAAAACCTTTTTATTACTATTCTTCTTCTTTGCAGTTTAACATGGACATTATTTTTCATCTTCACGTTTTTACACCTTTATTCCAATTTCCGAGCAGTTTCAGCTGTTGTCATGGAAACACTTAATATCACACGCTTTCAAATAGTTCTCTATGAATATCTTCAGAATAACAGAATTTTTACCCCTGAGGAGGCAGAGGGCCAGATTTGTATGAAAAACAGTGCACATGTAGTATGTTTTTTTTTTTCTTTATTTGTTTAAGCAGGTTGGATATCTGGCAGCTTTCGCTGATGTGGACCTGCTGCCCCTCACACTCACTACCACTACATTTCTTATTTTAGCACACAACACTCAACTCACATGTTGATTTTTATGGAGGGAGGAAAACCGGAGAACCCGGAGAAAAACCCTCGCGGCAAGGGAGAGAACAACACATCAAACAAACTCAATTCACATCTGGTCACAGCGGGGCTCGAACCAGCGAACCCTAGACCGCTAGACCACAGTGGTGAAAGACGACGCGTTAACAGCGTACGCTACCCATGCCACCCATTACTGACATTAAATTTTTCTCTTGCAAAAAAAAAACCAAAAATCAAAGCAAAAACAAAAACAAAAAATGAAACAAATACAAAACCATCCAAAGCAAAACAAAAACAAAAACAAACAAACCAAAACAATTAAATATGGAACTAATTAAAATTCCATTGGAAATCACATTGTATGACTCTTTGTGCACTAATTTTTATGGTTCACTTTTGCAGGTTCATCAGTAGGAGAAAGTCTCAAGATTAAACTGGGATCACAATTTTCAACAGTCATTCAAAAGTAATGTTCACTACCTTACAAGCAGGGGTTACTTGTTCACTGATTTCAACATAAATGTCATTAATAATGGGTACATTTATTTGGTGAATTTTAATTTCTCACGAGGTCATCAATATTATAACTTGTTTCAGTATCCAAGATTTACATTCAGCTTTACCAGACTCACCCAACACCAGGTACATCTTAAGGGTTGATTTAAACAACTCAGCAAATGCAGGTATGCAAGTCACTTAATACTGGGTGTATCAGGTGTACTAGATTAGTAGATGGACTAATTATCATGGAACTCAGGAAAAATCCGAGTCCATCTGAAGGGAATTGAAGCCATGACATTTTCTGCACGTGAGATCTAAACATTTCTACCTCACATTTACATACAATTGGAGGTCATGTGAAATAGCAACTAGGTGATCCCAAGCTCAGTGTTGACTGTTGATATCACTACAGTCAATCATTCAGTCAAACCAGAGAAATGTGCTTAAAAATTACTCATAGCCAAAAGAGAACACAATTAACCCATGGCAGATGATTTGTCTGGAGACATAAATGAGCATATGCAATGTACTTTTTTGGAAACCAAGGGTTTTTTCCAAACCACTGTTTTGCAGCTCAGTTGCTGCTATGTGGCTCAAATTTGAGGGGAGAGAGAGAATTGAGAAAATCTTTTGGACCAGGGTAGTTAGGTGGAGTCTCTGTCATCTGACATACTGAAAACTAGCTATACCAGTTCAATCATTTTGATGACTTTTTGTCTGAATTGCAGGAACTGCAAACATTGTTCTGCATGAGTCAGCTGAGGTTATAGATCACATCCAAAGTTGTTTCCAGGCTATAGTTGTGGATTTTGTCATTCGTACAAATCCTCCATTCACCAAGGTTAGAAGTCATGGAATATATAGTGTGCCACTCAATGCTACTTTTTTACTAAATCAAGCTATATCTTTAGAGACCGAAAAAACAGAACCCACCCCCAGTTTAGATTTATGTTTCAATGTCTCTCCTCCACTCCCAAGTCTATTTTTGTTGGACATCTTTCTAATACCTTCACTTCAAACTAGGATTTAACCACTGGCAGACCTGGTTCACAAGCACTTGTGGTTCTTCATAACTTTTGGTGGCAAGGTGAGTTAAACTGAGAGAATCCAGTGCTACTGTGAACCTTTCCAGAAGTGTAGACAGGGTGTGGTCTGAGAGTATATTAATACATGAAACTCAGAACCTCTGGAGAAACCCTTGTTTCATATTTAATGGAATAGCCCCTCTTGTAGGTATTTGAAGTTTGGGGAATACAACAAATGATTATTATTAGTGAGTGTTGAAAGAACCCACTTATAAATTACACTGTAGCTCATTAGATATACTTGAACTTTTTTCAGAAAGGAGCTCATCCCCACCATTTTGCTGGGACCTTGTTGCTCAAGCTCACAACTTCACACTTCAAGCTTTTCCACACTTTGTCCAGAATTTAGAGAAAGCTGGTTGGGTGACAACACGAACCCACTTGGGGGCTAATGAATGGCGATCTGTATGGAATGTGACAGGGGTTGAAATGAAAAAGATTATATAACTAAATATTGAAATTAAAAATACTTTATTGTATAGGAGTTTTGGAGATTAAGATCTCTTGCCATGGTCTGAGGGAACAGAATAAGACTTCAGAAAAAGAACTAGATAATTTTCGCCTTTAATTTGTAAAACAAATTAATATGTGGTGGAAGAAATATTTTACAGAAAATGTGGTTATGAACTTAAATTCATGCATTTTGTTTAGAAGTTATTTTAAGTGCTTGTCATATAGTTGATGTACATTTTAAGAAGTAACCCTGCATGGTGTACATTTTAACTCTCTAACCCTGGCTAAAATTAAAATTTAAAACATTATTTTCTTTGTTTTTGTAGTTTGTATTTTTTGTTTGTTTCTATATTTTTGCAGAGTATTTACAATACCCTTTCATCTCAGACTCCTGAGGAGTACATATTAGCAAGTCTGATTCATGTATAATATAAGTGGTGTATGACATTAATTTTAGGCTAGGATAACACTCTTCCAGATGAATCCTCATCCACTTAGCAAGTTAACTTGGTGATCTAGCTCATAGCTTTTGCTGCTTTAACAGAGTTGAACCAATTTTGATGATGTCATCGGCAGATGTGAGTTCTTGTGGGTCTGTATTTATGATATGTCTGTGCGATTAGCATAATTTGGTTGCTATATAGTAACATAATACTACCATTTTCAAGCTACCATAAACGGCTAACTTGTTTCCGCGTTTGTTTCGAGTGTAAAACCTTTTAGTTTGTGACCTAGACAAACGACCACATTTGGTCGTGTTACTAAGTAATGTTCAGATATTGAACATGTCATGTTTGATAACTGTATTTTATAAATATTTTGGAATCATAAGGAAGGTTTTCAAGTCTAGTGAACAACTAAACCACCTTTTAAATATTTCTCAACCTAATATAAAAATGTTGAAAAATGAAAGTTAAGAGAAGACAAGCTTGACATTTGAAACGTGGTTGTTTGTCTAGACAAACTGAAGTTTCACAAAAAAGGTTTGCCGTCACAGTAGCTCGAAAATGGTAGTATTGGATCTTTGAAAAAAGAAGGAATATTGGCATTCAGGACATACTTTTTTAGCACTGTTCATGCACCTATTATCGAATCAAAAGATTTTTGAGAATCCTTTGCTAATGTCTTGTAAAGACATTACGTGACATTGAGTTTATTCTTTGCCAGGTGTTCTAGAACGACTAATTATTCAATGTTCACAAGTTATTTTGTATCCGTCCTAACTAGCTACAGAAGACTGGTTTTTTTTTTTTGTAATACTTTTGACCAATGTTCTTATGCCTCTTCGTCCTTTATTTCCAATGTCCCACTGATATCTGCACTCCATTCACGTTCTGGGATGAGACGTTCTTCTCCCGAATCCTCTGTTTCTTGACGGTGGTAGGTGGCGCTGGGTAGAGACCCTCCACGAAAGAAACTCATAAATCTCACTCGTGCGGGCGTCAAGACAATGGATATGGCTTTACGATACTTGGGTAACCTCCAAACAAAAATCAGAGGATCGAGAAAGAATTTCAAAAATAGGATATCATCGAAGACAATAAGAGCGATGTAGTCCCTCAAGAATGTGTCTTCGTCCTCCACGGTTCTGCTTCGGAATACCATGATACACCAAGAAATGCTGAACGGCCAGACAGTGATGATCCAGAAAACAATCAGAATAAACGACCCCACAAGGAACTCCTTCTCGATCTTCTCTGTGGCCAAGGGATTCTCTGGTCGGTTCTCTTCGTCGTCGTGGTTTAGCTGGTCTTCGTTTTGAGCTTCTGGAGAAGCTTCTGCTGGAAACACTGTGCCATTTCAAACTGGAAAATGCCATGTCAAAATGGAAAATCCTGATTAAGAGACAGTCCCGAGACTGTCTCGGGACTATCCCAGGTTCTCAGCCAATCAGAATAAGCCATTTGGTAGGCTGTTAATCTATCGGGGACTGTATCCGAAAATTGACCAATCACAGCCAATCATATCAAGTTACAAAGATACAGTCCCTTGTTTTTAGCCAATCACGTTAAAGTCCTCTGGCTTCCATCTGTCATCGCATGTCTATATCTGTCATATCACAAAGCTCTGCATCCTCGACCTTCATAAAAGCTAGAAAATTCAGATTTATAAACGATCGATCGGTCTGTATTTTTAAATTTCGGCGATTAGCAAAGCTTCAATCTCAATCTAACTTGAAGGCCTTGAAGTCTACAAACCTATCTAATGGAGCGGTGTTTGTTTTGGAAAAAATCGCATCACATCGGTCAACATTAGAAATAAAGCACGTTTTTGATTAGGAAACATTACTATACAAAATCAAAAGAAATCATAAGTTTATATCGGAATATTTCAAGCCATACAACTAGGCAAGTCGGCATATTAAACTCGCCGTATACGACTTTAATCTCCCGTGGAACTAAATTACCGGATCAAGCCCTCGCTATTCAGATCAATAAATGGCCGAAAAAAACATGTTCATACCTAAAGATAATCACTGTTACGTTGACTTATACAGTACGTATTGACACCACTACCCACACATCGTATAAGTAAAAGTATACAAATGTATGATTACCCATGATGAACTGTGCATCGTTTGCAGCTATAATGTGTACACAAAATAACTATTTGAACTGATTACACTTACACTACTTACTATTGTGGCGGGTATACGTCCCAACATTTCGTATTCTTGTTAGCAATTCTCTCCTGGGTTAACACTGTCACGTCGTTACTCGTGGCTATGTGGTATGTGTAACATGATAATAAATCACAAAGTTTTATCAAAAATTATCAGCTCCCAACACACAAACACATTTGAATTTATCGATTGCGAAGGCAATTTTATCTCTTTCTCCATTTCTTCTTGACACTGACTGCATAAAGAATATTTTGTCTGAGACCGCTTTCAAGTAGTGTCAATTAGTATTGTGTTAGCGAAGCGCTTGCTCGATGCGCGGCTCAAACAGTCGTTCGTTCTATTTCGTTTGTTTAGCTTTTAATAGGATCTGGGCGGTGCAAAAAAAAAAAAAAAAAAAAACGATCTCACAATAAAATACCATAAACAGCTTGCGAAAGTACTGACAAGGAGCCTTTATTTCGTGTTTCGAAAGATCAGCTTATCGGCTATTGCTAATTACTGCAGAGACTGTCTCTTATTTTTAGCCAATCACGTATGGGCACACTTGTCAACACTGTGGACATGTTGACAAGCTTTAATGGATACGCACAACACGAGTTAAAGTTATTTTTACAAAAGTTAATCAGAAGCAATTAACAATACAATTCTATACAAATTTCAAATTTCTATCTTAGATCTATTTATATATTTATTCTATTTATCTATATATATAAATTTTTGTGTTGTTTTGTTGTATTTGAGGGCCACTGGGTCATCAGTTATTATTACCGTCATGTGTTACCCTCAGTAAATAAAGTTACTTTACTGAATGAATGAAATTCTTGCGCTGTTGCTAACGCTACAACTTAGCGTTTGTAGACAAGTGATATTCCCTACACGGACCAGTACCTTCAATTAAAGGCAAATTTGTACTTAAACGTTTCAAATAATAATTATTCGTCCATTTGCTATGAAAATCTCCATTAAATAATAAAACTACAAAAGATCACACTTAGTAACGTAAGCACACTAATGGTCGTGGCTGCTCAGTGCGATTTTTTCGGTTATTTAATAGAGTGATCGCACTTAATCCGTGAAATTTTACTAGCAATGCAAAATAGCATTATTAAACAATGGAAAACAAAGGGTTTTTTCCTTTTTAGTACAAATTAGATTTTGTACTTTTTCACGGGTTACTCTACAACATGATTTCTTTCACAATATTAAAAAGGAGATAATCTATCAGATTAAGTACCTTTTTTCCCCACGACTTCCCCCCTTTCATATAATGGAAATTCAGTATGTATAAATGTAGTTAACCTCTTTTTTAAATACACCACTTAAGAAATTAAAAAATTATTTGAGTCCAAAAGTCTTTCACCGACAATGTAGCGATACTCTCTTATGTCATCCTGAAAAGTCAAAGTACTTAGTGTTAAAATTATATCTGCAGAAATAGCAAGAGAAAAATGATTTACTTTCAATAATTTAGTTATAGTTGTTTAGCATAAACAAAGTTTACTGTCAGTTTACCTGAGTAAACTCCATGGTAAATGACTGGAGCATTATTGACTCTGCCATCTAAAAACAGGGTTCATATTCACGTCAGTCATATAATTTCACAGACTGATATATCATTATCAAAGCATTAAATAGTACCTTTAATACGTACACGCCACAGCTTACATCGTCATTTTGCAGGGGGTGATGAATGCGTTTTGCGCGCCATTCTCTATCCACGCCCCTCTGGTTGAGGAATTTCCTATGTACAAGGTCATTGAATAAATGTTTAATTTCGAAGAAATGGGTTGTGGTGAAGGCATTCAATTCAGTATTGTATACCTTAGGTTTTCAATGTGATCACTGTTTGAGTGATCGTCGTAACCTAAAGGGTCCAATATCGACAACGTCGAATTCTTCAAGTCAACAACCTGTTCAAAGTTTTAGAAAAGTCTTAATAGACCTGTATGAGTTTTATAGAAAAGTATGAATTATTACAAACCCCTAGACTCCAATGGTTTGGAGAAAACTGGTTCGCGAAAACTAGTTTTTCAAATTTATTCAAATCCACCTGGGAAGCAAAAAAATGGAGACAATCAATGGAAATCAACTATTTCAGCAATTCCTTCATATTTTACGATAATAGAGAAAAGCAAAATCTCAATTGACATTTTGATCTCGTTAAGTACCTTTTTTTTCCACGACTTCCCCTTTAATATAAGAGAGTAAAACTTTGTATTGGCCGTTATTATTTTTTTCCCCTAAAATAGCAAAGTATCAACATACATAACAAAGTCTCAGTCAAATACATTTTAGTATTCTATAGTTATTTTCATATCGTATTAAATTTCGCTATATGAAATTTTGCGCTTACCAGATTTCGC
Organism: Telmatactis stephensoni; assembly: GCA_029948255.1. Classification (NCBI taxonomy): domain Eukaryota; kingdom Metazoa; phylum Cnidaria; class Anthozoa; order Actiniaria; family Isophelliidae; genus Telmatactis; species Telmatactis stephensoni. Next base: position 113,095 of record JALIZF010001721.1, on the reverse strand, counting down.
AATAAAACAGTTGTTCAGTTCAGTTCAGTGTATGAGATGTTGCCATTTTGTTTACGATCGCAAAAAGTGCGAAATGTAGTACTTGCAAAGTGAGCATAAGGTATATCTGTGTTTCGACCATGAATTGCGTATAAATGTCGTTTATAAATGTTCATAAATGTCGGGATGAAGCTTACCTGTTTGCCGGCTTTCTGTTCAAGCAATTTCAAATACTCATCAATAATCTAAAACAATGAGAACAAAGCCCATTTTGTAAAGATTGGACATTTTCTACGCTTAAATTTATTATATAAATGCAACAAATATTTGAATGATGTTAGACCTATGGAAAAACTGACACTGATTGTTTTAGATGATGACTGATGCTTATTGTTATATACAAGTGCAGGATTACTCACCTCGTCATTTAAGTATCCCATTTTCCACCCTTTTGGCATCAGGAGCATCATCAAGGAATGGTGTACTGGAGGCATTTCGAGTTGTAGAGTCTTGAAGTCCTTCCAGCACACCATTCCCACTTTTCGATATTGCGCCTCGGTATCCCGCCATATTGCTTCAATCTACAGATTATACCAATAATGGAGTGTCACTGAATTCGTAATTTCCGAGATTGCGATTAAAATCGCAATGTGGCAATAAATATAATACAGACTGAAAATTGTTTTGCAATAGTTATGTTTTTGAAATGGAATAAATTATCTATTACTCATAAATACCTTTGAATGTCTTTCCAATTCTGACAGTTTTGATAAGCAGATTTCGAACTCTTTCCCTAGGTAATGTTCATCAAATTCATAGATGCCATTGCTGCCATTTGTTGGCCGCATGTTGGAATTGAAAATCTGATGAGGGTACACCTCTTCCACAATTGGTTTCTTGGGCCACCTGTAGCCCTTCCCACCCTTTATCTTTTGAAGAAAAGTAACAGAAAGGTAATTCTTGTCATCTCTTTCTGCTACTATTTTCCCTAGATAAAAGGTGGGAGGTCGAGGTTTTGCTGCTGTGTACCCAACAGCAACAAATTCGCTCTGTATAGCAAAGATAAATTAATTGAAATCTTATATGGATTTGTTGAAAAGTACTTAAATTCGAATACTTTCTTTTCTTTACAATTTTATACCTCCACATTTGTAGCGCGTTGTGGCGAGATTGCCTCCAGTACCTTTAAACGAGAAATGAAATGAATTATAATACAATAATAATTAAAGATGGCATAAAATGCTTGAATAACCTTGAACAACAATTACGATAATGATGACAATAACAACGATATTGATTGTAATAAATTTATAATGAAATGAAATAATAAGATTAATAATAATTGAATAATAATGTTAATATATATATATAAATATATGATGGACTCTTCCGTCGATTCGACGTACGAGTGTCAACAGCTTAATGTTTAAATCTTGTATGTGACCTGAGTCCCGCCAGAGATTTGCAAACAAGATTTGCAAACAAGATTTATATATACCTATCCCTTTCAAATAGCATGGTCTTTAACATTTCATTAGATGATGATGATGATGATGATGATGATGATGATTTGGATTTAGCATAAAGATGTGTCACACTGTTGGATATAATACTGAACTAAACTAGTTAATAGCGAGCAGGGTTCGTACGCCCAAAAAATTCAACAAATCCAGGAGTTGTAAGGAGGATTTTCAAATTATTTCCAGGTGTCGTAAATATAATTGATTGTAATTAACTGTAATTTTCTATGTCACAATACGCGCGAGCGTAACGAGATCTTCCAATAAACCGTCACGAACCAGAACCTTTGTTATGTGACTTTAATCCATATCGTAACACCATGAGTTTTCCAGGAGTTTTTCACTAGTTCACTCAAGCAAAATATAATTTGCACAACGTTTTTTACTGGCTGAGTTACGGAATGCAAACAGAGCTTTTACTTACACATATATGTACAGTAAACGTACACTTATGCGTTTCTGTTTTCCTGGAGTTTCTGGAGTTCTTCATGAATTTATTAAAAGATCCAGGATTAAAAAAAAAATCCCGGATTTTCCAGGATTTCCAGGCGGCGTACGAACCCTGAGGGAGGTACTTGCCTTGTCTTCTTTTTCATTTCGCGAAGACTGAGATTTTTCTGTCGTTAATGGGGTACTAGAAATTGGAGATGCCCGCTATACAATAGAATACACATAAAGGTATAAGTTGTAAATAAATTTGTTGTATATAAAATATGGTTAATTGCATTTGATAGTAGTTTCATTTGATCACGAACAACGAATCTACTTCATTGGTTTATAGAAACCGCTCTGGACATTCATTGTCATTCGCGCTATCGTACTATTTAGTGTAATTATTACTATTACAATTATTATCTTCATCCCCATTAACATTATATTACTAACATTTTGTGGCGTTTTTATTTTTTCGGTTTCTTTTGCTATGGCTAGCAGGGCATTTTTATTACTGTATTACAATTGATACTGTTATCGTTAGTACTAGTAGGTCACTCGTACTCATGAAACAACTCACTTTGTATTTCTTTGGTGGAGTTTCGTAATCTTCGTCTTGCTCATGGTCACTAGCCTGGCAATATAAGATTGAAGTATTGCTATCAATCGGCTTCAAAATATAGATAAAATTGTTATTCGTATTTCTGTATTTTCGCAAATTTATCTACATCTGTTTTAATTATAATGCAGTATAATGTAAAGATAAGTATTCCAAAGGGTCCCAAAGAGTTCTGACTTACAAAGTGTTCACAGGAATTCACGTCGTCCAATGTTTTCTCTTGGGGTTTACTTACAGTCTTCGTTGGGACAGAGTTTATCTTTTAAAAAATAAGGTTATGAACATTATGCCGGTACTGATTCATTCGGAAAGTGTAAACTGAAAGTGCTCGAATGGATTGATGAATTGATAGTCAAGTATGAATGAAATAATAACAGTGATAATGTCAATAATAACAAAGATGTCCATCATTAATTAAGCATTTATAAAAGTGTATGAGTGTTTGAGCAGTGATTTGAAAGATGATGTAAGAGTATTTCAGCATCAACTTTAAATGCAGTGTAGAGCCAGGTGAAAAACGCAAGCTTCGACCATGTTGATGTACAAAAAAACAATAAACTTTTATGAATTGATAGTTTTTACTTATCCCCAATATAATATGGCATACTTTCAATGCTGAGGCTTTTTTTGTTCTTTTACTTTCCTTTTTGGCTTTTTCTTTTGGTTCCTGTAAGGTGACCACCTCACGGCCCTGCATTCAAAACCAAATCACGATTTAGCATTCAGTATTAACTGACTGATTCCAATTCTTCTGCTCCCACTTTTTCAGTTTTTCAAAAAGATTACAAATTACCTCTGGTTTCCTCTCCTTTTTTTCCTCCTTCTTAACTGGTTTAACATCAATATTCTCCTGCGATTTAGAGCTATAACAACAGTCTGTCATCATCAATTTGAATCCAGATGATGTTGTCACCTACAGTGGTAATAATATTGCCTGTCAGCAAGCCGACTGGGTATTGAATTAAATCTAGACATTAAATCAACTTTGTTGCTATTCAACCATTAGGGCTACCTCAAAAGTCTCTTTGACTGCTGCTTTATTATTTTCTAAATGATCTTGTCCATTGATCTTGTTCGCTAATGGACCCCCTGCGCTATCAGCACCCGCGGTCTTCTGCTTTCTACTTGGCACTTCCTCCTCCTCCTCCTCCTCCTCCTTCAAAAAAAAAAAAAGAAAGAAAGAAAGAAAGAAAAGAAAAAAAAAGAAAAGAAAAGAAAAGAAAAGAAAAGAAAAGAAAAGAAAAGAAAAGAAAAGAAAAGAAAAGAAAAGAAAAGAAAAGAAAAGAAAAGAAAAGAAAAGAAAAGAAAAGAAAAGAAAAGAAAAGAAAAGAAAAGAAAAGAAAAGAAAAGAAAAGAAAAGAAAAGAAAAGAAAGAAAAGAAAAGAAAAGAAAAGAAAGAAAAAAAAAAAGAAAGAAAAAAAAAAACAGCAATTAGCGGACAATTATCTATCACTAAATTTATTAGGTGATAACATACCTCTAAGAGATTGGTGATTTCTGACGTTTCCTCTTCTTCTAAGAAGGTACAGTAACCTGATTCCTGTAGCGGTTCCTGCAAACACATTACAATCGACCTAAGTCATAATTATCTGTCAAATGTCGTCACCCCAGGTTGTACTTACATCTTTCTGCAAGACATCAGAAAGTAGACTGAATTTCAACTGCCTAATCACTTCATCTCTCTGATCAATTTCCTATGTCAGAACAAAAAATTAATCTTAAAATAAGCAATCTATGCTGTAATCGCTTCTCAACTAAATCATGTACCTTCTGTAAACGTTCATTTTCTTTCTCTCCTCTTTCTCTCACGGAATCTATAGTGCGTTCCATTTCGCGAATATTGTGTGATTTCTGAGAAAAGAGAAAAAAGAAGTTTACTTATACAATTGTACCACGTGCTGATAATAATCGGCCGCATTGCTTGAGATTTTCAGCTTCCTGTACCCCGAGCCGGCATTCTCCGTTCAAGGCCAGTCTCTTTCATTAAATACCTCAATGTTTCTGTTATGGGAAGCCTGAAGCCTTCTTTCTAATTCTGCGCATTTTGACTTCCATTGTTCCAATTCCTTCTGAAGCTATGATGATAAAAAGAATATAACTCGATTAAACTCACATCCCGGCATGTTTAGTTAGTGCTCATTAACGAAGCGTTATTACCTGTTTGACTTGTTCATTAAGATGCTTGCATAAGTTTCCATCCTCGACACTCTATATCATTAAATGTTCCAATCTATTCAGTAAGCTGTACACTAATTGAAACGAAAGTCACAGCAAGCATACCCTTAGCATTAGTCTAATTGAACTGTTGAGAGTACTTACTTTTTTTCCTGCATTATTGAGTTCTCGCACCGTCACGCTTCCACTAAGAATTTCGCTTAGCTTGTCGTGAATTGCAGCTTCGGTTTGGCTTTTGTTGATGCTTTTGAAAGTGTACGTCGAAACTTTGCCGGTTTTAAATAAAGTTGCGGCGTTTTCGCCAATTTGCAATACTTTTTCAAAATTTCTAGCACTGAGTTGTGCTACTAGCTCGTGCTTTCTAAAGTCCTGAAAATGAATTGAAATTCTAGCATGAACAACAAAGAACTGTGGTGAACCGCGGTGAACCAGCACATGCAAGTCAAACGAGATCAGTTGTAAAGCAGCGTTTTAATACATTTAACAGAGTTTTTATTACATATACTAACAAGACAAACGCATTTCAAAATTGATTTTACAAAAAAAATCACAGTGACTTACATTTTTTACTCCATATTGACGCTTGTTAATATCTTTCCACTGACGCAGGATAACTTTGTTTTGAGTAGGCTCCAAGTAGTCCTCACCTTGAAGAAGTTGAAGTTCGAAAAGTTTTTCCCGCATTTCTTTGGCAGTTTCAATAAAGTCCGGCATGTCGTACAATTGATTTGGGCTTTCCATATCCATGTTCCGGGTCTCTTCGAACATCGCTGGCGCTATATGAACGTATCGACTAGTGCTGGCCATATTTCCAAATTAAAAACTTGATGCAGTGAAAAAAAAAACTGATCCGTATAGTTCAACGTCCGGGGTGAATGTGAATATAAACCCGAGCTATGCCACGTGCACCCGTTGCAAGACCATGACCTCGCGCAAAGCCGATGATGTTATGGTACAGGCATGCTTATTTCGAAAGAGCAAATACCGGATCCATTATCAAAACGTTTAAATTGTTAAACAGGAGACACCTTTTCATAAAATGTAGAGATAGGAAGATAGCATACATGTGGGTGTTTGAGTCTAGTAAAGTCACAGTGCCGTTGCTTATCTATTCGTGCATCTTCTCATGACCTGCGAACGATGTTAAACAAACTGTTCGCACACCGGCATGATAGACAAACCCTTGTCTTTGGTATATAAACAAAGTGATATTCAGATTTGTTCAATCTCTTTTCGGACTGTGTTAAAAATGTATATTTAAAAAGCCATTCATCACATAATAATAAAGAGTACTGTGATAGGACAGAAATGAGGGACAGTCCCAAAGTTGTGCAAATAAATATTGCGCAGCTGAAAAGTACAAACTAATTGACATAGATTATAAAAAGGTTCTTGAACAAGAGAACTATCTATTGACTCAGTTCACAAGTACATTTCGATAGAGTGGTTCTCCATCGTCTGTGAAAGAAAATAGATCGACGTTTACAGTAGTTTGTTGTAATTGATAAAGAATAAAGGAAAACAATGGGTTTAGACGTTTACTACCAACTATTAGTTTGCCTGCTCTTTCACAAAAGACGGAAAATCATTCTGCGGTAATTACTAAGAAACTTGAGATGGTGTTGACAACATTACTGGCTTAGATAAGAAGAAGAGTACTGTGAGTGGACAAAAAAGGGAGACAGTTTCCATTTGAAGGCAAATGAGAATCGCGCTTGCAGCTGAAAAAGGCACCAAATTAAATGCAAAATGTATATTAGAAATTTGATACCATTTTGAAAATATAACTTACTGACACTGACATGCTTTATGATTGGACAGACATGAGGAACAGTCCCGGAGCTAAGCAAATCAAAATTGCGCTACTGAAAAGGCGCCAAGTACAAAATATTTGTGAGAGATTATTTTGGGTCCATTCGCGCCGTGATTCTATTCTGAACATAGCTGTGTCACTGAATCTCCCAATTCAAGTAGTCTTCATAACCGACATCAAGAATTGTGATTGTGATTAACCACCGTTGCATCAAGACTTAAGTGATTGAGGGGAAAAAAGCAATTTCTCAGTGACAAGTAAATATCAAAGATTCACTGTGAAGACACGTTGCCGCTCAGGTAAATCAGCAACGCGATTAATCAGCTAAGACGTAGAGCAAACTTACGTTTTTACGCAAATAACAAACGTTAACCCTTTCATTTGAATTTTGCTGTTGTATCAAAGTTGATGGTCTGAAGACCATGGACATTCCTCAACAAGAAAGTGATGCTGAATGGAGTGAGGTCGATGACGATGAAGTAAGTTGAATTTTATTTGATCATGATCACTTGTGGTCAATGAACTGGTCTATAGTATGACAAAAAATTATTGACCAAATCAAAGGAGCTCAATAAAATGCTGTTTGAGTATTTTTTTATTTGTTTTACTGCGCGTGTAATTCATACGGATGTTCGATTTTTTGGCGCGCGTTATGTCCCAGGCGTTCCTCGAAGCTCAGGGTGAAAAACTGCGCGTAACTTTCCGACCAAGTCAGACAGCAAGGAACGCCTGGCAAATGTTTTAATACTGAGCTTCGAGGAAAGCCGGACTGGGACATTACGCGCGCTAAAAATCGAACGTCCGTAACCCGCGCCAAATCTGCCTGTTATAACAACAGCAAAAAAAAAAAATAAATAAATAAATAAATACTCTTTACAAATACATACTAGACTGTAGACTCGGATTTCGCCTCTTACACTGCGCCGCTCGTAGTATTAATTAGCGTGACAAAAACCTTAAGTTCACTTGAACACTGGGAGTGTCACATAACTGTTTACTTTGGGTTCGTTTTATTATTTCTTTGTACCTAAACGTCGTCCGCAATTACCGTGGAAAATACCAGTATGCAATCGATTTATTCATTTATCATCTCATATTTTTCTGATTACTGTTTGTCATTGATTTCTATAAGGTGGCAAACGAAAACTGTGAACAAGACATTGACAACAGCAAAATTGTCCGAGACGGCCGTGCACATCAGTATACGAAAAACGGAAAAAAGAAGACCGTGAAAGGAAAAAAAATAGAGAAATACAAGTCGGGCGTATATCTTGACGCAGCTCTGAAAACCAATTGTTGCGCTAGAAAATGCCTAACGTTCCTATCCCCAGGAACAATACAGGAATGTCTCAGAGGGTTCTGGGAAAAGACGGAAGAAAGTCAAAGGGCGTTCATAATAGACTACCTGCACTTTGCCTGCATTCCGAGTGATAAATTCCCTTTAACTTTTCAATATGAGTACCGAGTTAAAGGACAAAGTGTCTGCCAGAAAGCGTGGCGAATGTGCTACGGCATAAGCAACGGCAGGTACGTATACCCAGCGTCACCATTTAAACTGAGATCCATTTCTGACCAACATAGCAGAGTTTGTATTACATTGCTGTCCATATTATTATTACTGTTATTATTATTATAATTATCTCATATTTTACAACGGTTTTGATTAGTTTATTGTAAAGTTTGTTATTAATATTAGGTGATATTATATATATTATATTATAGTATTTGCATGTCAATATTCTACTTTATTACAGACTTCTTCATTCACTAGTTTATATGTCAATTCTTTCACAGATTACACAATTTGAAAAAGTTGTTTGAGAATGAAAAAGGTTCAGTTTCTACCCAAAGTATGCGTGGCTGTAATAGTAAGATTTCTAGATGTATGGTAACAGCACAGATATGGTTCGAAAAGTACGTGGAAACTACAGCAGATCGCATGCCCAACGAAAAGAAACTGCATCTTCCTTCCTGTGTGACCAAACTTCAAGTGTATAAAACATACCTTGAAGCATTCAAGGGCAAAAAAACTTTAAGCGAAACCCAATTTCGTAGAATGTGGCTGAAGTTCTACCCGTATGTAATTATTCCAAAGGTATACACAAGAACTAACAAACAATGTGCTCTGTTTTTGTTTGTTTGTTTGGTTGGTTGGTTGGTTGTTTGTTGTTGTTGTTGTTGTTGTTGTTGTTGTTGTATTTTTCACGTTGTCCATATTGCTTTCCATTTCATTCCTATTGGTTCTGCACAAAAGTGATCGCAAAAACATCCTTCACGAATTAGTATATCGTTATTATATTGTAACATAGTATTTGTATATAAGTTAAGATTTGACCATAATGTGTCATAAATAGATATGTATAATAAACCTTGTTAGACTAGGGGATAACTAATATTGTTTGAGATTTTAATCATTGTTATAAATTGGTTGCCAGCCCGATTAAAATTTGTTAACCGGTGTTTGTACATTATCCAGACGAACAGATTTACGAAGTGTGGCATATGTACTCTCATCAAAGACAACGTGCTAAAGTTGAGGAATAAGCAGAGAAAGTTAAATTGGCAGGAAATAAAAAAAGTACACCTCTTTCAGCAATGGTAAGTGAACTCTCTTTCCCTTTCATCTTTCTTTAGTCGAGTTTAACTACAAATCAATTTTGTTTGATAACAATGTTTCTTTGACTCCAATGCCGGAGCACAAACACCGGCTAAAACGACAGCCTATCAGTGACATAAAAGTGTGTTGAATGGTTTAAAACGAAAATTTGTGTTTTAGCCGCGAAAAGAAAAAAGTATTATAAGCACCAGGAAAAGGCAAGAAAACGCCCGGAGAAATATCTTTCCATCATCATGGATGGCATGGATCAGGCCAAAACAAATATTCCCCACTTTCGAATTCCATCTAAGGTAGGTTTTGATTGTATATATTGTAGAGCTTGCTGAGTTATCCAATTCCCTGTCATCCTTATCAAATTAACATTTATAGTTTTTGCTTTCAGTTCATAATAAAGTTATTAAATTACTGTATTCATGGCGGCGAATCTAGAGATTTTGAAAGGGGAACCCTGATCAGCATTGATTCTGTCTGTCTGAATTTTACACCCTCCCACCCCCTGGATCCCCCTTGGTGTTATAAATATTATTATCAATATTTCAATTTTTTTCGTTGTATATCATCATCTCAGTTTTTCATTATTAATTCTTATTACAAAAACGTTTGCTAAATTAGATGAAAAGTATCATGTGCCAAACAACCTGAATTTATATGTCTGTACTTTTACAGAGTGATGGAGAGCATGCAAACTTTTTAAAAGTGCATGTAACTGGAGTCCTTTCACACGGAAACAACATAGCCATTTGTTTGTTGGATTTTGCGAGATGGCCTCAGGATGCGAATGTGACTGCTAATGCCCTGTTGGTTGCTCTAAAAACTATCAAAGAGCAGGTTCAATGTGTTTTATTTATTTCATAATAATTTTCTCTTATTCTTTTCTTGATATATAAGAAATATGGAATATAGAAAATATGTACACATGTAGTGGTTATCCCATTTCAATGCATTTTCATTAACTATATGTCTTACTTAATTTACTTGGTGGCTAAATGAAACACTTTGCATTAAATCACAGAGTGGAAGCGTACCTCCAGTTCTTTACTGGCAAATGGATAATTGTTTTAGAGATTGCAAGAACATCTATGTCTTGGCTTTTTGTGCTTTCCTAGTAAAAGCACGCGTATTTAAAAAGGTACATCAGAAACCAATTTACTGCAATTTTCAAAATCCTCCGAACTCAGAGATGTGAAACACTGAAGTGCATGGTTTTTGCCAAATTAGCTTCCGTCAATCAAAATTAAAAATCAAAAAATAGGAAAGCCTAACCGAATATCAAAATCATATTTAGCTGTTATAAATCGTCTAAAGATCGTTTTCAAGTCATTTGGTAGGTTTTTAGGGATATTCTATGAGTAGTTTTCTGGTGTTTTGTTTGAAGTGGGCGGAAGCGAAAACCCAAATTCCAACGGACTGTTTGAAGGTCAGAGTTCGCATACTGAATTATGAAAATTGCAGTAAAAAACGGAGATTGGAAAAAGATTGCTTTCACAAAGAAAGTTTGTAACTATTTTACATCTGGTTACTACACTATGGTATCTGCAAGTAGCTGACAAAAATAACTTTGTACCGTTATAGATTCGCTTGTCTTATCTTATGGTAGGCCACACCCATGAAGATGTAGATCAGGTTAGTTATTAATTAATGATAATCATAAATTATTAATGATCATTAATCATAACTAGTAAAAACATATCAACTTGAAACAAAAATATATAAGGAAATGTGTTTTACACCTTAAAGCAGTTCTATAAGTGATACTGAAAATGGTGGAAATCAGTATATAGATTGTTTATATCATTGAGATATCGAACGTTTTCCACATATACAATTTGCATGGTCATAGTAAACCCATTTATCACGAAAACTCCTCCTCCCCCGCCCCACGAAACCGTACAGAAAATGTGGACTGTTTCTTTTGTAGATGTTCAGCAGAATTTCCGTCTCCCTAAGAAAAGTCAATGCGTGTACTTTGGACGCCTTAAGAAAGGTCATTGCGGAAAGCTACACGCCAACGCCATCCACTATACTCATGGAGAACATCTATGACTTGAAGGAGTGGCTGGTGCCCTTTATATATCCCCTGACGTACCATAGCACGCCACATGCCTTCAAGTTTAAAGAGAACTCCATGGGTCAAGTGGAAATGACTTACAAGTTGTGGGCCGGCGAAGAGGAAGAGCCCTGGCATCCCATAAAAGATGGTCCGATAATTGTTTTGGACCGACTGCCCCCAGGAACACCCAGTGTCGCGAGACCTGAAAATGAAGAGAAAAATTGCCCAGACCCGGACACCATGGTGCGGAAAAAAAAACACCTGTCACAAAGAATGTCAACAGAGGAAAATAAATGGTGGGAGGAGTTTATTAGCTCAGAAAGGAGAAAGCGAGCAGTCTGGGAAGCAATGACTGAAGAGGACTACTGTGAAGCAGGGGAGTCCTTCAGCGTTGCTTCTCTTCAGTGCACAAACTATGACGCTGAAGGAGAGAGCGACGACGACGATTTGATTAAGACGGAGAGCTATTTAGTAGATCTCTTAGCTAAGAGCTCAACTATGAAACCGGTACGTCAAATTTGGAGACTTTAAAAGGCACTAGTGTTGGCAAAGCAAAATTAAATGTGTAACAAAGAATTATTGTTATGTTGCTTATTTCAACATCACTTTTTACAATTTTTTAATATCATTAGATTTCTTTTTACTTTTTATCGTCAACTGTACAGCACTGTAGAGCTTAAGGCCGGGAATTGGCGCTTTAAAAACATTATTATTATTATTATTATTATTATTAGTATTATTATTATTATTATTATTATTATTATTATTATTATTATATTAGTAGTAGTAGTAGTAGTAGTAGTAGCAGTAGTAGTAGTAGTAGTAGTAGTAGCAGTAGCAGTAGCAGTAGCAGTAGCAGTAGCAGTAGCAGTAGCAGTAGCAGTAGCAGTAGCAGTAGCAGTAGCAGTAGCAGTAGCAGTAGCAGTAGCAGTAGCAGTAGCAGTAGCAGTAGCAGTAGCAGTAGCAGTAGCAGTAGCAGTCAAACATGTTTGATACATTTACAGATCGTCCGAGGCAAATTGGGAGGTTTGTGCAAAAAAGGGAAGCGGAAAAAGAGATCTACCGAAAGTGCTAAAGAAAAAACAAGAACTAAAAGAACTAAAAAAGATTAAGACCAGTTTTCCAGGTATAATTTTGTTTAAAATCATGAATCGAATAGAGGTTTGAATATTGTTTGAATTTCAGAAGTACAAATAACTGCTTTAAAAGCCCATTCTTCTTTTTTTTCCTTTTGCAGTGTGAAATAGAGACGCCGTCACAGAATGAACTTAAATATTAACAATGTTATAACATTGACAAGGTTAAATCCTATTTGCCTTTAGGCTTGAACTTGAACACCCAATTTTTTGCATTGCCGTACGTCACATTAAGGAGGCAGCATGGCCGAGTGGTCAGAGCGTTGGTCTCGCAATCTGGCGGTCCCAGGTTCGATACCCGCTCTGGCCACTAGCTGAGACTGGATTTGTTCCGATTTCGATTAGTTCAAATTCAGTTTCTCGGCCATGCTTGTAATATAGCCAACTGGTTCGCCTCCTTGCCAGTTGGGATTCTTAAACACTTTATGTTTGATTTACATTATTTAGTTGTGATTATTTCAGTGGAGTGCCTGGAAACTAGCTGGATAGCTAAGTGCTCTTCCACTATAAACAAAGTATTTATTTTACATTTTACATTCTATAAAGGGCATTTTAACATGGAGATAGGGTAACCCCCATAGGGTGAGATTTTCCGAAATTTGGTATGTGAAAGGGGTACGATTTTCTGAAAAGTATGATGATGATGATGATGATGATGATGATGATATTAATAATAATAATAATCTAAAGAGTAAGTGATCAGGAGCCCAGCGGAGCATCTCCGTATGAAAAGTTCTGAAGAACCCCCCTCTCACCCGGAGGATAACCCTATCAAAGGTTGAAAGGTTATATTTTATCCAATGGTAATTACAATATTTTAAAGCAGCCTCTAATATTACGTTTTTTAGAGGCAAAATCGCACTGAGCAGCTACGACCATTAGTGTGCTTACGTTACTAAGTGATCTTTTGTAGTTTTATTATTTAATGGAGATTTTCATAGCAAATGGACGAATAATTATTATTTGAAACGTTTAAGTACAAATTTGCCTTTAATTGAAGGTACTGGTCCGTGTAGGGAACATCACTTGTCTACAAACGCTAAGTTGTAGCGTTAGCAACAGCGCAAGAATTTCATTCATTCAGTAAAGTAACTTTATTTACTGAGGGTAACACATGACGGTAATAATAACTGATGACCCAGTGGCCCTCAAATACAACAAAACAACACAAAAATTTATATATATAGATAAATAGAATAAATATATAAATAGATCTAAGGTAGAAATTTGAAATTTGTATAGAATTGTATTGTTAATTGCTTCTGATTAACTTTTGTAAAAATAACTTTAACTCGTGTTGTGCGTATCCATTAAAGCTTGTCAACATGTCCACAGTGTTGACAAGTGTGCCCATACGTGATTGGCTAAAAATAAGAGACAGTCTCTGCAGTAATTAGCAATAGCCGATAAGCTGATCTTTCGAAACACGAAATAAAGGCTCCTTGTCAGTACTTTCGCAAGCTGTTTATGGTATTTTATTGTGAGATCGTTTTTTTTTTTTTTTTTTTTTGCACCGCCCAGATCCTATTAAAAGCTAAACAAACGAAATAGAACGAACGACTGTTTGAGCCGCGCATCGAGCAAGCGCTTCGCTAACACAATACTAATTGACACTACTTGAAAGCGGTCTCAGACAAAATATTCTTTATGCAGTCAGTGTCAAGAAGAAATGGAGAAAGAGATAAAATTGCCTTCGCAATCGATAAATTCAAATGTGTTTGTGTGTTGGGAGCTGATAATTTTTGATAAAACTTTGTGATTTATTATCATGTTACACATACCACATAGCCACGAGTAACGACGTGACAGTGTTAACCCAGGAGAGAATTGCTAACAAGAATACGAAATGTTGGGACGTATACCCGCCACAATAGTAAGTAGTGTAAGTGTAATCAGTTCAAATAGTTATTTTGTGTACACATTATAGCTGCAAACGATGCACAGTTCATCATGGGTAATCATACATTTGTATACTTTTACTTATACGATGTGTGGGTAGTGGTGTCAATACGTACTGTATAAGTCAACGTAACAGTGATTATCTTTAGGTATGAACATGTTTTTTTCGGCCATTTATTGATCTGAATAGCGAGGGCTTGATCCGGTAATTTAGTTCCACGGGAGATTAAAGTCGTATACGCCGAGTTTAATATGCCGACTTGCCTAGTTGTATGGCTTGAAATATTCCGATATAAACTTATGATTTCTTTTGATTTTGTATAGTAATGTTTCCTAATCAAAAACGTGCTTTATTTCTAATGTTGACCGATGTGATGCGATTTTTTCCAAAACAAACACCGCTCCATTAGATAGGTTTGTAGACTTCAAGGCCTTCAAGTTAGATTGAGATTGAAGCTTTGCTAATCGCCGAAATTTAAAAATACAGACCGATCGATCGTTTATAAATCTGAATTTTCTAGCTTTTATGAAGGTCGAGGATGCAGAGCTTTGTGATATGACAGATATAGACATGCGATGACAGATGGAAGCCAGAGGACTTTAACGTGATTGGCTAAAAACAAGGGACTGTATCTTTGTAACTTGATATGATTGGCTGTGATTGGTCAATTTTCGGATACAGTCCCCGATAGATTAACAGCCTACCAAATGGCTTATTCTGATTGGCTGAGAACCTGGGATAGTCCCGAGACAGTCTCGGGACTGTCTCTTAATCAGGATTTTCCATTTTGACATGGCATTTTCCAGTTTGAAATGGCACAGTGTTTGGAGAAGCATCTGGAGTATCCGTCGCGGTCTGATGCCTTCTCACTGCACGCACAAACATGAAGTAGATCACGATGTAAATAATGACCATTACCACTGATAACAGCATTTGATGTAAGATTGGATCGAGAATAAAGTAAATTTCTGAGTTGATGTTACCCATCTCTGGTAGGAGAGCGAAGAGAATGGCATACACCCAAATGAGAACTATTCCCAAGATCGCCTTGGGTGAGCTAACACATCTTTTGAACTCCGAAGGCCACCTCAGTGCCATAAGCTGAATGACTGCTAAAGCAAGCGCTGTCAGGAAGGATGTGTTTATAGTAACGGCGCTCAAGATCTGAACACTACGGATGAGTTTGAAGTAGCTGTTTTCGTCAATTTCCACCAACCAAAAGGTATACAACGCCACAAACACCGGTTCCACAACAAGCCCCGTTAGGAAATCCGAGACCAAGATTCCCGTTATAAAAACAGCGAAAGGGTTTCTGAAACATTTGAGCGGATCTTTGAAGATGGCGAACAGGGAAATCCCATTAGCAATGACAGTAACAGCAGCAATGAGCGATATAATGACAGCTGATGAAATGGCGACTCTCTCGTAGATATGAAAATAGAAGTCATTGTAGGTGAAATTCCCTGTAGAATTGGGGTTGCTCTTCGTAAAGTTGTCCGCCATCTTCCAGGTATTGTCAGATGGCAACTGGATCAAGTTCCTTATCGTCTGTGCGCAATTGTCTGTATATGGTTTTGTTTTCATTGGAACAACGGAGACACAGGTAGCCCGGTCTATTCTTCCTGTTTCTGCTCGCATAAGCACAGGCAGCCCAGCCACTTCTCCTGACAATGGATGTTTATTTTAATAATTTATTAAAAAGACAAAAACCAAAATACGCGCGCTCGCGCGCTTGTTATGCATGGGTTTCCTGTGGTAATATATATCGCGCGCTTGTTGTAAATGGGTTTCCTGTGGCGATCCCGCGGGACAAAGCGTAGTAGTAGTAGCTTTGTCCCGCGGGATCGCCACAGGAAACCCATTCACAACAAGCGCGCGCTCGTCCCGCGCCCGTGGGATATCGGGAGGATATTACCACAGGAAACCCATGCATAACAAGAGCGCGCGCGCCAAGCAAATTAAAACAAGCGCGCGAATTTTTTTGTCTTTTTAGCGTATCAATAAAATAGTAAATTAAAAAAAACTAAATAAATTATTAAAATAAACTTCGTCAGGAGAAGTGGCTGGGCTGCCTGTGGCATAAGCCCGACTAAACCGCTGCTCTCCGTGGCAGAATTTTGCTTTTCAGGTCAAGACCATTTTCTTTGTCTACAAATGCTACATTACGGATGACAAGCTATGCGCATTCCACTAATCGAAGTTTTTCTTGCGCGACTTTTCATGATCACACGAAAATAACGCCTTCCTATCAGGCGCCAAACGTTTCAAAACTAATAAACCATGCAAAACGGTGGCCGAGATGGTTCACCAAAAGTCAAATGGCAAAATGGCAAAACGTCAAATGACAAAAAGCCAAAACGCCAAAAGCGAAACGGCGAAAAGTCAAAGTCAGATTCAAATGTTCCAGGCGTTCCTCGTAGGGCACTAAGGGAGACTGGTAACTAAAAACAAAATATTTCTGAGCCTTTAAAAAGGGGAAGGAGATAAACAAACCGATAATAACAAAAGTCTTCACCTTTGAGAATAGTTTACCAAGCCGAAAATTTTTAGAAGTTGCAATTGAGAGGCTGGTTTTCAGTCGATGAAGATATCGATTTGGTTTATCATTTGGATTTCAAAATGTTTTGAGAGTTTTTTTTAATAAACAAAACGAGATAATGGACGTGGAGTGGTTGGGCAATAACCTAAAACATTCAATCAAGCCTTAAATTAAGGAAGAAAAAAATCATGCAGCGTGCGTGTTGAAAAATAGATTCATAGATTCATGCACCCCCCCCCCCCTGACGAAATTTATACACCAAAAAATAAAACATAAAAAATACATCTGTATTTAATAAAACAACTTTCAAAGCAGCTGAAAACATGCTGTGTTGATTTATTATTGACAGACTTCTTAGCTTGAAAGTTATTGACGAGGAACGCCTGGGAGCTTTGAATCTGACAATGACTTTTTGCCGTTTGACTTTTTTCCATTTATTATTGACGAGGAACGCCTGGGAGCTTTGAATCTGACAATGACTTTTTGCCGTTTGACTTTTTTCCATTTGACTTTTGGACGTTTGACGTTTTGACGAAAGACCAAAAAGTCAAATGACAAAAAGTCAAATGGCAAAAAGTCAAAAGCTGAAACGTCCAAAAGTCAAATGGCGAAACGTCAAACGTCCAAAAGTCAAATGGAAACTAGACGCACACGTGCGTTCACTCGTGCCCCGGAAGCCCCCTTATAGGAGAGGCTTCAATGACCAGCCCCGTTCGTACTCTTCCCCGAGCCGTTTCACGCATTCTTCACTTAACCATAACATAATAAAGACCTTTTTTGACCTTTTTAAAGAATATCTGATTAGTCAATTTGTCTGTCAGCAGCTATTAGTCGACATGCAAAATATTACCAGCGAATATACCAGTTTATTCAACTTTTAATTTCACTATGTGTCTCAATTGTTTGCTGTAAAGACTTCTACAACGGCGTTTTTAACAAAATAACAAATCGTGAATATTTTCGTTCATGTTTCGGATGTTTTAAATAATAAAAGACGTTACGTGACCAACAAGGTCAATGGAACCTATCCGTTCCATGCAATGGTCTGCTTTAGAATTCCGTATTAAAATTCAGTACAAAAACCTCTCAAGATCTCTTGAATGCTTGAATGAGGAATACAATTGACTTGCTTCTACGTATGTTCGTTTAGCAACATGTAGGATGAGAAATTCGTAGATTCACAGCTCATAGGAAATACTCAGTTTATCCATGTTTATCGCGAGGGTTCTCTTTCAAGTACTCCATTTAGAGTTCGATATTTGGTCAAAGTATTGGAGATGAAGCTCAAAATAACAGCCCATTCTGAAGCTCATATAAGTATATAGGTATATCTCGAGTTAAAAGCTCCAAATTACATTGTTCTACTGCAGGAAAAGCCTGTCTCTGAAAGCTATTTTCTTTATAGTCGGCCATCTTGCATTCCTCAAGTTCCTGGCTTGCGTTCGCTGTCGCTCAAAGGTGATGAGTGAAGGGCATTGTTTTTACGTTCTTAACCAATCAGAAGTAGCTGAGGACGAACAGAGGAAAAAAAAAAAAAAAAAAAAAAAAAAAAAAAAAACCTTTGCAGTTTATAACTCGTTCCCGGCCTAAAGGCCTGGGCACGAGTAATTAGACCTCAAGGCCAAATGAACTACGAATCAATAGCCCTTGAGGCCGTAGGCCGACACACAAGCAAATGGGCTATTGCATTTAATATCCGCACTCCCCCTGTTGAGGACATGTTTTCAAAAAATACTATATGTCTAGGTCGGTTTTTAAGTTGTCACGGCATAAAGAAAACATTCAAGTACTGTAGAGTCAAACACAGAGTCATCACATAAACATCAAACACAAGAAAAAGCCCTCAAAATGAATATTGACAGATTAACAACAGTTTTCCTATATGCTGCAGCCGGCAGGAAGCATTATTAATTGTGTGACAGCTGAATAAGTTGGCGGATCGATTTACTAACTAGACGCATAACTGCGTGAACTCGGGCTTCTCTTTGAACGTTGCGATTTATCTCTGTTAGCTAAACGTTTGAAATAATTAAAACTCAAATAACATTGTCCTCTGGAAAAGTTGCATCATATGAGTATAAGCCATTGCAATTTTAAAGACACACACCGTGTGTGACCGAGGGAGCGTTGCGTGACCAAGTTTATAAACACGGCTGCGAGGGAGACTACTGGAGACATTGTTCCAAGCCATCCTGTCAACATCATATTCCCTGGCTATAAACAAACTTTCCCTTAGAGTGGAAACGGTAAATCCGTGAAATACTATTTTTCCAATGATCGCAAAAATGTACCTTTGAGGACTTGGGTGTATTTGAACGTATTACCTTATAAGCAAACTGTCTGAGCTTTCTACTTTTATTGTTAAGGCTTTTTAGAGTTCGCATTGGTATTCTGCTCGGTTCACGATCACGTTATAAAAACACTCTACCCTGAGTACTTAGCTTATAAACATGTCTGTAATTATAATAAACATACTATGAATATAAACGAGATCTAGCATTCTTTGTATTGATACAAGTACGTTCAAATCATATAGCTTTATCTAAGTTATTACAATCATTGGGCGATGAATTCACCGAATAGTTTCGCAATAAACATCAAGCCTTGCTATAACAAAGAAATCAAACACTCACTTTAATTAATAAGCTTAATAAAAAATACCTAACGTGATAGAATTGAGCATTGGGAACGTGGTTCTAGTTTGACACTTCTTCAGTGCATCTTCTTCATTTACAGTCTTTGTCTGATTCTCCTTTGTTTGTTCGTCGCTGAAACTATGTTGAGATTTAACAATAATGGTCCTTTGTGCTGTCATAGTTCACATAAGATTGAGAAGTTGTTTCAAAATAGCTTGTTTAAGTTTAGCTTGGTTCACTATAAAATGATCACTCGTAAATGTTCTCTCGTATAGAAGTTCGCGGTCTCTCATAAGGTTCGACTCGTTTCGAAAACGCTCGACATCTTTTAGTGTGGGTCTACCGCGAATAGTGTGCATCTGTAAGTGCTTTAAGCTTACCTCACATCATTTATAAACCAAGAAGCTAAGCGAAAGCGAAGGGAATCGAAGCCTTCAAAGCTGTTAAACTTTGACCACGAGCAAAGTTATTGATCACGTGAAATGTATCGATCACGTGATAGCTACTGACCACGTGACTGCTTTTTGTGGTCGAAGACAAATAACGAAGGGCAATTTATACCTCGGGCATTCCACAGGAAGCCCGAGTAATAATAACTAGACGCACACGTGCGTTCACTCGTGCCCCGGAAGCCCCCTTATAGGAGAGGCTTCAATGACCAGCCCCGTTCGTACTCTTCCCCGAGCCGTTTCACGCATTCTTCACTTAACCATAACACAATAAAGACCTTTTTTGACCTTTTTAAAGAATATCTGATTAGTCAATTTGTCTGTCAGCAGCTATTAGTCGACATGCAAAATATTACCAGCGAATATACCAGTTTATTCAACTTTTAATTTCACTATGTGTCTCAATTGTTTGCTGTAAAGACTTCTACAACGGCGTTTTTAACAAAATAACAAATCGTGAATATTTTCGTTCATGTTTCGGATGTTTTAAATAATAAAAGACGTTACGTGACCAACAAGGTCAATGGAACCTATCCGTTCCATGCAATGGTCTGCTTTAGAATTCCGTATTAAAATTCAGTACAAAAACCTCTCAAGATCTCTTGAATGCTTGAATGAGGAATACAATTGACTTGCTTCTACGTATGTTCGTTTAGCAACATGTAGGATGAGAAATTCGTAGATTCACAGCTCATAGGAAATACTCAGTTTATCCATGTTTATCGCGAGGGTTCTCTTTCAAGTACTCCATTTAGAGTTCGATATTTGGTCAAAGTATTGGAGATGAAGCTCAAAATAACAGCCCATTCTGAAGCTCATATAAGTATATAGGTATATCTCGAGTTAAAAGCTCCAAATTACATTGTTCTACTGCAGGAAAAGCCTGTCTCTGAAAGCTATTTTCTTTATAGTCGGCCATCTTGCATTCCTCAAGTTCCTGGCTTGCGTTCGCTGTCGCTCAAAGGTGATGAATGAAGGGCATTGTTTTTACGTTCTTAACCAATCAGAAGTAGCTGAGGACGAACAGAGGAAAAAAAAAAAAAAAAAAAAAAAAAAAAAAACATTTGCAGTTTATAACTCGTTCCCGGCCTAAAGGCCTGGGCACGAGTAATGATGATCATTTATATAGCGCCTATCCAAAATCTGCTCTAGGCGGTTTACAAAAACATATACTGAACATGCATGGTAGACATAGGATGGCGCCTCGGGCTGCCGCTACACAGTCCGTACTATGAAAATTATTTGTAAAATAGTCACTACAAACTAGCCATTTCTAATAGAAAGTGAAGTGCTGCGAGCAGAAAACAGCTGATGTATCCACGTTAGCAGAACTATTCCCCTAAAACTCACGAAAGTACACCGCTTTCTCTGATATATATGAAATGTTTCTTGTCTATCTCCTGTGCGTTGTGTGACGAACACTGCTAGTTGACCTTCAAAACATAATTCTCCAGGATCAGTGTTGAACACACACAGTTCAAAATATTTAGCACTTTCAGTAAAGCAATTTTCAGGAATTTTTTAAACAATCACAAACGGCTAGCGTTGGCAACGATTATAAAACTAACTGATTTTAAAAGCTATAGTTGTACGTTGCATCACGGTCGAACATGCCGCGTTGTCTACTGTACTATTTGACGCTTTAGATCAAACGAATGATAAATACAATTCCATCACATACAAAGTATAACATTTTCTTTCATAGAGTAACGAAATATATTGCAGAGATTCTCAGCGCGACCTCACTTCATACTTATTATCTTGGCTTGAATTGATTCGGCCCGTAGACGAGCTTCGATTCGAACAGTAACACGCAAAATGACCCGTAACAGACTAAAAGACGTTACGTGACCAAACGCGAAATACAAGGTCAATGAAACCTAATTCCATGCAATGGTCTCCGATATTAATATTCAGTACAAAAACCTCTCAAGATCTCTTGAATGCTTAAATGAGGAATATAATTGACTTGCTTCTATGTATGTTCGTTTAGCAACATGTAGGATGAGAAATTCGTAGATTTCCAACTCATAGGAAATAATTCGTATCGCGAGGGCCTACTTTCAAGTACTCCAATTAGAATTGAATATTTGGTCAAAGGATTGGAGATGCCGCCCAAAACAACAGCCGATTCTGAAGCTCTTATGAGTGTCTAGGTATATCTCAAGTTATAAGCCCCACTTTACGATGTATTATTCCGAGAAGAGCCCGTCTCTGAAAGCGATTTTCGTTGTAGTCGGCCATCTTGCATTCCTAAGGTTCCTCACTGGCGTTAACTACGAAGAGTAGGCGATGAATGACGGTCATTGTTGCTCCCGCTCTTGACCAATTGAGAGGGCATCCCTTAGCCGATTCATCACTTAACCGCTTGCGCAAGAATGCTGACTCAGAAATGCTGCATTCCGTCGACGACCACAGGAAAAAAAAAAACAGTTGCATTTTATAACTCGTTCCCGGCCTAGAGGCCTGGGCACGAGTAAAAAGCCAAACGGCAAAAAGGCATTGTCAGATTCAAAGCTCCCAGGCGTTCCTCGTCAATAACTTTCAAGCTAAGAAGTCTGTCAATAATAAATCAACACAGCATGTTTTCAGCTGCTTTGAAAGTTGTTTTATTAAATACAGATGTATTTTTTATGTTTTATTTTTTGGTGTATAAATTTCGTCAGGGGGGGGGTGTATGAATCTATGAATCTATTTTTCAACACGCACGCTGCATGATTTTTTTCTTCCTTAATTTAAGGCTTGATTGAATGTTTTAGGTTATTGCCCAACCACTCCACGTCCATTATCTCGTTTTGTTTATTAAAAAAAACTCTCAAAACATTTTGAAACCCAAATGATAAACCAAATCGATATCTTCATCGACTGAAAACCAGCCTCTCAATTGCAACTTCTAAAAATTTTCGGCTTGGTAAACTATTCTCAAAGGTGAAGACTTTTGTTATTATCGGTTTGTTTATCTCCTTCCCCTTTTTAAAGGCTCAGAAATATTTTGTTTTTAGTTACCAGTCTCCCTTAGTGCCCTACGAGGAACGCCTGGAACATTTGAATCTGACTTTGACTTTTCGCCGTTTCGCTTTTGGCGTTTTGGCTTTTTGTCATTTGACGTTTTGCCATTTTGCCATTTGACTTTTGGTGAACCATCTCGGCCACCGTAAAACGACTTTGAGTGACGCTTCTCGGCCACCGTACCTCCACTGTTTGATCGCAAAATGCGTTGCGGCAAAAAACCTAATTTCAAAAAATAATTCCACAGCAAGTGTAGGGATAGATCATTTTGATCGGAGTTTTCAATAATTTATAGAGGCAACATGGCGATTTTCATCAACCTGATTTTTTGTACAAAACCGTTTTTTACAAAACTCTAGTTTTTCCAAAAAATCATGTTGATGAAAATGGCCATGCCGCCACTATAAATTCAGTATTGAAAACTCTGATCAAAATGATTTAAACGTCAAAAGAAACTTTAATCTACCCCTAGACTTGCTGTGGGTTTTTTTTTTTTTTTGAAATTAGTTTTTTGGCCGCGACGCATTTTGCGATCGAACAGCGGAGGTGCGCCTAAAAAAAAACCAGTCGAGCCACCTTAAACGCTAAGGATCATGGTCGTAGAACAACTCAAAGAAACTCGATCGATATAATATAAATGCAGTTTATAGAACGAAGGAAAGCGTCAACCAAATGCAATTAACATATTTTATTCGACAATTTTGCTCAAACTCCTGTTCTTCTGTATGATTGTGTTCCCATTGTAAACAAGCTGTGACGTCATAATGAAATAAGACAATTACGTTTTCATTGGTGTTTTCTACCCGGAACATGAAGGTCCCTTCTTCCCAGGATGAAACCAGTCCCTTGACAAACTCAGCCCGCGACGAAATCGTCCATGTAAACGAGTAGCCTGCAGCGGGTTTTGGGAGAAGGGTCCGCTTGGTACTTCATTCACTTCATTCATTGTACCTCAATGCAATAGAATACAATACAATAGAATACAATACTAAACAATACAATCATTGATGGTGAATAAAGTACCAAGGTCGGGTTCCAAGAGCAAGTGTGGCTCATATAGCGCGTTCCGAGCGAGAGGTCCGAGTTCGATTCCCAACAACCCGACGCGCTTGTTTCGACTTCTTTCCATTCCATAGCTTTAATTGGCTTTAAATGCCCTTAAAACTGACAGTACTAACGGAGAGGCTAAGGGGGTTAAAATGAGTACACCGTCTGCCTCAAGTTTCATAGTCAGATGATGACTATTGGAGCTACCGACAAAATAAGGTTCTTTACTTTTTTAATAAGGTTCTTTTACTTTTTGAACTCACTGCAAAGCCCACAAGCACGTTGCGCATCGTAAAACAGTTCTCAGCAGTTGTTTGTTCTGTCAGCGTCAATCTCGTACCCAGAGCCTACCCGATCCTCTTGATCTCGGTCGCTGACCAAGAGGGACGTAGGCTCTGGGTGCGACATTGTGTCAGCGTATGGTTGAATGGGCGTATGGATGTCCGAAAGGCAAACGCACTTCAAACTAAAGCTTTTAATATTTTCTTAACCAATTAAGTTCTGTTATAATCATATATTTAGTGAGGGTTAGTTAATCGATCCGAGGTAATTCAACCGAATCATTTAACTAGTCCAATAAATTAGTAATGCATTTCGCGCAGTTCAGAAAATTACAGCATCAAGACCACTGAATATTTTCCAAACATTGCGAAAAAATAGACTTTGAAGAGACATTTAAATACCCGTTTTACTAAAGGTTGACCTTCTTTTATATAAGAAAGCCAAGTCACCTAAAGAATACTGCTACAGAGTCAACGCCCAGGATCATTCTCTCTTAGGGATGTTCATATGAAGGGGAGTTGTCCCTGTTAGGCGGGATAACTCTTGTTTTCTTTCTTTTTCCCTGGGTGACACTTAAAAGAACAGAGTCATCCCCGCTACCTGGGAAAACTCGCCTTGATACAATCAGCTCCTTAGAGATCGACACACGATGCAGTACTACTGTTGCATCATTAATTGGGCATCGAGCACTTTAAATTACAATCATGGTAAAAAGATCCACGACTGACAAGTTTTGGAATTCCCGGCACAGCCGAAATATATTCCACAGCTATAGGCTACACGGTGGTAGGGCAATTTCAGACATTTTGTCACAAGCTTCACAACAACAACTGCTAAGTCAGGGCCGTGGCCACCATTTAAACATTGGTACGGTTTTTAAAAGTTGGTCCGGTTATTTCGTTTTCCTACACGAATTCATGCTTTTAAAACTGCAATGATAATGGTTCTAACGGTAAAAGTTGGTCCGGTTGAAACCCGAGTAACCATACCGGTGGCTACGGCCCTGTATGTCTTGAAAAGTTCAGCGTTAAATCCGGATGTGACGCAGGCTATGCCTTGTAACAAAAACAAATACTTGTAGAAACGTTTAAACTTTTCTTTGCAAGATTTTGAAAACTTCATTCTGAATGTTGCAATTGTAATGATCAAACTGCTATTTCAGTTTCGTTGCAACAAAATCTAAAATTACTATGGCTCAAAACGACAATGCGTGCAACCATTTCTGAGGTTTTTCATTATGAGCAACAGAATTCAACAGAATGGTATGCAATAGAACAGTAACCCATCTATTGTACAGATATATTACAGAGAACTAGGAACATAAAACAGCTCCCATTTTTAAATACTCTATCAAAGCTCTTTACATATATCATAACTCTAGGTATTATTATACACTTTCTATTTATACTCCACTCGGAGTCTGGCCATGTTGCCAAGCAACGGTTTCTATGGTTACTGAACATCATTCGCTAGCTCATGGTATTCTGACTAAAGAAGTTTCTAGCGCTGCTGCTGCTGCCGCTGCTGCTAGTCGATGTTCTCGTTGTCTCTGCGAGGTTTGTGGGATCCTCATGAGATGCCACATGCCGCTGAATTTCTTGTGGAACATTTGAAGGTTCAGTGAGAATAGAGGTTGTTCTGCTGATGTCCCTCAGCGCAGATAATACAGCTAAAGAAATATTTACACAAGACGTTAAACATAGGCTATATCAATCAATCAAGTTGTACACCCAATGAGGGAGGTACGAACGGGACTGTGGTCCCATGCGAGGGACTATAACGAGGCTATAACGAGGGATCGTTTCATTTAGTGATCTGGTATTTATCGGGATGTATGGGATCTTGATCCCATCTTCGTTGATCATTATCTATCACTTCTTGAAAAACCTTATCCCTGATCCGAAATTCCGTCAAACACTAGTATTATAAAGTTCCAAGGGAACGTATTTGAACTCACAGCCTTCATTCGAATATCCATTAATATATGTTGCTCGGGATAACTTTTAATTAGATACCCATAAATTAGAGAAATGAAGGAAGCACTGAAGTGGGCAATAGGTAGACTATTTAAAAGCCGTCTGGCCCGCTTTTTAATTTTTCGCAAAAAACCGTGCTACGCTTAATCTCACAGAAGAAAACGAATGGTCGACTTGTGGCAGGTCTAGGCACCACTCGCCCCCTGGAAGAGCATTAGCAGTGTCTGTTTCCTTACCAGGTCTAAGGTTTGGGAGAGTACATTGTTCATCCATCCAAGACAAGATACTTGTACAGAATTCTTCCCACGTGCTGCCTGTTACTCTTTGATTGAAACTCTCGAACAATTGTCGAAACATAACAGATAACTGTATTATAGTCAAAGATAAAACGTGGAACGGAATGAGAAAGAAAAAACGAAAGAAAAGAAACGAGGGAGAAGAAAACAACGATGAATGGATGGAATGGGGAAAACAGGGAGGAGCGAAGGAGAGGAAGGAAGGAAGGAACGATGTGCTGCGAGGAAGGGAGAAAAAAAGAAAAGAAAGATTGAACAATAAGGATACTATCCAAAATTTATAATTCTCTTGTGTACGACTCTTGACGTATTGATTAAATAGCACCATCATTTGGTCAGCTCTCTGCAAAGAACATATATGTACTTCTTATTAGAAATGAATCTCTTTTTCCAACTCCCTCTTTTACCTTACCATGTCTCTTCAAGAGACCATAATACTAAGAGAGCGAAACTCAGTATTGATGTCTGTGCCATGTTCGTGGCGACTAAGGCTATTTTTAGTAATTTCGCCATCGCGCGCGCAAGGTTCTTAAACAATGGAATTCAAAAGCCGAAAGCAAACGGTCCCGTCCATGCGCATGTCAAAAATCGAATTCTATTGCTTGAGAGCCTTGCGCGCTCGATGGCGAAACTACTAAACATAGTCTTAGTCGCCACGAACATCGCACAGACATCAATACTGAGTTTCGCTCTCTTAGTATCATGGTCTCTTGGTCTCTTCTATTACCTACATCATGTGTTTCCTATTGCTCTTCGTCGATTCTTCCCCACTTAAATTTCCTCCTCCCAACCTGAAGCTCTGTTTAGCCTTATGTTCACTTATTCTCGACAGGAAAACGGGATAAGATTTCCACCTCCCTGTTTCCCATCAACAGTCACTGTCTTATTGTTGGTCACACGGTAATGCCCTTTAGGAGGTTCAACATTATAAGACGCGGTGTTTCTAAACCTTTTACTTACTTGTCTGTTAACTGGCACTCCAAATGCTGGTAGTTGTTGCTGACACACACTAAATGGAACAACGAATACTATCACTTCATATTCATGGTTTGGGAATTAAACAAGAGTCACATGTACCTTATAGAATTAAAGAGTTGTTGGCTTTCTTTTCGTAGCGTTTCCTGCTCTTCCAATACTTTATCTCGTTCACGTTGTAATTTGAGTATATATTCATTAGCTACCAAGTAATAAGGAGATAAATTAATTACTACTAACAAATAGTTAATACGCAATGACTAGAATCTTCAAGAGAAGAATAGAATGGCTCAGAACGAAGGAAGAAAGAGCACGAAAAACAGCTGGGGAGAAGAAATACTTGTCCATGTTTCTCTATTTTTTTCAGAGAAAACAGGTGAATGTTGCACTGAGTGTCTAACACCCCACCCCACCCTTCTCCTTCCCTGTCCAGTGCTGGGATTGATAGAGCAATCATAGGAATGACGGATATCACTCACATTTTTGGAGGATTGTAGCTTTGCTGACTTTGGAGTTTTTCTGGCTGGCTAATGCTGGTACAAGATTTAGAAGCTGATCAAATCCAACCTACTCCAGAAATAACAAAATACTGTAAACATCATCCATCTAGATAATAAAGTGATTGCAATAACATGAAATAGTTAGAAGACTAATATAGACACTTGTAGACCTTATCTCCATTGTTTTCTTTTGTGTCAATTAAACTACTACACATTAACATTCAATTTTTCACTGGTTTATTGCAATCATTCTATTACAGTGATTCTCTGACAACCATTTTGCTAATATGTAGTGAGTGGAGAGATTTAGAGAAGACAAGTTGATAGAGGAAAGAAGGAAGGAGGAGAAGGAAGGAAGAGAGGGAGAGAAGGAGAAAGGAAGGAGGGAGGCAAGAAGAGAAGGAGAGAAAGGAAGGGAACTTTTGAGACCTGCTAACTGTGCATACAAGGGTGCTCCTTTACTAAAGTATTACATACACTTTACCTTAATATTAAACCTTCGTTTCTGTTCAGCACTGATATGGGACTGTCTTCTGTGCTCCTATCAAAACAATAAATATTATTACAGCTGCCAGACAAAAACAAGGATAAATTTTCTAGAAGAAAATCCAGCAAATAGGTATCCATTAACTATTAGTGAAAGAGTTAACAGTAGAGTGAGCATACTTTATAGTTTTCTCTATCAGCAGCAGAGACAGGTCTTGTAAATTTTGGTGCTGTCTGAAATATGAAATGCATCAACATTAGTTCCAGTCAAAGCATTGAGTTGCAGTGCTCAAGATGGATTCTCATTGATTTGCAAAAATGATCACATGCAAGGACCCTGTACAGCTTAGGGGAACCCCTCAGATACAACAAGATTTTAAATTTTTTTTAAATTTCATTTGGCCACATATAGTGGTGACAAATGATGTTTTTCAATACTTACAGGGGAGGTCACAGACATGGCTGTAGGTGAAAATGTTACAGACGTGGTGGTTGCAATGTTGGCAGCTGTAGAAACTAGAAACAGAAAGAGAACATCAAATCAAGATGAGTTCAGGGGTGTAACATGGACATTTTGCAATGCAAGCACGCAGAGAGATTTCAGTGAACACAAATTCACAAGTCACTAGATTTAGAAGCATAAAGCCTTATTTATTAATTATTTTTCATAAAGATGCTATGCCCATGGAGAAGGTTTTCTAAAGAGTTAATCCTGGATTACTGCCAATCAGACTTTCAGGAACAAGCCCTTGGAGGTTATCAGTGTGTCATCTAACAATTTGTCATTGCTGGATGAACACTGATTGAAGCAAGAATAGTGTAATCATTAGTGTCGGATCAAAGTCTAAATTCTCTTCTAGGATCTTTGGATTTTGAAGGAGAATTTGGATTTTGGTCAGTTTTTGGACACAGCCATTAATTTACTAATTTATTTACTGATTTGGCAAATACCTGTAGCACTCATAGTTGATTCAGTGACTGTAGTGACTGTAACAGTAGTAGAAGGACTTGTAGCTAAAAGAGACTGTGAAAAACTATCCACAGTACTGTTGATGACCTTGGTCTATTGTGACAAAGTATACATCACAGTTAATCATTCATTAGATGAGATTAAAATGTTGATTTATCATAAAATTGAGACATTGCATGGAACCACAGGGCATTGCACTGACTTTCATCACAGTAAGGGACTTTTCAGCTGGCAATTTTTCAAGTTTTTGTCTAAAGTGTATGAATGCACTTTTTATGCCAAAATATCAATAACTGCATATACCACTGCTTGAATAATTATGTGCTCTGCCAGACCTACCATTTTTGCATAAAAGTTTTGATTGGGAATTGATTGATAGGCTACTAAAAATCCAGACAAGAGGTGGAGTTTCACTAATGATGTCTGAACACTCTGTTGGCTTCACAGTAGCCTACTGTCCAATTCCCAGTCAAGACTTTAGTCTAATGGGACACATAATTATGCAAACGGTGGTAACTCTTCTTCAATAGTATTTCAAAATTTCATCTTGCCACAAGCAAATCAAGTGTCTCACCAGTTGACTGGTGGATGAAACTATAGTAACAACAGGAGAAGCCAACTTAAAACCAGATGGCAAACTAACTTGTGCAACAGCATTCCCTTGCAAGATCTGTTGTAAAGTCATCAGGTTTGAAGGTATTGCAGTCACATTTATTGGCTGTGATGGTAAAACTGTTCTGTTTGAAGTAGTCTGTGCAATTAGTACAGCTGCTGGAATGGTGTTCTGGGTAGGAATAGCTGCTGGAATGGTGTTCTGGGTAGGAATAGCTGCTGGAATGCTGTTCTGGGTCGGAATAGGATTGAGACTTTGTGAAGCCAGTGGTTTAGGTTGGATGTTGATAATAGATGGTTTAGTCAAAGAAGATTGGCTTGCCGCAAATACATTCGCTTGGTGTGGCTGCTGTTGTTGAGATGGAGCAATCTGTTGTTGTAGTAACTGCTGGAACTGCTGTGGCTGAGATAAATGTTGTTGTAATACTTCATTTGTTGACTGCAAAGCAGAAATCAACTGTGAAGATTGTTGGTTTTGTTGAACTTGTTGTTGTAGTTGCTGATGCTGTTGGATAAATTGTTGTTGAAGCTGTTGTTCAAGTGGATACACACTTCCCTGGGTACCTTTTATCTTCAGCTGTTGAATCACTTGTTGTGATGCTATTGGCATTTGCTGTTGTTGTTGATGGGCTGGTAAAGACATCTGTTGTTGTTGTTGTTGTTGTTGCTGCTGCTGCTGTTGTTGTAGTGACATCTGTTGTTGTTGTTGTTGCTGCTGTTGTTGTTGTTGTTGTAGTGACATCTGTTGTTGTTGCTGCTGCTGTTGTTGTAGTGACATCTGTTGCAACTGTTGTTGTTGGGATGGTAAAGTTATCTGTTGTTGTGGCTGGAGTGACATGTGTTGTAACTGTTGTTGTGAAGGCAGCAAAAATTGTTGTGTTTGCTGCTGTGGTAACCCCTGTTGTGCCACATTTGGATGCATTCCACCAACATTCAAGGACCTCTGTGGGGGTGTGGAACCTTGTAAGAGAGACAAGAGCTCTGATGGCTGCTGACTTGTGGAAGGACTCTTCAGTGACACTGAAGCTTCTTGACCTGGACCTTGCTTCTTAGCTGCTTGTTTTTGAAGTAGATGAAGAACCTGCTTCACAGCATGACTTTCTTGAACTTTACTGCTAGCTTCTTTTTGAGATTCCAAACTACTGCCACTTTGTAGCAACAACTGACTCAGCACTGATGATACATGAGTGGGTACTTGTAAATTGGAAGCCTGGACAGTTTTCTGTTGTCCAGTGTTCTGAGGTAAGTTAGGTGATGTGGAAGAAGATAACTGTACAAGCTGATCCATTAAAGTTGTCTGATTAAATTGTTCAGCTTGCAGACAAGTGCCAGTACTAACAGAGGAGGCCTCTCCTTGTTTCATCACCTCACTGACTTGATAAGCTTCAGGCAGTGTTGATGAGAAGACAGGATGTGCACTTTGTAAGTTAGAAGGAGGGCTTGCCACTCTAGCTGGATCAGAGTTTGAATTTCTTCTCTGTGATGAAGTACTAGAAAAATTCATCTGCTGTTGATTCATATACATCAAAGAGGAATCAGACATATTACGAGGGAGTTTTCCCTTTCTAGTTCTACCACTTGGTGGTTTACTTTGACTCAAAGTGTTTAAAGGAGAAGAGGTAGTTAGACCTGTAGCTGACTGTAAGTTAGCTTGAGCTGCCTGGGCTCTTATCTGCTCAAGAGGAGTCTGCTGTGGTGGAGAGAAATTATAAGGTAAACCTACAACAGATGATCCAGACAATCTTGACGTATTATATAACCCTGAATCAGACATATTCCGAGGAATTCGAGGCCGTTTAGCCTGTGATGCTGAAGTGTCTGTAGGACCTCCATTAGTGGACTGTAAGTACGCTACAAGATTGGGAAACTGGTCCTTAGCAGGGATTTTTCTTTCGTGTGATGCCATCATAGGCAAATTAATATTCAGTTGTGAAGAATCAATTAAAGATAATTGATTGTCAGAAACATTCCTTGGGAGCCTTGCTTTCCTAGGTGGTGAGGTGGTGTACTCTTGTAAGTTACTACTACTGTGCCTATAAGGAATACGACCAGTAGGATTTGATACAATTTGATGAGTCAATGAATGTGAAGAGGACATTGTAGACTGAGGTATTTGTATTGGAGATGTGAGTGTTTGTGAGTAAATAATCTCTTGTTCAGCCTCTTCTTCTAACTGCGATAGAGGCTGTGACATTGGTGAAGTCATTTGCATTTGAGTATTATAATCCATTGGAAATTGAGGATAACTGTCAGTTGTTTCCATAAAGCTTTGTTCCTGTGATTGTTCACTCGTTGTTTCCATGGAATATAGCTCTTCATAGTTACTAGACATGACTTGGTCTTGAGTTCCTTGATAGGATGTTGTAGGAGTAGTACTTGGAATGGGCTCATTAGATTGGATTACTCCATCTAGAAATTTGAACAAAATAATTTACTAACACATGCAGAAACAATACTACATAGAGCGGTTTTCACGAGTGGAAAACGGTATGGTCCGTACCGTGACCGTGTCAGTACCGTAATTTCTATAAAAACATTCAAAAATTCTGCCGTAACTGTGCTGTAACTGTACCGTGCGGTGACTGTACTGTTTCCCAGTCATATGAAAACCGCTCTATTATTTTACTACTATATGTACTACATTATAGAGTAGATTTTGTATGACTGGGAAAACAGCATGAAAGAGACACAGCACAGTAATTATGGCAGGAATTTTGAATGTTTTTATAGACAACACAACAAAGGCATGTCCACAGCAGGGCACAGTGTGCCTCACACTCATGTGAAATCTACTCTAGTTACAAAAGCTGGTCATTTTATTGGTCAGTCAGTGCCTTGACTTCTTCATTTCAGTTCTCATTTTCATCATAATTTCCCCAAATTTTTTCTATTTCTCTCCAATGCCTGTTACTCAGTGGAGGTTCAAATATGCATGGGGATAGGAAGAAAAACAGTGTATAGCCTCTCATAATAAGGACATCTACATGTGTATAGCTGTACTAAGGTAGTTCACAACAAAAATTGCAAAACCACAGCTTGGCAATTTGTCCACTATGCCTGGGATGACTCCAGTGAAACTTTAACACTTGTAATTTGTAAGAGTAGCTATTGTTTCAGCTGCCAAGAATCATAGCTATACTAAATTACATGTGTAAATGTTTTACTGAAATCACCATACCTGCATGGGAGAAATTTAATTACTGGTGGAGGAAACACCTTACCTATTAGATTTTCCAGGTGTTTAGTAAACTCATC
The DNA here is from genome assembly GCA_029948255.1 of Telmatactis stephensoni. NCBI lineage: Eukaryota > Metazoa > Cnidaria > Anthozoa > Actiniaria > Isophelliidae > Telmatactis > Telmatactis stephensoni. The sequence continues at coordinate 79,822 of JALIZF010001721.1, read as the reverse complement.
CAGATTTGGTTGTAAACTATCCAAAGATGGTTGGAACACTATTTCTGTGCAATAGAGTAATATTCAATCAATAACACTACTTTTCGCTTGTATTGACTATTCTGTTGCAATCCACTAAATCCTGTAATAAATAGGAAAACATACCAGACACTGTAGGTTCAGGAGCCATTTCTTTTGGAGCCTTCTTAGTTGTAAAAAGAGTATCAGGGTGGCAATGAACCAAATCTTAAAAATAAACAAGAAATTACAATGTATACTGCAAGTGAAATTAGAAATGTACATATCTATACAGATTGACAGGTACCATGGTTGCTATGGAAACTGAGAAAGTTATGAAATCTGTTTATATTAAATAAAGAATAGATAAAATAATAATGTGAAACAATATTTATGACAAATTCAAGGAGAAAATAGTGGTTATCCACTTAATATTATAAACCCTTAGTGATAATTTTGTTCCTAGAATACAAATATCTGACCATGTTCTGAAGAAAATACCAGTTGACAGTAATCTTGATCAATGAAAACAATGTAATAATATACAGTTTTATAAGACGTATATACATGTACATACATACCTGTTGTTAATTCTAGATCCATTAAGTTGACGACTTGTGTTAAAGGTGAACCACGTGATGTTTCGTCATCGCCACTACTTGTACTTAAAGACCTATACATATAACCATGAATGATAGATAGTGATTTAATAAATGAAGGGATGCATGCCCATCAACATGGCTTAAGTGAACTTCATGGCGACCTTTTCTTCAACTGCTGCTTGGAGAGATGCATTAATACCATTTTGGGCCACTCGAAGAAAACTTGAAGAAATCATCAGAGAAGTCACTTGAGCCATTTTATGGGCTTCTCTAATCAATAATTTATTATTACAATATAAATGCATATCAATAATAATTATTATTAACAATTAATTAGTAATAATTATTATTACTGACAGACTAAATGCTATTATAAGAACTTCTCACCGAAGTCTTGAATCATACTTCTCTTCTACTTCGAGGTCTTGATTCTATAATCATGATTTGAAATTCAATATATTTAGAATATCTACTCTCTAATAATGACAGTATATAGGCTAAATTCATGTACCTTTTGCTTGTAGTATATTCGCCATTTCTTATATTCTCTGGCAATAGCATCTAGTTTTCTCCGCCAGTATCGACCTTGAAGTATAACAGTCTAGAGAAGAAGTTTTGAGAGATGTATCAACATATCTTCAAAAGCTTGGTAAACTCTGTGTACAATAGAAAGCTTGGCCACCTTAATTATTATGGCATTATCTCCATGAGCAAGTGTGGCCAAGTTGGTAAGAGTGTGGTACAATGTATTCTGAGTGAGTTTGATCTCCATAACTGTTTTAATTTCTCTAACTTTTAATAGATTTAATATTTTTGGAGTTTCAATGTTTCTTCAAATTTAAAGATAAACATTTTTTGTGAAAGCCAAATATAATAATAAAAATCAATTAGTAATAACATAATTTATGCTACTAAATTTCCTAAAATTATGGATACCCAAAGTAAAGCAAAATTACAACTCAAAAGGACGTTTCATGATCAAAATTGGAAGTCTTTCTCCTGATCATGAACACATTAAAGCTGTTCCATATGACATGGCTGATCTGCAGCATATCAAACAGCTGAAATCTTCAGACAGTATGTATACATGTGCAATCAGCTGGCTTCTGATACATGTTTAAAATTCTACAATCTTTGAGGGGCAGCTTTAACATTTCTTTTCATGCTGAAATGTTCATATAGAAGGCTCCATGAAGTTAAATAAGGGTTTTGCAAATGAGGGTAAAATAGCTACAAGTTATAATCAAAAATGTCTTTGTGGAAACAAATAAAAAAGCTATAGGAATTTTTATTCAGTATTTTTCAATGAAATAAAAAATACACATACTTAATGTATCTTAATGGGTTAAATCACAGTTTATCAAAATTTTCTGAAAAAATGTTCGTAACAGCAATTTATTATTGTGATGAAGTCATCACATCAAGTGATGACATCATCAATCTCAAGAAATATTATTTATGTTTGTTGTTAACTCCCCAAGTTTCACTGCTTGAATGCAAATATTAGCTGGTTTACAAAAAGATAAAGTTTCCCTAGCAACAGGCTCTGGTACTCGTCTCTAGAACTTAATACCCATAAAATGATTAAGTGCTGATAGACAGGGGGCAAAGTACACACTGTCAGTGTCAAGTTCATTACCAAGGTAAAATAAGATTGTTTGTAAACCCTTATCTGATCCAATACTTTGCTTATAAGTGTAATATCACAAAGACCTACCAAAGGTTTTTTGGGAGGCTCTCTCTCCTGGGACAATGGTGACACAAATTGACAAAAAAGTGGTTTCTTGTTTTTCTGGTCTATAACAAATATTAGAACAACATAACATTAATCACATCTATTATATTTCTGTGCATAGGATGAGAGACATCTATTCACAAAGTTTTAAACTATGTTAAAATTCTCTGAGGTTTTACTTATAATAATTGGTATATTACATGCGCTCTGATTGGTCAAGAACTGTGTATGATTGAGTACACATGCATGCACAGATGATATGGTTGAATCTTATGCACACTCTGATTGGTTGAAATGTTTCCATGAATATTATATAAAACAGAAAGATTCCATTTTTCTGAGGGTCTGTACTCTATTAGATGGACAGATGCCAAAATGTAGCGAGAACAACAGTCACGCCACTCGACTTCATCTCATGGCATTACTACTTTTATTTTAACTGTACAGATGCATAGAAAAATGGAATCTAGTTGTTAAATAATGCATTGTCATTGAGCCTTATCATAATTGACAACTTGTATAAAAAAACATAATTAAGCTTATGTATATACATAAACAATTGTAATTGAATTATTATATTCGGCTACTGCAACAGAAATAAAATTAATCTATATCATTGAATTTGTTAAAATACAACATATCTGAGCAGCAACTATATTACCTTTACATAATTTCAATATCTTAAACAGAGCTTAAACACTTACATTGAATATGCCAGCAGCGCCAGATAGCATTGTTCAGTCGAGTTTTTTCTGAAAGCTGCAATTTCTGGCTACCAAAGTTTTTCCATTTTGGCGAGACAAGAATTTGCCTAAAATACATTAATCATACAAAATGAATTTGATACCTTGAAAGAAAACAAGATAGAGAGTAATAAAATCAGACATTGTCTGTCTGTGATTTAAGCTTTAATAGTTTGTTGAAGTATATTACACAGAAACAGAAACAACCTACGCCACAGCATATACTACAAGTTACCTTCCATATTCCAGTTTTAAGCACTCAAAAAGTCTGGACAAATTATCCTCAATTTGGGCAGACAAATCTTTTTTCGTGAGTTTGTTGTGGTTGTTGAGAGACGCATCACTGTCAATCCCTGTCACGGAATTCCCGCTTTCAAAGGCCAAACTCTGTGAAATGTAGAATTTAGGATCCATTGGTAGGTTCATATGGAAAGCCTGTTCATATATGTTTTGTTTTGTAATACGTTTTTGTTCTGCATTGTTCCTTCGCAGTAATTTTTTGCCTACTTTAAACAAATGGCCGCCATTGTGCTTCTCAAAATACACACTCCTTTTCACGTGACCTATTCCATGTAACAAGCCTACGCGTCCAAAACTTACAAAGGAACCCCGTAGCGGGCCGGGTTTGCAAACAGGATGCCCGCATATTTTTGACACATCGGTGAAAGTTTCTCCGATGTGGTGTCAGTACCAATGTTTCTATGAGCAAATGTTTGTATGAGCAAATTTCCTATCACATGGAAGATTAAGGTATCAGGGTACCCCTAGCGACCGGTGTGCGTTCAACTCTATAGATCGATTTCACGTGACGTCACGGGAGGACTAAAATCTAAACTAAAATTCGGAGAAAGCTGATTGCCTGATATTTTGTATGTATCATGAAAAGAAGTCGTCTCTGGAAATTTGGTCTGATTCTGTTCATCGCTTGGCAAATTATCGGCACCAAAATTGTGTCACGCCATGTAGTCACGCATTTTCAAACGACGTAAGAACACATCAATTTGCGACAAATTTCACCTCATTTGCTTTGGCAATGAGCTTAATTGTCATTTTCTATATATATAATCAATAAAATGAACAAATAAATGTATTTTTAATATCATTTCGATGCTTGGTATTTATGGTCGCCATATTGGTGTACATATTGGTGTACACCAATATGGCGGCCCCATACATTCTTACCAACAACAAGCCCACATTCAAACATTCGTATCTTCGTGGTGAAAAGCTCTTTTGACTCAATATTTTCTAGAGTTGCAATGATTTAGTTGTTCTTTGAGGTACAAGTATTTTTATTTTATTTGATGCTCTGAAACCGACTTTATTTTTCTCGATGACGTCAGTGAAATCGATCTATATTGCGCCAAAAATACATTTTTAGAATAAATGTAGAAACTATTTCTATTATTTTTATTTATTCAAATTTTCACCGAGGTGTCGTCGCGGAGTTCCCGGTCAATCAATATTGATTCGAAAACAATGTTTACTATCTTTCTGAGATCATGAGATATCACTTGTCAAAAGTGTGTCTCAGGTTTTTGATTAGTTGCCCCGTTGTTCTGTTATACGTACCTAAAGTTACAACACCTCCAAAATAGCTGAACAGACGATAACTTTGGAATGGAGCAAAAAATCGAAAATCGGAGACACATTTTTAAAGAACACTGAACTATCGAAGACGACCTCTGCCAAATTTCAGATGAATCCATTAAAATCCCTTTGACCGGGAACTCAAAATACACGGCTAATTGAACGTAAAATCACTTCCGAGAAAAACGCAAAAATGTGTTTTGGAACCAAAAGCGGGTTTGTTGATACAAGGGGATTATAACACCACATAATCTTGCCCGATGACAGCTGAAGTAAAGGGCAACCAAAATCTTGTTACGTTTCCCACACAAATGGCGGGAAGTCAAGGCAATTTGATCCCATTGAACTTTGGCTCTTGTTGAATAATCTTTTTACAAAGGCTTCGATAGTTAGACAAATATATTCTTCACCGACAAGCTCTCTTGATGACAGGTCAATTGACAAGTGATGTCAACAGATAATTGACAGGAATTAAGCCGGAAAAAGGTTTTTCGCCTATAACTCGCTATTTAAAATCGCTAGTGAAATAATTTTTTCACTGAATCATAGCTTATTGTGTATTCTATCAGAAAATGTAAAAAAGTAAAAATCGACCCTTTTGAGAAACTTTGGGGTACCCTGATACCTTGAATCAATAGACCAAGTTGCCATGTACTTTTCCACCCATTCAAAACCAAGTGATATCGAAATGCAAAGAATCTTATTCCCAAAGGTTTTCATTTGGGTACAAAGGTACACAGCAACACGTTAGCTAATCAGGTCAATCTTTCCAGAAGCTCGTTAAAGCCCGCCGCACAAATTGAGAAACTGCGTGAGGAAACTGCCACGCGAGGCACTTAGCTCAGACGATTTCTCGCCGCAGACGTTGCATCTTTGGGGCATCTTTGGCTACGCGAGGTCAAAAATAGAACAGTAAAAAAGCACAGAGAAAAGTGCCTCGCGTGGCAGTTTCCCCACACAGTTTCTCAACGTGTGCGGCTGCACATAAGGGTTTTTGAAATCTTGGCAGCATCCATCCTTTATAATATATTTGGAGCTCAGTTTGCGGTGATTGCTCTCCGCTTTACTGCAAAAACGCTTGTATCGCGACTGACAACGTTCAACGCTCAGTTGGATTTTGGACTTTTCTGGTCTCACTGCCAATCATGCAATGAAGGGGGCGTAGCTTATGCAAATGTCCTCGACCCGACCTCGATCCACGTTTGCCATCCGCCTTGCGGTCCCTTGAGAGCATCGCATAAGCTCCGCCCCCTTCACATGATTGGTGGATCAGAAGAACCTAATTTGAATCGTAGGTAACCCAAGCTCTGTGTCAGTGAACTATAAGAGAATGTATGGGGTTTTCCAATACAACATTTTCAATAGAAATATTCGAATAAAATTTACCTTTCTTACATGTTGTTTTTGTGTGTCCTTTGGGGATGTCTATATCGAGTTTTGGTAATTTTCGCCCCCTTTCAAATCCCTATTGATTTGATAACGTTGGTGGCACTGATCTCGGTCGACGACGACGACGATAACGAAATTGAAAAATATTATGCTAATGTACCACAGGGTTCGTGCTGAGATATGAATTTAAAATTCCAGAAGAATTCAAAGAGTATTCAAGGACCCAAAAAGGTTTTTTTTTTACTAACGGTTTTCCTGAAATAATAGGACATCCCCTTCCCTCACTTACATGTAAAAGCCAAAAAAGTGAATTTCTATTTTTCCCATCCCATTCAAGTCCCTTACGTTTTTTTGTTAAAATTATAAATTCAAGGAGTTTTCAAGGAGTTTTCAAGGAGTTTGGGCAGAATTTCTAAAATTCAAGGGCCCTTGAAAACGTAAATGAAAGTCAAGGAGTTTTCAAGGAGTTTAAGGAGAAGCACGAACCCTGATACCTATACAATCAACACGAATCGTTTCACGTAAAATCTTTTAATAATTAACAGTGCTCATTGATAATTTGTATTATGAACTAAAAGTGGCCAAAATTGTTTTGAGAGTGCTCTTCTCTAACCATGCTTGCCGACCACTAACGATAAGTTGAACTATCTAGCCTAGATCCATCTTATAGGGCAGTGTTATTTCATCGATGCCAATGTCATCTTGGTTGGCGATTCGACGGAGTGATTTCTTGCACATATCATTGAGAAGGTCTGAGTTGATGCTGTCCAGGAATCGACTACAAATCTGTAAACAAACAGTAACGATTAGTATGTTTTGTGAAAAGACATTTTGAAAGTACTATTACAGTGGTAACTCCTGCAGCAATGCAATTTCTCTATTGCGCACAATGTCTCAATGCCAAGTGATGAAACAGATAAAAAAAAGATCAAAAACAAAGTTCTATAATAAACTGATGATCTAGTCTTGTCAAACAACTTAACAAATTTACAATGGCTTTCCATGGTATGGACTTTTATTTACCAACATTTTACGTCACACTTGTCAAAATGTTTATGGACTAACGAAGCGTACCGAGTGGGTCTATAACTAACTTTGAGCACGTGTTAACGAGGAAATTTCTCGTCGAACTGGCTTGAGCGCGCGCACAAATCAAAACGATGACGCAAATCGTTGGTATGAACTCTTGTTTACCACAGTTCTCGACCAATCAGAAAGAGAGACTGATTGATTGTAGTAAAAAAATAATAATTGATCGTCTCCCTTTGCTTTTTAAAGCTGTCTTGTCATTTGACTTCGGTCTCCTCCAATTCCAGAACAGCACCGTTCTGGTCCCACGATAGAATGAGCAGAGTTTGCGAAGGGGGAGGGAGAGGGGGAGGGGGTTATCGCTTTCAACTGTCCCTAACCTGCAGCGTGTCATCGCCATAGCTCAGTTTCAGTAAAGAAGCCAATGCGGCCTCTGACGCAGCCTTGACAGCACTGTTCTTGTCCTTAGCTGAACCAATCAATGCAGGAACCAAAGTCTTGAGTGTCGTTGTATCAAAAGCTTCGTCACTGGAATCAGAGGAAAACTTGACGGCTGATGCTGCTAGGTTTCGTACCTCTAATGAACCGCTTTTAATGTTCTAAAAGTGAGAAATATCCTTTAAATTGAAAGTCCTTTTGGAGCTTTGACCACAGAATGATATTTACTATGAAATACGTGCTTTACCTGAGCTAAAGTCTGCACAGCCTGAACTGAAGGCTGCTTGGATTGCTTTTTAGACTGCGACAGAAGGAATCCCAGAGAGCGCACGCCAAAACTTCCAATGGGTATCTACGACATATAGTAGCACGGTTAAGCGGTTTTGTCCTCTAAACATGTACATATGATTATCTTTACATCTCCCAAAACTACCAACCCGGGCTTCCTTAGTAACCATGGGAGGAGATGACAGAGATTACTTACCCTGTCTGTTGATGCGTGGGAAATGGCGCTATCAGTGATGACATCATACAGTCCACAAGCCATGACTTTATCTGGAGCATCGTGCAATACCGCTGACAGAGCTATGGCGTGACCGTGGCGCAAGGTCCAGTCAATTGTAGGGTCATTAACTAGAAATAGATAAAGCATGTAGATACTTAAGACGTATATATGATCAACTGTTATTACTCTGGGTGTGGCTATCAGAACAGAATAGGAATAGATGCTGGTTTTGTTTCTGAAAATTCATTCAATAGAATTGCCTGGAAATGGGACAAACTATGAGAATGTAAAGTAATGTTTTTGTAATAACTAAGATGATGACAATATTGTACCTGTCAGATGATCATTAATAAGACTTTCAAGTTCGTCATCAGGCAGTATAACAGCTAGAGACCCTATACATACACCAGTGGCTACTCGTATGTTATTCTACAAAACAACCAAATGATTTCAATAAAGCATGTAGGAAACACCGTCTCGTGGTCTGGAAAAACATGATGGGATAAAGTTGGGATTAACATTGAGGCTCAGCAAAATTTACAGCACAGTATACCTCTCCATGCCCCAGTAAAGTTAACAATGTGGTAGTTAGAGTCTTGCGCACAGCATCGCCAATTTTCTTTCCTGCACCTGAGATCACTCCTCTCAAAGCTTGCAACAACGTTTCTCTGAAAAACAAATCACAAGTCAGCGACAAGAAAGGACATATATAGCGTCTTTGACTTGCCCCGTTTCGTGGAAGAAGTCTTCTGGGGGTGGGAGCGAGCGAGCGACGCCCAGCCTCGCCTCTCTGTGGGCCCTTCTGTGTCCCCTTTCCATATTAATCTCCAATAGCGTGGTCAGTCCATCTGTTACCCTCCCCTCTAAAGTTTTATTACACCACAATAAAAGCATTCAAAGTTCGCTTTCATTGAATTGTAGAAATAATACTCACTTGATGGCAATGTCCTCGTTGTTTTTCACGCCATTTTGTAATTCAGTGAAGAGTGGGTCGACACGAGTGTGTAGAACTACTAGTTTATGCAAAGCACTTGCAGCCTTTAGTCGTACAATTTTGGTGGGGTCATTGAGAGCCTTAACGAACGTGGTTTGTAGCTGAGGTAAGAATGGCTTTAGCAGAACACCAACCTAGAATGAAGGTATAAACGAAAATTTAACAATCGAATGAAAGGTAAAGTGAATGGCATAAAGTAACGAATAAATGAATGAAAGATAAAAAGAACGACTGTCAAATGAAAGGGAGATCAAATTAACACATGAATAAACCAGCGAATAAAAGTACAAATGAATGAAATAACGAACGAACGAACAAAATGATAAAGTTCACCTACCTAACTAAATTATTTAGATATTGGAAAAGAAATTACTATGCCTAACTCAAGGGAAAGCCTCAAAAGTTTCACCTACCTTGCCTAGCAACAAGCCCAGTGTTTCCAACACTGCCACTTTAACATTCCAACTGAACCGATCACCAAGGATACGAATCAGAGGTCCAGTTATGTGAACAACAGAAGGCTTGAGTGCTGCTGCACTAGTTAAGTTAATGACCTCACCCAAGCCGTACGCTGCCTGTTCTTTAAGCTCTGGTGTACCGTTAAGAATGCCTTCTCTGAATACTGGCAAAATGCACTTGATACCCTGTTATAATCAATAACAATCAGCGAGGGCAGGTATGGGAAGGGACGCTGAGTGGGAAAGAGGGTGGGACAATGAGACGGCAGATTCGGCAAGATGGAGAGAGTGAGACGAAGGGTGAGGCCGAAAAACAAGCCAGTCCCCTTCCCTCCCCTCTCTTTTTCAAAGCTGCGTGGGACCCGTTTCTCAAAAGATCCAATAGCTTTATGAGCTCGTTATCTCACCCGATAACGTTTACTGGTGTCAGCTATGACTTTACAGGCAATTTACAAATCCTCGTACGCTCCCATAATTTTTGCCAACATTAACGGGGCAATGAAGTTGTCGGGTCTTTTGAGAAACAGGCTCCTGGTTAGTATGCTAACATATTCGTACCTTTTGAGGTAAACAAAATCCTGGCAAATCATCACCCACTACTTCATCTTGTACATACTTGATGGCTTGACGCAATGGAGCGATGTACTGAACTTGTTCACTTGCATCGATTTTCTACAATAAACAATTAAAAACATAACCTATAAACATATGGCGATCAATTGTGTCAGTACAACGAATGTAGCACTTCATGTAAACGGGACCTTTTGTCCAAACGGGACCAATATTGTCATGTAAGATTAGCATTGCTCTACACTTTCTCTGCTCCGAAGCAACTGTGCACGTAGTGTAGGGGTACCACAGTGATCAATAGTAGGACCATCTGTATTGCCCGGAACAGTGTCAACAGTCTTGGGCGTTTTTGCTGGAATCCTCTGGAAACGTACGCGCGCTAATTTACGCGTGTGTGTAAAGAGTATTTACAGTTGTTCTTACGCAACGTACGTGAAACGCTAGCGTGATATAGTACAACAAACATACAACAAACATACCACAGAAATAGTATAATACGAACTTTTGCGGGATAATCACACACGAAAGCCTCAAGAATAGCATGCCACAGAAATGATGTAACGTGTAAGTTACGCACACTGTGTGGAACGCTAGTCCGACTTAGAGAGCACAACTAACCGCGAAAATATTACGCTTAAATTACGCTGTAAAACGCTAGACTTACCGAGATAATGGCGTTCAAAGTATTCCAGCCGTTGACCACGACATCAGTGTCATCGTCGTTTAACAAATGAGTAACACAGCGAAACAGGGTCGGGATGTACATGGAGTAGTCTGTGGCTGTTTCGTTACAGAAAGTATACAACAGAATGATGGCAGCCTAAAATTGAACCACAAACATATATTCAGAACCACAAACATATGTTCAGCAAGAATATCATCAGCAATAAAAACGTAATGTTTTAACCGTACACCTCTCAATCGGGTTTAGTTTAGGTTCGATCCAAGCCAGAGTTATACGTGGATTGCAATGTAGTCCATGATTGCAATGTAGTCCATGATTGCAATGTAGTCCATACTCGAAATCGTGTTCTTTTTACTACAAAGTGAAATGTGTAGGTCGAGACTGATTACCGTCCCGTAAAGAAGTGTCAATTGCAAAACGTTCTCACTATACAAACAACTGATCATCAAACATTAATACCTTTCTCATGGTAGGTTTTTTGTTCTTGGTCACTTCCATCAATTCTTCGATAACAGTTTTGACTCCAGCATCACTCTCTACTGACAGGACAAGCTTCTTGGCGGCTTCCAGTTCCTTGGGGAAAAACGACAATTTTATTGGTTAAATACCAACTGACTAACTTACTGACTGTGGGTGGGTTTACATGGCCAATTTTGTCATAGACCGTGTTCGTCATGGGACGACTTTCATGTCGTCCTAGTTAAAATAGACTAAGTAAATGTAAATGCACCCTGCGGCGGACAGACAGACAAACAGGCAGAATGAATGAATGAAAACTTTTATTTAAACACGGAATTTCATCAAATAACAATTTGCTTTCTATAAAAGCCGTTATGTATACACTAAGTAATAAAATTATGAACTGTATAACTATTATAACAGACAGACAGACAGACAGACAGACATGAAATATACCTCTTGTTCGTTGTCAGAATCCATAGACTGTTGCATGGCGTTAAGCAGGGCTGGTAAGATCCTGGACAAGTGGTTTGTCAAAGCATCACCAGCCACTGATGACAGAATGGCTAACGCACGTGAATTAACAGGAGGGGCGATGAGCTGAAATAAAATAGAGGTTTTGAAAGGATTTCTAAGGAAATGATTACTAAAAATAATAGAACAATAATCTCGAACTCACAAGTGCCAAATTATACGAGACAGCGGGCAGTCAGGCTAAATAAAAATCATTACCTAAAAATCTGATTATGGGAAGGGGATCTGTATTCGAGTTAAGCCGGCGATACACGCTGCAATTTTTCCTCGCGCTGGCAATGCAATTTTAGATTTTGTTGCAGAGAAAAATTGCAGCGTCTATCATCACTCTGCAACATTCAGTACGAGCGTGCAATGTTGCAGAGAAAAGTTCAAACTTTTGAACTTTCTGCAACATTTTTTTTGTTGCGAGACTTCGTTGCCGCCTGTGTTGCCAGACATGATACACTCTGCAATTTCGCTCTCCCAACAAAATCTCTAAAATGAAGCGCGAGAGAAAATTGCAGCGTGTATCACAAGCTTTAGTGGAAGTCAAAATTGCGGCCCTTTTTCAAGATATCAGGGTTTGACATAGTGGGGTTCAAGTATATCTTTACCTTTGGTACAAGGTAAGGCAGGGTTCGACATAGTGGGGTTCAAGTATATCTTTACCTTTGGTACAAGGAAAGGCAGAACTACACGACTGTTGACTTGCATGACTTGTCTTAAACCATCTAAAGCGTACTCACTCAGTGATGGGTCGTCCTGAAAACATAAATCATCATCACCAGTCATCATCATGCATGTCCATTATGGTGATTATCAATATCATCATCATCATCATCATTATACCAAATCAGTGCATTCAATACCTCCAGGGGGAACAATTTCAAACGAAAATTCCTGACCGCTACTGGTCTAAATAAAGCCAACATCTCACTTCCAAGACCCTAACTGGTATATTGAAGATGTAACAAAAGAGAAAGCAAGGGGAGCTAGGGTGGCCGAGTGGTTAGCCTCTCACCGCTGCGGTCCCTGGTTCGATTCCCGCGGGATGGGGCACTTCATGTGAGTTGAGTTTGTTAGTTCGTTCTCTCCCTTGCTTCGAGGGTTTTTCTCCAGGTCCTTCGGTTTTCCTCCCTCCATCAAAAACGAACTGGTGAGTCGAATGATTATTTGCAAAATATCCAAGGTAGAGGTAGTGTGTGTGAGAGTATAGTGTCCCCAAATTAGTGCGCGAGCGCTATAAGACTAGGATACTTAAATAAACAGTTATTATTATTATTTTAATTACCATTTTATAAAGAAGATCAGGTAAGATGTCATCCAAGGCCTTAACCCCAATAGTGGAATACAAGTTATCAAAGGTTTTAGCAGCAGCACGACGAACATCGGGTAGCTCATCACACAGAGCACGACGGACAGTAGGTACTAACGAATCCACATATTGTGTTACTTGTTCTCTACTTGTAGAACTTATGATCTCACTTAAACCAACACAGACTCCTTGACGTTCGTTGCTCTTTTTGCTATTCAGTCCTTTCTCCAGGATTGGGATGATCTCGGGAAGAACTCGTTCGCCAAGCTTACGAACAAGATCACCCAAAGTTCTTGCAGCAACCTGAACGATAAGAACACAATAGTTTAAAGATTGGACGTCCTAGCTTTACGTTTTTATGAACTCTAATGTAAGGGAGGGTTCAACACAGGAAGCCCACAACAAGGGAAAAAACCTGCTACACGACCTGGAAAATGGCGGGAAAATCCGACGCGCGACGGGCTTTTTACTCCAAAGAAAAAACATTTTTCGTGCCAAAATGTAGGCTTACTCTTTGAATTTATTCTATCAAATAAACCATATCGTTGTCATTTTATTTGCAAAGAGACAATGGCAGCTTTATAGCCGAGAAACATTATTTCCAAAGTATGAACACATTGGCTATATTCCTGCTGAACACGTGCGGTATATTTGAAACTCGTCGGTTACCTGTCGTTTGTCGAAGCTCTTGCTCGCCAGACATCCGAGCAACAGCGAGAATAGCGTCGAGAGGATTTCGCGGAGTACTCGGGGAGTGTTCGGAACAATGACTTTCCATACGTGTAGAGCTGCTTGTCTGACCATTAGTGACACGTCTGATCTACCCATGTAAAGACCTGCTAGTACACGATTACGTCTTTCTTGACCAAGTGCATCGATTATTTTCTGTAGGCAAACAAATAAATTAGGAAAAATTAGACAGCATTCTTTAGGATTTTATACATAATAAAGGGCCATTATCGGAACGCGCTGCGTGATGTGACGTGTTGCCACGCTTTTGTTCTACGTTTGCGAGCCACTTGTACGCAATGAAACATTTTAATTGTTAACCATGCATTCGTCCCAGAGCTGGAAGTCGTTCGAAAACTCACTGAAAAGAGTGTTAAAACTAGCCCAAGTACGGGGCAATATGCCCCTTTTGGTTTTCGAAGGAGTCGTGGAGGAGTCTCAGTGTCGGTATATACTTTCCAGTGGTTTAAAACAAGGGTACGGTAAAATGGCCAGCAGCGTACGTCCGATACAAATCTGCAGACAATTTCTCCATTTAGATGTTTTGAAGCTTTGTAAATAAATGTCTTGAACGCACTGATGTCCAAATATACAAAAAATCATTCGATGAACTTTTTAAAACATTTCTTTCGCTACAACGTACATTTCGTTCATTACGCAAATTGATCTATCTTGAGTGGCGTCTGGGAACGAGTTTACTACGTTACTCGAATGAGTGAGTGAGCGACACCATTTGCATATCTGTTCCCCATAGTAACTCGCGGATTTGGAATCCACAAGTTAGAAAAACGAGTTACATTCGTATTGTCAATGTTTTACCTGGTTGGACGTTGAAGTTCCAAAGTTATCATCTTCATCTCCTTCAGTACTCATCTTACCCGTCACACCAGAGATCTTGTACAGCAGGTCGCCCAATAATTGAATGGAGCTGTGACGGATACGCCAGTTTTCATCGAACAAACCTTTCTCAAGCTCAGGTAGGAATAGTTCAATGGCTGTTTCTGCGTACATGCTGACGATACGCTGACCAGCACGGAGCGACGTATCACGTACGAATTCAACCTCATCAGCGAGACCCTAAGATAGCAAAGGCGTAACAGGGGTGAGAATAGGTAAAGCAATGAGCTTTTATCATGTAATTCCATAAGTCCCAGTACAGAAATATAATTACCATAGCTGGAAAGAGCACGTCAAAATTAGTAAAACTGTGAAGTTTGAATGAAGTAACTTTCAAGATATGAATTTTCCAAAATCGAAATTTTGTATGAAAACATTCGCTGGTAGGCAAGAGATGCCTACCAGCAAAGGTTTTCTTACAAATTCACACTTTTCAAAAATTCATATTCTCGCCAGTTTTGGATTTAATTCCTTGAAACTTCACTGTCTTGCTGATTTTAACATGCTCTTTCCAGCTACGGTAATTCTTTTTCTGTTTTACGAATATAAAAATACCTGATAAAAGCTCATTGTATTTAACATAGTATCTAAATGATTCGCAGATGTTAATTATTACAGTAAGGATATTTTGAAACAAGACGTTTTGGGTCAAGGTTCTCTGATAAGAAGACTCAAATCTTTGACCTTCTCTTCTCTTCTCTTAAATCTAAATCATAAGTTTTGAAGCCGTGTAAAAATTAATGATGATCTTGGATGGGAAAGTAGATACCTCTCCCTACTTTCAGGATAACGGGGATTGTCGATTGTCACGTGATGAAGACCAATGGTTTTGGTCGCAAACAACTTGTCGCTAAAATCAAGTTCTCGTCGCTAAAGTCAAGTGCTTCATCAGCGTTTCATTGTAAGTTATATTCAATCGACTAGATGACTGAAAACATTCATCCTTATAAAACTGTAGGGAATTGATAAAACGCTTTAAATACCTGTAGAATAGAAGGCAGGATGGGTCCTACATAAGGAGTAAATTCCTCTTTGAAGGTCGTTGGTAGGTAGATATACAACATCAGGTAGCCTTCCCGTACATGCGATGCTAATTCACTCTTCTCTGTGGTGGAGATGACTTCTGGCATGAGCTTCTCAAGTCTAGACTTACCAAGTCCACAGAGAACTTCACTAAGTCCTGTGAAATAACAAGAACATTTTAGTAGGATATAGTTATCCATTCATTAGTTCTACACCTCACTAACTATTTTATGATCACGAAACTTTAGCTCTTGATTTTGCAGTTGATTTCAAGTATGATGAAACAACTGAGATACATAAAAAACAGGGGAAAAGGTAACTTGACGCAAAGCCGAAGTATTCAATTTAAAAGAAAAAAGAAGACTTCACATTCTTTCCGTTCAAAAATGATCCAAAAATAACAGAAAAACCTTGGAATAAATCGTAACTTGAATAGTTAAAACCACTTGTAAAGACCTTTTAACTGACTTGTAAAGACCTTTTAACTGACTTGTAAAGACCTTTTAACTGACTTGTAAAGACCTTTTAACTGACTTGTAAAGACCTTTCAACTGACTTGTAAAGGCCTTTTAAGTGACATCAACTATTTGTCCATTTTATTGGCGGAAATCCCCAGTTCACGCTTCGCAGAGCGGCCATTATTTGCTTTTTTCGCGCCAAGTTGACTACAACTAACAGAATGCAATGCGTGCGTGACGTCACCATGCAAACGAGCTATTATCAGGAAGTCTGTATAAGGGGCTGTTCATTGTTGTACCTTGTGCAGCACCAGATCTATCAACGCTACTGTTCTCAGACGTCAACGTCTCCATCAACCATGGTAACAGGTCCTCAAAGTGGTCTTCACCCATTCCTTTGACAAGAGCACCCAAAGCACGAGCAGATACAGCTCGGACCTAAACACAAACGATTAGTTAGTGTGCATTTTTATGATGTCTATCTCAGTAGCAAGTGTGTGTTTTATAGTACCTCAGGCACTGGGTCTAGTAAGGATTGTTTTAGACCAGGTACAACAGCTGATAGGTATGGTAGTAAGTCCTGAAATAAAATAAAATACATTAAGATATTATAAACAAATGCAGAAAATATATAACATGCACAAACATGGAGACAGACGGACAAACGAAAACAGTAATAGTTTCTATTATGGCATGCCACGTATGAGAAACAAACAAACAAACCAACAAACAAAAGAAACAAAGTCACAGATAGAAACTTAGACAAGGTTGTTTATACGCAAACAAATAACGCCTACAAATAAAAAGGCACAGACAAGTGTAACAAACGCACAACCCAACCAACAAACAAACCAAGGCAGCTTGTCGAAGACGACTTTACGCTATAAAATGCAGTTCCACCTGACAATCACTAATTACAGACCATCAAACAAGCAACACGCTTATATACCTTTGCGTCTGTCAAAGCGTACATATTGCCGATAATCTGAGAAGCCATTTTCTTGGTTTCCGTAGAGCGTTCACCCAGTGCACGCTGTAAGACTGGCATAATGAGAGCAAGTGATGGCGCATCGATAAAGTGAACAAATGAGGTCTGTAGCAGGACTTGGAGACATGGAGCTGTTTTTGTTGATGGATCCATTAGTGCTTCTAGTAACACTGACGAAATGGCTAAAAGACAGGAAAATCTCAGTAAGACTTTGAGGAGGATACATACAAGGTCCATATATATGGGATACTTCAGTTAGAAATCAGGGCTGCTTACCATTTACCCGAAAAAAAACCGAAAATTACCTTCAGAAAAATGATATATGTTATTCTGATTGGAAAATCCGAAAAACTCGATACTGAGGTCACTTTTCCCGCTCTTTTCAGTTCTTCCGGTAAACGCGTGTACCATTTGTAGGAAGTCAAGTTTCCCGCTCTTTTTTACCATTTAACAAACTATGGTAAGCAACCCAGTCACCCCTGCATCTCGTTCTTATAGAAAACCAATAACAGTATAAAAATAACGTTTGCATGAAACACTCTCCAGATAGACACTAGAGTACAAGCACTAAAAGCGTGCAACATTTTGTCAATAGTGCCAAGAAAACAATAGAATTAGCATAAAATAACACTATTTAGTACTATCTATGCTGCACGCTTTTAGTATTTGTACTCTATATGAAAGCTATACCAATTCAGATGGCCCGTATCCTTTCTTAATATTATAAATAATATATATATAAATATTATGTGTAAATAATATAATATGGGTACAAATAAAATCATTGTATTGTATTGTATTGTACTGATATACCTTGAATTTCAGGATTTCTGATGACAGAGCCAATTTGTTTAAGAGCTTGAGCACCAGACTTTTGAACCTTCAAGTGAGAATCTGTGAGAACCTTACAGAGCTGGGGTACAATACTTGGTAGACAAGATGAGAGCTGTTTAGGTGCACAGTAAGCCATCGCACCAAGTAACTCCACACTTCCTGTACAACACAGATAACAAAATCGTTAGTTTGGATAATCAAATAAAAGAACATAGAACAGATTAACATGTCAATATCCCTTTACAGAAATTATTTTTCATAAAATTCAAATAAAATATAATATAATAAAAAACACAGAACAAAACAAAAATAAAATAAAATAATCTTTTCTGCAGATCTACGTACCGTTCTTTTTCTGCTACCACTCACTCACTACCTCTACAAAAAATATTTTATCGATACAACGCTCAACTCCCATGTTAAACGGGAAATGACTCCTCCACAACCCAATTTGCAGCCAAAGCAAATTAGAGCTCTACTGAGCTATATTTTAGCTAAGAATAGAGGGAACAGAGTCAAAAAGGAAATACTGGGTCGTGTCTTAGAATGTCTCGATCATCCAATCCCATTAGTTAGCTGAACACTGAACAGCCTATCTTGTTACTAGCTTTGATATGCGAAGACAAAGAATAACGTACCAGATTTTGTTCTCCATGAGTCTTCGTTCAATGCTGCTAGTAGAGATGGCAGGACGAGCTTGACACCATGTGCGCTGAGGTGCTTCATGACAGCACGTGCTGTGTCATCAGTTGCCTAAAACAAGTACATTAGTAATTAGAACATCCCTTGTACAGTAGCTGCTACTTCATGACTATCATCTGGCTTTATGTTTTTATCCAAGAGGTTTCATTATGTAGGGAGGGTAGGCAGCATGGTCTATAGTGGCGATCCTAGGTTCGAGTCCCTCTTGTGCCACTAGCTGAGGTTGATGATTCATCTGGGTTCACCTAGGTAATCTTTAACTCTCTTTCCATGCTTGTAAATAGCTATAGCCAGCTGGTTCACCTCCTTACCGAACTTTATGTTCTATTATTCAATTTCATTAATTTGAGTTACTCCACTGTAAAGCGCAAGTATGCCATTCAGTGGTTATTGGGATATACTTACTTCTCTGACATACTGGTTTCCATCACCAAAGCAAAGCAGTAAGTGTGGCAGCAAGTGGACAACATAAGGTTCAAAAAGCCTTCCAAGCATGGTACATAGCATCTCAAAAGCGAATAAAGCACCTGATATGCGAGATAAAAACAATCCAATATCATTTATTAACATCATCATCAATTATCACCATTATTATCATTGCTATTGGGGAGGCTACCCATCTTGGCAGAAGTTACCTTTGCCAAACTGGGTAGAGGAAGGTCCTTTGTGTTGCTTATTATCAAACATCATCATCATCATCATCATCAGTCTAATCATACTACCATCACTGTCATACAATAACCATTCTAAACCACATATTCCTAAAGGATGATTCCACGTACCTTCTCTATGCCTGTAATTCTTCTTGTTCTGAATGGCATCCTGTAGTCTGTTCATGATATTGAGTTGCTTTAAGTACAGGATACCAAGTCCTTTGACGAGTCCTGCTAAACCATAGGCTGCTCCTCGACGTTCACCATAAACAGTTGACTCTAACAACTACACAAACAAATAATGAAACACGAAATAATTTACATACTACAAGGAAAATTACATTGTACATTGGAACCTCTCGGTATGGACGCCTCTATAATACGAACACCTCAATATTATGGACAGATCTTTTGGTCCCGGCGAAATCTTCATATGTTCTTTTTATAAAAAACCTCTATATCACGGACTCTCTCTATTTCGGACAACGGATATCTAATCTCGGCTCCAGATGGCAAAATTCATACAAGTTCTACCTCTTTATTTCAGACAATGTGCACTTGCACTACAGACTCAATATAATGATAATAAGCTAAACTACACCCACCTGACTAAGAAGCTTTTCAACATATTCTGGTGCTTCGGATTTGATGGCAGGAACCAGTGGTGGCAGACAGTTTGCAACAGCTTGCTGGACCTATTAATATCATAGCAATGTTCAATATTTAGCAGTGCGAGTAATAAATATAGGTTATTGATCGACTAACCAGCTAATACAGCTGTGTATTTTTACGCGTCACGCTAAAGGCGAGCCAAAATGCAAGTGACAAGTAAAAATTCAGAGCTGTATTCCCTGGTTAATCGACCAATAACATATTTATTATACAATTCTGCAAAACTCAATACAAATGATGTCGTTTTTATTGCCACTTTTGACTTTGATTAGCGCGCGGCTTTGCACCGGGAAGCCATTCAAATGTTACTAACCTAATACGGTCTCATATTTTTCGCATTCTTGTGCATATTACGTGCGTTCTTTTGAGAATTGTATAATAAATCACTGTTGTAGCACAATGAACTCACTTGTTGTGATGGTGTTGAGAGAGCACCCATCAACTTTGTTACAATTGGTTTTACCTGTGAAGGGAAAGCAGTAAATGTTACATAAAATTCTGAGCTGTAAGGTAAGGCTATTGTTGTACAGTTGCTTCTGCTGAGGAAACACCCTTAGGGAGTTGGAATCAGACATTCTGTCAGTCTACATTTGACAGTATAGTGCATTTTGGTTGGGATAAGGCGGTGTCAGCTTTAGACACCCCCTCCCTTTCCCCTATCCACTCCTAGAGGGCCTCTATGCAGTCTTTAGAGGCATCTACCTTAAGCCTAAGGAGTGGAACAGCGTCGGATCCAGGAAGTTTTGAAAGGGGGGTCCAAATGTATATTTTATACAAAATTCATCTCAAACCTGTGGCAAAACTAAATTCTAGGATAAAACAATCAAATGAACTTCAGGTATGACAGTGGGTACAAAACCCCCAAACCCTCCCCCTGGATCCACCACTGGCAAGCAACATACGCAGACTCAGTAATGTACTGCTCATTGTCTTCTCTCACAAAATACATCGGGGTATGTTAGACTAAATTTAAGTGTGCTGTTACCTTTGGGTCTTCTTTGTCAAGATGTCTGGCTAATGAACCCATTAGAATAATGACTGACTGTCTTATTTTGTCATGTGCACTTGAGTCGGGAGCAAGGTCCAGGAATTCTTCAAACACTGGTAGCAGCGTGGTGATATTGTCCTATAAAAGGAAACACTCAAAACGTTATTAATAACATTATGCAACAAAAAATATATCTCCATTGGTAACAAAGGTGTGTTGTACTGTACCTTTCCATGGTCAGTAATAACTTGCAATGCAGCATCAAGCATGTGTTTACGAACTTCCTCATTCCGGTCACCAAGTCCAGTTGGTACAAAGAAACTAAACAATGGAGCAATCTGCAGATAATAATAATTATTATTAATCATAATCACTACACTAAATATGAGAACCATGTTGAGTTATATTGTGTGTCTGGATTTCAATGCAGACAGCTTTAGAGCACTGGCTTCAATTGTTACTCTCACCATTCTCATCAACATGTTCACTATTACTGATAATTTATAGTTGACAGTGAGCTTTTTTAAGGCAGAAACCCTCAGAATGAGGTCTTACTGTCCACATTTGGGAGCTGGGCCCTGTTTCTCTAAAGACTCAATAACCTTACAGGGCTGTTAATTTACAGGAAAAATTACAGTTGTGCATGAGCACTTGTAAACTTGCCCGTAATACCACAGCAATTGCAAATAATGCACACCTCAAGAAACACTCAAAACTTTATTGGGCAAGTTAACAGACAAATAAAAGTATCAGCTAGATCCTTTGAGAAACAGGCCCATGACTGTCATCAAGAGAGTTCACTTTCACAGAATAACAGGGCCCAGGTAAAGGCATTGGTCTGAGAGAAGTGTCCACCTTAGAGTAGTGTTCACATCCTAATCTTGTCATTCTTACCTGGTCTTCATCATAACAGAGTGATAGTTTACCCAAGGCTTGAGCAACTCCTGATCTTGCTGTCCAAGGGTCTACAAATGGTGCAGAAATCACTTGACCAAGCTCATTCATAAGTGGTGGAGGTATCTGAAATCAAAGAGAATATCAATATATATTGCTATATACAGATTACTTAGATTCAATCATTTGGAATGCTACATCATACTTTGATGTTTTGAATTGGGAGGCCATGTGCTATGATGTGCTGTTATGTACAGTAATAACAAGGTGATAGATTAGCATACAGGTGTATGCAGTGCTGTGGTATGCTTTGTAGGTTTGCTGGGCTGCAATAAGCTGCTAACAGTGTTGAAGTGCTGGGCAATACATGCACACTTGTCATATTTCAAAAATGTTGTCAAAGTGAAGAACAACAAGCTTCAAGTCCAAACTGTACCTTAGTTTTGTCACTATAATTTATTGAAACCAGACATATTTTCTATTACATAGAAATAAGCTTGCAAGTTATTTAATTAGTTCTATAGAAATGCAACTGCCATATTTTGAAATTCCAACAAACCTTGAGTTTAGATTCATACAAATCAAAGAGTTGTTTCATGATTATGACAGTCACAGATGAGTGTTCAGAAACAGCCTCCCTTAGAGCAGAACCAGCAGCTTGACGTATGACATCAACATCATGTACAACATCTTCAAGAAGTATACTACATAGTGACTCGGGTACTGTTAGGTGAGCATCTTCCCATAAACTATGGAAATAGAAATAAGGAGATGGTTAGAGAATGGATGGGTGAATGGGATAGGTGGGATGAATGTTACAGATAAATTTGATGTGACAGATGAAATAGATGGAATGGAATGGACAGGAAGAATGGGATAGATTGGGTGGGAAAATGAATGAATGGAAGGGACAGATAAAATGGATTGGACTTCATAGGATGGACTTCAGGAATAAATTAAAAGGGATTGATGAGACAGGTGGGATGGATGGATGGAAGGATGGATGGAACAGAAAAGGAAAGGGAAGGAAAGAAATTAGTAAAGAAAAGAAAAGAAAAGAAAAATAGAAGAAAAGAAAAGAAAAGAAAAAAAAAACAGAACAGAACAGAATCTTTAAACATGCAAAATTCTATCTATCTATTTATCAATGGGATAGATGGATGAACAAGATTTCAAGAATGAAAAGGATAAAATATGCACATATATTACCTTTCTCCAAGGGCTGCATTTTCTTTGTCAGGGTCAAATTTAGCCACCCACAGCCTACGTAGGACATTTGCTGCAATATCTGTCTCTTCGTCAGGTTGAGGCAGGACAAATGTCAAGTGTTGGAGGCCTTTTAGAACAGAAAACCTTAAGACTGATGCTGGAGATTCAAGTCCCTTGAGAAGTACTTCTAGTTCATCAGGTTCTACTACAGAGCAGCCTTCTTCACCACTCATGGATTTACAAAGTTCAACCAGACAGAAAGATGCCAGTTGCTGGTAAAAATAAAACAAACTTTTTAATAACATTAATTTTACTTGTAAATGAATTTCCTGATTGGTGTATGAAACTGGTGTATGTCATGCATGTACATGCAAATTCTACTGGACTTGTGTGCCCCCTGATGTGAACATTATAGGGGCATTAGGGGGCCTGCACTAACCTGAAGTCTTGAGCCTTTAATAGTATCAGAACTTGTTGAGATGATTTCATTGAACAGGATAAGCATGGCTTTTCTTGGCAACAATTCTGGTCCACTCTAAATCAAGAGCAATCATGTCCAAAAGCACAGACACATTTACAAATATTATTCTATATCTTATAACTGGCTTGTAATTTTTTTATCTCACATTCCTATGATTCAATGTTAGAAAGCAATAGGAACACCACAATCTTTGTGTGGCCTAGGTTCATCATAATGGAAGTTCAGCTGTACATGTCACTGGTTCATGTCATACAAGCGTCAATAACTCAATGTGCTAGCTTTCTAAAGTGAAAGGCTAGTGTTGGTTCCTGTCTCAAAGAAAGTTCCTTCAACTTATTTATGATCAACAAACCTCATCTAGCTCTTCATCTGATTGGCTCCTCAACTGACAATGGTAAGAAATAACTTGTAATGCCTTCAGTCTGAGATCTTCATCCTTTTTAACTGCTTGACCACCAGATTTAAGGATGCAATTTAACAAAGAAAAGCAGTACAGGAAGCTTGGTGCAGTGAGAGGCAGTTTGGAGTCATCATTATTGGGTGTGGTCAAATCATGTAGTCCATTGACTGCACACTTGACAGCTGATTGTATATCTTCCTGAGACCATGTATTGTCAAGTTGGCATTGTGGTTTTAGAAGTCGTAATGTTACTTGTGCAACAACCATTCCTAGCATATCAACAATCATGTAGTTAATAATAAATTAGAGCAGTTTACGCAAACTAGAAGCACTCAGAACAACATGCTACATAAAATACTCCACCTACCAATATTACTCTTGTCTTCAGCAAAAACACATTTCCTGAGAGCCAGAATCTCAGGAATAACAAGGGGTGCAGCCAAGGGTGACTTGAGCAAAGATAAGAGTACAGGAAGCACTGATGGGATAAACCTCCTCATGGCTGTCTGGTTAGATTCAGTGGCTTTGTACAAAAGAGTCACTAGGTTGGTCAATTCTTGTCGTAACTGAAAAAAGAATGTTGAAGAAATGAAAATGAAAGTAGGAAGGATGGAAGAAGGGGGAATCAGAAGAAAGGGAAGGAGGGATGGATGGATGGATGGATGGAAGGGAGGAAGGAAGGAAGGAAGGAAGGAAGGAAGGAAGGGAGGGAGGGAGGAAGGGAGGAAGGGAGGAAGGAAGGAAGGAAGGAAGGAAGGAAGGAAGGAAGGAAGGAAGGAAGGAAGGAAGGAAGGAAGGAAGGAAGGAAGGAAGGAAGGAAGGAAGGAAGGAACTAATGAACTAATGAAGAAAAGAAGGAAGGAACAAAGGAGCAAAGGAAGAAAGAATGGATGGATGGACAGATGGATGAATGGATGGAAGGAAGGGAAGAAGGAGGGAGGGAAGGAGGGAGGGAGGGAGGGGGGAGGAAAGGAAGGAAGGAAGGTAAGAAGCAAGCTAGCAAGGTAGCAAGCAGGGGGGGGGGAGAAAGGAAAAGAAACCTTTTTTGGAAGATCAAGACAAGACCACAAACCTCTTGTGTCTTCCTTCTAATTTCAGCTTCTGCTTTGAGTTGATTGTCATAGATTTCTCTGTCTTTTTCACTCAATTCATCCCTGAAGGACACAAGACCTGCCGCTTTCTTCTTTTTCTTGAGCTCCTGCCAGAAAATAATATAAAGAGCAACAATAGTTAACATTAAAAAAAAAAATTTTGATAATACTCCATGTACTGTCCCTACAGATCTAGATGCCTTTTGGCTAGTTCTAACCTAATCAAAGTCATTCATCTTCTGTCATTAAATTCATGTCAAATGGACAGCTCTCTAAGATGGACATCTAGCAGTGTCACAGAGGAGTTCATCATTCATTAATAATTACCTTTTCATACTCCATGGCCCATTTCTGGTCTTCATAGGAATAGGCCTTGGATTCCCTTTTCACATTTTGAAATTTTCTTTCTTCTGATTCTTTAAGACTGTCATCAGATTTGACAAAATTAATGATAAAATCAGTACACTCCACAACCAACAAAGACATTTTTCAAAGAAAAATAAGCAGCATCAATTATTTACACTTACCTTTTAAGGATTCTCTTGTCGTAAAGTTTGCCTTCTGGTGTTTCCATAATTCCTACATCATCTACTGTCACTTGGACAAACTTATCATCATCCAAACAAGTTGTTAGATGTGTTATAAGGGTAGGTAGAGATGACGGTGAGACTATGGCTAATATTGCTACAATGTTCTGAGGGACCTAATAATAATGATAATATTAATAAATATCAGACTTCATCATAATGCACAACCTTTATCAAATTTTAAATTTTCCTGTGCAAATTTCATATTTCAAACAAGGAGTTGTTTCTGATCAGATTAGAGATTATCCACTGAATTTGTCCATGTAAAAATGATCCATGTTGGAATACTTTGCATTTTATCTACATGTAATAGATATATAACAGCACCAACAATACATGTCGAGTCTATAGCAGTGGATCCAGGACTATCTTTCAGGAAGAGATGCTGTGTTATGGAAGTCAGAAACTATCCAGAAGGTGGTCAAAAGGATATTTTGGAAAAGCATCATTCTACATATAGAAGAAAAGGTCTAGACCCCAAGTTGTCTCAGGAGGGCCAGGGTGCACACTCCCCTGTACCCCTCCCCTAAATCTGCCCCTGGTCTACACTAGGCTTGAAAAAAATGGATCAAACACTAGATGTACCTCACTGACATTCTGCTTGCCAACTATCATCTCCATAATCTGAGGCTCAAACTTTTCAACAAAACCACTGATGTTCAATTTAAGTTCTGAGATAATTTGGGTCCACAAATCTTTCTTGTATGACACTAGTGAAATGAAGATAATCAACCTTTCAATAATTAGCCAGTAACAAAACGAGCAGGGGAATTGGACCAAGTTTCTTAGATACGAGTTAATTCGCAAACAGACTTCATAATAAGAAAGAACACATAAAAATAAGTAAGAATTGAAAATTTGATCATGTTTGAGCAAATGGAAATAGAATTATGATGTTTCAAAATTTTCTTAAAATACAGAGAATGTATGGTTTGGCTGGACGTTTTGGATGGACACCATACATTTCTTTGTAATTTTGACAGGGTTTGAATGCTCATAACATTGTTTCTATTAAGTCAAACTTCCCCAAACGTTGTCAGCAAACATGTTGTATGCTACTCTTTCATGTGATGGGGTATTTTTTTCTGGAACCTTAATGAGCTTTTATCAGGTATTTTTAAATTCGTAAAACAGAAAAAGAATTACCATAGATGGAAAGAGCATGTTAAAATTAGCAAGACAGTGAAGTTTGAAGGAATTAAATCCAAATCTCGCGAGAATATGAATTTTTGAAAAGTGTGAATTTGTAAGAAAACCTTTGCTGGTAGGCATCTCTTGCCTACCAGCGAATGTTTTCATACAAAATTTCGATTTTTGAAAATTCATATCTTCGTGAGTTTTAAACTTCCTTCATTCAAACTTCACAGTTTTACTAATTTTGACGTGCTCTTTCCAGCTATGGTAATTATATTTCTGTACTGTGACTTTTGGAATTACATGATAAAAGCTCATTGAGCTGGTTTTACAAACTTGGACCCAGTCCCTTGCTCTTTTTGTTACCGGCCAATAGAATAGAGCCACATTTCTGATGAATCAGATGGAAATTATTATATCATATATGTTTCCTGACAATTTACTACAATGTTTCGCTCTTCATCAAGGAGGAAAAATGAGCATTCTTCTATAACAGGCAATTCCTCTGGTCTCTGTTTCAAGAATTCAAATTATTTCAAATTCAGACTAATAAAGTTAAAATCAAGGCATGCTGACCAACAGTCTTTGCCTTCATATGTGGTGTGCCCCTAAGTCATGCAAAGCCATGCATTCTTGTGGATCATTGCAGATCCAAAGCTTGCTTGAGTACTGCAACTCAATGGCACTACCCACCATGAATCCTTGATATACATTGGTAGGTGAGTTAGTTTTCTTTCCACTAATAACATAAGTGTGACAGGTGCTTGGTGGTTGACTGTGAATAGAGCTGCCATGTTTACTGCCTTGTCACTAGGGACATGCTCATCCCTTGTGGAAGCACTATGGCCCCTAAGCTCAACCTTATCATTTCTAATGAGTTTAAATGAAACAGACACCTCTTGAGACAGAGAGCTAGCAAGGTATCGGTTAGAGTGAGAGGGAATCTACTTATTTTTGCAATAATATTGACCTACCTATTAAAGGGTGGTGACAGTATGGTATGATTGACAGGGCAATATTTTCACGGCTGGACTCCTCAAGGCTAGTATCACATTTATAAGGAATCAATGCAAAAGTATGAAGGACATTGCAAAGGACCTTGGCAGAAATAGATGAATCGGCATCAGGATTATCTACTCCATTTACATCACCATTTATTGCAGATTTAGGCTTGGATATCACCTAGGAAACACAAGTTTATCGATAAAGGATATCAGCAGATTATTGGTAGGGTGTAGCTGGATTATTGGTAAGGTGTCAATATGTTGTTAGTAAGGTATTGGTAGGTTGTTGGCAGTGTGTCAGTAGGTTGTTGGTACTGTGTTAGTAGGTTGTTGGTAAGGTGTCAGTAGTGGTTGGAGGAAGTTCAGTAGGGTGTTGGAGGGATGGTCAGTAGGGTGTTGGAGGGAGGTCAGTAGGGGTGCTTGGAGGAGGTCAGTTAGGGTGGTGGTGGGTTGTCAGTAGGGTGTATGGTGGGTGGTCAGTAGGATGTTTGGTGGGTTGTCAGTAGGGTGTTGGTGGGATTGTTGCTAGAAGGTGGGTGTTGGTTGGTGTTGTCAGTAGGGTGTTGGTGGGTTGTCAGTAGGGTGTTGGTGGGTTGTCAGTAGGGTGTTGGTGGGTTGTCATTAGGGTGTTGGTGGGTTGTCAGTAGGGTGTTGGTGGGTTGTCAGTAGGGTGTTGGTGGGTTGTCATTAGGGTGTTGGTGGGTTGTCATTAGGGTGTTTGGTAGGGTTGGCAGTAAGGGTGTTGGAGGTGTCATTAGGGTTGGTGGTGGTAGGGTTTTAGGGTGACATAGGGTGTTGGAAGGGTGTCATTAGGGTGTTGATACATGTAGGGTGTTAGTAGGTTGTTGGTTGGGTGTCAGTGGGGTGTTGGTAGGGTGTCAATAAGTTATTCACAGAAATAGGTTGTTGGCAATGTGCTATCATTTTAGGACCAGAACCAGTTGTAGGATTGAACAGCTTAGTGTATTTTACCTGCTGCCCAGACAAAAGAGAAGCGAATTCTGCCAAAAGAGAAGCCTGGTGGTCAAGTGATCCACTGCCAGCAGAAACACAAAGTTTTTGAAGAAACACCTTGGTGTCTTGATACAGCTTTTGATTCTTGTTGGTCATCAAAAACAAAATAGCTTTATACCAAGGCCTATATTATAATACAAGAAAATATTATTACTTAACAGCAAACTTAATTATACAGACAGTTATTGGTATTGTATCTTACTGGCTGTTGGTCTTGTTTAAACGTTGAGAGTGGCTGATAAATAAGGTTTCAATGGTAGAAAGAAGTGCTTGCAAAGCTGAAATGAAATAACATTAACATACTTAGAGATGTGATCTCATTCTTTTTCATCTCCATCCATTCACTCATTCATTTATTCATCCATTTCCTAATTGACATCCATTTGCATTAATTTCATTCAGTTATTCATTAAATCACTCAATTATCTTGCCCACTCATTACCTCGTTGATGCTCATTTCATGACCAAAATTTGACCAAAATCTGAGCTGTACAAAACAAATTGATCTAAATAAAGTACCTTCACAAGAAGCAGTAGTGAGAAATTTTTCAGACACAAAGACAGTTTTCTTGGTGTCCAGAAAGTTATTCCAGAATGACCCAAGCTTGGCCTCTGTGAACATAAGAGTTTTGACGTAAATTCAATTCATACTGTTAAGATGAAATACTCAAACTAATTAGAGCTATACAAAATAGTCATGGAGCAGCATCTCCAACACTAGGTTTTGGTGACTCTTCTTACCAGCTTTGACATCTGCAAGTGAAAGTCTAACAAGAATTGATGAGGCGATAAGTCCTGCTGTGACAATTGCTGTTTGGTGTGGTTGGCTGACAGCTCGCTCTACTGCCTGGAAACAAAAATGTCACTATTAAGTCAACCGTGTCAGTGGTGTAGTAGTCTGAAAAGTATCATCAAGCAACCACTTTTGTTTTACAGCTTTCTTCAAAGGATGTGTTTATCATTCAGTGAAAATGTACCTGTAAAAGTTGTGGTAGAATCTCCATTCCTTGCAAGAGAGTGTTACCTGGAATTTACAAGTCAAACTTTAATACATAAAAGGCAGTTGTTAAATATTCTAATCAAGACAGAGGGTACATGTATATAAAATGATTCCAAAATGTTTTGGGTGATTTTTACCTTTCACAGCTACTGCCATACACTGAATGAAACTACTTTGTACAACTGCAGAGGACTTCTTGTTGTCCATTCCTTTCTGTTGAATATTATAAAATGAAATAGTAAAGTGTACATAGTTTACACTGAAGTATTAATAGGCAATGGGCATGATGTACATGACTGTGTAAATTAGAGTGCAATGTGTGCAGTGGGTAAGATAAATCTTGAGCAGATTTTGTATGACTGTGAAAACAGCACACCATGGTTATGACAGGAATTTTGAATGCACTTATAGACATCATGGCCCTGATACTGTCATAGCACAATGTTATCTGTTTCTTACTCACACAAAAATGCTCTAAAGAGTAGTAAACAAGTTATAAAGTACAGATGTCTACATACTATGGTAAAGAGTGCTCTAGCCAAGTGATACAATGCAGTCAAGGTATTAAATGTAGTGTGTATGGAAGCATATGATATAGAGAATAGCAGGTACTTTGTGTAGAGTGTATTAAGTATGCAAGTTTTACAGTGAAGTGTATAGAGTAAAGTGTACCTTAAATGCTTCAATCAATGGTTTAGGAATATCAGAACTGATGTGTCTACACCACAGTGTCATTACTGACAAAGCTGTTACCACTCCTGCTTCTTGAACTGAAAACAACATTGACAGAGACATTAGTTTTTTGTACAGATATCAATGGAACACTCGAAGATAAAATTAGTATCTCTGCGCGGGCATGTAATATCCTCTATGTACATTTATTAGATTATTGTTAGTTTGTTGGTAGGTTACCCGTACACATAATAGATATCAGTTACATGTATATGGATGCTGTTAAACCAAATTCCACTTTACCTTCTTGCTGCAGATAAGGAACCATTTTATCAATAATAATCTTGACAAGATTCTCCATAGATGCAGTGTTACCAATAGAATTGGCTTCAAGTTTACCAATGGCTTCAACCACAGAAATTCTGTCATTTAAGACAGTGAGCTTTCCTTCAGATCCTGAACAAAGATGTTAAGACTAATTAGGAACATTACAGAAAAAGCTACAGAAGTAGAACTAGATCCTAAAACTGCAACTGTTTCATGCAATCTTCCACATAAATGTTGCAGGGGTGGACATATGTTGCAACTGTGGTTTGTTTTACCTGAGAGAACACCAAACAAGTAGACAAGAAGTTCACTCATTTCATTGGGGTCACTACAGTGATCAGCAAGGTTCTGGATAATACTCAAGGCTTGCTGTCTATGGATGTCTTCCTTGGCTCTTAATTGACCTGTTTTTCATGAAAGTATTTTAATCTTAGGATATCTCTAAATCAATAAATCAAGCAGTCAGTGGATTGGTCAGTCAGTCAGTTTATCCATCAGTCAGGGTTTGGGTCACTGGGTTTGTCAGTCACTGAGTTTGTTGGTAAATCAGTTGTTTAGCCAGTCACTGGATCAGTGGGTCAGTAAACAATGGGTAGGTTGATTGGTTGGTGGGTGGGTTGGGGTATGGTGGGGCAATTGGTGGGATTGGGTTGGTCAGTTGGTGGATGGTGGATCAATGAGTCACTGAGTTAGTCAGTCAACAAAATATGGAACCATATTTACCTGTAATGTTCTTGCAAATATTGACAGCAAATTTAGATAAATCAATTGACAATGAAGAGATTAAATAACTGGCACCTATCAAAATAAACAGCAATTCAAGCACATTTATTATTAGCAGTCAAGAGGAATAATAATATTACTCATTCATAGTAGATACAAAATAAGTAAGCTTACATTCTAAGATAATCTCTGGACTTCTTAGCAAAGACTTCAAGAGTGCTGGTAAAACCAGTTCACTAAATTCTTCACGAGTTAGATGACAGAGGAACCCAGAGCATTGAGCCTGAAAGTAAAAATATCCAGTGACTATGATTTTGCATTAATATTCTGATTTGAATATATTTTTGTGGCCAAGCAAGAAATCCACTATCATGACCATAATTATTATATGACAAGTTCTTGTACTTGGCCACTAGAATGGTCTCTACAATACAATACAATACAATACATTTTATTTTGCAAACATTATTACATTACAGATTTCATTTTGACAGAATTACAATGGGTAGGTTTAGTTAAAAAAGTATGTGTTTTTTTTTTTATTTGTAATTTTGAGAGTTTTCTTTTTTGAATGCCTAGAGGCTAAATTAACTGCGGGTTTTCGTGTTAGCCACTAGTCATTTTATGTTGTAATTGTCACGAGCGAAGTATGATAAATGGATATCCTTATAATAATATAAATATATACGTACGTACATACAATTTACCTATAGTATAACTATAATTATTAATCATAGCATAATAATTATAGTTATAATAATAATATATCAAAATATAATTATTGGTATCAATAGAAAGTAGTTGTATTACTGAACAAGCAATTATTGTGTGTACTGTGCTTGCTGTCTCTGTAGCAAGACCGCCTTAATTTTCTTTTTGAATAAATGAGTGTTCTTAACTTCTTTTAGAGTGGTTGGAATTTCTTTCCATAGGTCAGAAGCTATAGCACTAATGGTTTGTTTTCCTAAGTTTGTTCTGAATTTTTTTTGGTAAAGATTTTGATTTGCAGCATACCTAGTGTTATATCTATGTTTATTTTTTGCAAAATCAAAGTAATCATCAAAAATAGATGGTAGCTGATTTGTTTGCCATAGGTGGATAAATTTTAAAGAATTCAATTTGAAAATATTTTGGACTGTTAACAGATCTAGGAGATTAGTACACAGTTTGGATATTTTAAAGTTTTCTCCTGGTATCTGAGCTCTCCAATGCTCATGCAGCTAATATGAACTAGATACTAATTAAATGTACATTTATGGACATATATTTATATTCCTGACATACCAATAAGAGTGTTGATATCTTGGTTTTACTCATAACAACATTTTTGACATAAACATCTATCAAGGGTTTCTGTTGAATACAAAAAAATATATTTATAACGTACCAATTAATTTTTATTAATTTGTAAGATATGAGTATTGCCTGTTACCTTAAATTTGGCAATGGCTGGGTAGTCTGCTTTACTTTTAGAACAATATGTAAATATTAGTCCAACCAAACTGAAAGAATACTGAAAACAGGCAGTTTTTAATTAGTTCTACCCTCTTTTAACCAAGTGTTATGGTAATTATAGAACACTAGAATACTGATCATGAATACTAGATTGTCATAGCAACCACGAAACACAAGCCTATCATAGACCTTGGAATAATAGGGTATCATGGAACCATGGAACAATACAGTACCATGGTAACCATGAAAATATTGAGTGTAATCACAATGGCCATGGAACAGTAGAGTGTCATGTTAGCCATGGAACAATAGGGTGTCATGGTAACCATGGAACAATAGTGTATCATGGTAACCAAGAACAATAGGGTGTCATGGTAACCATGGAACTATAGAGTATAATGGTAACCATGGAACAATAGTGTATCATGGTAACCAAGGAACAATAGGGTGTCATGGTAACCATGGAACTATAGGGTGTCATGGTAACCATGGAACAATTGACAACAGGGTATCATGGTAACCATAGACAAAAGGGTATCTTGTAACCATGGAACAATAGTGTGCCATGGTTACTATGGTGCCAAGGTAAGCATGGAACACTAATAATGTTGTCATGGTAAGCATGGAACACTATGTTGTCATGGTAACCATGAACACAATGTTGTCATGGTAACCAAGAACAATAGGGTGTCATGGTAACCATGGAACAATAGCGTATCATGGTAACTATCAAACTATAGAGTGTAATAGTAAACATGGAACAATAGGGTGTCATGGTAACCATGGAACAATAGAGTATCATGGTAACCAAAAACAAACTATAGAGTGTAATAGTAAACATGGAACAATAGGCTGTCATAGTAACCTTGACAACAGGGTATCATGGTAACCATAGACAAAAGAGTATCATTGTAACCATGGAACAATAGTGTGCCATGGTTACTATGGTGCCAAGGTAAGCATGGAACACTAATAATGTTGTCATGGTAAGCATGGAACACTATGTTGTCATGGTAACCATGAACACAATGTTGTCATGGTAACCAAGAACAATAGGGTGTCATGGTAACCATGGAACAATAGCGTATCATGGTAACTATCAAACTATAGAGTGTAATAGTAAACATGGAACAATAGGGTGTCATGGTAACCATGGAACAATAGAGTATCATGGTAACCAAAAACAAACTATAGAGTGTAATAGTAAACATGGAACAATAGGCTGTCATAGTAACCTTGACAACAGGGTATCATGGTAACCATAGACAAAAGAGTATCATTGTAACCATGGAACAATAGTGTGCCATGGTTACTATGGTACAAGAGTGCCAAGGTAAGCATGGAACACTGTTGTCATGGTAACCATGGAACACTATGTTGTCACGGTAAGCATGGAACAAGGTGTATCATGGCAAGAGCAGTGAAACAATATGGTGTAGTGGCAACACCAGAACAACAGGATGTCATGGTAACCATGGAACAAGGGTACCATGGTAACTATGAAAAAATAGGGTGTCATGATAACAAGTAGTAACCAATGAGTAGGAACAAGTAGTAACCAATGAACAGTAAGATGTTACGGTACCCAGGCAACAATAGGTATCATTGTAACTGACAAATGTACATAAATTGATAGGTATACCTCTGATGGCTGTAATTCATTTATTGCCTTGACATACTGGATAGTAATACCAGGAACCTATGTTGTTCAAAATAAAGAAGGAATAATATTAATAAATCATAACAATGGGCTAACAACAAGCTAACACATCAATACCAACCTTAGTCCATATTGCTAGTAGTTTAGTATTGACTACTTTACAGACAACTTTGTTGCCAGCAGACAGGACTCCATAAGTTGCTAAATACTGACATTCAACCAAACTCATCCATTCTGAGCCCTGACATTTCTCTACATCACCATAAACTGTTTTGACAAGAATACAGGACCACTTGAATGGGACTAGCAAACTACCACTTGTGTTAGGACTGATAAATAACAACAAAATACATTAAGTCACTATTATCTCAATGGCATTGCAAAAGAAGTTGCATTAACTATATTGCAAGGGGTGTTACGCAGTTCAACACCAAAAAGAGTTGCTGCAAGAACTGCAGTAACCTGCCTCACAATGGTCTTGCATGATTCAGGGTATGTTGTACACTGCAATGATCCATGCAACTTGTTTTACAATTTAGATCAGTGTAACATTCAGTGCAATAAGACTTTAACTGACATAAAAGAAACATATCGAACTAACCATATTTTTAAATAGACTGATTCTTACACATTTTTTCATAATATCATAGCTATTACAGTACCTGTGATAGTTCTTTTTGATGTAGTTCTCTAATTCCATAAATGAAGCACAAAAAGATTTGACAGCTGCAGTTCCTGTAAAGAAATGATTATTTTAGTTTTGAGATATTCTTAAAAGCCTAAAAGAATTCATTTCTGTATAATGCATTGCTCACCATGTTTTTCTGCAAGTGTTTGTACAACTCTTTCAAGTGCTTTTCTTGACCTGTTATCTCTGTTAAAATGTACATTGAATTGAAATTCATCATGGAAATATTAATCTAGAGCGATACAAATCATTCAACAGTGATCCAAATAATGTTTTCATCTGTGGTACCTGTAGTTGACATAGACATTAAAGAGTATCCTAAAGACCACTTTAACACAAGGTTCTGTGAAATCTGCAAGAAAACATTCCAAAGATATTCTATAATTCTATTCTATAATTTACTCAACTATTTCGGGCTTTTCATGATTGTTGAAACTTTAAGAACATGTAATGTGTCAGGGCAGACTGTCTTACCAGTAGACATCTAACCAGTATAAGATCATGACAACTTTTTACACCTGTCATTCAGGTTTCTCAAAGTTGACAGACTTGAATACAAAGACTGGTTACAGAAAATTCCATTGTTACAGGCTTAGCCACCCCTCTCCATCCCCCACTAACATGCAACATATTGTCATCCAACGAAGCTGGCTGGTTTCTGTTCTACACATCCCCTTTCCCCGCAATCAAGGGTAACACCGATCTACAGAGAGAAGCCGGTCACACAGGTGATACGTTCAAAATAGGATACGTGAAAACAGATTTTTATCAGCTGATTACACATAATTAGGGGTAGCAGTCCTCACATATTTTTTCTGCCTTAACAGGGGTGATAGATATATTCCTGTTCCTCCATAAAATATTGTTTGTGACCAAGTTCACTTACCATCTCTACCGATACAAGGCACGAGAACGTCCTCACACAAACTTATACGGTCTTTGGTTCGAGATGTACTAAGCTTTAAAGCACATTTCTTTATAATTTCAGCGACCTTTAAGAATGTGAAATGAAAGAGAAGTGACGAATAATCCATCATACAGCATACGAGAGTTTTTCACTCTATTATTGAAGATGAAATATTATTTTTCTATAAAATTTGTACTCACCTCGGCCGCCATCTTGGAATTTTAAGACACGCGTACTTATGAGCCTGCAGTAATTCATATCCGTTTACCAGCGGATTCGTGTATAGAGCCCAGTCCCACAATTTTACCTGTACCACAGGAAACCCGGTAATGAAAGTACAAACCAAATGTATCTTTAGCTTTCTTTTTACCTGTAATCTCGGTAATCCGAGGGGGGAAAACTTGGATCTCATTGAAACGTGATAGATGTGATAACAAATAAAACTGGTCTAAAAGAAGGGAAAAATATCAACCGGTCACCCTGTGTTGTTAATATTTCAAACAATCCATAGACAGTTGTTCTTTACTTACTTTGGGTCATTCATATTCGTCAAGTCCAAGTGATAGACTTAATTGCTTGGTATTTTAAAAAGGCACAACATTTTATTTTGCTTCAATCAATGACCTACCCCTCCCCTCCCTTCTGTTCTCACGATGTTCCATCCTCGTCCCCAGTGCCTGCGTACCACCATCAGAAACTCATTTTCAAAATGGCGGAAAAGTTTCGGTGGATTGACAAGCTGCCACAACATGCTTTATTTCAAACACTTTTGGAAGAGTTTGACGGAAAACTTACAGCCGATGATTCAAGGAACCTCATTGTAGAGAGAAATGGTGAAATATTCGTGTGGTCCCCGTCTAAGAATCGTGTTTTAACAACAAACTTGAAGAACTTGCTGTTCGAAAATGATCGCGCCAATAAATTTCAGGTGGGTCTGCAAATGGTTAATCCTATATTTTGTTGTTGTAATTGCTATTTAAACTTTACTATACCATAGAAACTTTACATTTAGGTAAAAGAACTTGAGTACTTCAAATGTTTATGGAAAAAATTGTGGCGACATTTCTCTTGTTGGGCTACCTGTGTGAACGTAAAGAACAAATCGCGCGTTTTTTCATATCATAAACTTCGTATAAATTTGTTTGAAAACGAAAAAAATATTAAAAAAATTATGAGCGAAAGGAAAAATGCTTTGTACACTACATGAATGTTCGAAAAAATCCAACAGAACACAACACTTTGAGGAAGTCTTCTATTTTTGACCTTTAATAAATTAATAATATAAGCTTAACTTATATTTTTATTTCTGTAAAATTGAAATCATTCCAGGCATTAATGTGTACTAGTCCACCTCTATACCAAGTTCACATGCTAAGATTCAGCCTTACTGGAAAATACTTAGCTCTTGTTGGTCATAGAGGAATTACAATCATAGAAATGCCACAACGCTGGGGAAAGTTTGCAGAATACCAAGGTGGAGCCAGCACTGTTAGTTGTAGGTAGGAATCTAGAATAAGCTTTGGATGTGGTGATTTATGCAGATTCTTCTGGTAAATAACCATGGATAGGTCTGGTTGCACAAAACGTTTGGATAGCGCTATCCTTTGGATATCCCTTATCCTACTGACAAAATTTATTGGATTTTTCAAATGCCATCAGTTTATTCATTGGATAAGATTTACCCAACAGATTATTAGTGCTATCCACATGCTTCATGCAACTGGGGACAAACTTGTGTCTTTATCGCTCCTCACATTGACATAATCAGTTGCTATTCAAGTGGTAACCAAAGATTGACTGGTTATGGTTTACAACATGACTTTTTAAGTACTCTGGGATTAGGTTTTATTTAGGGTTAGTATTAGGACTACTTAGTATCATTAAGACAACTAGAGCATATGAGTGGGAAACTGACTGTACCAGTTACAGTCAATGCACGGTAAGGTTACAGCAGGATTTTCGAATGTTTTTGTCAACATTACAGTACTGACACGGTCACGGTACGGTACAGTCAGTTTCCCACTCATACGAAAACTGCTCTAACCCTAAACCTAACCCTGAGGTACTTAAGGAAATTCATCCCTTAAACCACAATAGCCACATTCATGTTGTTTCAAAGGTATAGATTTTTATTGTATTTATTATTGTACATTTTTTAGAACTATTATCATAGATGAAAGGTTTTTCACAGTTCATACACACAGTATGGTCCTTGAAGTAAAATGGCATCCAGCAAGTTTATTAGATAGTCATTTGGTGGTTTTAACATCAGACAACACTTTAAGGTTGAGTATTTGACTTTGTTTTATACTGTTATTTGGTAATAATGAACAATTAATTTGCATTATACGGTAAGTGGTTAATATAAAGTGGTTGGTAAGTGGTTGATAAGTGGTTGGTAAGTGGTCAATAAGATAATGTTAGTACAATGCAATAGGTCAGTAAGGAAATGGTAAGATAACAGTAAGGTAAGTTGACAGTAAGTGGTCAATGAACCAAGTTACCAACCACTTACTGTATGGTGGAGATTGTTCACTATAACCGTGTTATTTGGTTAGTCAACAATAAAATTACACTGTTATAGATTACCACATTTGCTTTGAGTTGATCTTTTACTACTTTGATTGTTAAATGTTAACTACTGGTGGGATATTTACTTGTTATCAAAGAATCAGTAAGAGTGACTGGTCAGTATTGTACATGAGATCAAGCAGAAAAAAGGGGTCCTTACTATTCCATGACACTCAAATCTTAATTATATATAGACACTTTGAGCAGGCAAAGAAATCACTTCAAAGTCCTTACAAATGTTCATTATTTTTAGAATTTATAATATAATAAAACCTGAAAACCCAGAACAAGTTATAAACCTTGGAGATCCTTTTTCCAATGAAGTGAGCTACAGTAGAAGCAGATTGACATCTACTTCAGCATTTGCCATAGCCCTTGGTGAGACATCTGTGGCTTTTGACTTTGCACCTCCAGTAAAGAAATCAAGATTAAAAAGTCACAGAACAAGACAAGAGACTGTTGATTCAAATGCTATTTATCCAATGTTCATATTACGTGAAAATGCAGACGTGTACTATTTGGTGTTTGAACTTGGAAATAAAGGGTATGTCATGTATATTATGGGTTTTTCCCAACAATTACACACACTCATAAACTACAGTTTGTGCTGACATAAGTGAAATGATGTCAAATCAAATTCTTCTCTGTGCTTATTGACTTTTAAAGGAGAAGATCACTTGTGATTAGTTATCAATTCAAGGTATAACTTGCCTGGACTGCTTAAATTATTAAATCTTTAGGGAATTCACCAATTGGCCCCTTGCCATCTCATGGAGTACTTCATGTTACAGTCACCAAACAGTTTGGACATTGTTACTGAATTGTGGTACTAATGTACAAACTTTTCCATAGTCTATCAACTTATAAAATATGGAAAAGTTGGTATATTTGTACAACAATTAATTCAGTGACAATGTTCAAACTTTTTGGTGACCATAACATGAAGTACTCCACATGATGACAAGGGGCTAATCAGTGAATTATTACTTACATGTGAGAACTATGAATTTACCAATTAAGATCTCCTGTAAACATCTTAAATTTGGAAGTAGAAATCAGTTTTTGATCAGAAATCTCTTTCATCTATTACCTTCTTTTAGGTTTGGTCTTGAAATGGTTGGCCCACTAACAATGCATCCTGCCACAGAGAATAACTATGGATTAGATGCCTGCTCTATTCTCTGCCTACCATTACAACCACCTGTTGTAGTGTTTGCTACAGCAGCTGGAAGGATCTACCATTGTATTGCCCTTGAAACACAAAATGATGAAAGTGAATCTGACTCAGATGAGGTGAATTTTAATTACTCTTAAAATGGAGCACTGATGGAGAGAGGGGGGAGGGTAGAATTAGCGCACCATCGGCTTCCTGGAAGACCAGCGTCTAGCTTTGCTAGATGAAGGAACTTCCGATGTTAAATATAGTGCTTTCCTTTACCTTCATGTATACATGTAATTCCTTTAAATTTATATGATAAGCTGACTATGCAAGAGGGCTAGCCAATGCCTGTGATGTGATGTTTTTAGCTTGTAAATAACTTGTATTTTGATGAAGCATAAATTTATTACTAACATCTTTCTGAGTGACAATTCCATTCATTAACTTCTATTTTCATTTGTTTTGATAGAGTGAAAAACCCTCAGCTCCTGACCTCACTCTTTTTGTGCACGAGTGTGTAGAACTGCAACGTTCCCTTGCTGGGCAGAATGGAGATGAGCTGTCTTCAGATGTTAGTCATCATAGTGATGAATCTCTAGATTCTCTCAACTCATGTCCTGTAAAACTTTATCCAGGTGGGTGTAGAGAATGTTAAAGAATTAAATTGATTAAAATAGGAGTATTAAGGATTTGGTCAAATGTTACTTAAATGTAACTACTTATCTGTTCCATTCCTCTACCACATTAATTCTTCTTTCTGACACCCACAAGAAAAACTTTCTTCTGTCTATTATTAGGCATTGTAACCCTAAGAGTTGTTATCAAAGATAACAGTAATATGATCTAAGTGAGATATTTTTCTTATAGATCCTTCTTCAATAAACCATTATCACTGCAGCCATCCATCTGGAGTTCACAGTGTAGTGATGCCTTGGATGCAAAGACTACAACAATTTTTTATACCTGGTAAAGACCTTTCTCTTTCTTCAGCTATTGATATAATTTTTCAGTTCTTTTTTCTCCTTTTATCATTGTTTTTTTATTTTGCAGATAGTGTTGAAGGAGTCACTATGTTTGACACTGATGAAGAAGCTTTAGTTTATCACATGGTCTGCACCACACCAACTACAGAAAGGTCTAATGAGTGTTTTTGCTTTTTGTTTTTGTTTTATTTGTTTTCTGGGTGTGTGCATGTGTGTGAAAAATGCTGTTTTGCGCCACGTTTTCTCTAAGTCCAGTCAAAGCCTTGAGGCATTGCACATATATCACCAACTTTCACAGTCATACAAACTGCTCTTACTAAGTGCTAACCATCTAAAGCTACAGTATTACCACAGTCAGTTTTCTGCAGTAAAGTACATTACAGTATGTGTGCACTGTCATTTACATGTGTGCTGGTACCCTTTTGGAACTTATATACCAAAGACTTTGATGAATCAAACTGATCTTTGTACAGTATGTGTGCACTGTCAGTATGTGTGTGCTGGTACCCTTTTGGAACTTATATACCAAAGACTTTGATGAGTCATCCTGATCTTTGTGCAGTATGTGTGCACTGTCAATATGTGTGCGCTGGTACCGTTTTAGAACTAATACAGTAAAGACTTTGATGAGTCATCCTGGTCTTTGTACAGTATGTGTGCACTGTCAATATGTGTGTGCTGGTA
Organism: Telmatactis stephensoni; assembly: GCA_029948255.1. NCBI lineage: Eukaryota > Metazoa > Cnidaria > Anthozoa > Actiniaria > Isophelliidae > Telmatactis > Telmatactis stephensoni. The sequence continues at coordinate 38,210 of JALIZF010001721.1, read as the reverse complement.
CCCTTTTAGAACTAATACAGTAAAGGCTTCGATCAATCATCCTGATCTTTGCACAATATGTGTGCACTGTCAATATGTGTGCGCTGGCACCCTTTTAGCAACCAATATACCAAAGACTTGTTTTTGATATGTGTGTTCTCTTTCCAGTGACCCATCACCTATTCATGGCCTTTGTGTAGTCACTGATATGTTGTTAGGTCCATCAATCATTTGTCTAATGGATAACATGGAATGTGTAGCAAGACCATTAGAGTGAGTGGAAATATAAAGAGCACAGGAGAAAATAACACCTGTTTACTTGACCAGGGGAAATGGTACATGTATGTTTTGTGGTCCCAAAATCAAAGATATTTCCTGAGGCGAAACAAAGAGAAATATCAAGGTCAGGTACCAAAACATATTACTTTCTCCAGGTCACAGTAAATAAGTGTTTTGTTTTGTACCAAATGTCAAAGGGCAAACTTTCTAGCACAATGTTGCTGCATGTACAAAGAATGTTTTCATTCACAATTCACTTACTAGAATTTACTAACAGTTTGCTTGTTAGCATTCTTGTTTGGTCATGAATCTATTTCTTGATATAAATTTTGTATTATATAATGTAGACATGTATTAGTTGCAGTCCTTACAAAATTCATGTAAAAGTGTTCTTTTTGTTTAGTTTACTCAAAAGATCTCTTCCTCCTCAATCCGTTGATGATGAAGAAGAGGCAATCCCAGAGGGGTGAGTAAAAACATACATGCTAGGTGACTCCATTGTATATAAGTGTATATAATTTTGCAACAAAGGCATTTGCCTAAAACCTAACACCAACTGACCTATATGCTTGCCTCAATGTTTTTGTGAAAAAATTTGTTTTTTTTCCGAGCATTTTCAATTCTACACAAGTTTCTATATTTCATTTCTGGGTGGTTGGTTGGTTCACTCCAAGTGTATTCTACACTATTAATGTGTGATCGCGCGATGCGATTAATTTAGTGTTTCTATTCTGATTGGTGTCGCTGTGTACCTGCGAGATGCAAGTCCTGTGACTATACCCAGCACAAGACCCGCTCACCATATGAGTCACCCATAGCTCAGTGGTTAGAGCATCCAACTGGTTATTGGAGGGTCGTGGGTTCGATTCCCGCTGGGGGCTCGGATTTTTTTCCGAGCATTTTCAATTCTACACAAGTTTCTATATTTCATTTCTGGGTGGTTGGTTGGTTCACTAGTTCTCATGAAGAAATAGAAATCTGAATAAGAAAGAAAATTCTTAAAGCATTCCGGTAGTTGAAGTCAAATAACACCATCATGGAAATGTCCTTATAATAATTATGTGTGTTTTTCATATTTTGATAGAACAAGTGTATCTCCCATGCGTCACCTTCTTTCTGGCTCCTTTGTGGAACACATACGAAAACTGTTAACAAGAAATACATCTACACCATTACTAAGGTATCATTTCAGATCACTTGTTGTACATATTCTCATTTAAAATACCTAAGGCCCATTTTTCAAAAGACCTGATAACTAATGGGCATGTTAACTTACCCAATAAAGTTCACTGATGTTTCTCAAAATTATAGCATGTTATTTTCAATTTATATGAAAATTTGTGTGTGCATGCATTCCTGTAATTTTTCCCAAAAATTATTGGGCCCATAAAGTTATTGGATATTTCAAGAAATGAGCCCCTGATAACTGTTGTATTATTTACAGAGCCAGACCTACAAGGGAATTATCACAGAAAGATTGCCTGGAGATTTTAACTGAAGCTCAACAAGTTTTAAGAGAGGAATATATACAGAAACAAAACTATGCTAAAGAAGAGATCGAAAAAAGGTAAACATTGAATCTCAATAAAAGCAAGAGTTCCTATAGGGTAACATTTCCTGAATGGTGTGGTCTACATGTATGCAAGAATGCATGGTCATTTATATTCTAAGTCCTTTTCTTATTCCTTTTCCAGTGACATAGAACTTCAAATTAAATATCATGTGAATTAGGTTATACAGTTCCTTAAGGATGGTACTCTTGTTTGTCTAGGGTTTCCATTTTAAAAGATCAAAAGCAAAAACAGCAAGAAGACCTTGAAAACCTACAAACTCAACAAGAATCTGTTCATCAAAAGGCTGAAGGTTTAGCAGAAAAAATAGAGGACATTGTAACTCGAGATATCCAGTTTGTAGAAAGGTAACTTGATGGATAAAACTCTGTACCCATGGGTTCATTAAAGGCAGGGGACCATGCAAATTGACCTGTTGTGGAGACAACTTCGCTGGGTTTTGCCTGGCTGTCTTGAGAAACTCAAATTAACTTCTGATAATAAATGTCTGTAGTCTTGCCTGGGTGTCACAGCCAGATGTCCTTCAGTTTAAAATCTTCATGAATTGAACCCCTTGCTTTACTTGTATAGAGGCTTTGCACCATCACGTGATGGCAGCCATGACATACAGGAGGCAGGAACAGTAGAGTTTGGACTAATCTGGTTTACATGAGAAAGAGTTCAGTTTCCCAGGGGGGAAAGAGTTCAGTTTCCCAGGGGGAAAACACTCTATGTTATGCCTCCTGTCATGGCTGCCATCACATGGTGGTGCAAAGCCTCTATTAATAGTTCTTTACTCTCTCTCCTTAGCAAATATGAAAAAGGCCTCCTCCCATGATAATTGATATGAATTTAATTATCATGGAATTTAACAGCTGATCGACCCTTAGGCTACCCTTAGATGGCTGTAAAGTTAAAGATTAAAGGCTGCCAAATGGTCATTTTTGTGTTTTTCAAATCAAGTTCTTCTAAGTTACCTCCTCTCACTGCTAAAAAGACTGGATTGGGGCATATGAATTCCAATATGTGAGCTTGTCAGAACCTAGACATCATATCATTAGTGCAGTATGCTATTATTATTTTTTCCTTCTTTATTTCATTTCAGAGTTGAAGTCATTTGTCAACAAATCCAAACCCACATCCCAGTGTTGTCCAAGGCAGAGCAAGGCATGAAAGAAGAACTGGAGGCCATTCAACTTCAAGTGGGTTTTTTAAGGGATTCACTTTCACAGGTGAGAACACTGAACACCTTTACATGTACCTTCAATTTGCCATTCCAAATTAAAGTTAATGTTCCAGTTGAATTATGGAAATTATTCATTCTAAGTTGTAGTACTTTGTTGCATTGTATCACATCTTAAAGTGAATTTGTGTGCCCCAAAAACAGTCCCATGATACAATACAATTTATTTTATGTTGGCTTGGTTTTGGATTGGATCTGAAGCAAGATCAGGAATCATAACAAAACAATCTAACAATCATGCATGAATGAGACCACACAGCCTAAAAATAGTCAACTTGAAGTAAGCTGTCTTCTTAATCAAAGGAGTTCAAACACAAGCTTATTTCCCAAGAGGAATGCACTGTAAAAACTATCACTGAAACAACCTCTTTCAATGTTGATAACTTGATCCTCTAATATGATTCCTAGTATCAGCAGACTACTAGTTGACTAGCCTGCGTTGCTGGTGGTCTGCGGTTTTGGGGGCAGAGAAAAATGAAAGACCGCGGTCATTTTCTCTCCGCCCCCAAAACTGCAGACTGCCAGCAATGCAGACTACTAGTTGACTTAATTTCCCTATTTTCCTCAGATTAAAGCAAAACAAAGACACAAGACAAGACGTAGTAGCAGTACGTCATCATCACCATCACTACCTCTGCTTAGTCCTGCCCAACAAAAAAGTATAAGAAGTGTACTTAAAAATGAGTAAGTAACACAAAATTTGTAGAGCGATGCAGCATGTTTTGTTGAAAGTACACCATTTCCCTGAAGATTGATTATCAAAAAATAAGAAATTTAAATAAAGTGATGATCCCACAAGGTCTATCTATATATACATTTGTATATTGAATACTGTCAGTAGTAACTCTTAATGGTGATGTGTACGTGTGGCTTCTAGCTATCAGTGTTCTAGAGAACAAGAATGCAGATCCATATATGATATAATCAACACTTTCTAGTTGGTGTTCATCATACAATATAATGTGGTCTGATCAAATTCATAGTTCTCATCCAAGTTTTTTTGAATTTCAAAGGAGAATTTAGATCTAAGGATCACTCTATTTTGCAAGGACTTCAACTAATTGTTATTTTGTTATAGGTCTGATACCATAACGGATCTGGTCAACCAAGTCAGAGATCTCAAACTACAAGCTGGACTTTGATGATGCAGCTCGAGGCTCAGGCACATAATGCAGTGTTTCTTGTAACATTTTATGTGACAGCAAAATCTCACCATGGGACCAAACCTGCAACTGATATTTGCATGCAAGTTGCAAGCGTATGATCAATATCTACTCCTGCAACATTGCACATGACAAGTTGTACTTTTCCAGACCAAGGTCTTGTCTCTGTTCACTAAACTGCTTAGCTCAATTAGCTTTCTATTTTAAGCATGCAGAACATTTATTTTTATAATAAATGTTATTCTTTATCATCTTTTTTTGATGGGTATAATGAACTTGTTGTTGCTGTTGTTGCTGTTGTTGTTGTTGTTGATGATGATGATGATGATGATGATGATGATGATGTTGTTGTTGTTGTTGTTGTTGTTGTTGTTGTTCAAGCCAGTTGCACATAATGTTTCAGGAAGAGTGCATTGCATGGTGTGCCTGGGCTTTTAGGGACTGTGGCAGACTGAATACACATTTATTAGATTAACCTAGCAAAACCTGGGCTTTCAATAATGTAGTAGATGTACTTGTAATATATAAATAATAATAAATACAATTTAAACTTATCTATGATTGAATTGCTGTGATAATTTTTTTGTTTCCTAATTATTGCTCTAATTAGTATCTCTAATTGGTAACTCTAAGTGGTAGCACAAAAGGTACCCCATCACATTCTAGTCCTTTTTCTTTCTTTCCTTTTCTCTTTTCTACTGTTTACTTCTGCTTTTTAAGATTTCATTTTCTTCTATCTGGAAGTCATTTTTTCTGTCATCTCTTTTCCATCCTTCAATCCTGTAATTATTCATACTTTGTCTTCAAAGCCATTCTTGATGCTATTTATGACCAGCACAGCAACTTGATTTAACTGGCTTTTCATCATGTGCTTCTAATTTCTTGGAAACTAAATCACAAGGAAAATGATTATTACAAGAATCATACCTTATATATCATGCTCTTTCCCATAAATTAGTCATTCTATAGTCATCCAATCCATTTTTAGAAACAAATGTGACACTCCATCTTCATCCTATCCACTTCCCATTCACCTTTTTATTCATTCTTGCATTCATTTTCAGTAATGCCTGTACTTTTACCTTGGATCCCACCACCAATTTGTTTCCCATGTCTCTGTTGTTGTTCTTCTAGTCCTCTTAAAATGGCTTGTTCAAATGTAATGGATGCCATACGACAGAAAAAATCTGCAACATTCTCCCCTATAAAATAATACATATTATTACACAAGAATAAACAAACTACAGTCAAAGCTCCACTAACAGACACTCGTAGCAGAAATCTCCACTTAAGGACACCTTTCCAGAACCCCATTTGAAATTACTCCCACTTACAGCCAAAATCATTGCATCGCGACCTGCAAATTTCACTAAGTTGTGTTGATTTTGGTATTTTCTGTGACATGCCTATTGTTAGATTGCAGAAAAGAACAAAATCAAACTGATCTTGGTGTGACTTGCTGGTCACGATGCAATGATTTCAGCTGTAAACACTGTATTTACATGCTCCCATAAGTGAAGTGGACAGCTTCACTTCTGGACACCTTTTGAGTTTCCAGAGGGTGTCCCTTACAGGAGCTAATTGAATATCAAAAAAATATGAGCTCTTCTAATGGACAATGGTTCAAGATCTGAAATATTCCAGGAGCAAAACAAAAAAATGCCTTCCTTTTTTGTTGAAAGTGTAATTTCTTTTAGCCTGTTTTTTGCAAGTACAGAAGCAGATTGCGAAGCAAGATACGTAGAGTCAGTGTTGCATTTCTCACCTAGGTGTGATAAAAAGACAATGAACAGTGCATTACTGAGTCGGCCTATGTTGCTTCCGCTTCCATTATTCATGAAAACCAGTCTTGTTTTCCTCTTGGAAGCCTTGGTATTGATCAAAATATACAAATGTGGTCTATTGACACCACCACTAGTAGACATTCTTTAAAAATTCTTACCAGATTTAGCTGAAACACACCAAAATTCTGCATGTAAATCTTGTGCCATATCTATTGCCTTGGATTCCATTACATCTATATCTCTTTGTTTCTGTGTATGTCATAAAAATCAATATATTATCAACACTGTATTAGACTTCTAACCAAAATGTAGAAGACTATTAATTAGTGTCTGATTAGACCTATGAAGGACAACTGCATAGCTGCCAACCCCCAAGGCTTTCGTATCTGGAGATAAACATTTCTTCCTTAGAATTGGGTCGATTTTCCCTCTCAGTTGGGGGGGGGAGGAAAGGAGACTCAAAGTGGGACAAAACGTACTCGAGGCTACACTGCGCTATCTCCGAGGTCGATTTTCCTACCTCAAGCAGGGGAAAGACGATATTTCAAGAAAGATATACGATATTTCAGTTAAAATGGCCGTGATTTTAGGATTTGAGTGATTATCCAGGAGATTTAGGTCTTTATCCGGGAGACCGGGAGACGAGGCCCAAAATCTGGAGACTCCCGGATTATCCAGGAGGGTTGGCAGCTATGAACTGTCAAAGTGAGAAATTCCTTGAGAACATCAATATATTGGATGTAAAATGTTTGGATACATACACAAAGATCTCGCTTTGTCCCAACTAAGAACACCTCAGGATAACAATTTCTGTTGCTGTCCAAACTTTCATCTAGCCACCGTCTGTGCATGAATGGAAAAGAATGATAATTATGAACCATAAATATAATATATCTCAAATATCTAGCCTGCTCTATAGGCAGAGGGTTGGGATACCTGTGGTACAGGAATCCCAACAAAGAAGGTATTCTAGACTAACTCAAATATTTCTTCATAAAATAAGAGAAAAAAATATCTTTAGTTAGTGTCTTTACCTTGTATTCTGTAAACTAACCACACTCGTCATATCAAACACCAAGATTATTGCTAGAAAAAAAGAGCAGCTAAATGTAAGCTAAAAACCTAATAACTAACTTCCAAGATATGCTGGACTTATCACACACAAAGATCAAGATGAGGCTAAGTACATCAAGCTCAATCATTGGTAACATAACAAATGTTTTATTTTTTAAGCTTAATGTATGTAGCTTCATTCTAATTCCTTTATTTGTGGCTGGTGAAGTATATCTTGGAAGTGGACAACTGCAATGGACCAATAAATAATGGTATTTGGAGTCCAATTAATGATGATATCACATCTTATTATATGGCTAGATAATTTCAAGAATTCTGATTGGCTAACGCATGGTCTGTATTTTGCCATATCAGGACCGCTGTCCTGGATGAAAAGAAAAGTTTGCGTTTTAATAGCAACTGTTTTAACGGGACTTGTCGAAGCCATATAATAAATAAGTTTATATTAACCTCGTTTGCTCGGTCTGTACGGGAAAATATCAGACCTCGGTCTTTTTTGTACGGACCTCGCCTATAGCTCGGTCCTTACTGTCAAGACCTCGGTCTGATATTTTCCCGTACAGACCTCGCGCTCGGTTAATAACCCTTTAATATAACACATTCAACTCATTAAATATTTTTAGCTCTAACATCGCCTTGAATTCCTTTGCAACATAAAATTGCAAATAATTACCATGAGCTCCTCTGTAATAAGTTGCCGCCATGCATTTAAACCTCTCCTGTCCAGCAGTATCCCATCTGTATTAAAAACATACTAGTTTTATCAACAAGATACAACTAAAAATCACATCCCATCACATTAGTATAGACTGATTAAGTCTATATCATACATTTTCACTATTTTGTACTGGAAGGTTGATCCACAAGCATCGGTGTGTGTGAGTGACCACCACAGGAAGCCCAACAGGAGTAAAGGAAGGAGCCACTTAATCCAGGGGTGGCACTTATTTCAAATACCATCTTCAAGGGGGATGGTTAATTAAGGGGTTGCTTAATTGAAGGAGAACACTTAATTGAGGAAACACAGTATAACATTATTGATCTTACAGCTGTAAATTGAAATCTTGATCAAGAATCTTGAATCTTTCCACTTCAAAGTCAACACCAATAGTTGCTTTGTAGTCTTTGTCAAATGTGTTACGGCAAAATCTAGAATTGTGATAAATCAGGTATTAGTATGTGACCAACTACTGATGGTCTGACACTGATAGTATTACATCAACATGACAGCCATCAAGGACAAGTGGTATTTAAAAACTGATGTATGTCTCGTGACCTTCATAGAGGGATGGAAATCGCAAGGGCCAATACAAGTGAGCAAACTTCAGCAATTCCCATATATAAACAAAAGTCTTGTCTCCAAAAGTTGTCATGAATGTTGAAAATGGCAGATAATTCTGCTTATCAAACCATTAACAATTCATTAGAAAACACAATGGAAATCACTACTGTAACATTAGATCTTTATATCGGATAAAGATTTTTGTTAATTTGCATAAACTTTAACTTGGATTTTCTAAGCCAAAAACAGTCAACTTGGAAAATTCTGGTCAAATATGATAATTGACAACTAGACGTTTGATAAGTAATATAAAGAACTCGAAAGCATGTTATATCGGGTCTATATATGTTTATCCACCGATATAACACGCTCTCTTGTTCTTTATACATTACTTACCTATTAATTAGACATGTTTTACCAACAGCTACATCACCAATCACTATTGCTTTACACACTTTAAGCCTGATAGATTAAAGATTAGAAGAATGATTGTCAAATATTATCATAATAATGAATATCAGTAAATAGAGCATGAACTATATATCATAAAAAGATCAAAATGATGTCATCAGTATACCAATTTACAGGCATTACCATGGTTACCATATATATATATAAATATCTCTGTTGTCATGGTTACTATATTAGTCATATACCAATATACAGGCAGTGCCATGGTTACCTACCCAATATTGTTGGTGTGTCCAGATGCGCATGCATCTCTAGTCTTGATGTGGAAGTTGCCATCTTGCCGTGGTGCTGCATCCTTGGTGTAGGGCTAATCAAAGGAGATCAATAAAATCATGTCAATTATATTGGTAGAACACTATTACAGCACGGAACTGTTAATATATTTGCAGACATAAACTGACAGACTCCACTGGTCCCTTGTATATACGATATGTTACAGTACTAGCTTAAGTTTATTTAAATACCTTAATTACCAACTTAGTATTAAGCTTACATAATTATAAAAGGCCATTAAATGTACTTTTAGTCATATTTCACGTATGCACAGAGCAATACAGTTTATATATTCAATAGAATTTTTTTAAAAGCGACCAACAACCGAGCGCTTCTCTGCAAGTTTAAATCGACCGATCATGAGTTTCCATATTATTTCAGTGACAAAAGACTCCACCGAGGGTTCAAATGAATTTGTATATCAAAGCACAAAGTAAGAGAATAAGATAAAAACTCACCAGAGGAAATTTGTTGATTATTCGATTATTCTTTGAACCCAACATCTTGAGCCAGACACGGTTGTTAAGCAAACTTCCACCGGTTAGTGAAGCGTTAAATTTGATATAAACGCTTGGATGACTTTTTCTTTAGCAGTACAGGGTCAGAACATATCGAGAGAATGTGTTTATTCACGTCCTGTAAGTTTAGAGCATTACTTTGTATCCAATATCAAACAAACGATGACCAATTGGGACCAACAAAAGTCTCATCGATTATTTCAAAGATGGCGGGCGAACGACGCTAACGATACCACAGGAAACCCAAGATAACAAAATTGTTTTCTGTTTTTTCTTTCATTTCTTCGTTTCTTGTTTCATTGGTTTTTCTTTCTGTAGTTAACAACTCCTGCCATTGAAGACTGTGTCTGTAAGAACACTTCACATACAGCAAGGATACATTTTCAAAGCGTTAAACATCGAAATTTGGATTCGGGATGCGGGACTCGGGAATTTCAATCTAATTTCAATTGATTTGTGGGAATTGAGAGTAAAACGGAGTCCAGTCAGTGCCATATTGAAATGCGTTTTACTTTTTCGGGGACTTCCTTTTATCACAGTAATTTTTGGCTTGACGCGAATGGGGCTGAAACCTTCATCCTCTACGTAAGTTGATTCGATGTCTCAGCTTCTTTGAATGTCTCGGGAGGATCGTCCCAAAACTTAATTAATTTTTTCCTGTTTTTTAGTTATCTATTCGCTTTGTTATTCTGTTCCTGGGGGTGCCTTCGTAGTAGTTACAGGGATTTTTTTTTCAGCTTATATTTTGCTATTGATGTTTCAAATAGTTGATTGCATATTTTATTCAACCTCAAGTTTTATAATTTAAAATTCGAGAACGAAACTCGTTTTAGTTTAACTTCATTTCCCAAAACTCCTTGCGTGCCAATCCAAAATGGCGCATTTGCATTGCGCGCGGATTTTCCACAACAAGAAGTTGTTTGCGCATGTGGTTTGCAAGATGGGTTTCTATGGATCCGTTTGTGACGCACCCGCTCGCGAGATGACGTAAAAATCACTTACCAACATCGAATCCGTCACTTTTCCAAATCTTTTCACTAGAGGCGGACGCACAAAACTACGTAAGAAAAAATTGTGTTGATTGACCTAAATTTTCGAGATGTCTGACGAAATGTCACTACAACATGTGACAACAGAGATGGAGCGAGCTGGACTTTGCAGCGACGCTATCAAGAAGTTTCCTTCAGAGGTGAAACCCATCAAGGACTGGAAGTCCAGTTACACTACGACAGTTACGGAGAATGAAGAAGTCATCCCAAAACTAGAGCGCAAAGACCAAGAAGAAGCTTTGCAAGCCCAAGACGACGCTCTCATACATCCTCTGGCCCAGCCAAATGGCTACTCAAGCGGCTACCAACTACCGTTTAGAACAAAGGCGCAACTTCACGAGTTGTTTGGAGCGAAGAGTATACCTACAGCAGAGAAGATGGAGGCGCGTGACATTGAAGAAGCTCTGGTACACCCGTGGGACGAATCGTCAGGTGAGCCAAACGTAAAACGATTCATCGTATAGTACATGTGTACGTTTTGTATCGTAACAGAGTATCTTTCTTTCTTTATTCTTTTTTCGTTTTTCTCATTTTCTTCTATTCCCATTCGATCATTCATTCTTCCCGGAGTAATCATTAATTTCCCAAAACACAAGTTTCTTTTTAGTAAACATTCTTTGAGTAATGTTTTTTTGTTTTTTGTTAATTATTAAAGTTTCAGATTCAGCTATCAAACAAATTAAAACAACCGGCTACCAATTGCCATACCGAACTAAAGAACAGCTTCATGAGTTGTTTGGAGCTAAAAACATTCCACCACCAGAGACGAAGGAGAGGCGCGACATTGAAGTAGCTCTGATACACCCGTTGAAAGAATCTTCAGGTGAGCAAAACGTTAAGCGATTGATCGTATAGCGTATCTTTCTTTCTTTTCATATTCTTGTTTCATTTTTTTTTTTCGCTTTTTCTTCTATTCTCATTCATTATTCCATTTGAGTAACCATTAATTTCCCAAAACGCAAGTTTCTTTTTAGTTAGCATTCTTTGAGTGATAATTTTTTGTAATTCATTTAATCATTAAAGTTTCAGATTCAGCTGTCAAACAAATTAAATCAACCGGCTACCAATTGCCATACCGAACTAAAGAACAGCTTCATGAGTTGTTTGGAGCTAAAAACATTCCACCACCAGAGACGAAGGAGACACGCAACATTGAAGTAGCTCTGATACACCCGTTGAAAGAATCTTCAGGTGCGACCAAGAGTTTTTCACCTTTTATATACAGTTTGGGAAAATATATACTTTTTATCTCATGAGTAAACTTTCCGATTTAGGCATCAAACAAGTGAAAACAATCGGCTATCAATTGCCCTACAGAACCAAGGAACAACTTCACGAGTTGTTCGGAGCAAAGAATATTCCACCTGTACAAGTTTCAAGGCCAAACAAGGAAGAACAATCTATGATGATACATCCACTCAAACAGTCAGCCGGTGAGATATTAACTTTAGATAGTAGCTGAATCACTTAATAACTGAAAAATTCCCTTCCATCTGTTTCTGATTTTTATTTATTTCTTTATGTCATGTGATCGTTAGCCGGCACCCTCTCAAACTTGAAGAGACCCCACCCATGAAGTCCAACATTCATTTCGTTGAGTCCATGTTTCAAGGGCTTTCCATATGATTTTGTGAAAGTTAAAAGACATGAGTACTCACAATAAATTTTCTGTTGTTAAACTCATGCACAGGATCAGGCTTCAAAAATCTGAAATCAACATACCAACTACCATACAGAACAAAAGAACAACTCCATGAGCTGTTTGGAGCCAAAGGACCACAAACTGTTGAGCATAGCGTTGATAAGATTGACACACACCCTGGAAATGCAAAGGTAAGGATAACTCATCTTTCTAATAAATTTCAAATCCGCGAAGAAGCGTTCCTGTGCACGCAGTATCCAGTGCTGTGCTTCAACATCACAATCATTATATCGTACAAAGTAAATCAAATCTTAATCAACATCACCATGCAGGAAAACCATCAGAAACAATCCCGACTTCATAAGATTTTTGCAAAGACAGAGAAAAAGGAGAAAAAGAAGGAGGAAAAACGACGGCTCAAAGGCAAAAAAGGTTTGTTCATGTTTTGGTCCGTCCGTCCGTCCGTCCGTCCGTCTGTCTGTCCGTCTGTCTGTCTGTCTGTCTGTCTGTCTGTCTGTCTGTCTGTCTGTCTGTCTGTCTGTCTCTCTGTCTCTCTGTCTGTCTGTCTCTCTGTCTATCCTTCTATACACCCCCGGTGGCATAAATTGTTTTCTTCAGAATTTATCTTAATACATATTGCTCTTGCTTTAGAACCCACCAATAAGGATGAAGACAACTCGTCAACCTCTTCTAAGAAGGATGATGACAAGTCTCCCTTGCCCACCCCCTCTAAGAAACCAAAGGGTGTGAGCCGATGGTTCAAACGAAGGAACAAACTACATCCTGTAAGTAATACTTTTTGCATCCGGTTCAGTTTTACTCGTTACCCAAAAGCCTTTTGGGGAAAGGTGAAGACCGCTACGCAAGCCATGAGGCACTGGGCGTTGGCTTTGTATATTATATATTGGGACAGGCTAGGAATGAGAGGCGGTGCATGTTAATTGGTTGTGGGTTGGGGAAGGGAGGGGACAAGTTTAACCAATTTCCATTTCACTGATTGTGTGTTTTTGTAATTAATAAGGTCCCTCAAGACGTTGAACTACTAAAGCCAGAGCCTCTGCCCTCCAAACCAGAAACTCGCCAAAAACGTCTTGGAATTTTTCGACGAAGTCAGACATAAACCAAGTTATACCTTCGTATATGTCTATATATTTATGTTTTCAAAAAACTTTAACTATTGTCAAGAATGAATGTGTATATATAACCTCAAGCCTATTTTTAAAACCTTTTTTAACAAAACAAAATAATCAGACTTCGGTAGAAAACTTTACTTTCGATATCGATTGTATTTACTTAGTACGATATCCTCGTGCGATTGTAGAAAATAGAACTATAATTTTGATGTAAATCGATGTAAATAGCCAGGTACAAAGTTACTGCTGGAAAGTCATTTTATCATCAATGTTTCAATTCACCACGTTTTCAATTCGACCCGGTAAGGTTGTGTCACAATGCAAGGCATGAGTTTCACCAATCCCTGTGAAGTCACAGCATCCCACAGCATCTTACACTGACCATTGACGTTGGTTGGATGGTAAGTTTGCAATCTGGAATTCATCTGTTCGTTGCACAAAATTTTAATAATATCTGAAATTCTTAAGAATTTCCAATTTCCAATTGGAAAAAACGTTGCCACATTAACGAGACAAAGTGCTCACTTTGTTGATGTTCTAATTTTCAATTGATCTTGTTCCTTCTGAAGGAGTCTTGCTTCTTCACATTTAGTAGTCGTTCTAGTAGTACTGATTTGAAGTCTTGAAATCAGTCTGTTCTTGATCATGAAGTCTAGTCGATTAATTCTTCTTCTCGACATTTAGTAGTTCTTAGGTTAATTGATTCTTCTAGTACTGATTTGAAATCTTGAAATCAGTCTGTTCTTGAAGTCTAGTCGGTTAATTCTTCTTTCTCGACATGTAGTAGTCATTCTTAGCTTAATTGTTTCTTCTAGTACTGATTTGAAGTCTTGAAATCTATGATCAGTTTGTCTTCACGTCAAAAGTCTATGAAATTCTGCGAGGTGACACTTTGCCTTACGTTTTTGGTGGTTGCGTCGCTATAGATTTAACAATTCATTCTACTTGTCCATGGTCATATCTGTAAGTCATGCTCTGTCGTTTATTCTATAGTCTTATAGGCTAAACAATGTACATGATTACAAGTACAGAGACGGTGGACAGATTCAACGAACAGAGGCGCAATTCCAGACTGCAAACTTAACATTCCGTACTAACTTGAAAAGATCGCCAGAGAATGGAGGATAGTGTGATGTTGGTGGAGAAGTTGGCTAGGGGAAATGTGCGGCTTGTGATATGAGAAGAAAAAATAAAAAATGAAAAAACACGAGGAAATTTCCTATACTGAAATTTTTTTGACTTTCCAGCAGTATCAACCTGTAAAAACCTGTATTTGAACATTTGTAAATAAATATGCATCAGTTTATAGTTTTTGTCTCGTATTTTTTCCATTCAAAATCAATCACTCTGGTTTTACGTATGTGGTATTACGCACAAATCTTCGTTGACTTGCGCGTTCTCATTTATCACGCGCAATGTTTCTGTCTTACCATGGACTGAAGGGTTCACTTCATATTGGGATCTTGAAGAGAAGTTTTTTGGAGAGAAGGGCGCATATTCATGTATTATATAATAATTGGTATATTACGCGCGCTCTGATATGTGCATCTACAAATCGCGGGTGAACAGTCGGCTGCGCAACGATTTCTCGCAACATTTCTTGGAGAAAGGTCATAACTGTGAAAGCTTTTCTCTGCAACTATAAAAAATAATGCAAAAAAAAAGTAATAATGCACGCCACGTACTGAATGTAGGAAGAGTGATGATAGACGCTGCAATTTTTCTCTGTAATAAAATCTAAAATTGCGTTGCCAGCGCGAGAAAACATTTCAGCACGCATTACCTGCTTAACTGTGTGAACCCTGATTGCTGCTGAAATAAGCGGGATGGCGGGATCTTGACACAAATAATGGCAGAATTATTTCACAACCACATAGTTGACCGTCCTTCTTATGAAATACACCATGGCTATGAACAATATCATTTTCGTGTTTTATTACATTTGTCTTGTTTCAAAATTACATGTAATTATAGCAAGATTGCTTTGTACAATAACTATGCAAGTCAAACAAAGAAATGCACTTGTCCTAAGAATTCAATTTATGTACAAAACAGATAAATTTTACAATGATTTTTACAGTGAAAAACAATCTATCATTTAGGTTGTTCATCCGAGCAAATAATTCTACTATAGATATATGTACAATTGTTTAATATTTTAGCTGCTTAAATATTTTGATAACAGCTACATTAAAGCAATAAAATTTTGATTAAAAAATTGACAAGATTTATTGTGGATGTAAAATTGAAACTGTAAAAATTTGATTTCTTGTTAGCTTTGATTGACACACCGACTTCGTACAACAGTGTAAGCACTTGAGTGCGACTACAGTGGACGTTAGGTGGCAACAGACATGAAGTTATACATCTCTTGAAATGATTTCGAGAAACAACAAAGAAAATAGTACTTTAGAGTAATTTTTGAGGTGTGTTTTTGCTTTTGTTGTTTTTTTCTTCCGATACCTCAATAAGAAGCCATTGGAAACACCGATCCCAGCGTTCCAAAGGCAAAAGCGCTAATTTCTTTTGAACGCCCGGTCTAGGGATATGTCTACAGAGGGTGTCTAGAGAGCGTCTAGAGAGGATTTACAACTGCACATTTGTTCTTCATTGTTGCATGAAGTAAATGGTCCTTGCAAAATCAATTAAATGAAAAAATAAAAACAATTTATAAAAATATTAGAATATTGTTAGAAAAGAAAAATTCTGATCCTGCATTGAATTTAACTTTAAATTAGTGTCACTGTAATTCAGTAATTCATGCACATTTATGGTGACAATTTGACCTCAACGTAACAAATTTTGTTATTGCTTTGAATCACTTCAATGTTTCAATAATTAAGACAAATAACGAAGTACATTTACATCTTAACCATCTCTTATTGACCAAGTATACACACATGTACACACACTATTAACCAATAAGTTAGAAAAAATCTGTAGTTTAAAAACAACTATGAGAATTTATTTTTCTCCACAAGAGAAGAAATGGAAGTTTTGTTTAACACTGAAATAACAGTACTGTACATTCTCATTGCTTAGTAACAAGTAACATACTAAACATCTATGGCACAACCTTTTTCAAAGTTACTCTAAAATCTACACTTTTTGACATCGGTAAAGTAAGTTCAAAATACCTATTTGATAGGTTTGTTAGACATGCAAAGATGCAGAAAAAATCAATGCAATAGAACAGATAAAAATCTGTTTAAAATTCCACTGTAATATCACAATCATTTCATCAGATTAAGGCCTCAGTGGATCGTCCAACTGTACAAGGCTGTGAGGGACTTCTATGGAGTCGATGCTTTTTAGGTAGACGTTCAATTAATTTAAGAATTTCACTAAAAGATGGTCTTGATTTTGGATTCATAGCCCAACAGAGTATTATAGCTTCCTGTGAATAGACAAAATAAGTTTGCCACATCAATAGATTGTTGAACCATTATTTATTGGGAAAATATTTGGAGCATAAGTAAGTCTTTCAACATTTATAATGACAATTAATTTAAGTGTCCAAATCTTTTAGCGCTTGTACACCAATTATGGGACACTGTACCAATTATGGGACACTGTACAATTTGTACCCTGAAGCCTCGCTTCAATGCTTTGTGTGTGACCAATGAACTGATGTATGGAAAATGATGAATATTCTATGCACACAACTCTCAGCTCACTGAATTGTTTTTACTGAGGGAGGAAAACTGGAGAACCCAAAGAAAAACTCCTAGAAGCAAGGGAAAGAGCGAACTGACAAACTCAAGTCACATGTGATGCTCCACCAAGGAATCCAACTAGTGGGAAGGACCACAGAGGTGACAGACTGGACCTCTCATTGCTCTGCCACCCTTGCTTCCCTGTATGTTAATATACTGCTCCTGTGATATTTCTATAAAGTTAACCAATAACTAAAGGTAGAACAGAAGGTATTCTTACCTTAACTTCTGAAGGTACTTCTAGTGCATTTAGTGGTTGCTTGCAGCCTTTCCCAACTTGGTAGATAATAGTTTCTGGATGTTGCTTCTTCCATGGCCATGACCCTGCACACATTTCATACCAAACAGTCCTAAAATTGAAATCCATGATAACATTAGCTTCGACAAGTTTGTTTTCAAATGGCAGTGGTACTGCTGTCCTCTTCAGTGAATGAAATTAAACTAGGCAAATTGAACTTTCGCAGAAGTTTGGAAAACTATTTTTGACATTGGAGATTCCATTTCTTCAAGGCTTTGCCAGTGAGTTGACTTCTTGACATTGAGAATTGCATTGACTCTTTCTGACTACGTCAAAGTCAATTTTGCATACCTTATTGAAGGGGTATCAAGGAAAATGGCCTAAAGCACATTCTCCACTCAACGCAGAAAGCACTCGCTGCAATCATTTTTACTCGCTGCGAAATTTTGAACAGTAGATTCTATTCCGAACGAGTACTCGCTGGCTCGCTGCGAGTAATTTCTGTGATGAGTGGAGAATGGCCTTAAGTGACGTTTTTTGCAGGCACATTGATGTTTTGGTACAACAAACCCCATTAATACCATTTTATACCATTTGAGAAGACTTGAAAAATTTCCGCAAAAGTCACTAAAACAGTTTTCACAGGCAGCTCCAACCTCCTGTTCACCCACCAACACTCATCTTGGAAATTTCCTGTGCTACGAAGTCTATGAGTGCTTTTTGAGACAAGTGTTGGCTGCAACAGAGGCTAGGACAGCTCTGCAATTTGTCTTCCTAATAACTTACTTACCCAAATGCAAACACATCAGTCTTTGTTGTAAAAGTACTTGAATCTGGTGCATCTTGAATGGTTTTTAGGTTGCGGACAATTTCTGGTGCTAAATAAAACAGCCATCCACGAGGTACCATCAAATAGTTAGGTCTGGTGAATTCAAAATATGTAACACATGAGAACAAAGGCAAAACATAAGACCACTAATTAAGTGATGGTATTCTTTGTGTGACCATGACCTGTGAATCTACTGAGCATATGGTACTCAATCTAGAGATTATTGCACTGAATATCTAAGAGCAGTTTTCATGTGACGCCAAAAATGGCTTGGCACAGTTACAACAAGAACTTTGAATGCTTTTCATGGATATCACAGCACTGACAAGGCCACAGCATGTTCCGTTCCACACTCATATGAAAACTGGTATAGGACAACAAGGTTGTTGTAGTTGTTACCTGACAGACTTGACTGTTAAACCAGCAACACTATAAAGACCAAAGTCAGTGATGACTACTTTACTGTTCAGTTCTAGGAAGACATTCTTGGAGCGTAGATCTGTGTGTACTATACCCCTTGCATGGAGATATCCCATACCCTACAAAACAATGAACACATCAACATTATAAAGGCCATTCTCCAGTTCTCGCTAAAAGCACTCGCAGCGAGCTAATGAGTATCCATTGGAAATAAAATCTATTGTTCAAAATTTCACTGCAATTAAAAATGACTGCTGCGAGTGATTTCTGTGATGAGTGGAGAATCTGCTTAAGGCATGCAACACTAACATCATCTATGAAGCAGATGCTGTATAACATGCCATTAAGTTATATAAGCCCATATCATGTCTCATACAATCCAAGGGTGTTCATATCATGGCCATGCCGTTAGTCATTGTCAACAAAAATGCCCTGCAAGTTAGTCATCTTGAGATGGCTACTTTTGTCTACCATTGCTGCTTATGAAACATATTTGTCACTTGTTTATTTGGCCATCTACTATTTTTGGTTAGCCTTCTACATCAACACAGCCCAGCATACCAAACCTAACCAAACCCCAGATAATCCAATCAGACATTGTTGAAACCTGACCTGTGCGATTTGAGTTGTGATTTGAGCAACTTTGGCAAGAGGGAAGTTGTCTTTCTTGATATGGACATGAGTGTAAAGAGAGTTGCCTCGACAAAGACTGAAAACAAGAAATAAACCATAAATATTGAGATTTTAGTTTTCAGTTTTTAAAATGTAAAACAATCACATTTATTTATGTCCAATATTCTATTTACCTTGTGATGATGGCCAGTTTAGGGGGATCCATACAAGCACCCATGAACAGTACAGTGTTATCATGGCGAGTCTTCCGAAAAGTTGTTACCTGGAAATACATTTAAAAAATTAAACATTGATAATACTTTGCTCATTATTAAATGGGTGTGGCTAAGATGTCCCACCAGGAAATCACTTTTAATCATTCAACAAGTAGTCATCCCCTCCCCTTCTGCATCTTACTTATGTCCCAGCATCATCAGGGCCATTCATCATTTAACAATACATTAGGGGGTGGTCAAGATTACTGAGGAGGGGGGAGAGTGAAAGGAAGTTGGGACTCTTACTATTAATCAAATAACATCAATCATTTTCAAAAACTTTCCTGAAGTATCTATCATTTTTTTGAAGGTTTGCCATTTTTTTAATATTTAATCATCAAGCCAGGAAGGGCTCCCAGGGGGTACAGTCACCCCAGCAACAGTACCCCTCACCACACCCATGCATCATCAGTTTATTAACCAACCTGGAATTTAAAAGCATTAAGCTGTTCCTCTGTAGGATTGTCAATTTCAATCATCTTGATGGCTACTTCACCATGCCACTTGCCTCGATACACCTTACCAAATCTGCCGTAACCCAGCAACTCATACATTTCAAGTTCTTCAAATGGTATCACCCACTCTGACATCAGGCTACCACGAGTCTAGTCACAAAAATACACAGTATTAGACAAGCAGCTTCTATGATCATCTGAGCAAAGGGGAACAGATGAATTCACAACGATGCAGGAAACAAATGAATAAGAAATTCTTTTAACACCTTAAGTAGTTTAATGTCACAGATGTGTTTAAAATGTTCATGGCTCATGATTTAAAAAAAATTTTAAATAACATTGATATTCAAGGGAATTTAGAACAAGGATGTGAGAATAATATTACAGTGATGGATGTCAAACTATGAGTTTCTTGCTTTCTAGGATACATAGTAACTAAGGAAGTATTTAAGTAAAAATTACATTTATAATTCTTAAGCAATTTATGGTTTAGAATTTACAATTACAACTTACATGTAGGTCCATTAACATGTAGGCCTTGCCGAACGCTCGTGATGAAATATCCTTTATGGATTATAATAAATAAGTAATAAATAAATATTATTATTATACAATATGGATGTTGTCTAAATTCATAGACCACTTTATATAGTTTATAACACAATGACAAGACTATTTAAGATCGCTACAATAAATTTTGTAGCATCATGACTGGTATGATGATTATGGTATTCTAATGCAGCATAGAGAGGTTTAATAGCACTTCCCTTCCATTTTTATTAATTTTCAATTTAAATTTTTACAGCTTTAAAAATGTTATTTTTATTTTTAAATTTTATGATAGCATTTTTTTCAAACCCTTAATTATAATGACTGGATTGGATTAGGGATTTATAATAGGACCATTATGCAAGACTAAAATACAACAAGCCTTACATAAGACCCACCTTACATTAAGGTGCAAACCTCTCCTTATGAATGGCACTTTTTTATAGTCTAAATCACACCTTATCAAGGAACAGTGTTCTGAGCTGTTCCCTGATGAGGCTTGAACAAGGCATATCTTAAACTAAGAGTGCCATTTATACAGTCAGTGGTTCAAGCCTTATGTAATGCTTATCTTATGTAAGGCCCATCCTATAATATGGGCCTCATATAAATGGCGCTAATGATTACTACCTTAACTTATATCAACCTAACCCTATACCTTTTAGAGTAGATTTATATGCCTAGAAAATGTCATGGCACAACTTTCTCTATAATGTATTCAGTGTATTATATTTTTCAACCAATATTATAATGAATTCTGATATGCTAATGAACCAATGAATTCTGATAAACTAAAGAACCAGCCCTGTATATCCATGCCATAGATTTCCTACCCACAAGAAATCTGCTTGGTAGCTTCCAAGTAGTATCAAAAGTGCATAATTTCAAATACCGGATGGAAGATTATGATGTAAACACGTGATGAAAGTCATGTAGATTCAAAACCCCAACTTACCACCCTTCTGCCCCAGGTTCGACTATCAGGATCCACATCAGAAATCTGTATATCTAGATCATCAACAGCTGGCACATCTCCCCCTGAAATAGTCTGTATAAACTTGGCTTGTTAGTCCACCATAAAGATATTTCTTTAACTGCAGCCATTTTTGTGATGATCCATAAGGACATATGCCATAATCAACTTATGTTACATATATCATAACCAATTTATAGAATAAATCAAACTGATTCTGTGGTATAATAGAGAATACCTAATACTGGAGGTATGACTGGGTTATAAATTCAACATTAAGTTGTTATATCATTAAATGAACCTCAGCTGCCAAGCAATATTAGAATGGAGCCAATATAATGTGTCATGGTTATAATTCCTGATCTCAGTATGATCTAATTATAGTTACTGCATGTATTATGTTCAATTTAGATAATTATAATCTTTGATGTCAGGCACTAAACTATAATTATGTCTCATTAAATCACTATTTGCTTCCCTCTCACTAATTAATACCAAAACATGCAGTTCTATTAGACCAGTCTACTGCCATTAGAATACCATGTTAAAATGCATGCAATACCATTCGTTAGAATAAATAATCATGCAAATTTATATTGTGAAATTAAAGAGGAACAACAAAATATTCAGCTAGCAAAATAAAATAGAATTATGGCATTCTATGAGAACAAGAAAACACACGACAACAGGGTAATATTATAATTCAAAATTCATCAAAAGTAGCTGGGTATTCAGCAGGGAATTACAAATTGCACAATACATTATTTCATTATAAAAATGAAAATAGGAAATTCAAATGGTCACTGATCAAATTCCTATTTCATTTTTCAGAGTTAAGGAGAACTAAACTCTGATCAGAAAGCAATGTTTTTCACATATCGACTACTTTCCATGATTCTTGGTAGAAATTTAAACACACAGAAAAGATGACCACAGGTAGTTCAGGGTCAGGTTTTTTAACCCAGGGTTAATGCCAAAGGTTTTCTTCAGATTTCAGGAGTAGATTTAGGGGAGGGGTGCAGGGGGTGTGCACTCCCTCCTGAGATGACTTTAAGTCCTTTTTTCTCAATATTTTTCCAAAATATCCTCTCAGCAGTTTCCAATTTACATGATGGTGCATTCCATCCTGAAGGCAGTGCACCCCCTCCTGAAGATAATTCTGGATCCACCCCTGGATTTAATCCAAAAGTTTTCTTTAGACTTAACCTTGGGTTAATGCTTACCCACTTTTGAACAAGTGGGCTCTGAGTGATACAAAGTTTTTCACTACATTTTCAACTTCAGATGGCTTTTATTAAGAATCCTGACTAGAATGAAACTAGGTCCCATTGTCTGGATGTACTTACAGACTCGTTGCTGTTTGTAGTGTTGCTGCTTTGTCGTGACTTGGTACTTTCTGTTCTTGTCAATGTTCCAGTTGAGTCTATCAGTTCATTACTGCAATACAACCAATAAAAGTGATTAGTAACAAATTCATTCTTTATCATTCAAAAACCTTAGAATCCTTACTTTGATAAATTTGAAGTTGCCACTGATGTTGTACTTGATCCATCTACAGAAAATAACAATACAATGTTATTAGTATATTATTTTATATAAAAACTCTCATTATCTTGCTGAATATACCAAACTACCAAAGGTTCAGGCTGTCTAATCCTAAGCTAATAGAGTACAGTTGAACCATAGACATATCTGCTTACAGTGTCATAGGGGATTATATTGTCAGGAGAGGATTTGTACCAAAATCGTCATCTTCTTATGGGATGGTGTTTACTCACCAGAGGTGTCAGTTAATGGTTGTTTGACAGTAGTACGTTCTATACCATAAATATTTATACAAAAGGTAAGTCACAGTTATTTGTGTTTACTTACATCGAGTAGGATAATAAAAGTTAACTTGATTGGGAAAACCATCCAGTTCCTCAGAAGGCGATGGTGGACTAGGGGTGTACTCTCCCCTCCCTCCTGTGGACAATACTGGCGATGATGGTGGGGATGATGCTGATGAGGTTGAACTTGAGTCTACACTTGCTCCGTCATGTCCCTGGTTATAGTTGTAAGTGCTTGGTTTGCCATTGTCAATTGTATTGATGTATAAATCACCAACACTTCGATTTTGAATTCTATTTTCCTTTGCTCTAATCATGTCTCCAATCTGGTTTGCAATGTTGGATGGTTCTGAGTTTGTCCTTTTGAACTGTGATTTAATGATGGGAAGAGAACGATACTCACCGCCTGAAAATAAAAGAAAAAAACTAATAACTAAGCTGTTCTTCTGGGGAAAGTAATAGCAGTGATAAGTTGGGTAAAATGGTTTTAGAGAGTTTGGGCAGTGTTAAGGATTACATCTGGGGCCCGTTTCTCTAAAGACCCCATAACTTTACGGACCCGTTAACCTAAATAAATCGAATAAGTTAACGGGTCGGTAAAGTTATCGGGTCTTTTGAGAAACGGGCCCCAGGACAGTTGAACAGAGGTAAGGATATGGTCTGGGAAAGTAATTATGTATAGGGCTGTGTTGGGTTAGAGCTTTTGGAAAAAAGTCAAAGTTTATATAAAAAATACAAAAGAATAAGCCAAGAAATCTATAGTTACCTCTTCTGAAAGTTTGTTTGAAAAATTCTTCAAAATCTTTGGGTAATCCACACGATGGGGGAGCTTGCTTAGCACATCGCTTATGGCACTTGTATCTAAATCAACACAAGATGGCAAGATCTCATTAGTTGAAGTACCATAGGTAATGCAACTTGTTTTTTCCTGTCCAGCAAAATCCACAATAGAAAATCGTGGCATCATAGGATTGGCTGGGCAGCCAATATAGCTGTCACCAATTTGTTTGTCACATGATTTGTTTATACTACACGTTGAAGCTGATGTACATTGTAACTGTAAAATTTTAAAAGGTGTTTGGTTCGCAATATGTTTTCTCTTGTTGGGATGTTCATAATATTGCAATTCAACCAAAGTACAAACTACTGAAAGTTTTCAAAGGAATTTGGTTTGCAAGAAAGTTTAAATCAAACAAGAAAATGTACATCATACATTTACCTGGTAAAATTGTAAAAAGTCTTTTTAATGTTTTTTTAATAGTGTAGTTAAGATCAGAGCTCATAGACTTTCAAAAACAGTATTAAAACAGTATCAAAACACTTGCAAACTGCCATTAAAACTAGCCTGCATTATCAGCATTAGGGGTTTTGTTCAACTGTAACGCAAGCTAATATTAGAATCAGAATCAGTACTGAAGCTGAGCTTGGGCTGCCTGTGTAATGCTTGGTAATTCAACTTAATGCTCAAATAAAATAATATTTTATCTTTATCTTTATCTTTAAAATATTGTATTATTCTTACTTGCATTCCTTGCACTTTACTCCACTAAGCAAAATCTTGTGACAATAGTCACATGACCGGCTGACCATAAACTTCTTCTGTGAAAATCTGAGAAAACATCGATATAATATTAATAGATATAAATTAATAATCTCTAAGCAAATAACATTTCTCTTCCATCCTCATTTCTGAGGAATGACAATATGGACCTGTGCATGTGGCTTGTAATGATAAACTGCTTTTCAAATGCCTTAAAGATAGAGAAATTCCCATACACAAAGGTATTTTAAGGACGAAGGCCCATAATTCCAGCGCACATTGTGTTCTGCGCATTTGACACAATGAGCATGTGTGCGACGTCACACAAATTTGAATAACATTCTCGCACCCAGAGCACCTCAGCTGTCGTTCCTCCCCTACCATAGGTTACCGTTGGGGAGGAACGATGGCCAAGATGCTCTGGGTACACACCTATGATAGGGAAGGAACAACGGCCAAGGTGCTAGAGCTGGGTACAACTACGGTAGGGGAGGAACGATGGCCAAGGTGCTTTGGGTACGAGAATGATTTGAATAACAAACGTTTTTTCGAAGATCATGTTTGCACAAAAATCATTGTGAAAACACACTAGTTTTACGACTTTTGCAAAGAAAAATCTGATTTTGAGAAGAAAAATACATGGTTTCTCATATTCTAAAGTTGAATTCATTCTAGATGATTAAAGACACATGAAAAAATGGCCGGAAATAAAGAATACCGTTTGGCCATCATCTTGGAAATGTCCCATAATGTATTGTATTCCTTGCCACTCTCTAGAGAGGGGTGGGGATTTCTTTAAGATTTAAATAAGATTTTGTGCGTTTCTCAGCAAATAACTTTTTAAATTGCATGGATACCCCATAATTCTATTTTCTCATTCAGTTTTATATACTAAGCTACATGTATTCAAAAAATTAAACCATAAAAAATGATTTGCAATATATATTTTTCAGAAATGGCATTTGATGTCAAGTTTCCTAAGAATTACAAATAGGCCCAAAAAAAACCGGGGGGGGGGGGGGGGGGAACGTGCACCAGTAATTTCAATAACATCATTTTTTGCTTATATTGTGAAGGATTCGATCTTCAGGAGAGCTCTTTTATTACTTTCGTTGTATTTCTTTATGAATTAACATTGGAAAAAATGATGTTATATTAAAAATTCAAAAAATTGCTGGTCAGCGGTTATTGGCCATGTTTACCATTAATTGTCTCCATAAAATGCATGGATACTCCCAAAATTTTTTTTTGTGAATTAAAAGACTTTTTACCTCTACAAAGTAAATATAAAATAACTGAAAAAAATGGTTTGTAATTATGGGCCACCATCATTAAGTTTTCTCAAAAAGGTACTGAGATTTCAGCTGCTGACTGAAATCTGTGTGTATCAAAAATAGTGATATCCAAGATGTTCCCAAGTTGGTTCCCCCAGGTCAAAGATGTTTTAGGGCAAGGAGTTGTGCTACATCAAGGGTCCACTAGGTCAAGGGTCCTCCGGGTCAAGGGTCCATTTAGTCATAATTTCAAGGAGTTGTGCTAGGTCAAAGGACTCTAGTTCAAGAGTCTACTAAGCTCAAGGGTCTGAGAGGAAGCCACTAGAAAATAGACTTACATGTGTTTGATTGAGTGACCCATCACACGCCTTGTTGGAGTCTTTGGAGAATTTGAACTGAAAGAATCTATCACAAGCAAAACAAATCAGGCCTTAGATTCTAGATCTAATTCAACATCACAAAATAATAGTGATAATTAACCAGGGACTCTATTAAAAATTTCTTGGCACCAGAATACCAAAAATCTGAATTAGCAAATCATATGGTACAATCACCTAGCACAGTGCATCATAGAGGAATTTTTATTACAAAAATAAAGTGGTCATGCCAGGAATTTCCAATGTTTACAACACAACATAACACAATACAAGACAATACAATGTATAGATAGAGCAGATATGCTATGACTGGGAAAATGGCATAGTCATTACACAGTATAGTTACAGGGGAAAACCTACATAGCACTCAGTTGGTGCAATGTATTCAAAAAATCTATTGTTTTCTATTGTCTTTCCTTCTATTGTATTATGTGTTTTATATTATATCTTTATGGATATATTACATCAACTGCGTGTTACGTAGTCTCTCCAATGGTTACAGCAGGAATCTCAAATATATTTATAGACATTACAATACTGACACGACCACATTACAGCGTGGTAAGTTCCCACTCACATGAAAACTGCTATATCGCAGCTCACCAACAAGGTCACAGCACCGTACAGTCAATTTCACACTGCTGCTTTAGCCATACATATCCCTGTAATCCCAGATTTCTGGTGCCAAGCTTTCTGCTCCATAAATGTAGTCTTAAATATGATGTAAAATCCCAAGCATGGAATTCATTTGAATGATTGGTATGATTTTAAATAATTATGCGGTGTTTTGTAAACTTACATGCACTTCTCTGATACTCAGAGTCAGAGTCCGATTGAATTGATAGCTGATCTCCACTTATACTTTTAGGAATTTCTATTGTGAGCGGAATGACTGGTGTCAGCTTTTTGCCACGGTACTTCCCAACAGTTGAACTACCTTTATCTATGTAAATTTTGTTATCTATGAAAAAGGATTTAAATAAATCATTGAATAAACATGATATGCTTAAAACTAACGTTATTTTTGCCTTTCTTTTCACAATGCTAATTATTAATTTTGTTTTTATTTTTTTCCTTTCCTTCTTTTTGTTTTCTTTTTTTTTTTTTCAGTTTTCTTTCTTTCTTTTCTTCCTTTCTTCCTTTTTCTAAATAATAATCTTTAATCTTTTCACAGGTTTCCCACTCACAGACATGATTTTCAGTGGGGACCTTTCTTTCTTTTTTTTTAACCATCCCTCCCTCCCTCGACTTCACCCACCTCCATCCTTTCATTTGTCTTTTTGTTTGACTGTTTGTTTAAATTATGGATCAAAATGACCAGATACCATATGTTTTTAAACTTACCAATGTTCACTTCATCAGATTTACTTCTCTTCAAAGGACTAGTTGCAGGACTTGGAAAAATAATGGGAACCCTGTGCCGAGTAGTATGTTTAGGACTGGGTGCAACATCAGACATATCACTTGCTGACAACCTTGATGCATCTGTGTCTGCATCAGAGCTGGGTGGTGAGGGAGGCAATGCATCATCAGACTCAAAAGTTGCTGATGATCTTGATGATCTTGCTGATGATGTTGAATTCCCAGTCCTTTCTTTGTTTTTTCCAGTTTCCCATGAATCCCAATAGATTTCTGAGGTACTGTCTTTGTGCCCTTGCTTTTGTCTCTCTGGAATACATCAATTGAGAATACAGTGAGATTTACAGGGTTTGTACCATTTTAAAATTATTAAAATTTAATAACTTTTAATGGCCTTTTCTGTAGCCATCATAAGAGCCAACTGTGGCAGTTTGGTAAATTCCCCTCTCAGCTCACTCAATTGCCTGCCATTTTTGTTTGCATTCTCCACTTATCAAACCAAGCCCCATGAGTTATCATCACATTTTGTAACCATTACCCCATGAAATTTTGCAATGGCTATGAAACCTTATTGTAAGCTAAATACTTTTAATTCATTGGCAATCAAAAATATTTGTGTTTCCATGACTTTCCATGACCCACTCAAAATTCAATGACTTTTCAAACCTGGAAAGAAAATAATGAAATTCCACAACTTTTGAGGTTTTCTGTGACCTGTGCGAACCTGCTTTTACATCAAAAACACAAACACATGGAAAGTGACCATTTGGTAGACTAACAAACCTGTATAAGCATGGAGATGTTGTAGAGCCGATAACAATCTTCTACTCTCTTCTTCACCATTGGTATAGCCATTGAGAATATTATTGACTTTATCGCTGGGTAAGGACAACAGACCCTCTACTGAACCACACTTCTTTGTAAGGTGCTACAAACAAAGAAGCAATCAGATCTAGAAAACTGAGAATTCAGTGGACGTTCTCTAAAACAGACTGGGGTCTGATTGTTTGCATGTGGCTTAGGGAGCTTTCATTAATTATGCCTTGGGGGGGGCTGGAGGAAAGTAGGGGGGGGCTTTGAAACATATTTGCACAAAGGAGGGGGGGGCTCTTAAGCCATTGAGTGACATAAAGGGGGGGCTGAAACAGACATCAAGGATTTCAGGGGATAGATTTCAACAACAGTCTATAATCAGGATAATGATAAGGACAAAAGGTAACTGATGGGCTTTATTTTAATATAATGATGATAAAAATCAACAAGCTATAATGTATTGATCTGGCATGGATGTTACTAACATGACAATGCAAAAAGCTTTAAAAATATGTTGAATCAACAGTGTCAATCAATCATACATTTTAGGCGATGGTCATGCCCAGTAAAAATACAATTAAGCACTTAAAATTTGTACCATAAAACTATTAAAAAGAATTCAGTTATTGTGTCTTGCTGATACACATTGGACTTCTTTTGACAGATTTACAAAATGTTTTGTACTTGAACTATCTTACTGCGAAAACCCTTGTATCGCGACCGCCATTTCAAACTTTCGGTTGGATTTTGGGATTTGGGTTTCCGATCGACCAATCACATGGAAGTGGGCGGAGCTTTGCGAATGACCTTGATCACTCGTTCCACGTTTAATTGCCATACCGCCTTGTTTCAAATCGTATCTTTTTGAAAATTACAAGAAATTGAGATGACTCGAGCATATCCAAAAGAATTGAGATGGAGAGTGGTTTTCTTGCTAAGAGAAGGACGTACTGTTAAAGACACTGCTAGAGTTCTTAACGTCGGGGAGAAACGTTTGTCAAGAAGATAAAGCTGCTCTTTGAAACAAACCAATCGATCGAATTTCGCCGAAGACCGGGAAAATTTAGATGGCTGCAAGGTATGTAAATGTAAACTTTTTCTATATTTATTATTTATTGGAAAGCTAGAGTAAAATCAATACTACTGAAGTGAACTATTACTTTACAAAATGAGACCAATTCCCAAACCGACATCATACATCATCTTCATTTTTTTTCTGATCGTGTCTCGTGATGTGTTTACAGCTCAAGATATTTTGTTGATCAAGAATATTATAAGGCAATACCCCGAAATATATGAAGATGAGTTACAGGACTGGCTTAGTCATTTGACCGGGAGATTATTCTCTCTTACTTTTACTCTAGCTTTCCAATAAATATAATAAATAGAAAAAGTTTACATTTACATACCTTGCAGCCATCTAAATTTTCCCGGTCTTCGGCGAAATTCGATCGATTGGTTTGTTTCTTCTTGACAAACGTTTCCCCAACGTTAAGAACTCTAGCATGTCTTTAACAGTACGTCCTTCTCTTAGCAAGAAAACCACTCTCCATCTCAATTCTTTTGGATATGCTCGAGTCATCTCAATTTTCTTATAATTTTCAAAAAGATACGATTTGAACAAGGCGGATGGCAAATTAAACGTGGAACGAGTGATCAAGGTCATTCGCAAAGCTCCGCCCCTTCCATGTGATTGGTCGATCGGAAAACCCAAATCCCAAAATCCAACCGAAAGTTTGAAATGGCGGTCGCGATACAAGGGTTTTCGCAGTAAACAGTAATATAAAAAGCAGTTTTAATAATATGCAATTAAGTATTTTCTATAAATTTCTATTAAAGTGAATTGAGGTAAAAGGTAAAAATCCTACTTCCGATAAAAAAGTGTTTTTGTGTGTATGTTTGTGCATTGTTGTTTTATTGTTGTTGTTGACATTGTTTACTATCTTTTTTTTGGGGGGGGGCTATTTATCGTAATGATCACATTAAGGGGGGGTTAAAAAAATCATGAGATAAAATGTGGGGGGGATGTTAGTTCTTGTACAATTTTTTTCTAATTTTCCTCCAGCCCACCCCAAGGCATAATTGATGAAAACTCCCTTATCACTAATTAAAGGTTTTCTTTAGATTTAGATCTACAATCTCGGACATAACTGTTAGGACTAATTTCAGCCTTTTAGGATCTTCTCTTTTTTGTTGCTCAAGATACTTCCCACCCCTCCCCCTCTCCATACAATGTTGTAATGTTTAAGCGCCACTAAGCTGCCAGAAATGGCGCTATATATTATTTATTATTATTATTATTAATGGTTGTGAATGTACTTGCAAATTGAACAGCCACCATATGGCTTCAACATTGAGAGGAGGAGAGGGGGATTGCATGACAAATTATTTGAAAACCTTGAATTCTTCCAGCAATGACATGAAATCATGTTGGAAACTGAAAAAGTCCTAATGGGTTTTGTCCAAGATTGTAGATTTTTAGATTTAACCCTGGATTAAAGCTCCTATGTTGCAACTTTATTTATTCTGAAAATTGAAAATTGTCAATTTGGGGAGAGAGAGTTCAGGGATTCCAAAATGAACAGAATGTGTCTTATTAAATACTCTGTTTTCACATTACCTCTTTCCTTTCTAAACTCAAGTGGCCAAAATGTTATAATCCTCCCCACGTTCACTGTACACACTACACCCCCACCCCATGTCTATATGCTTTACTAGGTCATGTATTCTACTTAACTAATTTTTACCAATCACCTAGACTATTTTGATAGACATGTACATGCAACCAGTTCATTGACATCAATTTGAAATAAAAAGAGGCTTTCATAAATGACAAACCAACACATAGACCATTAAGCTACCAGCTTTGGTTCACAAAAAGGCAGTTTTTAATGGAGGTAGATGGATGGCTTAAATAGATCACTTACTTAAAGTACTTGACTTACCATCAAAAATCAATGATAAATTACAATTTGGTCATTTAATTAATCGACAGTGGTAAGTAATCAATAGCTCACAGAGGGTCCACTTATAAATAATTCTCTAAAAATATCAAAGGTTGGGAAATTTATATGGCCACAATAGGGCAAATATATCCTAGAGTTTAATAAATTACACTTTGGTGAAGAATAAAATAATATGCATTAGCTAAAGTGAAATATACATGTACCAGTGTTATATGAAATAAAATCACTTGTCATGAAAAAAAATATTAACAGGAAACTTCTATTACAGGTGTATAGATAAAGGTGGATGTCACCATTGCCGATACCACGTAAGAAATGAAATCAATATAATTTGTCACAATGAAGGAAGGATGTTTTAACTATGATGTCCATCATTTAGTCAAAATGTAATCATTCCAGTCTATACTAAAAGTTTAATATCCTCAAAGAGCATTGAGTTCACTTTTATTTTGGGATTATACTTAATTGACAGTTTTATGGAACATTTAAAGTTTCCATTTGTAAAAAGAGTTATCAATATAAAAGTAATGCATGATTGACATATGGAAGTAAAAGCCTTACTTACAGAAATGGAGATAAGAATTTAACAAAAAAAAATGCATTTGAAATGATAAACTGTCTGATGAGGTCTTCGTTTGTCATAACAATAAGTATTCAAAATGTAAATGAGTCACTATTGTTCAATATAATTGATAAAAGAGTAGAAATGCTGATGTCGCATTATTCAGGTGTGAATTTTGATGCAATGTGAATAGAGTATCATAACCTCTGTGAAATTACAGCATTCAGGAAGGTCACACACTTCCTGATAATAATATATTCAAAGGATTTAAGAAAATTATGTTAACAAGGGTGTAATCACGTCTTTGAATGAATGAGGGATCAATCAGAATTTTTGTATTCCATTTTGTTTAGCCTTCAAAGTAGCCCTCTTCCAGATAATTCTAGATTCTTACGATATATATTATATGGGAAAGATAGCTTATCTGGAGATTAGAAAATTCATAACAATATACTTGTACTTTCATCTATGACTGATTTAGAATATGTAGACAACATTTCAAGAACTAGACAACACAATGAATGTTCACAACTCATCTGTGTTGACATTTGAAGCCGACATAACACTCCAAACGTGTATACACTCTTAAATTGAACACAATATCTCAAAATGGACACAATCTAAAATTTCCTTATATACTCCAGTGCACGCAGGCCAATATCCAAAGAATTGAGTCCATTCAGTTCGTTTCTATCAAAGTTTTATGACGCCACAGACAAACCGAATCTCCCATAAATTGACATTCAGCAAATCTTATGACTTGCTCCCAATTAAAGACATGGGTAAGCTTATATAGTCAATGAATAGACTCCATTACGACACGACTATCATAACTTAATATGTAAACTAATAAAGCTGAGAAGTTACCTCAATTGCACTGTCGTTGATTCCTACTACTTGCAGCCATTGAACTAAACTAGGATATTTGTTGAGCTCTTTTAGATCAACTTTGTCGCTGATGACAGACTGTTTAGCAACAAGCATACGAGAGAACAACTTCACCAATTTTCCCTGTGGAATGAAAAATTATGCAGAGCTGAATATCAGTCTGGTCTCTCTTCACTCGCATTTATATTTTATGTCTGGTTTACAAAAAGCAATGATCGCCATTTCTCTTCTGAAATTCTCTCTTTAAAGAATTTTTAGGGTCAAAACTAGGCCAGAAAACATAATTAACAATTCTGACTTATTGAACATGAATGCCGAATGTTGTTATTGATATGCTCAAGTCGAGTCAAATTTGTGGTTCTGGTTGTTGAACGTGAATAGTTAATTGCAAATGAAATATCGCTTTATGATTTCTAACAAAGATTTGATAAAAGCTTAAAAACCCTTCAACATTACTCAACACAGAAATTTTTAACACGCGATACAACTCTGCAGCGCAATAAACATGGTAGCACTGCTTAGCTACAAACATACACAAACCCGAACAATTCTAATCCCTTCAAATATGTCAGCCATTTGTCATAATCAAGAGAAAAATCTTAAGTTGGACTTAAACACAAGAAAGACACAAGAGGGATCTAAAAAGAGCATATCAGGAAAATTGTCATTTTCCTAATCAACAACGGCAAGACCCAAGGATGGACTTCGCCTTGAATCACGCTATTGACGGCAAGTCATATACAGTGCCTTTCGTATTTAGCGGTTTACCATCAATACTTCATACCTCCACTGTCCGTATTTCTTGTTGAATAAGGTTCGTATCAGTGGCGCCTTCGACTCGTAAGCTATGCAGTTTAGTAGCAGAAATATCGATCATACGCTGGACCATCTGCAGTTGGTTCATCAAGTCGTCCATCCCTTCAGACATAATCTCGGTGGATTTGGCACTTTTAAGCTACACAGAAGGCAAAACAATAAATTTTAAAACCATGAACTAGCTAGAATGATTCCTAGGACGTCTATGTAGTGAACATTTTGTCGATTTTTAAGTCACATCTTCCAACAATTCCATCAGTTTTTTTGGGGGTTGAAACTTGGACTCTTACTCAAGAGGGGACTGGGGATGAGCACGTGATTCGGAAGTCGACCAAATTATCATTATTAGAAACTACAATTAACTCAGTCTGGTCCACGAAATAGCAATTTCTGAGAATTCATTAAAATCTGCACGTTAGGGCAGAAGCTACGTGTAATCGATTTTTCAGAAAGATCCATCGAAGTCCTCAAAGTCAAGGTTACAAGGAAGTTTCTGACACCGAGTATGCTAACACCAGATTCACTATGTGAAAATACCGGCATCCCAAAATTGGGTATTAATCGTGATCGTAACACATAATGTAATCACCAAATGACTTTAGAGACGTGTTGAGAGGGGGCTGGCATGAAACAAACATATTTATGCTTCCAATAAAAGATTAGCAAGCAGGAAGTAGTGTCGGAATATCGAAAGGAAGGAAGTGCATTAGTCGAAAAAATTATGCCTCCACGTAAGCAGGGGTTGACAGAATTTAATATTAATCAGTTGACTCGGGGGAAACCCCCTTGGGTATACTCCCTCGCCCATTTATTTTGCCCCATCCCTTCGCGACCTTAAAAATATCTGCTCTCCAACGAAATGGATTTTAATTTGCCGTTTAACTACGATGGTACTTATAAAAGAAAACAGGAAAATGGAAACTTATGTACATTTATCGAGTTTCTACTTCCGAGAAGAATTGTTCTGATTATTCGTCTCTCCCTTGCTCGCATGAGGTAGGAATGTGCCCCATATTTCGGCACCAAATTATGCGTAAACAAATCTTAAATCAGTTATTCTATGTCATCATTATTTTACAATGTATTCCCCTCCTCAGTCCAAATACAAAATCATTGCTCATGCCCTGAGACGGGCGTCTGCATGTTTCGCGGGTGACCAAGGGGAGCAAACAGGCGGTCCGCATGCCGTTATTTTCTTAGGCGATAAATCGTTCTAAATGTAAGGCATATGAAGATGCTCTTTTTTCTCCGTGTAAGAAAGAAAGAACGAAAAAGGAAAGAAAAGACAAGAGAAATATGACCATTGATCAGTCCTAAGTCCTTAGAACTCAGTCGGTACAAAATCCGGAATGAACTGAAAGGGGCTGACAAGAGTAACTATGCTAGAAAGCTTCAAATTTCACATGCAACCAGCGCAGCGCTATATCCTGAAACATGAAAGTGAGGCTAGTTCATTACCGTTACGTTTTCCACATCGAGGCAAGGAAGACTCAGAGCAGAATTCATCTCATAGGATCTCTTTCTCATCCTTCCTTTAGCAAGAACTTTCAAAGACATCATTTTCTTCTTCTTCTTTCCTTACTATGGAAAATAAGCAAAGAAACGTTAAATCCCAATGATGTCATTGTGGTCCGAGTTTGTCTAGTCTTCACCAAATTTGCTGAGCACTTGTACGGTCCTGATCAGCAAAGTATGCTCACGATTTTCTAAACAGGCAAACACCTTTTATCTTGTTTTTGTAATGCTCTTCTCTTATTAGAAGATACTAGCTTACAGCTGTGTTTTTCATTATTGTGCATGTTTATGACTTCTTATTTTTCTGTTGTGGAACATATGAATTCATCCAAGTTACTCTTCCAGATGTTCAACAATAAAAATAAAGTGTTTAAAGTGTTTACTTGAAACGTCTCACTGTTTTATTAGAAAAACTGAAAACTGGATTTTGTGTGCACAACAGCTTGATGATCAGCTGAAGGCGGACCACGTTTGCTTGACATGCAGGCGACTAAATGATTGTTTTGTTATCGAAACGGAATGGGATGGCTGGACATAACTTTCAACGCGCTACGATCGATATGCTTTTTGCTTATATAGAACGTGACTGTGTCAAAAACCCGCTCAACACGCAAAGATGAGTTTTTGGTTAATATACCAGTAGTACTGACGTGTGTATAAAACAGCCTTTTGTCCCTGTTTCCTTATTGAGCTACGTAGACAACCTAGCCCCAGGCAGTCAAATGGTCTAACAACACTTGAAGAAAGACGCAACGAAGCATGTTATCTAACGATATCATCTCTAAGCAATGTGAAAATTTATGTTAAGAGTTTACAAGCCACGTTTTAAGGTCGCAATACAATTTAGGGAGTCCATGTGAATTTATTGCACCACGTCCAAGAACTGATAGATTGATAAATACTTTTGTTCATTTGGTGTGTTTCGCGTAAGTTTAAGGAGTATGTGACATTCGTTTCTTTTGTTATGATAGTGCTTTGCTAATATATAGTCATTTTCATAATTTTTCATTCTCTAATCAAGACTAGCCGACACAAGCTAAGCTTGACTGTCAAGATGACTTCTAGAAATACATTATCCCATTCTATTCATCCGAAATTTGCTCATACCGGATAACCGCGAATAATGATTAACATAAATAACAAATATGCCGTCCTGATAACTCGTATTTTCAAGTGATTTGACCTTTTTCACTGTTTTTCGTGTTTCCCATCAAACGAAAAATTTACTTGGAGACATTTGAATGCGAAAGATCGATTACTTTCACAATCACGACTCATCATATACAAACAATTCAATGTTCTTTATATGAATTTAATGAATGTGAGCGTGTTTTTACCTTCTCTTTAGTATTTACTGGTTCAGTTGGTAATGCATGACTTTTTGACGTCTTGAAATTCAGCAAAAGATCATTAGAAATCAAAATCCCAATTTTTATTCAAATTTTGAATATATTACTCTCATGTCAGCCGAACAGAAATAGCTTATTGCTATGGCAACGTGGAAATCACCATAGTTACCGAGATTTACTCAAACGTATATGTTTCTATAGCAACTATAGCTTTCGGATGATGATGAAAAGCTGACTACTCCCTTAAATCGGATCGCTTTTCTCGATTACTGTCTCATGTATTAAATTGACACAAACACTTTCTTGTGTTTAGTTCGTTTATGAATATTTTACGAGAAAAAAAATTGTTTCTTGAGAGATCTTGAGACTGTTCTATACCTACCTCATTGACTTCACACCACAAACAAGACTAGTTGACCCCGGCCAGTTGTTTGGAGTTTTATTATCATAAATTATGAACATGGTCATTGGTAATTCTTCATTCCTTTTTATTCAAAACTTCAGTGACAAGTCGCAATATGCAAAATTATGAACACTCCTGCTCTTGATTGTTTGGGATCGTCTTCAGTCATATCTTGGATAGTAACCTGTACGATTTATTTACAACTGGCTGTACACACAAGTATCTTATACCCTTGGCTTATTTACAAAATTACGGAATAAAACTCAAAATTCAGGCCTCTACTGACTCGTTTTCTTCGTTTTCCCTGCCTTTTTTCCTTTCTTCCTCTCCCCATTTCCTCTCTCCTTTCCCCGTCCCTTTCTGAGAGCCAGCTGCCTCTCATATCCTTGTTGTCGTCCCAGCGAATGTTATTCCAAGTTAGGCTTTTCATGTGAAACTGGATGTGTTTTGAATTTCTTCGTCGACCAAAAAAATCGAAAAAGTATTAGTTTCAATGCTGCTCAACAATTAGTGTTTCAATTCAGAATTAATTCTTTAATAATCTATATCCACTATAACAGTGAGGTAACCTTACAAACAAACTCCTGAGATTTGAGATTATAACAGCATCCGTTATTATCCGTTAATTTCTAGACCAAAATTGGTTAAAAAGATACCCACTCAGGTCAAAGTCAAAAATTGTCCTGTTTTTTTTTTATTATATTATTATTTTCGCGCCCAAAACGCGTGCAGTCAAGCGCGTTTCCCTCACTCTCAACCGCACCGCTTTCTCTTGGCAATTTTCACCAAGGCGTTGAGTAATGAGGCTCGTTAGAACATCCACAAGTACGATGGCATGTATTCTAAGTGCAGACCTAAAACCGGCTTAACGGAATTCATTACAGGATTGTTCAATATATTGTTTATTACCGTACCATACCACTGTTCAATAATTAATTATCTAAATCCAGAAAAGTTGTCTATTGTCGTAATTTGATTCCTGCTACCGGCGGTGATGTGTCTGGTAAGGTTT